>CM035152.1:11841960-12454191 GCA_020205615.1 Panax quinquefolius
TTATTCATCATTAATATTATAACTCACAATATTTAACAACCAGATCATTCCCAGGAAAGAGGGGGCTTTCCAATAAGGATTTCTCCCTATTGGCGCGCAATTAGGTGACCAAACCTCTCCTCGACAGAAATTTCTAGACATCGTCAATATTGTAAATAATAATATGAATAACTGTATCATCTCAATTATTGATTTAATAATATATAAAATATCGACAATAATTGAATCAAATAATGTGAGATATTATGCAACAATTACTGTAGCAATAATTTAACAAAACTGAGTAACTTCTTACGTAAGAATCAATAATTAATACCGTGTGCTACTATGCAACCACATGTATAACTGTACTTTTATCACCGGGTATTTCAACAGTTAACAGTAAAACTTTCGCCGTTATTTTTATAAAAAGATAATTTTGTCATTTTCTAACTCCGATAATAATTCTGTTGTGGGGTCCACCAATGATTGTGTCGTCGTACGAATATTCCCCGATAAAAAGAATATTCTCCGACCAATTGAATTTTATATAACAACTTGCTTACTTTGCAAAATTTATAAATATTACCCATAACTATAACATTATAACAAATTCACACTTTAATATTCAAAAATGATATTTATAGAAAAATTCATCTTTATTCAGAAAAGTTGGGGTCTTACAACCTCCCCTTCATATGAAATTTTTCCCTCGAAATTAGGGTACATACCTAGTATGACGAAGAGGTGAGGATACCTTGATTTAATTTCAGATTCTAACTCCCAAGTCATTTCCTCAACATCATGGTTTCTCCACAAAACTTTGACTTGAGGTATAACTTTGGAGCGTAGAATATGTTCCTTCTTATCTAAGATTTTAACAGGAACCTCTTCATACGTTAAATCTTCCGCTATTTCGTCTGGTTCTAACTGAATAATGTGGTTCAGGTCTTCCACATATTTACGTAACATGGATATGTGAAAAACATTATGAACACGAGACATATTTGGCGGTAAAGTGAGTCTATAGGCTACAGTTCCTACTCGATCAAGGATTTTAAATGGGCCAATGAATCGAGGATTGAGCTTTCCTCTCTTTTCAAATCTTGTAACTCCTTTCCATGGAGCCACACGTAACAACATATGTTCTCCAACATTGAATTCTACGTCCTTTCGATGAAGATCAGCATAACTCTTTTGTCGATCTTGTGACGTCTTTATTCGTTGCTGGATCATTTGAATCTTTTCCGTAGTCATACGTATCAACTTTGGTCCCAACAACGTTGCTTCACCCACCTCATCCCAGCATACTGGAGAACGACACTTTCTTCCATACAACGCCTCAAATGGAGCCATGCTGATATACTTGCTTGATAACTGTTGTTGTAGGAGAATTCCACCAATGGCAAGAACTTGTCCCAACTTCCTTTGAAGTTAAAGACACAGACTCTTAATAGATCCTCAAGAGTTTGAATAGTCCTCTCCGACTGTCCGTCTGATTGAGGATGATATGCCGAACAAAATCGTAAATCCGTGCCCATGGCTTTTTGTAAACTAACCCAAAATCGTGAAGTGAATCCTGGATCTCGATCAGAAATTATGATTACTGGCATACCATGCAGTCTTACAATCTTGTTTATGTACATACGAGCAAGACGTTCAAGTGAATAAGTTTCTTGTATAGGTAAGAAATGAGCAGATTTGGTCAATCTATCAACAATGACCCAAATTGCATCAATTCCTCGAGAAACCTTGGGAAGACCAGTAACAAAATCCATGGTAATGTGCTCCCACTTACATTCTGGAATTTCAAGTGGTTGCAATAAACCTTTTGGCACTTGATGCTCCGCCTTGACTCGTTGACAAGTTAAACACCTTGAGATAAACTCTATTATCTCTCTTTTCATATTGCTCCACCAAAATGTATGTCGAAGATCACGATATATTTGGTACTCCCAAGATGGATTGCAAACGGTGTGATGTGCGCCTCCATTATGATCTTATACTTCAAATCAGAGTCGCTAGGAACACAAAGTCTAGAGTTGACTCTAAGTATTCCTTCTTCACCGATTCTTGCTTCTGGAATATCACCTTCTTGCACTTTCTTCTTTCACGCCAAGATCAATTTCTAGAGTCCAGTAGCTTGAGCAACTTTAACTTTATCGATTAAGGTCGGTTTTACTCGTATGTTTGCCATCATCACGTGGGTCCCTGGAGTCTTTAAGTCTATCTCTATCCTTTGCAAGTCATACAAAATGGGCCTTTGCATTGACAATAATGCACTCGTACCTGCATATGATCTTCTACTCAATGCTTCAGCTACCACGATTACTTTTCTAGGGTGGTATTGAATGGTATGATCATAATATTTCAACAGTTCAAGCCAACGTCGTTGCCGCATGTTGAGTTCCTTTTGAGTGAAGAAATATTTGAGGCTTTTATGATCCGTAAAGATCTCCACCTTCTCCTTTTACATGTAATGCCTCCAGATTTTAAGTGCAAAAACGACAGCTGCCAACTCTAGATCATGAGTAGGATAATTCCTCTCATATTCTTTGAGTTGTCGAGAGGCATAGGCTATGACTTTCTCATGTTGCATGAGAACACATCCTAACCCTTTGCCCGAAGCATTACTATAGATGCAAATCCCTCCGAGCCATATGGTATTGTCAGAACAAGTGCTGAAATGAGTCTCCTCTTGAGTTCTTGAAAACTCTTCTCACGTTCCTCGCTCTAACCAAATTTTGTATCTTTCCGAGTCAACTGAGTTAATGGAGTAGCGATTCGAGAAAACCCATCTACGAATCTCCGATAATAACCAGTTAAGTCGAGAAAGCTACGTACTTCGGTTACTGATTTAGGTTGCTCCCAGCTTTGTATTGCTTCAATCCTTGCTGGGTCAACAGATATACCGTGACTTGATATCACGTGCCCAAGGAATGCTACTTCCTCAAGCCAGAACTCGCATTTCTTCAACTTGGCATAAAGCTTGTTTTCACGGAGCTTTTGGAATATCAACCTCAAGTGTTGCTCATGATCTTCACGACTTTTGGAGTAAATGAGGATGTTATCAATAAAGATAACCACAAAATGATCCAAATATTCCTTGAATACTCGGTTCAGCATATCCATGAAGGCAGCAGGAGCATTAGTCAATCCAAAAGACATAACTAGGAATTCATAATGCCCGTACCGAGTTCTGAAAGCAGTCTTTGGAATGTCATCAGTTTTAATCTTCAACTGATGATATCCGAAATGAAGATCGATTTTTAAAAAGAATTTGGCGCCTTTCAACTGGTCAAACAGGTCATCAATACAATGGGTACCTATTTTTTATGGTGACGTGATTCAACTCCCGATAATAAATACAAAGTCGCATACTCCCATCTTTCGCCTTTACTAATAGAACAGGATCACCCCAAGGAGACGTACTAGGACGAATGAAACCAATTTCTAACAACTCCTGCAGTTGAGTTATTAACTCCTGAAGTTCAATAGGAGCCATTTGATATGTGGCTTTGGAAATGGGTTTTGTACCGGGTTCAAGGTCGATACCAAACTCAATTTCACGCTCTGAGGGTAGGCCAGGAAGTTCTTCAAGGAATACGTCAGGAAATTTATTAACAACAGAAATATCATTCAAGACTGACATATTTTTGTTTAAATTCGTGACATGAGCTAAGAAAGCTTGACATCCGTTTTTCAATAAACGAATAGCTTTATGGCTTGAGATGACATTGATTGACTTTAATGGTTTGGTTGCTTGAATTCGCATAATAGTTTGGTTAGAAATATGAAAGCTAACAACCTTATGAAAATAATTAATTTTAGCATGATGAGTGGTTAACCAATCAATCTCTAAAATCACATCGAATGCAAGTATTTTCAAAGAGATAAGATCGACAGTTAACGTGCGGTTCCCGATTTGAATCAAACAAGACTTATAATCTGTGGATGTAATAAAGGTTTCCCCCAACGGAGTTTCAACAGATAAGTCAAATTCTAATTTCTCCGGAGTCAAATTTAAACGTTGAGTGCAAGTAGGAGAAATAAAAGAATGGGTAGAACCGGTATCAAATAAGGTATAGACTTCGCTGTAGTTTATGATTAGCTTACCCGTGATCACCTCGTTCGGATTTCTCGCTTTTTGGGAGGTTACGACAAACGCTCTCCCTTGAACTACCGGTTTTGTCTTGTCTGGGACTACTTTTGATGCCTCCATCCCAGCTGGACTTGACTTTGGTGCACGACAAAATCGGGCTAGTTGACCTTCTTTTTCACAATTGTAACATGATTTGGACTGCTGCGTACAGTTTGGATTGATGTGTCCCTCCCCTCCGTATTTGTAACATACGACCGATGGTCGTTCACCTTCCCTAAAAATAGGTACTGGTGCTGACGTCTTTCCATCATTATTAAATCTCCTCTTCTCAAAATTTCCACTTCTATTATCTTGGCCATGATTACCACCAAAGTGGTTACCATTTCTGGCATGTTAATTTCCTCCATGTTTATTGTCACCGCTTCGATGACTACTACCACTGGTATTATCGACTTGTCAGCTGCTCTCCCTTGGTTGGGTTGACTCATTATCGCGCTCCAATAACTGAGCTCTATTTACAACATCAGAATACAAACACCGTTTGTGAGAGATAAGGTATTGACGTATCTTGGGTTTCAAATCTCTTAGAAACATTCGCGTCATTCTCTTCTCGTTATCAAATAACTAGGACACAAACCGGGATAACTCGGCAAACTTGGCTTCGTACTGCGACACGGTCATGTTTTTTTGCTCTAGTTTAATGAACTCTACCTCTTTCATGTGACGAATACTTTTGGGAAAGTACTTATCGTTGAACAGTTCTTGGAACTTATCCCAAGTCATCTTTAGTGCGGCATGTAAGACCCCAACTTATTATTAATAAAATTTAATTTTCTCTATTTATTATTTTGAAATAGTAAGGGTTGATGTGATTAATGTGGATAGTTAGGGGTAAAATATGCAAATATTTCAAAATAAGCAAGTGGTTATAAAATATTCATCATTGTTTTGGGGAATATTCGTTTGGTCGTGGAATATTAATCTTTTCGGGGAATATTCGTATACGGTATGACCATGTGTGGGCCCCATAACTGAAAGCGATTGGATGAAGAAAACGATAAATATAAGTGGTTTAAAAATAACGGCGTAGTTGTATCAAGATTATCTTGTTAAAATACTCGGTGGTTAAAACACAAGAAGACACGAGATTGCACCAATTATTGATTCTTACGTAAGAAGGCACTACTCAATAATGGTTACGATGAATTCTTCGCTCAAAGATTTTATTGAGTTAATAATTCTTTGCGTTGATATTTTATATTGTTGTTGTTTCAATAATTGTCATTACAAGTATTTTTCATTATCGAAGCAATAATTCATATTATCCGAATAATATTATTAGATAACATTATTGGCAATGTCTAGAAAGTTACGTCTAAGGAGAGGTTTGGTCACCTAATTGGCGCCAAGAAGATGAAATTCTTATTGGAAGCCCCTCTTCTCTGAAACCGCCTCTGGTTGTCAATATTGTGATTCTCGTAATATTATTTGTGAATAATTAATTATTGATTCATATGATGAGAAAAATATTGATTTTATGTGGATATAGATGGAGAAAATTTTTATTGTGACAATTGTTGAAAATTGAAATTTTATCTTTTTCTGATAAAATAATTCATTTAATTATTATATGTTAATAATATAATAATGGTGATATTTTTACAACGAATGTGGGATATATGAGTATACGAGGAGGAAGAGTATTTTTGTTGCAATAAATGTTTAAAACATGTTAAACATGTCGGTGGACCCCATTTATTGACTGAAATTTGATTATAGCTTGTAAAATCGCCCGTTTGTGGATATCGGTCAATTTCTATTTAAAATTTGGAAAAACTTTCTTCTGCAAAGTTGTAGAGAATTGAATTTCCTATAAAAACTCGCGAGATTCGAATTTTCTGATGAAAGGGCTATTTATTATGAATTATTGAAGTTCCGAAGCTCCGAAATAATTGATTTTTGGAAGTTTAAAATATTTAAAATTAGAAAAACGTTTTTTCTTACTTTTTCTAGAATGTGGCATGTGTTTGATGGCTGAAATCAGATTCTAGGCATGTGTAGAAAATTTATATAATTATATTATTAATTTATTAAATTTTTCGCTTTGTTCTAAGTAATTTCTATAAATAGGGTCTTGGGTTAGAATTGAAAATCACACCGTAAATCTGAAGTTTTCTCTCTATATTATCGAAGCGTATTCTTGTGAGTATTTTGAGTATACTTTGAGTATTGCTATACGGTGCAAGTCCAAGTCATAGCCTATATCAGGTGTTTCAAATTTAGAAATCTTGATCTTTCGAGGTAAGGGATGTTATTTTCTTCTCAAATGATATTATTTCTTCAATATCATTATCTTTGAAATATTGGTTGAAACTTTTTATCAAATTTGGAACTTTTTCATGCTCGGGGTTACTTATTCATGAGTTACTATTCATGAGTTACTTATTCATGAGTTCTTATTCACGATTCTACTATTCACGAGTACTATTCACGTAAGCGTGAAGGCGTTTTTGTGGAATTTTTATCTTTTGGTGTCTGAGTTACTATTCACGTATCAAGACTATTCACGATATCTGAGACTATTCAAATAAAAATAAAATTTCTTCTTTTTGTCCAAAATATCTATTCTGGATACTAGCTTTGATTGTATCCATGTTTTGATCATTCTTGAATTTTACACCCCTATGATTATTTTTGAGGTATTTTTAGACGTGGATAAAACAAAGTACGAATCCTTAATCCTTAATCCTTGTCATTTTGTTTCACTTTGGATTCGCTTTTTTAAAAATATTTTCATAATCCTCGATCTTAAATGATGAGCAGTGTTTAGATGAACATGACCCGGTGATGAATATCTTTGGCTTCAGTAGCAAAGAGATGAATATGTTATTCCGGATATATATTGATTGATGTTACGAGGGATAAAAGATAGGCGATGAACTTTTAGATTCATACATGGAAGATAGTAGTTTGCATTCTCTACTTAACTCTTCTAATGAATTATTATTTCATTGCGAATATTGATTTAAAATTTGTTGTCTATCAGTATTCTATTAGATTTTTCCTGTTGAAGACTAACGGTAATTTGTTGTATATTATCTTAGTCATAATATTCTTTTTGAGCTAGTTGAGCTCACCCTTTTCCTTTTTATTCCATTTTTCGGGAGGCGAGAATATAAGCGAAAGTACTTAGCCTGGGGTATGGAATGAAGGTTCTAGAGAGAGAGTTGTTTAGTAGTCCTCACCATTTTTTAAAATAATGTATCAATAAATGTGATGAGGATTTCTTTAAGTATAGATATTTGTCAGAAGATAATATTTGTATTTAAACTCACAGATTTCATTGTTGTAATAATAAAGTTGTAGTTATTTACGTACCATGTATTGACAACTCGGAATGGGTGATGTATACCTATTTTGGGGCGTCGCGGTTGGTATCGAGCTTAGGATATGATGATCTGGCGGAGATGGGGAATAGAACTAGGAGGGAGAGCGAATAAATCCTTCGCTAGTGTGTCCTACCTAAGCTTATTTGTTAGTTAGTCAAGATATAGGGATCTTATGTGATATATTGATTTCCTTAATTAACCCTTGTTTTTGGCGGTGATTTGAGAATGTCGATCGAGAATATTAACAATAGAAATGAGACCGAGTGGAGACGCTCATGTACTCACCAACGAGGAGAGAACGCAACAGTCAGTGGCAATGTTCCTCCCGTGAACAACACCAATGAGCGAGATGATGAGCGAGGGATGTTTAGAAGCTTTTTTTGAGTTCATGCAAAATCGCAGACGAGGAGACTCGTGTTCAAAATACAGGAGGAAATGATAGCAATTCACGGGTTGTCACAAAATGCAAGCAGCGGTTCAAAGAGTTGGGACCACGAATTTAAGGGAAAGCCGATCCGATCATGGTGGAAATACGGGTCAAACAAATTACCAAGATATTCGATGTCTTGGGATGTACGGAGAGAACGAAGGTTCCATTCGCCACCTTTATGTTCCGTGGCAAGAGCAGACATCTTTGGTGGGAGTCGTGAAATGTACCCATCCACCGCACTTTCGGTATGTCTTGGGAGACATTTCAAAAATTATTTAATGACAAATACTTTCCGAAAGTGTTCATCTATATGAAGGAAGTGGAGTTCAACATGGCGGTGTCTCAAAGACGAGGAAAAGTTTGCGAGTTATCCGTGTTTGCACCTCATTTGGTGGAGAATGAGGAACGTATGACGCGGATGTTTTTGAGAGGTTTCAAAACCTAAGATACGACAATATCTCATTTCTCATAAATTTTATCTCTATTCGGATGTTGTAAATGAGGCTCAATTATTAGAGCGAGATAACGAAAGTACACGGTCAACGAGAGGACCATAACCAGGATCGTACTAGAGATAGCGATCAATGTAATAATGATAACCAAATGGAGAAAAAAGCAGACGTACAAAATGGTAACCACTCTGGTGGTAATCATGGCCATGAAAATAGAAAAAGCGAGTGGGAGGAGATTTTAAAAGAGGAGATTTAACAATGACCATTGAAGACGGCAGTCGGCGAAGAATCGGGTTCTATGGAGAGAAACGACCACCGGTCGTATATGTTACAAATACGGAAAAGAGGACATATCATCCAAAGCGCCCCACAACAGATTCAAGATATGCTATAATTGTGGAAAGGAAGGACATATCGCCGAGATTGTACGATGGCGAAACCTAGTTCAATGGGGACGGTGACTCAAAAGATCTGTCCCGAGAAAAGTCAAAGTCAACGATTCCGGAAGAGTGTTTGTTGTGATCGGTCATAATGCGAGGAACCCAAACGAGGTGATCACGGTAAGCTATTTATAAATTCTTGCGAAGTTTATACCTTACTTGATCTGGGCTATACCCATTCATTTATCTCTCTGCATGTGCTCAACGTTTAAACTTGACTCAGGAGAAATTAAACTTTAACCTATCTCGTGGAAAACTCGTTAGGAGAAACTTTCATCACATCCATCGTTTATAAATCTTGTTTGATTCAAGTTGGCACCATTACCTTACCGTTGACCTTATCTCTTTAAAGATACTTACTTTTGATGTGATTTTAGGATCGATTGGTTAACTACTCAACATGCCAAAATTGATTATTTTCGTAAGGTTGTTAGTTTTCATATTCTAACCAACCCGTTTATTTAATTCAAGCAACTAAACCATTAAAATCGATCACCGCTATATCTAATCATAAAGCTATTCGTTTATTAAAAACGGATGTCAAGCTTTCTTATCCCATGTTATGGATTTGAATAAAGACACGTCAAATTTGAATAATATTCCTGTTGTTATTGACTTTCCGACGTATTTCTGAAGAACTTCCGGTCTACCCCGTAACGTGAAGTTGAATTCTTTATTGATCTTGAACCTGTACAAAGCCCATTTCTAAAACCCATATCGAATGGCTCTATTGAACTTCGGGAGTTAAAGGTCCAACTACTGAGGAATTGTTGGACATCGGTTTCATTCGCCCCAAGTACATCTCCTTGGGGTGCTCTGTTTTATTCAGTAAAGAAGAAAGAGCGGGAGTATGCGACTTTGTATTGACTATCGGGAATTGAACCATGTCACCATTAAGAATAGGTATCCTCACCTCGTATTGATGACTTGTTTGACCGATTTGCAAGGGCACAATTCTTTTCAAAAATCGATCTTCGATTCGGATATCATCATTTGAAGATTAGGAACCGAGGATATTCAAAAGCGCCTTTAGAACTCGATGCGGGCATTATGAATTCTTAGTCATGTCTTTGGATGACTAATGCTCCTCGCGACTTTCATGGATATGATGAGCCGAGTATTCAAGGAATATTTGGATCGATTCGTTGTTATTTTTATTGATGACATCTTCATATATTCCAAAAGTCGTGAAGATCATGAGCACCATTTAATTCGGTACTCCAAAGGCTTCGTGAAAACAAACTATATGCCAAATTGAAGAAATGCGAGTTACGGCGAGGAAGTAGCATTCCTTGGGCACGTGGTGTCGAAACATGGAGTATCTGTTGATCCCGTGAAGATTGAAGCAATACAAAGTTGGGAGCAACCAAGTCGGAATGGATCAAGTGCACGTAGTTTTTGGGCTTATTTGGTTATTATCGGAGATTCGTGGAAGGGTTTTCTAATCGCTACTCCATTAACCCAAACTAACTTTCGGAAGGATACAAAATTCGTTTGGAGCGAAGAATGCGAGAAGAGTTTCCAAGAGCTTAAGAGGAGACTTATTTTAAGACTGTTCTAACAATACCATCCGGTTCGGATGGATTTGTTATCTCTGCCGATGCTTGTGCAAAGGGTTAGGATGTGTTCTCATGCAACGTGGGAAAGTCATAGCCTATGCCTCGCGACAACTTAAAGAGTATGAGAGGAATTATCCTACTCATGATCTAGAGTTAGCGGCCGATCGTTTGCATGTTAAAGATATGGAGGCACTATCTATATGGGGAGAAAGTGGAGATATATTCGGACCATAAAAGCCTTAAATATTTCTTCACTCAAAAGAACTTAACACGCGGCAATGACGTTGGCTCGAGCTATTGAAAGACTACTACCACACTATTCAATACCATCCCGGTAAAGTTTAACGTGGTGGTGGCGCGATTGAGTAGAAGATCATATGCGGAACGAAAAGCGATGATGTCAAGTATATATGACAGAGCCAACTTTAATAGAAAAAGTTAAGGTTGCTCAAGCCACCGACACGGCCCGATGCGTATGAAGAAGAAAGTACAAGAAGGAGCTATTAGGGCGAGAATTGATGAAGAAGGAATACTTGAGTCCACTCTAGACTTTGTGTTCCTAACGACTACGATTTGAAGTACAAGATTATGATGGAGGCACACAATACACCATTTGCAATCCATCCTCGGAAGTACTAAAATGTATCGTGATCTTGACATACATTTTGGTGGAACAATATGAAGAGAGATTGCAAAGTTTATCTCAATGTGTTTAACTTGTCAACGTGTAAAAGCGGAGCATCTAGTACCTAAGGGTCCGTTGCAACCACTTGAGATTCGAAATGGAAGTGGAACACATTACCATGGATTTCAATTCTACGGGTCTTCCTACGGTTTCTCGGGCATCAATGCTATTTGGGTTATTGTTGATAGATTAACCAAGTTCGCTTCATTTCTTGCCGACACGGAGACTTATTCACTTGAACATCTTGCTTTAGATATGACGTGAATGAGATTGTGAGGTTTCATGGCATGCCTGTATCCATAGTTTGGATCGTGACCCAAGATTCACTTCAAGATTTTGGGTTAGCTTGCAAAAAGCTATGGGCGCAGATTTACGATCGGATTAGGCATACCATCCCCAAACCAGACGGACAATCGAGAGAGGACTATTCAAACTCTTGAAGATCTATTAAGACTCGTGTCCTAGACTTCAAGGGCGATTGGGATAAGTATTTACCATTGGTGGAATTCTCCTACAACAATGGTTATCGAGCAAGTATAGGTGTGGCTCCATTTAAAGCATTATATGGACGAAAGTGTCGCTCTCCAATATGTTGGGATGAGGTGGGTGAAGCAACATTGTTGGGACCCGAGTTTAAACGTATATGATCACCAGAAAAGATCCAAATGATTCGACAACGTATACAAACGGCACAAGATCGACAAAAGAGTTATGCGGATCTTCATTGAAAGGACGTGGAATTTAGTGTAGGGGATCATGTATTGTTGCGAATTGCTCCATGGAAGGGAGTTACAAGATTTGGGAAGAGAGGAAAGCTCAATCCACGATTTATTGGTCCATTTCAAATTCTTGACCGTGTAGAAAATGTAGCCTATAGACTTGCGTTACCTCCGAGTATGTCTCGTGTTCATAATGTGTTTCACATATCTGTACTTCGTAAATATGTGAAAGACCCGAACCACGTTATAGAATTAGAACCGGACGAAATAGCCAAGACTTAACGTATGAGGAGGTACTGTCAAGATCTTGGATAGGAAGGAGCATGTCCTACGCATGAAAGGTCATACCACAAGTTAAAGTTTTGTGGAGGAATCATGCTTTATAGAGGAAATGGCGTGGGAATTGGAAACGAAAATGAAAGCGAGGTATCCTCACCTTTTCGAAACACCAGGTACGTACGTCAATTTCGAGGACGAAATTTCATAAGGAGGGAAGGTTGTAAGACCCCAACTTATTATTAATGAAATTTAATTTTCTCTATTTATTATTTTGAAATAGTAAGGGTTGATGTGATTAATGTGGATAGTTAGGGGTAAAATACGCAAATATTTCAAAATAAGCAAGAGGTTATAAAATATTCATTGTTGACGGGGAATATTCGTTTGGTCGTGGAATATTAAATGACTTATCGGGGAATATTAAATATCGACGGCCTGACATGTGTGGGCCCCATGTGAAAGCGATTGGATGAAGAAAGCGACAAATATAAGTGGTTTAAAAAATAGCAGGCGTAGTTATTACAGATTATCATTGTTAAAATACTCGGTGGTTAAAACACAAGAAGACACGGTATTGCATCAATTATTGATTCTTACGTGAAGAAGGCCTTTACTCAATAATGGTTACGGTAATTTACATTCAATATTTTATTGAGTTAATAATTCTCTGCGTTGATATTTTATATTATTTGTTGTTTCAATAATTGTCATTACACAAGATATTTTTCATTATCGAAGCAATAATTCATATTATCCGAATAATATTATTAGATAACATTATTGGCAATGTCTAGAAGTTACATCTAAGGAGAGGTTTGGTCACCTAATGCAAGCGCTACCAAGAAGAAGAAATTCTTATTGGAAAGCCCCCTTCTCTGAAACCGCACGGTTGTCAATATTGTGATTACGTAATATTATTTGTGAATAATTAATTATTGATTCATATGATGAAAAATATTGATTTTATGTGGATATAGATGGAGAAAATTTTTATTGTGACAATTGTTGAAAATTGAAATTTTATCTTTTTACGATAAAATAATTCATTTAATTATTATATGTTAATAATATAATAATGGTGATATTTTTACAACGAATGTAGGATATATATGAGTATACGAGGAGGAAGAGTATTTTTTGTTGCAATAAATGTTTAAAACATGTTAAACATGTCGGTGGACCCCATTTATTGATTTGAAATTTGATTATAGACTGTAAAATCGCCCGTTTGTGGATATCGGTCAATTTCTATTTAAAATTTGGAAAAACTTTCTTCTGCAAAGTTGTAGAGAATTGAATTTTCTATAAAAACTCGCGAGATTCGAATTTTTTGATGAAAGGGCTATTTATTATGAATTATTGAAGTTCCGAAGCTCCGAAATAATTGATTTTTGGAAGTTTAAAATATTTAAAATTAGAAAACGTTTTTTCTTACTTTTTTCTAGAATGTGGCATGTGTTTGATGGCTGAAATCAGATTCTAGGCATGTGTAGAAAATTTATATAATTATATTATTAATTTATTAAATTTTACGCTTTGGTGTTCTAATCAATTTCTATAAATAGGGTCTTGGGTTAGAATTGAAAATCACTTTTAAGCTGAAGTTTTCTCTCTCTATATTATCGGCGTATTCTTGTGAGTATTTTGAGTATACTTTGAGTATTGCTATACGTTGCAAGTCCAAGTCATAGCCTTTATATCAGGTGTTTCAGGATTAGAAATCTGCGATCTTTCGAGGTAAGGGATGTTATTTTCTTCTCAAATGATATTATTTCTTCAATATCATTATCTTTGAAATATTGGTTGAAACTTTTTATCAAATTTGGAACTTTTTTCATGTCGGGGTTACTATTCATGAGTTACTATTCACGAGTTCTATATCATGAGTTCTTATTCACGATTCTTATTCACGAAAGTACTATTCATAAAAGCGTGAAGGCGTTTTGTGGAATTTCTATCTTTTGGTGTGAGATTACTTATTCACGTATCTGACTATTCACGATATCTGACTATTTAAATGAAAAATAAAATTTCTTCTTTTTGTCCAAAATATCTATTCGGATACTAGCTTTGATTGTATCCATGTTTTGATCATTCTTGAATTTTACACCCCTATGATTATTTTTGAGGTATTTTGGGCGTGGATAAAACAAAGTACGAATCCTTAATCCTTAATCCTTGTCATTTTGTTTGTTTGGATTCGTTTCTTTAAAAACATTTTTCATAATCCTCAGTCTTAAATGATGAACAAGTGTTTAGATGAACATGACCAACTGATGAATACCTTTGGCCTGTATTGCAAAGATGAATATGTGAATCCAGATATATATTGATTGATGTTCTGAGGATAAAAGATGAGCGATGAACTTTTAGATTCATACATGGAAGATAGTAGTTTGCATTCTCTACTTAACTCTTCTAATGAATTATTATTTCATTGCGAATATTGATTTAAAATTTGTTGTCTATTGTATTCTATTAGATTTTTCCTGTTGATTGAAGACTAACGGTAATTTGTTGTATATTATCTTAGTCATAATATTCTTTCTTGAGCTAGTTGAGCTCACCTTTTTCTTTTTGTTCCATTTTTCTCGGAGGCGAGAATATAAGCGAGTGCAGAGTCGGGGTATGGAATGAAGGTTCTAGAGAGAGTTGTTTAGTAGTCCTCACCATTTTTGTAAAATAATGTATCAATAAATGAGATGAGGATTTCTTTAAGTATAGATATTGTCTAGAAGATAATATTTGTATTTAAACTCACAGTTTTACTGTTGTAATAATAAAGTTGTAGTTGTTTCTGTACCATGTATTGACAACTCAGAATGGGTGATGTATACCTATTTTGGGGGCGTCACACGGCAGGTTGAGTACGCTTTACAGATTCCCACCAGTAATCTGCCTCTCCTCGTAACATGAAGGTGGCAAAGGGAACCTTTTGCTCCTCGGAGCATCCCAAAACATCAAATATCTTGGTGATCTACTTTATCCACGTCTCCGTATTACGTGGTTTTGGCTCTCCAATAAACTCCGGTGGTCCCAGTTCCTTGAACTGCTTAGCGGTGACCGTCCGAGAGTTGTAAGTGTTTCCACCTGCATTTT
Source organism: Panax quinquefolius (assembly GCA_020205615.1). Taxonomy (NCBI): domain Eukaryota; kingdom Viridiplantae; phylum Streptophyta; class Magnoliopsida; order Apiales; family Araliaceae; genus Panax; species Panax quinquefolius. The sequence goes on from CM035152.1 coordinate 11,857,094, forward strand.
GGATAGGAGCCGCTCTCGCCTGATATTGCATAAATTGCATAAAGCTTCTGACTATCCCATCGTTCGTCATTTGATCGGTATTGTTGTTTACCTGAGGACTATTGCCTTCTTGATGCACATTATCCTAGGTATTGATCGTTGGTGAATCAACGGTCTCATGTGCTCCATTGCTTATCTCAACATTCTTGGATGTTATTTTCAAACACGGCCACAAAGCAAGGGTTAATTGACATGCCACATATTATTCTTATACTCTGACCGACCAATTAAATAACAAATAAGCTTAGGTAGGTCATAATAGCGAAGGAATTACCCGCCTCTCCCCTCCTAGTTCTAGTCTCACATCTTAGCCATGGATCATATCCCTAAGCTTTGATACCAACTGTGACGCCCCCAAAATAGGTATACATCACCCATTTTGAGTCTCCAAATACATGGTACAGAATACAAATACAAACTTAAATATACAGCATGAGCTGTGAGTTTTAATACAAATATTGTCTTTTAGCCAGTATTCAAACTCAAAAGAAATCCTCAATACATTTATTATCACACTATTTTATAGAATAGTGATGACTACTAATGCAAACATCTGGACCATCACTTCGTTCCCCGACTAGTCCCAGCTATATTGTAAGACCCCGAATTTTACAAAATGAAAGTATTCAATTTTTTATTATTATTATTCTATTTAGTAAATGGTTAAATTGATAAAAGGTTAAATTTAAGGGTGATATGTGAAAATTTTTCAAAGTAAGTAAGTTGTCATAAAATAATCGGTGGTAAAAGTACAGTAATACACGTGGTTGCATAGTAGCACACGGTATTGATTATTGATGCTTACGTGAGAAGTCACTCAATTATACTCAATTATTGCTACAGTAATTACTGCATCATATCTCTCATATTATTGATTCAATTATTATCATAGTATCATCTGCATAATATTTATATTTTTAAATCAATAATTGAGATGACAAAGTTATTCATATTATTATTTGCAATATTGACAATGTCTAGAAGTTCTGTCAAGGAGAGGTTTGGTCACCTAATTGCGCGCCAATAAGGAGAAATCCTTATCGGAAAGCCCCCTCTTTCTTGGGAACTATCTGGTTGTTAAATATTATGAGTTATAATATTAATTATGAATACGTTCGTGTTGATTAAAGATGAAATTAATAGTTCCATTGTGTTGGAATTATTAGTGTTAGTGGAAATCGACATTTATTTCGATAATAATTGATGTCTGGAAGTTATATTGACCAATCGGGTAATTAATCGGATAAATGAGTAATTAATTGTTATTGATTCACATGATTATAACTATTTGTTCACATGTGTGTACTATTAATTCACATTTATTTACTATCAGGGGAGTTGGTGCAAGATTGATAATACTTGCATGACTAAGCTAAAAATAGAGGTATAGATGGAGGTACTATACTGTAATTCTTATTTTCACATGTCTAGAACTATTGAGTCACATGATTTACTATTGATTCACATGATTTACTATTAGGGGAGGTGGTGCAAGTTTGATAATACTTGCAGGACTAAATTAAAAATAAAAGAAAATAGGAAGGTGTTATACTGTAATATTTTGAGCCCCAAAATATGCAATTATCGAAACTATATTTTCCTATAAATAGAAGCTCGTTCTTTCATTATTTTTCACCAATTCACTAAAGCTATAGAGCAATTATTATAGAGAGAAAGAAGAAGAGAAGTATGCTACCTCACTATTTCAATATCCAATTTTTTCTAAGGTAAGGGGTATTATTTATTTCATATTCATGAAGAGAATTATTTTCTTTCAATACTCGTAAGGGGTATTATTCTTTTGTATTCATGAAGAGAGTTATTTTCTTTCAATACTCGTAAGGGTTGTTATTCCATTCTTTATTATTATATTGGAATAACCTTTTATACATGCAAAATACCGCATACATGGTGAAATTCTTACATTATTATATTTATTTACTATCTTGTTTGAATAAACTTATCGTGTGGTCTATCGCGTATCCGGTGAATTCTGTTGTTATTTTATTCTTTATTATTACATTTGGAATATCCTATCTGCATGCGGATTACGCATGACTGGTTCCATTCTTTATTATTACATTGGAATATATCATCATGCATGTAATTACGCATGACACAGTTCCATTCTTTATTATTACATTTGGGAATAACTTATCATGCGATGGATCTATCGCATGCATGGTGAATTCTTCTGTTATTCCATTCTTTATTATTCTGTTGGAATAACTTGTCTATGTGGATTACCGCATGCATGGTGAATGATCCTTTGTATTCATTCTTTATTAGATTATGAAAATGATATGTCTACGTGGATTACCGCATAGCGGGTAAAAATTCATTTGCAGTTTCGTATATTCTATTATACTCGTATGAGATATCATTTATTTTGTACTCGTCATGGAATATCATTTTCTTTGGTATTTTTTTTCACGAGTTACTATTCATGGGTTACTATTCACCCGGTTACTATTCACTCTAGTATTATTCACTCAAGTATTCGGGGCACTTTTCGTGCCAGAGTACTATTCACGAGTTACTATTCATGGGTTACTATTCACCCGATTACTATTCACTCTAGTATCATTCACTCGGGTATTCAGGATATTTTTCGTGTCAGGGTACTATTCCTGAGGTACTATTCACGGGGTACTATTCACCTGAAAAATATATTTCTTTTCTGTCAAAATTATTTTTGGTACATGAATATTATTCTTGAATTTTACTCCACAAAGCAGTATCATATTGACAATTTGGACGTTATTGATTCCTGGATAAATTAAATTATAAATCTTTAAAATTTATCTTTGAACTTGTTTTATTGAATTATTATGTCATTGTCATCATCCCTCATGCTTATATTGTGAAAGTCATCTTTGGCTTACGATGCGCTAGATGGACTTGGTATGATTATGACCGAGGATTATTCGGTATAATCATGACCGTAATGTGACGAATGATGTGGTAAAAATCCTCATTGGCCTGTAGTGCATTGATGGACAGTTTTTGGTATGATTATGACCAGGAATTATTCGGTATTGTAAAACCCCAAATTTTACGAATAAAGATTTAATTTTCTCGAAATAATTTTTTGAATATTATGGTGTGGATTTGAGATAATGTTATAGTTGTGGGTAATATTTATAAATTTTGCAAAGTAGGCAAGTTGTTATATAATATTCGATTGGTCGGGGAATATTCATTTTAACGGGGGAATATTTGTATGACAAGACAATAATTAGTGGACCTACAATGAAATTATCACGGATTGAGAAAGCGACAAAAATATTTTATGAAAATAACGGCGGAAGTTTTACCATTAAGCTGTTGAAACACCGGATGTTAAAAATGCGATGTCTGGCGTAGTTGCGTAGTAGTAGCGCGGTATTGATTATTTATGCTTACGTGAGAAGTCACTCAGTTTTGTTCAATTATTGCTACAGTAACTGCTGCATAGTATCTCACGTTATTTGATTCAATTATTATCAATATTTTATATATTATTAAATCAATAATTGAGATGATAAAATTATTAATATTATTATTTGCAATATTAACGATGTCTAGAAGTTCTGTCAAGGAGAGGTTTGGTCACCTAATTGTGTGTCAATATGGAGAAATCCTTATTGGAAAGCCCCCTCTTTCCTGGGAACGACCTGGTCGATTAATATTATGAATTATAATAAAGGTGATAAATGTTGTTAAAATTATTAAGGTGATTTTATGAAGTTTTGCTTATTTTATGGACCCCCATTTACCTATTTTTTAAAATAATCGGTATAAATTTCTTAAAAGGTGGGCCCATATATGGGGCCCGAAAAAAAAAAAATGGGGGAATCTAGGAAGTCACTTAAAGTTTATATATATATACATATATAAATTTTGTTTTATTATTATTATTATAAATGTAATAAAACAGAAAACTTTTTATATAAAACATAATACTTTTTATAAAGTTTTATTTTATTTGATTGTAAATTGAATATATTATATTTTATTATGCATAGTGTTTGTATAGTGCCTACATAGTGTTTGCATAGTAAAATCTTTTTATGTAAAACAAAATAATTTTTATAAAGTTTTATTTTATTTGATTATAAATAGAATATATTATATTTTAGTATGCATAGTGTTTGCATAGTAAATTTTTTTTATAAAGCAGAATACTTTTATAAAGTTATTTATTTTATTAGATTTTAAATAATATATATATATATATATTATAAATTTTGTTTCATTATATAATTATAAATAGAATATATTATATTTTATTTTATAGTATCCTTTCCATTCTCCTATAAATAGGATGCTTAGTTAGAATTAAAAAACACACCAGAAATTCAGAGAATTCTTCTTCTATAATCTTGAGCGTATTTCTTTAAATTCTAAGAAAGCTTTGAGCGTAGAAAATAGTGCAAGTTTTCTTCAAGTATATCCCCACCCTACTCGCCGGAATACTCTTCTTTTTAAGGTAAGGGGTATTATTCTTTTGTATTCATGAAGAGAGTTATTTTCTTTCAATACTAAATGCGGGTTGTTATTCTATTCTTTATTATTATGTTGGAATAACTGCCTATACATGGCACCGCATACATGGTGAAATTCTTACGTTATTCCATTTTTATTATTACATTAGAATAACTTTGTTTGTGAGGTCTATCGCGTACGGTGAATTACATTGTTATTTCATTCTTTATTATTACGTTGGAACATCCATGCATGCGGATTACGCGTGACACGGTTTCATTCTTTATTATTCGTCGCAATATCACATGCATACGGATTACGCATGACTGGTTCCATTCTTTATTATTTCGTTAGAATATCTCGCTTGTGTGGATTACGAATGACTGGTTCCATTCTTTATTATTCTGTTGGAATAACTTCTATGTGGATTACCGCATGCATGGTGAATGATCCTTTGTATTCATTCCTTATTAAATTGTGGAAATGATGCATCCACGTGGATTAACTGCATGGCGAGTAAAAATCCATTTGATTTCATATATTCTATTATACTCGGTTGGTTAAAGTTTTGGCTTCTATACTCCATGAAATTAGTAGAATATCACGGATATTTGCGCTTCATCCAAAGATCTTTTCATGGAAATATTCTTACGAGCATTCTTGAATTTTACTCCTAAAGCGATATCGTGTTGACAATTTGGACATTATTGAGTTCAGGATAAATTAACTTATAAATCTTTAAAATTTATTCTTGAACTTGTTTTATTGAATTATTATGTCATTGTCATCATCTTCATGTTTATATTATGTAGAAAGTTATCTGTGGCCTGTAGTGCATAGATGGACTTGGTATGATTATAACCAGGGATTATTCGGTATAATCATGACCGTAATGTTATAAATGATGTGGTAAAAGTCCTCATTGGCCTGTAGTGCATTGATGGACAGTTGTTGGCATGATCATGACCATTGATGAAAACACGAATATCCTTGGCCCATAGTGCATGGATAAATTGTGGTCGTGATACTAATGAATATCCTTGGGCGTGGTGCAAGGATGATGTGGATTATTTATTAAGCTGAGTCTCAGCGATAAAAGTGATGAAAAACCTTTTTAAATCATAGAAGATAGTAGATTTTATTCTCTACTTGACTCTTCTAATGAATTGCTTGTTCCGCTGCAGTTAAACTTGATGTTTGTTATATTTTATCAGTTTAACACTGTTGAAGACTAATGATAAATTATTCTGCATTATCTTAGTCATAATATTTCTTACTGGTTAGTTGAGCTCACCCTTTCGCATTCATTGTTCTCTTCAGGAAATGAGAACGTAGACTAGTCGGGGAACAGAGTGACGGTCCAGATGATAGCATTAGTAGTCCTCACTATTCTATAAAATAGTGTGATAATAAATGTATTAAGGACTTATTTTGAGTTAGAATACTGTCTAGAAGACAATATATGTATTAAAACTCACAGCACATGTTGTATATTTAAGGTTGTATTTATTTTCTGTATCATGTATTTAGCGACTCAGAATAGGTGATGTATACCTATTTTGGGGGCGTCACAGGTATAGTCATGACCATTGATGATTTAATGAATATCCTTGGCCGTGGTGCAGGGATGATTCGATGATGTGGTTTATTTTTTGTAAGCTGAGTCTCAGCGATAAAGTTGATGAAAAACTTTTTAAACCATAGAAGATAGTAGATTTTATGCTCTACTTGACTCTTCTAATGGATTTTTTATTTCCGCTGCAGCTATTGATTTAAAACTTGTTGTCTATTGTATTTTATCAGTTTTTATACTATTGAAGGCTAAGGATAAATTATTCTGCATTATCTTAGTCATAATATTTCTTACTGGGCTAGTTGAGCTCACCCTTTCTTTCATTGTTCTCTTCGGGAAATGAGAATATAGTTGGGACGAGTTGGAAAATGGAGTGATGGTCCAGGATAAATGGCTTTAGTAGTCCTCACTATTCTTAAAATAGTGTGATAATAAATGTAATGAGGACTCCATTGAAAGTGGATATTTTCTAAAAGGCAATATTCTTGTTTAAACTCTCGACTTTGTTTTGCCGTATTTTTTACACGACAGTTGTATTAAAAAAGTTTGTATTTGATTTATATACCATGTATCTGACGACTCAAGATGGGTGATGTATTCCTATTTTGGGGGCGTCAAAGTTGGTATCAAAGCTTAGGGATATGATCCCTGGCTAAGATGTGAGGCTAGAACTAGGAGGGGAGAGGCGGGTAATTCCTTCGCTAGTATGACCTACCTAAGTTTATTTGTTATTCAATTGGTTGGTCAGAATATAGAGATAATATGTGGCATGTAAATTAACCCTTATTTTTAATCTATATTCTAGAATGATATCTGAAATAGAGGAGATGAGAAATGGGACAATCATGATAGAGAGGAAATAACCGGGAAGCTACAAAACGAAAAGAAAGCAAGGTATTCTCGTCTCTTCGAACTACCAGGTACGTAAATTTCGAGGATAAAATTTCATAAGGAGAGGAGATTGTAAGACCCCGAATTTTACGAAATGAAAGTATTTAAATTTTTTTATTATTATTCTATTTAGTAAATGGTTAAATTAATAAAAGGTTAAAGTTAAGGGTGATATGTGAAAATTTTTCAAAGTAAGTAAGTTGTCATAAAATAATCGGTGGTAAAAGTACAGTAATACGCGTGGTAGTATAGTAGCACACAGTATTAATTATTGATGCTTACGTGAGAAATCACTCAGTTATACTCAATTATTGCTACAGTAATTGATGCATCATATCTCTCATATTATTGATTCAATTATTGTCATAATATCATCTGCATAATATTTTATATTTTTAAATCAATAATTGAGATGACAAAGTTATTCATATTATTATTTACAATATTGACAATGCCTAGAAGTTCTGTCAAGGAGAGGTTTGGTCACCTAATTGCGTGCCAATAAGGAGAAATCCTTATCAGAAAGCCCCCTCTTTCTTGGGAACGACCTGGTTGTTAAATATTGTGAGTTATAATATTAATGATGAATAAGTTCGTGTTGATTAAAGATGAAATTGATAGTTCCATTGTGTTGAAATTATTAGTGTTAGTGGAAATCGACATTTATTTCGATAATAATTGATGTCTGGAAGTTATATTGACCAATCGGGTAATTAATCGAATAAATGAGTAATTAATTGCTATTGATTCACATGATTATAACTATTTGTTCACATGTGTGTACTATTGATTCACATTCAATTACTATTAGGGGAGTTGGTGCAAGATTGATAGTACTTGCATGACTAAGTTAAAAATGGAGGTATAGATGGAGGTACTATAATGTAATTCGTATTTTCACATGTCTAGAACTATTGAGTCACATGATTTACTATTGATTCACATGATTTACTATTAGGGGAGGTGGTGCAAGTTTGATAATACTTGTAGGACTAAATTAAAAATAAAAGAAAAGAGGAAGGTATTATACTGTAATATTTTGAGCCCCAAAATGTGCAATTATCGAAACTATATTTTCCTATAAATAGAAGCTCATTCCTTCATTATTTTTCACCAATTCACTAAAGCTATAGAGCAATTATTATAGAGAGAAAGAAAAAGAGAAGTATGCTACCTCACTATTTCAATATCCATTTTTTTCTAAGGTAAGGGGTATTATTTATTTTATATTCATGAAGAGAATTATTTTCTTTCAATACTCGTAAGGGTTATTATTCTTTCGTATTCATGAAGAGAGTTATTTTCTTTCAATACTCGTAAAGGTTGTTATTTCATTTTTTATTATTATGTTGGAATAACCTGTCTATGCGAAGTACCGCATACATGGTGAAATTCTTCTGTTATTCCATTTATTTGCTATTCTATTAGAATAACCTGTCTGTGCGGTCTATCGCATGCCTAATGAATTCTGTTATTTTATTCTTTATTATTCTGTAAGAATATCCTGTCTGTGCGGATTCTGCATGACCTGGTTCCATTCTTTATTTACATTTGGAATATCACATGCATGCATGTGGATTACGCATGAATGACTGGTTCCATTCTTTACTATTCTGTTGAGAATAACCTATCTGTGCGGTCTATCGCATGCATGGTGAATTCTTCTGTTATTCCATTCTTTATTATTTTGTTAGAATAAACTTTCTATGTGGATTATAGCATGCATGGTGAATGATCCTTTGTATTCATTCCTTATTAAATTGTGGAAATGATCTGTTTACGTGGATTACCGCATGGCGGGTGAAAATCCATTTACAGTTTCATAATTTTTCTGAAAATACATGGCGAATGGAACCTTCTGTTCCTCCGTGCATGTGACACCCCCAAATCCAGGTTACCTGACCCCCGAATTTGGTGTTCACGATCCACAATATAATACCATCTAACTACCCATTTTAATATAAATAGGAATACATAACTCATTAACATAGATTGTTAATACAAAAGTCCTAGGTCTACTAACCTTAACATTACAGACATACCCCTTTAGATACACAAAAAGGGTTTACAATACGACATAATTATAATAATGTTCATCATAACTAATTTATTACTATGCCTTTTCCCTTGTTCTTCTTCACAGCACCTTCTGCAACTTCGTCCCTAGCTGAAATTTTTTATTTATAGCAAGGGTGAGCAACAAGTTTGCTTCGCAAGTTAAGAGATATAATAAAGATATAGAACTCAATATCAAACCTTCTCATATTCTACGCAACAATAATTCGATAATAAAAGAGTACAAAGCTTTCAAGGTTTCTACGATATTCAAATGAATAATCAAGAATTAATTTTACGAAATAGCAAAGTGGAATATTTTCCAGATTTATGCTGAGCGATCCATTGGATCTTGAACTTCTCTTCTCGAGTAACTATCAAAGTTAAACTTTGATATATCCAGGTGTATCAGATAACCATAAAGATTAAATCATACCCCTCTGCAAGTATATAAAGTGATCAGCTTTAGTATACCTTATATTATGCATAATACTTAATCGCGCGCAAAGGCCGAATACTCGACCGATAAAATATTCCCTTTATATAAAAGGTTGTTCTTCTCAGTCTTAGAATCAAGATATTGAGTTTACAACGAAATACTGTGATTTCAAATTCTATTTACTTCTCGATCTAGCCGAAATAATTGGCATCGATCTGTCAATAATAATTTAATTCTCTTCTCGAACCTACCAAGTTCTAACAAATGTTCGTCTAACCAAAATAATTGGCTAAGACATTTCTCAACACAATTCAACAATAAACAGGAATTATCTGTACTGTCAATTCTAGCTTCTACGGATATGTATATCCAACAACAGTTATTCTATAAATGTATATATTCCGTTTGAATTATTAAACATGCACTAACAGCGAATAATCAATAATAAATCCCTGGACATGGTATAATTAGCAATAATTAACCACTATAATAATTGAATGAATATAACTCAAGGTTGAGTTAGGGAACTTGCCTCTTCCGCTGATTACAGCTACACAATAAACTTATCTGCGTTCGTAAGACCTATAACTAATAATATCGGTCTCACAATTAGTACAATAATTTATAACACATAACACTGTATTCTACAGTCAAACTTCTCCTAGACACATTACCACATAGTCACATCAGTGTTTATAACCTATATAAACACATAACAAGTCTAACTATTTTGGTCTGGTTGGACTTCGGTCCATTCTTGGTGATCTGGTCACCCTATCCGACAATTAACACAGCTATTGTCAATTAAACTTGGTCTCTAAGCTTCAATATTATTTTAGATAAGTCAAATATCATTTATAATATTTTTCGGAAGCTTTTAATAATTTATAAGCAATTATTATGATTTATAATAATTTTTCAAACATCGCAATCATTTTTAAATGATTTAATTATCAAATAATCTTATCATTATTAATATTTAATAATATAAAATATTAATAACATACTTGTCAAAATATTAAAGTTATTTTAATAACTTAAAATATTTTAAATCATCAATATTATACTTAAATGATTTTAAAGTAATTAAAATTATTTTTAAATCATTACCATTAATAATCAAATATTAATGAAATTATCATCAAAATATTAAAAGTCATTAGTCATAACTTAAAATATTTTTAAATCATTTTTCTAATTTTAAATGATTTTAAAATCAATAAAATCATTTTTAATTCATTTATTTAATATAATAATTAAATAAATCTAATATCATTAATATTAAATTATTAATGAAAATTCTCTTAAAATATTAAAAATTATATTTTATAATTCAAAATATTTTCTAACACTTTATTCTTATTTAAAATAATTTTAATAATATTAAATTATTTTTCTCTAATTTATTTAATACACTAATTAAATAACTTAAATTCCTTCAATATTTAAATAATTATAAATATTAAAGAAAAATATTCCAAATAGTCGGAAATTATTTTTCATGATTTAAAATAATTTTAAAACCATTTATGGTAATTTTTGAATTTATTTCTATTTTAAATAATTTTTAATTTCGAAATTAAAATTAATTAATCCGTCGCTAAAACCCTTTAGCGACACTTTTCTTCATCGTCTTAGGTGTTCTTTATCTCAAGAACACCGCATCGGACTCATATTCAAGCGCTTGGCGTTTGACCGAACTTTTAATCTTGGTTTAAAATTGTTTCTGGGCTACCTTAAAGTTCAATCATGTAATACTCATGTAACACTACCATTAACAATCAACATTAAAGTCATACAACATCATAACAAGCTGCTCAATGCCTTCAAACTTATTGTCGAGGACGATTTCGGGGTTTTCAAGAAACCCGTAAAACTCGGCGATCACTTTCAAGCTCGATTATCTAAGTGTTCTGGTAATCATTTTGGTTGTTTCTTGGTTCATAACCGTAGTACACATGACAAAGAATAACAACATAACGAGATCTGAGTCTAACAACAAAAGATTCACAAGATATGCTTGATTCAAAACCACGCCGAACATGTGTTCATCCGTTTCGGGTTTTCCAGAAACAAACCAAAGCTTAGTGGCGGTGGCCTCTTTTGACCATCCACTGTGCTCGATCTAAGGATGTTTTGGAAGGTCTAAATACACGGATCTAAAGCCCATATTACATATTACCATATGGTTACAACAACAACATCAAACAACATCAAAAGTCATCGGATCTGGTAGTTAAAAATTTGTCGAATGACGCTTTTTAAATTCGGTTTGCCCAGTTGCTTGGTCAACGTCGGTCAATGGGTTTTGTCCTTAAATAACTTCGAATTCAGACATCTAATGACTATACAACCACTTGCAGTAAAGACAACCTAACAAGCTACCAATAACAACATTAAAACAACAATTATCACCAACATAGACAGATCTAGGACCACTGATATATCTTGTCAGACAGCAAAAATTTCTCAAGAACAGATTTTGAAAACTTGCATTTTTACCCACTTTGGTGCTATGGATCCATGATGGATCAACATAGATCAACTAAAAACACCATATAACACAAATATAAACACTTAAACACAATTATTTTCTTAACATACAAGATCTAGGTTGAGTTTGGGTTTTACCTTCTCTTGTCCAATCTTTGATCCTTGATCTTCTCCACTGATCTTGATAATCTAAAGGCTTGGTTAGTGACTGAAACACTTAGTGATTTCGTGGGTTTAGGTGAGAGAAAGAGTGGGTTGGTGTTAGATAGCTAATAAGCTTGACATGTGAACTTTCTCTCTCCTAGATCTCTTATATCTTAGATGTAATGAATCTAAGTGTGCAAGTTGGCAAGATATGGATAAGATTTGATATAAAATTTAAGCACATGGGATAATATCAAGTGATGATTCACTAGATCTTGCAAATCTTCTAACTAAATATCTAAGTAAGGGGTTCTTTGGACTTTGTACATGAAATTTTAATGGCATACATGGGATTTACCAAACCCTTAGGGATTGACCCTTAGGGTTTAACCCTAAACTCTCAACCTAAAGTTTTACAACTTTAGCTTCAGGATTTTCTAAATTAGGATCTTTAAAATAGAAAATTAAGATTTTCAAAAATATAATTAGTGTTCCCTAATTATATTAAAGGTTACTAATCACATTAAAGTATACTAATCACTTTAGAGCTTACTAATGAGGATTAGGGTTTCCTAATTAGGGTTTAGGATTCCCATATTAAAAATTAGGGTTTCTCAACTTTCGATTAGGGTTCCTAACTACGTGTTAGGGTTTCAAATCTTGAGATTAGAGTTTCCAATCCCTTATTAGGGTTTATAAATATTGTACCCTACCCGACTAATCATTGATTAACATTCTATACAGTACAAACACGTACTCATCAATATAATTATTTAAATTATATTTTCAATCGAATCCCTATCCGGACTTAGGGTTAGGGTTTCTATTCTCCGTTAAGCACTACTCTACTCAAATTTCTTAGTCAATACACAAATTGACTACTGCTCGATACTCGTATCACAGATACACAGTACAATATTAACAGTCAATATAAAAAAAATTATTTATGACATTTGGATTATTCAAAATCCCGGGTTATCACAGTGCATCCCAAGACGTTGAATATCTTGGTAATTTGTTTTGACCACGCGTCTCGCTTTAATCGGATCCGGGTTTCCCTGCAATTCGGTGGTCCCAACTCTTTGAATCGCTTGGTGTGATAAAGCGTAAGGCGTTGCTATCATTTCCATCTCAGTATTTTGTACACGAGTCTCATTAAATGCGATTTTGCATGAAGCGCAAAAGCTTTTAAACATTCCATCGTTCATCGTCTGATCAGTGGTGTTGTTTACAGGAGGAACATTGTCGACTTGTTGCATGTTTTCCTCATTGGTGGGTAAAGGTGTCTCCACGGTCTCATTTACTCCACTGTTAACATTCTCGGTTGCCATTCTCAAATACTGCCATAAAACAAGGGTTAATTGAAGAAATTAACATATCACATAATATCCCTATATTCTGACCAACCAACAATAAGCTTAGGTAGGACACACTAGCAAAGGATTTACTCGTCTCTCCCCTCCTAGTTCTATTCCCCGATCTCCGCCAGAGTTCATATCCCTAAGCTCTGATACCAACTGTGACACCCCCAAAATAGGTATACAACACCCATTTCGAAAGTCGCCAAAACATAAGATACGAAACAACTACAACTTTATTAATACAATTATCGTGCAAAATACGACAACACATAAACTGTGAGTTTAAAAACAAATATTGTCTTCTAGACAATATCAACACTCAAATAAGTCCTCATTACAGTTATTGATACACTATTTACAAAATAGTGAGGACTACTAAAATGACTTTCTAGAATCTTCATTCCATACCCCGACTAGTACTCGGTACATTCTCGCCTCCTGAGAAGAAAAATGGAACAAAAAGAAAAAGAGTGAGCTCAACTAGCCCAGTAAAGAATATTATGACTAAGATAACATAGAACAAATTATTGTTAGTCCTCAACAGGGAAAATATGATAGAATAAAATAAACAATAAGTTTTAAATCAATATTCGCAGCGAAAATAATAATTCATTAGAAGAGTTATGTAGAGAATGAAATCTACTTTCTTCTATGAATTTAAAATTTTTATCATCAATATTTTATCCCTGTAATATCAATAAATATACATCTGAATCAAATATTCATCTTTGCACTACAAGCCAAAGATATTCATCAGTTGGTCATGTTCATCTCAATACCTGTACATCTTTGCACTACGGGCCAAAGATATTCATCATAAAATCATTAATTTTGCACTACAGGCTAAATATATTCAGTTATATCATCATTTAGGACTGAGGATGATGAAAAATATTTTAAAGAAAACGAATCCAATGAAACAAAAGAATAAATATTAAGGATTTGTATTTCGGTTTATCCATGCCCAAAAATACCTCATAAATAACCATAGTGGAATAAAATTCAAGAATGATCAAAACATGGATACAATCAAAGCTAGTATCCATAATAGATATCTTGGATAAAAAAAGAAATTTTATTTTTCTGTGAATAGTGTTGTATTCGTGAATAGTGCCGTATACGTGAATAGTAACTCTGACACTAAAAGACAAGAATTTCACAAGAAAAATTTTACCAATATTTCGGCATAATGATATTGCAAGAAATAATATCATTTTTAAAAAAAAAATAACATCACTTACCTCAAAAGAATAGTACTTACGGGTGGAATATCGATATATATTTGAAAGAAATTGCATCAGATATAGAACACTCAAAGTATCAAAATACTCACAAGAATACGCTCGATAATATAGAGAGAGAAATATTTAGTTTCTGGTGTAATTTTCAATTCTAACGTAAGCACCTATTTATAGGAAAATGCTTAGAACACCAAAGCAGAAAATTTAATAAAATAATAATATATTTATATAAATTTCCTACGCCCACTTTTACCAACTGAATTCAGCACTTTGCACATGTTATTAAGGCCCACAAAATGAAAAAAAAAACGTTTTTATTAAAAAAAAATCAATTATTCCAGAACTTCAATAATTCATAATAAATAGCATTTTTATCAGAAAAATTCGAATCTTATGTCCATTCCATAGAAAATTCAATTCTCTACAACTTTGTAGTTTTAAGTTTTTCCAAATTCCAAGCAAAACTTGACTGAAATCCTCATACGGACGAATTTACAGGCTATAATCAAATTTCAGTCAAGAAATGGGGTCCACAAACATGAAAAATATGTTTTAAATATTTTTAGTAACAAAAATACTCTTTCATATATCCCACATTCATTGTAACGATATCACCATTATTATATTATTATAATATAATAATGAATTATTTTATCAGAAAAAGATAAAATATTTATTTTCAACAATTATCACATAAAATGAATATTTTCCTCATTATATAAATCAATAATTAATTATTCAAAATAATATTACGAGTAATCACCATCTTGACAACGCAGACGGTTCAAGGAAAAGGGGCTTTCAATAAGGATTTCTCATCGACGCGCAATTAGGTGATCAAACCTCTCCTCGATGTAACTTTCTAGACATTGCCAATAATGTTATCTAATAATATTATTCAAATAATATGAATTATTGCTCAGATAATAGAAAATATCGTGTAGTGACAATTATTGAAACAACAATAATATAAAATATCAACGTAGCAATTATTGAATCAATAAAATAAAATATTGAGCGATAATTACTGTAACAATTATCGAGTAGTGCCTTCTTACGTAAGAATTAATAATTGGTGCAATACCACGTGTGCTATCGTGTTTTAACCAATAGAGTATTTTAACAAAGTATTAACGGTAAAAACTACGCCGTTATTTATAAACAACTTATACTTGTCATTTTCTTTATCCAATCGCTTTCCATTATGGGGCCCACACAAGGCTGCGCCGTCGTACGAATATTTCCCGACAGTAAGAATATTCCACGACCAAACGAATATTCTCCGATAACAATGCATATTTTATAACCACTTGCTTATTTAAAATATTTGCGCATTTTACCCATAACTAACCACATTAATCAAATCAACCCTTATTATTTCAAAATAATAAATAGAGGAAATTCAATTTCATTTATAATGACTTTCATAACCATATAAACATGAAGATGATAACAATGATATAAGAATTCAATAAAGTCCAAATTGTCAACATGATACTGCTTTGTGGAGTAAAATTCAAGAATAATGTCATATCAAAAATGATTTTGACATAAAAAAAATCAATTTTTGTCATGAATAGTACCCCGGTATGTAAAGGTTAAAACTTATCAAGACTGCTCAGAATAATATTTCCATAAAAAGATATTGGATGAAGCGTAAATATCAAAGAATATCTGATCATTTCAGGAATTATAGAAGCAATACTTACCATAGTAAGTTTAGATTTAGGAATCTAAAATGAACAATATACGAAAAATGCAAATGGATTTTCAACTGTCATGCGGTAGTCCGCGTAGACAGGTCCTTTCTATAATTTAATACCAAATAAATACGAAGGGTTATTCACCAGGCATGCGATAGTCCGCGTAAACAGGTTATTCCTACAAAATAATAAAGAATGGAATAACAACAGGATTTCACCATAAATGCGGTGGTCGCAGAGCAAAGTTATTCCAATGAGAATGATAAAGAATGGAATAACAACAGGATTTCACCATGCATGCGGTAGTCCGCGTAGACAGGTTATTCCAACAGAATGATAAAGAATGGAATAACAACCCTTACGAGTATTGAAAGAAACAACTCTCTTCATGAATATTAAAGAAATAATATGTGAGATCCCGAATTTTATGAAATAAAAGTATTCAATTTTTTTTTAGTAAATAGTTAAATTGATAAAAGTTTAAAAATAAGGGTCATATTTAAAAAAATTTCAAAGTAAGCAAGTTGTCATAAAATAATCGGTAGTAAAAGAACAGTAATACGTGTGGTTGCATAGTAGCACACGGTATTAATTATTGATGCTTATGTGAGAAGTCACTCAGTTATACTCAATTATTGCTACAATAATTGCTGCATCATATCTCTCATATTATTGATTTAATTTTTGTCACAGTATCATCTGCATAATATGTTATATTATTAAATCAATAATTGAGACGACAAAGTTATTCATATTATTATTTGTAATATTGACAATGTCTAGAAGTTCTATCAAGGAGAGGTTTGGTCATCTAATTGCGCGCCAATAAGGAGAAATCCTTATCGGAAAGTCCCCTCTTTCCTGGGAACGACCTGGTTGTTAAATATTGTGAGTTATAATATTAATGATGAATGCTATAAAAAAATTGAATTTGAGTTCGGAGTTGAATTTGGAGACGCGAACGTGATATTTCAGTCCAGAATGATAAAATTAGTAGAAATAGACTATAAACACAAAATTTGTCGAGGTTGACTTTTTGGTTAAAAAAGTCAACAGTTGACTTTTTCAAAAAAAGACAAACTTTGAAATTTCAAAAATGAAATTTTTGAGAAAAATATTTCCATTGTGTTGGGATTGTTAGTGTTAGTGGAAATTGACATTTATTTTGATAATAATTGATGTCTGGAGGTTATATTGACCAATCGGGTAATTAATCGAATTAATGAGCAATTAATTGCTATTAATTCACATTATTATAATTATTTGTTCATATGTGTGTACTATTGATTCACATTCATGTACTATTAGGGGAGGTGGTGCAAGATTGATAATACTTGCATGACTAAGTTTAAAATGGAGGTATAGATGGAGGTACTATACTGTAATTCATATTTTCACATGATTATAACTATTGAGTCACATGATTGTACTATTAATTCACATTATTTACTATTTGGGGAGGTGGTGAAAGTTTGATAATACTTACAGGACTAAATTAAAAATGAAAGAAAATTTGAAGGTATTATCCTGTAATATTTTGAGCCCCAAAACGTGTAATTATCAAAACTATATTTTCCTATAAATAGAAGCTCATTCTTCCTTCATTTCTCACCAATTCACTAAAGCTTTAGAGCAATTATTATAGAGAGAAAGAAGAAGAGAAGTTTGCTACCTCACTATTCCAATATCCAGTTTCTTCTAAGGTAAGGGATATTATTATTATAGTAAGGGGTATTATTTCTTTCGTATTAATGAAGAGGGCTATTGTTATTCCATTCCTTATTATTCTGTTGGAATAACCTGTATACGCAGACTACCGTATACATGGTAAAATTTTTCTTTAATTCTATTCTTTATTATTATGTTGGAATAACCTGTTTATGCGACGTACCGCATACATGGTGAAATTCTTCTGTTATTCCATTCTTTATTATTATGTTGGAATAACTTTTCATACAAGCAATCGCATACATGGTAAAATTCTTCTATTATTCCATTCTTTATTATTTACATTAGAATATCCCATTCGTCTTGATTACGCGTGACTTGGTTTCGCTTCTTTATTCTCATTGGAATAAACTTTATCATGCCAAGTACCGCATACATGGTGAAATTACATTGTTATTATATTCTTTATTATTCATTTGAATAACTTTTGTTTATCGCAAATCCGCATACATGGTGAAATTCTGTTGTTATTCCGTTCTTTATTATTATGTTGGAATATCCTATCTGTGAAAATTACGCATGACCTAGTTCCATTTTTATTATTCTGTTGGAATAATATATACATCACAAGTACCGCATACATGGTAAAATTCTATTATTATTCCATTCTTTATTATTACATTTTGAATATCCATGCTCTGTAAGATTCACGTATTGACACTGGTTCCATTATTTATTATTCTGTTGGAATAACCTATCTGTACGATTTATCGCATTCCTGGTGAATTCTGTTGTTATTCCATTCTTTATTATTCTGTTGTAATATTCTGTCTGTATGGATTACGCATGACCTAGTTTCATTCTTTATTATTCTGCTTGGAATAACATGCTACGCAGATCTATCGCATTGCGTGGTGAATTCTTCTATTATTCCATTCTTTATTATTACATTGGAATAACACATACATGTAGATTACCGCATGCATGGTGAATGATCCTTTGTATTCATTCCTTATTAAATTGTGAAAATGATCTGTTTACGTGGATTACCGCATGACGGGTGAAAATCCATTTGCAGTTTCGTAATTTTTCTGAAAATACATGGCGAATGGAACCTTCTGTTCCTTCATGCATCCCAAGAATTCTGGAAAAATTTAAAATGATAACTTAATGAGTTTTCTATATTGTGTCCAAAGATGGCAATTTTTGGATATATAAATTAAGAGTTATAGATTTTATGAGAAAATACTATTTTAAAAGTAAACCCTTATAACTCCTTGTGGTTAACTCCAAAATTGGTGAAATTTTTATTGGGAGTACATGTATATAACAGGAGTATACCTTGTAAATTTCAGAATTTTTGGACAAAAGTACAATTTATGAGAAATGTCTAAATATTCGACAGTTTTAGCCATATAAAAAATAGTAAATGAATTTTAAAAATTCCAAGAAAAATATATGTTTAATATGGGACTATATTCTGCTAAATCCCAGAAAAGAAATATTTTTGAGACTGATTTGTTATTTTTTATGAAAATCAACTAGTTATGAGTAAATGAATTAAATATGTTATGTGAAGTAACAAAATTGAAAAATAGGATTTTATGGCTTGAGAATCCTATATAGATTATATGCAGATTTTTTATGAGGGATTTGATCATTGGTGATTAAATCTTATGAGTATGGCATTTTTGAATGATTAAAATGCATTATTTGGTAAAGTGTAAACAATTAAAATAAATTGTTTATAAGTTTAAGAAGTGATTAAAATATTATTATAATATTAATAATATTAGATTATGAATTTATTAAGTGATTGATAATATTTGGATAAATTTAAAGTCTTTAATATTTATCCTTGTTTTCATTTGATTAATGCTTATATCATTGTCATCATCCTCATGCTTATATTATGATGAAAATTATCTTTGGCTTACGTGCAAAAATGGAATGTTAATTATTGATTTTACAGTTGAATATCTTTGGCTTACGTGCAAAGATGAACTGTTGATTATTGGTTTTACAGTTGTATAACTTTGGTTTACGTGCAAAGATGGACTGTTGATTATTGGTTTCTGATTTGTATATCTTTGTCTTTATACGCAAAGATGAACTATTGATTGATGAGTATCTTTGGCTTATGTGCATAGATGAACCTGTATTTATTGGTATGATTATTGTAAGACCGAAATTTTTAAATAAAAGGAATTTCCTTTAATTATTATTTTGAAATAGTAAGGGTTGATTTGATTAATGTGGATAGTTAAGGGTTAAATATGCAAATATTTCAAATTAAGCAAGTGGTTATAAAATATTCATTATCGCTGGGGAATATTCGTTTGGTCGTGGAATATTAATTTGTTGGGAATATTAAATGACGACGGTAGCTGATGACCATGTGTGGGCCCCATAACGGAAAGTGATTGGATGAAGAAACGACAAATATAAGTTGTTTTTAAATAACAGTGCAGTAGTTGTTACCAATTATCTTGTTGGAATACCGGTGGTTAAAACACACTAATATCTGGCGTTGTTGAACAAGAAGCTTTTCAGTATTGCACCAATTATTGATTCTTACGTAAGAAGGCACTACTCAATAATGGTTACGATAATTATTATTCAAATTATTTTATTGAGTTAATAATTGTCTGCGTTGATATTTTATATTCTTTGTTGTTTCAATAATTGTCATTACGAAGATCTTTCATTATCGAAGCTAATAATTCATATTATCTGAATAATATTATTAGATAACATTATTGGCAATGTCTAGAAAGTTCTGTCTAAGGAGAGGTTTGGTCACCTAATTATGCGCCAGTAAGAAGAAATTCTTATTGGAAAGCCCCTTCTTTCCTAGGAACTGCCTGGTTGTCAATATTGTGATTCTGTAATATTATTTGTGAATAATTAATTATTGATTTATATGATGAGAAAAATATTGATTTTTCCGTGGATATAGATGGAGAAAATTTTTAAAATGACAATTGTTGAAAATTAATATTTTATCTTTTTACGATAAAATAATTCATTTAAATATATTATTTTAATAATATATTAACGGTGATATTTTTATAACTAATGTGGGATATATGAGTATACGAGGAGGAAGAGTATTTTTGTTGCAATAAATGTTTAAAACATGTTAAACATGTAAATTGGACCCCATTTATTCGATTGAAATTTGATTATAGCGTAAAATCGTCCGTTTGTGGATTTCGGTCAATTTCTATTTGGAATTTGGAAAAACTTTCTTCTGCAAAGTTGTAGAGAATTGAATTTCCTATAAAAACTCATGATTCGAATTTTCTGATGAAAGGCCTATTTATTATGAATTATTGAAGTTCTAAAGTCTCAAAATAATTAATTTTTGTAAGTTTTAATTATTTATTTTATGAAAAACGTTTTTTATCATTTCTTTTCTAGAAGGTGGCATGTGGGAAATGCTAGGATCTGAATTCTAAGGTTGGCGTATGAATTTGATATAATTATATTATTAATTTATTAAATTTTTCGCTTTGGTGTTCTAAAGCATTTTCCTATAAATAGGGTCTTAGGTTAGAATTGAAAATCACACCGAACTCAAGTTTTCTCTCTCTATATTATCGGCGTATTCTTGTGAGTATTTTGAGTATACTTTGAGTATTCTAGACGGTCTTAAAGTTTCCTTCAAAGACTATACTTTAGATTCTAAATTTGTAAATCGATCTTTCGAGGTAAAGGATATTATTTTTTGTAATGATATTATTTCTTCAATATCATTATCTTTGAAATGTTGATCTGAAGTTTTTATCAAATTTGGAACTTTTTCATGTATGGGGTTACTATTCATGAGTTACTTATTCACGAGTTACTATTCATGAGTTACTATTCACGAGAAGTTACTATTCACGAAAGTACTATTAATGAAGCGTGAAGATGTTTTTGTGGAATTTCTATCTTTTGGTGTCGAGAGTTACTTATTCACGATATCAAGACTATTCACGATACAAAGACTATTCACGATTATCTGGTCTTTATTCATAGAAAAATAAAATTTCTTCTTTTCGTCTAAAACATCTATTCGGATACTAACTCGATTGTATCCATGTTTTGATCATTCTTGAATTTTACACCACTATGATTATTTTTGAGGTATTTTTTGGGCGTGGATAAAACCAAGTACGAATCCTTAATCCTTAATCCTTGTCATTTTGTTTCACTTTGGATTCGTTTCTTTAAAAATATTTTCATCATCCTCGATCTTAAATGATGATATTATTGAATATCTTTGGCCCAGTAGTGCAAAGATGAATGATTTTGAAGAATATCTTTGGCCTTTAGTGCAAAGATGAAGCAGTGTTGAGATGAACATGACCAATGATGAATATCTTTGGCACGTGTAGTAAAGAGATGAATATTTGATTCAGTATGTATATTGATTGATGTTACAGGATAAAATATTGATGATGGACCTATTAAATTCATAGATTATAGTAGATTTCATTCTCTACGTAACTTCTTTATGAATTATTATTTCATTGCGAATATTGATCCGAAACTTGTTGTCTCATTGTATTCTATCGATTTTTCCTGTTGAAGACTAACGATAATTTGTTGTATATTATCTTAGTCATAATATTCTTTCTTGGGCTAGTTGAGCTCACCCTTTTCCTTGTTGTTCCATTTTTCTTCTCAGAGGCGAGAATGTAGCGAGTACTTAGTCGGGGTATGGAATGAAGGTTCTAGAGAGAGTTGTTTAGTAGTCCTCACCATTTTTGTAAAATAATGAATCAATAATTATGATGGGGATTTATTTGCATGTGGATATTGTCAGAAGACAATATTATATTTAAACTCACATTATATATTGTCGTATTTCACACGACATTTGTATTATTGAAGTTGTAGTTTGCTTTTTGTACCATGTATTTGGCGACTCGAGAATGGGTGTTGTGTATACCTATTTTGGGGGCGCCACGATTGGTATCGAGCTTAGGGATATAATCTCTGGCAGAGATCGGGAATAGAACTAGGAAGGAGAGACGAGTAAATCCTTCATTAGTGTGTCCTACTAAGCTTATTTGTTAGTTGGTCAAGATATAGGGATATTATGTGATATATTGATTTCCTTAATTAACCCTTATTTTATGGCAAGATTTGAGAATATCGAATCGAGAATATTAATTGATGGAGTAAATGTGACCGTGGAGATGCCTCAGACTCACCAACGAGGAGAAACGCGTCTAACAACAGTGGCAATGTTCCTCCTGTGAACAACACCACCGAGCGAGATGATGAACGAGGGATGTTTAGAAGCTTTTTGCGATTCATGCAAAATCGACGAGGAGACTCGTGTTCAAAATCTGAGGAGGAAATGATAGTAATTCACGGGTGGTCACAACCAAGCGATTCAAAGAGTTGGGACCACGATTGCTGGGAAAGCGGGATCCGATTAAGCGGAGGCGTGGGTCAAACAAATTACCAAGATATTCGATGTCTTGGGATATACGGAGGAACAGAAAGTTCCATTCGCCGCCTTTATGTTCCGTGGCGGAGGGGACATGGTGGGAATCGTGAAGCGTACTCCATCCAACAGACTCAAAGACGTCGTGGGAGACGTTTTGAAGCGATTCAATGACAAGTACTTCCACGAAAGTATTCGTATATGAAGGAAGTGGAGTTTATTAGACTAGAGCGAGAATAACATGGCGGTGTGTCCCAAAGACGAGGCGAAGTTCGCGGAGTTATCGAGTTTGCACCTCATTTGGTGGAGAATGAGGAACGATGACGCGGATGTTTCGAGAGGTTTGAAACCCGACATACGCCAAGATCTCATTTCTCATAAATTTTCTCTTTATTCAGATGTTGTCAGCAATGGGCTCGATTGTTAGAGCGAGATAACGAGTACGTTCAACCGAGGGACCATAACCAGGATCATCTAGAAGATAGCGATCATCGAATAACGATAACCGGCGGAGAAAGAAGAATACTGACAAAGGCGGTAACCACTCACGGTGGTAATCGTGGGCATGAAAATAGAAGAAGCGAGTCGGGAGGAGATTTTAAAAGAGGAGATTCAACAATGACCATGTGAAGACGTACCAAAGATGCAACTAGTTTTAAGGGAGGAGAACGACCACCATTATATATGCTACAAATGCGGAAAAGAGGACATATCACCAAACCGCCCCACAACAGTTCAAGGTATGCTATAATTGTGGAAAGGAAGGACATATCGCTCGAGATTAGACGATGAATGAAACCTAGTTCAATGGGGACGGTGACTCAAAAGACCGTATCCGGAAAAGTCAAAGTCAACGATTTCGGAAGAGCGTTTGTTGTGGTGGTCAAAATGCGAGGAACCCGAACGAAGTTAGCACGGATTAGTTAATTATAAATTCTTGCGAAGTATATACCTTACTAGATATTGGTTCTACCCATTCTTTTTCTCTCTTACTTGCGCCAACGCGTTTGAACTTGACTACGGAGAAATTAAACTTTGACCTATCTGTGGAGACTCCATTAGGAGAAACTTTCATTACATCCGTTGTTTAAAAATCTTGCTTGATTCAAGTTGGCACTATCACATTACCGTTAACCTTATTTCTATAGAGATATTTGCTTTTGATGTGATTTTAAGGTTAACTACTCATCATGCCAAATTGATTGCTTTTGTAAGGTTGTTAGTTTTTTCATATTCTAAGCAACCTCGTTATTCAATTCAAGCAATCAAACCATTGTAGTCAAACATTTTCATATCAAGCCATGAAGTCATTCGTTTATTACGGATGTCAAGTTTTCTTAGTCCATGTTATGGATTTGAATAAAGACACGCCGATTTGAATAATATTCCTGTTGTTATTGATTTTTCTGACGTATTTCTGAAGAATTTCTTGGCTTACTCCCAAAGCTCGATATTAAATTTTGTATCGACTTTGAACCCCAGACAAAACTCATTTCTAAAATCTCATATCGAATGGCTCCTATTGAACTTCGGGAGTTAAAAATTCAACTATAGAATTTGGTACCGAGCCTTTATCTTGTGACTTCCTTTGTGGAATTCACTAAGCGAACTCTCTCGTAGGGGACGTCATATTCGATGCGATAGTAAAGCGATAGGTGTCATTGTGGACGCAATCCAAGATTGGGATATGAGTCAGCGATTGAGAGCAACTAAGTCGATTATCGAAAGACGTAGCTTTCAGGCTTAGTTGGTTATTATCGGAGATTCATTGAAGGATATTCTCGAATCGCTATTCCATTAACGCAATCGACTCGTAGAGATACAAAATTCGAATGGAGCAAGGAATGTGGGAAGAGCTTCAAGAACTCAAGAGGAGACTCATTTCAAAGACATGTTACGATCATGCCATCCCGAAAAGCGAACGTGTAGCCGACGCGCGTTGAGTAGAAGATCATATCTTGCGGAACGAGTGCGATGATGTCAAGTATATGACAGAGCCAACTTTAATAGAAAAAGTTAAGGTTGCTTTCAAGCCACCCAATCCGGAGTTGATGCGTATGAAGAAGAAAGTACAAGAAGGAGCTATTCTAAGCGAGAATTGATGAAGAAGGAATACTTCGAGTCCACTCTAGACTTTGTGTTCCTAACGACTCTGATTTGAAGTACAAGATTATGATGGAGGCACACAATACGCCATTTGCAATCCATCCTGGGAGTACCAAAATGTATTATGATCTTCAACATACATTTTGGTGGAGCAATATGAAAGAGAGATTGCAAAGTTTATCTCGATGTGTTTAACTTGCTTAACGTGTAAAGGCGGAGCATCTTGTACCTAAGGGTCCGATTCTGCAACCACTTGAGATTAGGAATGGAAGTGGGAACACATTACTATGGATTTCGTTACGGGTCTTCCTACGGTTTCTCAAGGCATCAATGCTATTTGGGTTATTATTGATAGATTAACCAAGTCTGCTCATTTCTTACCGATACGAGAGACTTATTCCCTTGAACGTCTTTCTCGTATGTACGTAAATGCGATTGTGAGATTGCATGGCATGCCAGTATCCATAGTTTTAGATCGTGACCCAAGATTCACTTCATGATTTTGGGTTAGTTTGTAGAAAGCTATGGGCACGAATTTACGATTCAGTTTGGCATACCATCCTCAAACGGATGGGCAATCAAAAAGGACTACTCAACCTCTTGAAGATAAATAAAAACCTGTGTCCTAGATTTCAAAGGAAGTTGGGATAAGTACTTGCCATTGGTGGAATTCTCATACAACAATAGTTATTAAACAAATATAGGCATGGTTCCATTAGAAGCATTATATGGACGAAAATGTCGTTCTCCAATATGTTGGGATGAGGTGGGTGAAGCAACATTATTGGGACCGAGTTAAGACGTATATGACTAATGATTCGACAACGATACAAACAGCACAAGATCGACAAAAGAGTTATGCGGATCTTCATCGAAAGGACGTGGAATTTAATGTAGGGGATCATGTATTGTTCATGAAGTTGCTCCATGGAAGGGAGTTACAAGATTTGGGAAGAGAGGAAAGCTCAATCCACGATTTATCGGTCCATTTCAAATTCTTGACCAAAGTAGGAAATGTAGCCTATAGACTTGCGTTACCTCGAAAGTATGTCTCGTGTTCATAATGTGTTTCACATATCGTACTTTGTAAATATGTGAAAGACCGAACCACGTTATAGAAAGTTAGAACCAGGACAAGATAAAGAAGACTTAACGTATGAGGAGGTACTGTCAAGATTTTGGATAGGAAGGAGCATGTCCTACGCCAAGAAAGGTTATACCACAAGTTAAAGTTTTGTGGAGGAATCATGCTATAGAGGAAATGACCGGGAGTTGGAAGCGGAAATGAAAGCGAGGTATCCTCACCTTTTCAAAACACACAGTATCGTCACGTCAATTTCGAGGACGAAATTTCATAAGGAGGGAGGTTGTAAGACCCCAGAAATTTTTAAATAAAAGGAATTTCCTTTAATTATTATTTTGAAATAGTAAGGGTTGATTTGACTAATGTGGATAGTTAAGGGTTAAATATGCAAATATTTCAAATTAAGCAAGTGGTTATAAAATATTCATTATCGTGGGGAATATTCGTTTGGTCGTGGAATATTAAATCTTGTCGGGGAATATTATTAAATGCATGGCAGTAGCGACCATATGTGGGCCCCATAACGGAAAGTGATTGGATGAAGAAAACGACAAATATAAGTTGTTTTTAAATAACTGGCGTAGTTATTCAGATTATTATCTTGTTGGAATACCCGGTGGTTAAAAACACACTAATACGCGTTGTTGAGCAAGAAGATTTCGGTATTGCACCAATTATTGATTCTTACGTGAAGAAGGCACTACTCAATAATGGTTACGTGAATTATTCGCTCAAATATTTTATTGAGTTAATAATTCTTTGCGTTGATATTTTATATTGTTGTTGTTTCAATAATTGTCATTTACGGTATCTTTCATTATCGAAGCAATAATTCATATTATCTGAATAATATTATTAGATAACATTATTGGCAATGTCTAGAAAGTTACATCTAAGGAGAGGTTTGGTCACCTAATTGCGCGCCAAGAAGAAGAAATTCTTATTGGA
Source organism: Panax quinquefolius (assembly GCA_020205615.1). NCBI lineage: Eukaryota > Viridiplantae > Streptophyta > Magnoliopsida > Apiales > Araliaceae > Panax > Panax quinquefolius. The sequence goes on from CM035152.1 coordinate 11,884,749, forward strand.
AAGCCCCCTCTTCCAGGAACCTATCAGGTTGTCAATATTGTGATTCGTAATATTATTTGTGAATAATTAATTATTGATTTATATGATGAGAAAAATATTGATTTTATGTGGATATAGATGGAGAAAATTTTTAAAATGACAATTGTTGAAAATTAATATTTTATCTTTTACGATAAAATAATTCATTTAAATATATTATTTTAATAATATATTAACGGTGATATTTTTACAACGAATGTGGGATATATGAGTATACGAGGAGGAAGAGTATTTTTGTTGCAATAAATGTTTAAAACATGTTAAACATGTCGGTGGACCCCATTTATTGGTGAAATTTGATTATAACAGTAAAATCGTCCGTTTGTGGATTTCGGTCAATTTCTATTTGGAATTTGGAAAACTTTCTTCTGCAAAGTTGTAGAGAATTGAATTTCCTATAAAAACTCATGATTCGAATTTTCTGATGAAAGGGCTATTTATTATGAATTATTGAAGTTCAAGTCTCAAATAATTAATTTTTGTAAGTTTTAATTATTTATTTTATGAAAAACATTTTTTATCATTTCTTTTCTAGAAGGTGGCATGTGGGAATTGCTAGGATCTGAATTCTAAGGTTGGCGTATGAATTTGATATATATATATATATTAATTTATTAAATTTTTCGCTTTGGTGTTCAAGCATTTTCCTATAAATAGGGTCTTTGGTTAGAATTGAAAATCACACCGTAAAGCTGAAGTTTTCTCTCTATATTATCGGCGTATTCTTGTGAGTATTTTGAGTATACTTTGAGTATTGCTAGGCAGGCAAGTTCCCTTCAAAGACTATTATGCAGATATTCTAATTTAAATCTTGATCTTTCGAGGTAAGGGATATTATTTTTTTGTAATGATATTATTTCTTCAATATCATTATCTTTGAAAATGTTGATCTGAAGTTTTTATCAAATTTGGAACTTTTTCATGTATGGGTTACTATTCATGAGTTCTTATTCACGAGTTACTATTCATGAGTTCTTATTCACGAGTTCTTATTCAAAAGTACTTATTTCGTGAAGCGTGAAGATGTTTTTTGTGGAATTTCTATCTTTTGGTGTCTGAGTTCTTTATTCACGATGATACGCCTTTATTCGATACTATCAAGATTATTCACGTATACGGTCTTATTCAATAGAAAAATAAAATTTCTTCTTTTCGTCAAAACATCTATTCGGATACTAACTCGATTGTATCCATGTTTTGATCATTCTTGAATTTTACACCACTATGATTATTTTTGAGGTATTTTTGGGCGTGGATAAAACCAAGTACTAATCCTTAATCCTTAATCCTTGTCATTTTGTTTCATTGGATTCGTTTCTTTAAAATATATTTTCATCATCCTACCTTAAATGATGATATTATTGAATATCTTTGGCACGTAGAAGTAAAAAGATGAATGATTTGAAGAATATCTTTGGCCTTTAGTGCAAAGATGAGCAGTGTTGAGATGAACATGACTAAGTGATGAATATCTTTGGCTCAGTAGTCAAAGATGAATATTTGATTCGGATGTATATTGATTGATGTTACGGGGATAAAATATTGATGATGATGGATTTATTAAATTCATAGATTATAGTAGATTTCATTCTCTACGTAACTCTTCTATGAATTATTATTTCATTGCGAATATTGATCCGAAACTTGTTGTCTATTGTATTCTATCGATTTTTCCTCGTTGAAGACTAACGATAATTTGTTGTATATTATCTTAGTCATAATATTCTTCTTGGGCTAGTTGAGCTCACCTTTTCCTTGTTGTTCCATTTTTCTTCTCGGGAGGCGAGAATGTAGCGAGTACTAGCTGGGGTATGGAATGAAGGTTCTCAGAGAGAGTTGTTTAGTAGTCCTCACCATTTTTGTAAAATAATGAATCAATAATTATGATGGGGATTTATTTGCATGTGGATATTGTCTAGAAGACAATATTATATTTAAACTCACATTATATATTGTCGTATTTCACACGACATTTGTATTATTGAAGTTGTAGTTTGCTTTTTGTACCATGTATTTGGCGACTCAGAATGAGTGTTGTGTATACCTATTTTGGGGGCGTCACAATTATGACTAGGGATCATTCGGTATAATCATGACCCGTAATGTTATAGATGTTGTGGTAAAAGTCCTCATTGTCCTGTAGTGCATTGATGGACAGTTATTGGTATGATTATAACCAGGGATTATTCGGTATAATCATGACCATTGATGATTACAAGTATCCTTGGCCGTAGTGCGGGGATGATTCGATGATGTGGATTATTTATTAAGCTGAGTCTCAATGATAAAATATTGATTATACACTTTTAATTCGTAAAAGATAGTAGATATCATGCTCTACTTGACTCTTCTAAAATACAGTTGTATGTCTTTGGCCTGTAGTACAAAGAATAAATTGTTAATGAATATCTTTGGCCGTAGTACAAAGATGAATTTATTAGTATGATTATGAGCAGGAATTATGATTTGGTATAACCATGATTTTTGATGTTTCAGATGAAGATAGGTGATGAAAATTATCTTCGTCCTGGGTGAGAAGAGGAATTTAGAATCACAATTATGATTATGAGTTATTCATATGATTGTGGACAGGAATTGTTTATTGATGTTACAGGGATAAAATATTATTGGTGGACTTTTAACATGGAGAAGATAATAGACCTGATGGTCGATTTGACTCTTCTAATGGATTGCTCATTCTGCTGCAACTATGGTTGAAAAGTTTTATCATCTACCATATGTTCTAAATCTCTGATTTATTACTGTCGAAGGCTATTGATAATTTAATTATCTTTAGTCGTGATATTCTTTACTGGGCTATTTGTGCTCACCCTTTGCTTCACAATTCCTTTCACGTAATAAGAGTGTAGCTGGGTCGAGCGGGGATAATAGGGAAATAGTGTGATGGTCCGAGACTGTCGAAGTTTCTCAATACATTATAAAATGGCATGACATGCAACAGATAATTATATTGAGGACCTAAGATGTATGTGTCGTATTTTATATGTCACTTAATAATTGATTTTGGCGAACAACAATAGGGTGATGAGAACCCGACTTTGAAAGCGTCAAAAATGCACCTCATTAGAATGAATATGATAGTAATCTTCTCGTTCTTCTTTGGGGTCTTAAAATATTTGCTGCTGTATTTTATATGGCATTGTAACAATTTTAGTTTGGATACTGTCTACGAGATAATATTGTATTAAAACTCACAGCTTATCTGTTACAGTTCAACAGTTGTATAAATGAAGTTTGTATTTGATTTTTATAAAGTGATATCTGACGACTCAAAATGGGTCGTGTGGACCTATTTTGGGGGCGTCACATAATACCCCTTACCTTAGTAGGAGATTGGATACTGCAATAGTGTAGTAACAGAATACTCTTCTTCTTTCTCTCTTATTCTCTATATACTTTCTCTCTATAGCTTGAATGAATTGGTGAAAATAATGAAGAAATAGCTTCTATTTATAGAAGATTTCTAGCTTAGCTCTTTGAATGTGAAAAAGCGGTGGCTCGATATTTGGTGATGTGAAAAGAAAAGTGGTTTGACGCCTATAATGTGAAACGACAATTGGTTCGACGCCTGTAATGTGAAACGATAATTGGTTTGACGCCTATAATGTGAAACGAAAATTGGTTTGACGCCTGTAATATGAAACGTCAAGTAGTTTGACGCCTATAGCATGAAACGGTAAGTGGTTCGACGTCTGGTAAAGGCAATTACTATTGGCGAAAGTGACTCTTAGATGATGACATATGGGCTCCCATAGAATAAACTAAACTTACCACAAACGTCTCATAACAGACTTCTTATTTATATCAAAGATTGAATAAATATTACCACAAATCATTTTATCTTCAATCAACACATATTTAATCTTTCAACAATTATTTATCATTAATATTATAACTCACAATATTTAACAACCAGATCATTCCCAGGAAAGAGTGGGCTTTCCAATAAGGATTTCTCCCTATTGGCGCGCAATTAGGTGGACAAACCTCTCCTCGACAGAACTTTCTAGACATCATCAAAATTGCAAATAATAATATGAATAACTGTATCGTCTCAATTATTGATTTAATAATATATAAAATATCGACAATAATAGAATTAAATAACGTGAGATACTATGCAGCAATTACCGTAGCAATAATTGAACAAAACTGAGTGACTTCTTACGTAAGCATCAATAATTAATACCGTGTGCTACTATGCAAACACGCGTATTACTGTACTTTTATCACTGGGTATTTCAACAGTTAACGGTAAAACTTTCGCCGTTATTTTTATAAAAAGATAATTTTGTCGTTTTCTAACTCCGACAATAATTCTGTTGTGGGGTCCACCAATGATTGTGTCGCCGTACGAATATTCCCCGATAAAAAGAATATTCCCCGACTAATCGAATATTATATAACAACTTGCTTACTTTGCAAAATTTATAAATATTACCCATAACTATAACATTATAACAAAATCACACTTTAATATTCCAAAATGTTATTTATAGAAAAATTCATCTTTATTCATAAAAGTTGGGGTCTTACAAAAGTGGGCTGGCACGAACAATTTGTTTGGGTTGGAAGCCTGGATCAAAGAGCAATTGAGGTGCAATTTGGTATGCCGGATTGCACAAGACAAAGGGGCAGTGTCAGGAAACGCGACAACAAGTGGGCACAACACACAAAGTAGTTAATGTGACGCCCCCAAAATCATCTCCCATCTTGAGTCGCCAAATACATGGTACAAAATTCAAATACAACTTAATAATACAACTGTCATGTACAATACGACAAAACATAAACTGAGATTTTTAATACGAATATTGTCTTCTAGACAGTATTCAACTCAAATGGAGTCCTCAATACATTTATTATCACACTATTTCATAGAATAGTGAGGACTACTAATGCTATCATCTGGACTGTCACTCCGTTCCCCGACTAGTCCCGGTTACGTTCTCATTTCCTGAAGAGGACAATGAAAGCAAAAGGGTGAGCTCAACTATCCCAGTAAGAAATATTATGACTAAGATAATGCAGAATAAATTATCATTAGCCTTTAACAGTGTGCTCCCACTTCCATTCTAGAATTTCAAGTGGTTGCAATGGACCTTTTGGTACTTGATGCTCCGCTTTGACTCGTTGACAAGTTAAACACCTTGAGATAAACTCCGTTATCTCTCTCTTCATATTGCTCCACCAAAATGTATGTCGAATATCATGATACATTTTGGTACTCTCATGATAGATTACAAACGGTCTGTTGTGCGCCTCCATCATGATTTTATACTTTAAATCAGGGTCGTTAGGAACACAAAGTCTGGAGTTGACTCGAAGTATTCCTTCTTCATCAATTCTTGCTTCCGGCATAGCACCTTCTTGCACTTTCTTCCTCATACGCATCAGCTCCAGGTCTATAGCTTGAGCAACTTTAACTTTATCGATTAAAGTCGGTTCTACTCACATATTAGCCATCATCACATGGGTCCTTGGAGTCTTTAACTCTATCACCATCCTTTGCAAGTCATACAAAATGGGCCTTTGAATTGACAATATCGCACTCGTACCCGCATATGATCTTCTACTCAATGTGTCAGCTACTACGTTCGCTTTACTAGGATGGTATTGAATGGTATGATCATAATCTTTCAACAGTTCAAGCCAATGTCGTTGCCGCATGTTGAGTTTCTTTTGGGTGAAGAAATATTTGAGGCTTTTATGATCCGTAAAGATCTCCACCTTCTCCCTATACAGGTAATGCCTCCAGATTTTAAGTGCGAAAACGACAACTGCCAACTCTAGATCATGAGTAGGATAATTCCTCTCATATTCTTTGAGTTATCGAGAGGCATAGGCTATTACTTTACCATGTTGCATGAGAACACATCCTAACCCTTTTGCGAAGCATCATCAGAGATGACAAATCTCTCCGAGCGGATGGTATTGTCCGAGCAGTCTTTGAAATGAGTCTCTCTCGAAGTTCTTGAAAACTCTTCTCACATTCCACTCTCCAACCGAATTTTGTATCTTTCCGAGTTACATGAGTTAATGGAGTAGCGATTCGAGAAAACCCATCTACGAATCTCCGATAATAACCAGTTAAGCCGAGAAAGCTACGTACTTCGGTTACTGATTTAGGTTGCTCCCAGCTTTGTATTGCTTCAATCCTTGCTGGGTCAACAGATATACCGTGACTTGATATCACGTGCCCAAGGAATGCTACTTCCTCAAGCCAGAACTCGCATTTCTTTAACTTGGCATAAAGCTTGTTTTCACGAAGCTTTTAGAGTATCAGCCTCAAGTGTTGCTCATGATCTTCACGTCTTTTGGAATATATGAGGATGTCATAAATAAAGACGACCACAAAGTGATCCAAATATTCCTTGAATACTCGGTTCATCATATCCATGAAGGCAACAGGAGCATTAGTCAATCCAAAAGACATGACTAGGAATTCATAATGCCCGTACCGAGTTCTGAAAGCCGTCTTTGAGATGTCATTATTTCTAATCTTTAACTGATGATATCCGAAACGAAGATCGATCTTTAAAAAGAATTTGACGCCTTGCAACTTGTCAAACAGGTCATCAATACGTGGCAATGGGTACCTATTTTTGATGGTGACATGATTCAACTCCCGGTAATCAATACAAAGTCGCATACTCCCATCTTTCTTCTTCACGAATAGAACAGGAGTACCCAAGGAGACGTACTAGGACGAATGAAACCGATGTCTAACAATTCCTGCAATTGGGTCTTTAACTCCTGAAGTTCAATAGGAGTCATTCGATATAGGGCTTTGGAAATGGGTTTTGTAACAGGTTCAAGGTCGATACAAAATTCAATTTCACGCTATGGGGGTAGGCCAGGAAGTTCTTCAGGGAATACGTCAGAAAATTTATTAACAATAGAAATATCATTCAAAACTGACGTATTTTTGTTTAAATCCGTGACATGAGCTAAGAAAGCTTGACATATGTTTTTCAATAAACGAATAGCTTTATGGCTTGAGATGACAGTGATTGATTTTAATGGTTTGGTTGCTTGAATTCGCATAATAGGTTGGTTAGGAATATGAAAGCTAACAACCTTACAAAAACAATCAATTTTTGCATGATGAGTAGTTAACCAATCAATCCCTAGAATTACGTCAAATGCAAGTATTTTCAATGAAATAAGATCGACAGGTAATGTGAGGGTACCGATTTGGACCAAAAAAAACTTATAAACAGTGGATATAATGAAGGTTTCTCCCAACAGAGTTTTAACAGATAAGTCAAAGTCTAATTTCTCCGGAGTCAAATTTAAACGTTGAACGCAAGTAGGAGAAATAAAAAAATGGGTAGAACCGGTATCAAATAAGGTATAGACTTCGTTAGAGTTTGTGATAAGCTTACCCGTGATGACCTCGTTTGGGTTCCTTGCTTTCTAGGAGGTCACGGCAAACGCTCTCCCTTGAACTACCGACTTTGACTTTTCTGGGACGGCCTTTGGTGCCTCCATCCCAGCTGTCTTCGGTGCATGGCAAAATTGGGCTAGGTGACCTTCTCTTCCACAATTATAACACACTTTGGACTGCATCGCGTAGTTTGGACTGATGTGTCCCTCCCCTCCTCATTTGAAGCATATGATAAGTGGTCGTTTCCTTCCTTAACAACGGGTGCTAGTGCTGACATCTTTCTATCATTTTTGAATCTCCTCTTCTTAAAATGTCCACTCTTATTGTCTTGGCCATGATTACCACCGAAGTGGTTACCATTTCTGGCATATTGATTCCCTCCACATTTGTTGTCACCGCTTCGATGACTGCTACCACTGGTATTATCATTTTGTCAGCTGCTCTCTCTTGGTTGGGTTAACTCATTATCACGTTCCAATAACTGAGCCCTATTCGCAACATCTGAATACAAGCAAAGTTTGTGAGAGATAAGGTATTGACGTATCTCGGGTTTCAAACCTCGTAGAAACATCCACGTCATTCTCTCCTCATTATCAACTAAGTGGGACGCAATCAGGGACAACTCAGCAAACTTGGCTTCGTACTGTGACACGGTTATGTTATTTAGCTCCAATTTAATAAACTCTACCTCTTTCATGTGACGAATACTTTCGGCAAAGTACTTGTCGTTGAACAGTTCTTGGAACTTTTCCCAAGACATCTTCAAAGTCTGGCGGAGTTGAGTACGCTTTCTGATTCCCACCGATGAATCGTCTCTCCGCAATATGAAGGTGGCAAAGGAACCTTTTGCTCTCGGAGCATCCCAAGACATCAAATATCTTGTTGATCCGCTTTATCCACGTCTCGCCTTAAGTGGTTTTGGCTCTCCAAAAAACTCCGGTGGTCCCAGCCTTGAATGCATTTTTAATGGTGACCGTCCGAGAGTTCTTTAGTGTTTCCACCGCATTTTGAATGAGTGAGTCTCTCTTGTCTGATGTTGCATGAATTGCAGAAAGCCTCTGAACATTTTATCGTTCATGATTTAGTCAGTGTTGTTGTTTGCATAAGGATTGTTACCTTCTTGATGCATATTATCCTGATTGTTGATATGTGGAGACTCAACGGTCTCATGTGCTCCATTGTTATTCTCAACATTCTCAGATGTCATTTTCAAATATTGCCACAAAACAAGGGTTAATTGACATGTCATATATTATCCCTATACTCTGACCGACTAATTAAATACCAAATAAACTTATGTAGGTCATACTAGCGAAGGAATTCCCCGTCTCTCCCCTCCTAGTTCTTATCTCACATCTCAGCCAAGGATCATATCCCTAAGCTTTGATACCAACTGTGACGCCCCCAAAATACATGGTACAAAATTCAAATACAACTGTCGTGTACAATACGACAAAACATAAACTGAGAGTTTTAATATCTGAATATTGTCTTACAGGCGATATTCAACTCAAATGGAGTCCTCAATACATTTATTATCACACTATTTCATGAATAGTGAGGACTACTAATGCTATCATACGGACCATCACTCCGCTCCCCGACTAGTCCCGCCACGTTCTCATTTCTCAAGAGGACAATGAAAGTAAAAAGGTGAGCTCAACTAGCCCAAAGAAGAAATATTATGACTAAGATAATGCGTAATAACTTATCGTTAGCCTTTAACGGTGTTAAAGCGATAAAATATAACAAACATCAAGTTTAAGCTGCAATGAACAAGCAATCCATTAGAAGAGTCAAGTAGAGAATAAAATCTACTATCTTCTATGATTTAAAAGGTTTTTCATCACTTTTATCGCCGAGACTCGACTTAATAAATAATTCACATCATCGAATCACCCCTCGCACTACTGGCCGAGGATATTTTTTTTAGTATCACGACCACAAATTATCCATACACTACGGCCAAGGATATTCGTATTCATCAATGGTCATGATCATGCCAACAATCGTCCATCAATGCACTACGGACAATGAGGACTTTTACCACATCATTTGTAACATTACGGCCACGATTATAACAAGAATAATTTCGGTCATAATCATACCAAGTCCATCTACGCACTACACGCCACGGATGACTTTCAACATAATATAAACATGAGGATGATGACAATGATATAAGAATTCAATAAAACAAGTTCAAGGATAAATTTTAAAGATTTATAATTTAATTTATCCAAAAATCAATAACATCCAAATCATCAACACGACATCGCTTTGTGGAGTAAAATTCAAGAATAATATTGTACCAAAAATAATTTGGACCAAAAACGAATCAATTTTATCATGAATAGTACCCGGGTGAATGGTATTTTCGAGTGAATAGTACCGTGAATAAGTACTTCAAGAATAGTAACCCCGTGAATAGTACTCCAGCATGAAAAAGTTAAAACTTATCAAGAACGCTCAGAATAATATTTTCATGAAAAGATACTGGATGAAGCGCAAATATCAAGGATATTCTACTAATTTCATGGAATATAGAAGCCAAAAATTTAACAAAACGAGTATAGAATTTAAAATCTGAAACGAAATAATATTACTTACATACTACAGAGTATGGAAGAAAATATTATTTCAAGTGAACATTGAACAAAAATAACATCCCTTACCTTGAAAAGAAGAGTATTCCAACTGGTATAGCGGGGATATTCTTGAAGAAAACTTTCACTGTTTTCTACGCTTAAAGCTTTCTGAAACTCGAAAGAAATACGCTCAATATTATAGAAGAAAAATTCTCTAATTCTGGTGTGATTTTCAATTCTAACTTAAGCGTCTATTTATAGAAAAATGCTAGAAAGCCATAGGAGACTAAATAATAAAATAATAATTTTTTTTCAAAATTTCTACGCACACATTTTTGACCCAAAATTCAGCCACCACCAGTGGGGCCCACCATGTTTTTCAATAAAAATATTTAATTTTTGAAACTTCAATAATTGATAATAAATAGCCCTTTTATCAGAAAAATACGAATTTTATGTCCATATCATAGGAAATTGAATTCTCTACAACTTTGTAGCTTTAAGTTTTTCCAAATTCTAAACAGAAAATATCTGAATTCCACAAACGGACAATTTTCAACACCTCTTAAAATTCATAACAAATCATACGTTAATTTTTAACGATTCAAAATTTGTGGACATATACTCAACTTATATATGTATAACATATCCAAAAATCACAATGATCCAACGGTCGGATTAAAATTATAACTCACGCAATAAAGCTTTAAGAACACCGATTTGATTTTTTAATACCTCCAATCCGATAAAATACTGATAGAACACCTCAACATTAATTTCTTCATTTATAACCACATAAAATAAATATTTTCCTATCCATCATTTATGTCCACATAAAATAAATATTTCCTTATCATATAAATCAATAATTAATTATTCACAAATAATATTACAAAATCACAATAATGACAACCAGGTCGTTCCCAGGAAAAAGGGGGCTTTTCGATAAGGATTTCTCCTTACTGGCGCGCAATTAGGTGACCAAACCTCTCCTTGACAGAACTTTCTAGACATTGCCAATAATGTTATCTAATAATATTATTCAAATAATATGAATTATTGATTTGATAATGGGAAATATTGTGCAGTGACAATTATTGAAATAACAATAATATAAAATATCAACGCGTTGAATTATTGAATCAATAACATAAATTATTGAATAGTAATTCTTGTAATAATTATCGAGTAGTGCTTCTTACGTAAGAATTAATAATTCAAAAAATATTGTGCGTAATACCTGGTGCTCTTCTTTATGCTGATGCGCGTATTACTATATTTTAACCACCGGGTATCTAATAGTTAACGGTAAAACTTTCGCCATTATTTTTATAAAAGATATTTTTGTCGTTTTCTCAATCCGACAATAATTCTGTTGTGGGGTCCACCAATGATTGTGCCGTTGTACGAATATTCCCTGTTAAAACGAATATTCTCCGACCAATCAAATATTATATAACAACTTGCGTACTTTGCAAAATTTATAAATATTACCCACAACTATAATATTATATCAAATTCACTCCATAATATTCAAAAATGTTATTTATAGAAAATTCATCTTTATTCATAAAAGTTGGGGTTTTATAGTTAAAGATAGATAACAAGATTGAGAAATATGGTTAGATATGCGAATTTTAGCTGGGATCCATATGTGAGAGTGACTTGCAGGCTTAGAGTCATCTGCTGACAGTTACATAGTCCTGGGCAGTTTTGGGGAACTGTCGCCCCTTTATTGACAACATCTTATTAATGCAAAACTCTTCAAGTTGAGGGTGTCAACTGTTAGATAGACTATAAATAACTAGTGCATGGTGCACAAAATTAGATGTGTGTAGACATCAAAGTGTAGCTAGAGAGCTGAAAGAGTGAATGCTTAGCGCATCATGTCTGTATTGTAAGTCTTTAGGTAGATTCTTAATTTATTGAGAGTAATAAAAAGTTGGGCGTTTTAATATTTAATTTTAGGAGTGAGCAAAAAGCGGATAAAACCGAACTACCGAACCGAACCGAATTTTTTTAACCGAATTATTTCGATTTTTCAGTTTTTTTTTCTCATTTCGGTTATATCCGATTTATTTCTCATTATTCGGTTTCGATTTTGGTTTAAAAAATAGATAATTCGGGTACCCGAATATCCGAATATTAATATTTAAAAAATAATAATTTTATTCTATTATTTAATATCTACGAGTATTTTACTTAATCACTTATTCAGTTACATCATTTTTTGCCCTAGCCGTCGCCCGTCGCTCCCAGATCTGAGATCTCAAATCAATTCCTCAACTTTTCTTCTTCGCTTTCGTTACATCATCTCAGGCCCCGCCTCCGACTCAATCTCGATCTGCGATAATGACCCTTATTTACGAAGTATTGAAGAAAATGACATAGAATGTATTAGAGGCGACGATATGACGCAACAATGAAGAAAGCGATAAAAGAGGTTTATCGTTCGCCTCCAAAGAAACATCCTCCGGTAATATATCAACCTTTCTTAATGGCTTTGCCCACAAAGCTTCCAAATACTTGATGATATCCGCTTTGTTTCAATGGGTCCAAAAATCGACTCGCCTCCGATCACCTACATACTCATTGGCCTCACTTTAGAAGCCCCCGACATTAAAAGAAAACCCTATTTTGAGTCTCCACAATCTTTTACCTCTAGCCTTCCAAATTCCCCATTTTCCACTTCTACCAAATTTCTTTCGAGTAATCATCGTGTTGTTATTCTTTGCTATAATTTTCTTCTTGATTTGTCGGCTTTTGTCGATGTGTCGTCTGCCATTTATGTTGGCATGTTTGATGTTGGATGTTGGATGTTGGATGTTGGTATGTTGGATGTTGGTATGTTGGTATGTTGCTGTTAACTGTTAAGTATTAAGTTACTTTGTAATCTGTTGTTGTATTCTTAATTTTAATTTTGAGCACAAAGTTGGTTATTATTCCGAATTATCGAATTGTATATTCTTGTAATTTAAGATTATTAATTTGTTAGTTTTAAATTTCAGTTAGTATTTTGGATAGTAGAATTAGCGATAGTTCGGTTTTCGGTTATAACCGAATAGCCATTTCGGTTTGGTTATAACCGAATGATCACCCCTGGTGTGTTGTCCATTGCTTGCTTACATATAACTTGTTTCAAATCAGTATACATGCAATTGTGAGTGTGTGTGTGTGTGTGCACGCATTGTTGGTCTAAACAGTGCGTCAGAATGCTATATGGGTTGGCTGACTGACTATGAGAGGCAAATCAAACCATCTCAGAGTGAAATTTTGAAGAAAATTTGGGATCAGATTTTACCCGTGTGACACCTTGCATGACGCATAAGCCTGAGCATCTATATTAATAAAATAAAATCCATTTTGAATTTGGGCGAAAATACACAAGAACGGTTCGGATTCATTCTAATCGATTTGGGTGGAAAAATACAAGGACAATTCAGATTCATTATAATTGATTTGGACGAGAAAAGGTAGTGAGAGAGAAAAGAAAAAAATGAAAGTAAAATTGTTAAAATGGAGAGACATAGTATTTCGTTATGCCTTCAGGCACAGACAATTAATAATACTCTATACAGTTCAAAAAAAATCGTGGCCTTGCACATAAAGAAAGGGAGAAGGTTCAAAAATGCCCCTGACTTTTACCGCGATGTCTACCGAGCACCCTATACTTTTTTTTTGTCCAAAAGTACCCATAACGTTACATTTTTTGGGTCGCTCATGCCCTGCCGTTAACAGAAGACAAACGGGGTTAAAATTTCGCTTACGTGGCTGACACATGGAGGCTTAAAGAGAGAAGGTTCAAAAATACCCCTGACATATGTAAATATGTCATTTAATCAAAACAAAAAAAATACTAAAATTCAAAATAAAAAAAGCATAACATATTTACATCATTTAATCAAAATACTAAAATTCAAATTATTTTGTTAACTAATCAAAACAACTAATTAAATAAAATAAGTTGTATAACATATTTACATTATTTAATTAAAATACTAAAATTCAAAATATAACATATTTACATCAAATACTAATTAAAAAAAATACTAAAATACTAATTAAAAAAATACTAAAAAAATCAAATTAAAAAATGCTAAAATACTAATTAGAAAGATACTTAAAAAATTAAATTTAAAAATACTAAAATTCAAATTATTTTGTTAATTAATCAAAACAACAAAAATTCAAATTACATCATTAATATTTTCATTAATTTGACATACACACTAAATGTGTTTAAAAAAATATAAAATAAAGAAGAGTTAAAGGAAAAGAAATTATGAGAGAGCGGAAGAGTAAAAATAGAAATAAAAGAATAAAATATAAAAATATAAAATACTGGCACATTTTTTAAAAGACGATTATTATTTTTATCTCTTAATTAATAACTAGTCTCCACGCACGTGAGAAAAAAAAATGCAGAAGAAAAACAAACTTAAAATAAAATTATGTGACAAATAAATTACAAATGAAAAAAAATTAGGGAAACAAAAAGAGAACAAATTGATGTGATAATTCAAACTCTAGTACATTGAATCCATGTAGGATAAGAAATTAACAATAAAAATAATAAGATATAAGGTGCGATTTAGTTACACCAAAAATAATTTTAAAAAAATTGAACGCTTTATAATATAGATGTGCAATTAATTAATGTGCTCGTGTAATAATATTTTTTAAATGTAGGACTTCTTGCATAACAAGAGGCCTAATAAGTAATAATAGCAAAATAATTTGAATGTTAGTATTTTAGTATTTTTTAATTTAATTTTTTTAGTATTTTAGTATTTTCTTAATTAGTATTTTAGTATTTTTTTAATTAGTATTTAATGTAAATATGTTATGTTTTGAATTTTAGTATTTTAATTAAATGATGTAAATATGTTATACAACTTATTTTATTTAATTAGTTGTTTTGATTAGTTAACAAAATAATTTGAATTTTAGTATTTTGATTAAATGATGTAAATATGTTATGCTTTTTTTATTTGAATTTTAATATTTTTTTTGTTTTGATTAAATGACATATTTATATATGTCGAGCGATTTTGAACCTTTCTCTTTAAGTTTCTCTGCCATATGCCCACGTTAATCTAAATTTTAACCCCGTTTGTGTTTTCTCGTTAACGCAGCGTATATATGCTGCCACTCAAAAAATATAATATTAGAGTCTTTTTGAATGAAAAAAAATATAGAATGTTAGGTAGATATGGCGATAAAAATATAACACCATCAGACTCATTCGGGATAAGATTATGAAATTCCTATCTTCCCAATTTTATTGATCTTCCCTTTCACTCTTCCTCTTCATTTTCTTCCTCACCGGTCACCACCATGGCTGTCTCTGCAACTGCGCTCTCTAAATTCTTTTCCCTCTCACTCCACACCCCTCCACCTCGTTTCTCTCTTCTCAACCCCAACCAATTACCTTCTATCTCCTCCTCTAACCTTTCTTTTTCACCCCTTTTCCTCTCCACAAAACTCAAACCCCTCCGAGCTCAAGAGCAAGAGCTAGAGCTAGAGCTAGAGCCCACCGCCTCCGACTCCGATACCATCTTCTTCGACAACTTTGACCCAGATGCAATCATTACTTTCGACCCACCGGAAGCCCCAGAAGACTTCGTCCCGCCGCCCTCTTTCGACGACGGCCCGCCGGAATCTGAAGACGAAATCGCCGCCGCCTATGAAGAACTCTACGGCCCGGCCTACAGTGGAGTCTCAGTATTGGGGAATGACATTTATGTAATGGATTCGAAGGTGAAGAAGACGGGGGCATTGGGGAAGGTGAAGAAAGAAAAGGTAAGGGATGGGTTTGACGAAAGAGTGATTCAGGTGAGAAGGGTAACGAAAGTGGTCAAGGAGGAAGCAATTGCATTTTAGGGCAATTGTGGTTGTAGGGGATAAAAGGGACAAGTGGGTGTTGGAGTTGGAAAGGCCAAGGAGGTTATTGCTGTCGTTCAGAAGTCGGCGACCAATGCTCGCCGGAATATTATTACTGTGCCCATGACTAAGTACCTCACATTTCCTCACAGGTAATTTTTTATTTTTTTTTGGATTTTTGTTGTTGAATCTTGCTTTTGATTTTTGTTTTGTTGTTTTGTTTGTACATTAATAGTTAAATTGTTAGTTTTTTTAGTTGACATACTAATCATAGGTAAAGTGTGGATCTTTATTGCTGAATGCTGGTTTTAAGTATTGATGAGAGTGTGGGTATACTGTGTGAGAGACGAATAGTGAAAAATTATTCTGATTTGAGTTTGATATGCATATTAGAACTTTGTCTATGAATGTACATTTTCCAGTCATCTATACACATAAATGGTATGTCAGCTAGCTATTTTCTCGTAGGTTATAGTTGTTTTATGTTTGGTGGTGGTTGAGCTTTATCAACATTCTGCTAAAGCTAAGATGAAGCAAAATACTTACAAGTTTCACATGTGGTGTGTGTATTTTTTCCAAGGAGTAAACAGGTATGATGACTAGCCTTTTGCCAGCGACTGTCATTGGAAATCTGCAGTACAGTAAGCTGAGGTTTGGACCTGGAAGAGGGCTTGAACTACAATATGTTGAAAATTGTTGTCAATGTTCAAAGCCTCTTTGAAGGAGGGAGTAGGTCCTTAAAAAAAATTCATGATGAGCATAATAGTGGAAACTGCTGATTCTTTCTCATTGTTATAGGATAAAACGTCAGATTACTAGGTTGGAGATAAATTATTGTCGGTTTCAGATTACTAGGCTAGGAAGGGGAAGAAGGGAGGGTTAGAAGGAAAGGGAACTCCTATGCTTTCTTCATGTTGTTTACTACAATTAGAAGGAATGGAAGGTAAAAGAAAGGGAGATCTAGGCATTAACCTCTTATTTTTTAGGAGTGGAAGGTAAAAGAAAGGGGGATCTAGGGATGAACCCAATTTTTTTGGAATTCTATTAATATATCCTTACTCATTTCTCCTTCATAAGATGTATTAAAAAAAATATGACAAAGAGGTTACTTTGTCTATTGCCATGCTTGCACTTTCCTTTTTTTCTCCCATTATTGAGACTGAAGAGTTTTGTTGGACTATCCTTTCACTTATACTTATCCTCTTTTCCCCTCTACCAACCTTTTACTTCACCCTACTCCAACCCCTATTCTTTACATTTTCACAAAAGCAATGTAAATTTCATTCGTAATGCTTGCTGTCAAAAATATATAAGCAAACTTTATCACCAGTATAAAGCTATTTGTATTTATGGATAGACACAAGGTCACTGGCTATGCCATAATTGCAATTTCTGTGCAGAATGATCACAAAGAACTCCAGACTCTTTTGACTTCCTGGTAGGAATGATCTCATGGGTCATGGGTAACTTCTTTTCTAGGCTTGTTTGTTGTTTGGACCAATAAAACGTTTAATTTTTTGTTAAAATAAATTAAGCTAAAGCTTTTAATCAGTATTCAAAACACACTATGCATTTGGTTGATGCAAAAGTCTTAATACTGTCTTATACAGGGAAGTAAAATACATACAAGTCCTTCCTGAGCTATAGAAACCCTACCTAACTGACACATGATTATAAAGGCATTAAACAATGTGGTTCTCAATTAGTTTTGCTTTATATACTGCATTAGATTCATGCAAAATGGCCCTTATTTATTCTGCTAAACTCATAAATCGCAGAGCTGATGGGGATTATGGGGCAGCCAAGGTGATGCTTAGACCTGCTTCCCCTGGTACTGGGGTGATTGCTGGAGGTGCTGTAAGGATTGTTCTGGAAATGGCAGGTGTTGAGAATGCTCTGGGCAAACAGCTTGGCAGTAACAATGCACTCAACAATGCAAGAGCCACAGTTGTTGCCGTGCAGCAAATGAGGCAGTTCAGTGAAGTTGCTCGTGAGCGTGGGATCCCAATGGAAGAACTATGGAAGTGATTCCATATGTAAATTCCAGTTTTATCGCCCAATTTTTGTAGAAAATTCTTCTTCAGAAGGAAATTGTGAATTCATTTTATTGTTAAAATTATTACTTCAAGAAAAGATAATGACATCTTCATACATGATTCAAATCTCAACATGATGAAAATTTGCCACTGTTTAATGATTGTATATACTGATTGGCAAGTTTCTTACTTCACAAAACTAGATATGTTTTAGCACAGCTGAATGTTGAACCAATGTTATTGGGATTTGGATTTCAGGTAGTTAAAATTGGGCAGTCCATTTGGACAGTCCTATTATAGAACAAGTTGCATTGTATAGTTTTGAGTTGCAAAATATATCTTTTATATAATAAAAGTCATCTGAAATGCAATTCTATGCTATATCAATGCAACAGTTTCTACAGTCCAAATGGACTGTCCTTTTCAAACTGTCTGGAATCAGGTACCATATTATTGGCTTAGATCACTAATTCAAAATTCTCTGCTGTAAATTCTTCAGCCCAATCCACAATTGAAGAGAGCCTTGACAAGTTTATAAATAAGTATTCTGGTGCTAAGGAGGGATTATACAGCATGAACTACATATTACAAAACATGTCAACAAAACAATGGAGTAATGTGAGGGTGCCAGAGAAAGCCCTAGGGTGACTGAATGAATGTCTGGACATTCATCCTCCCGGTACAATAGCTTAGCCCAACTGCAACCATTTCCGCCAATCAAAGATATTTGATTTCTTAGGGTAAATAAAAAATGAAAAGTCCCCTCAAAACTTCATACACATCTTTAGGTATAAAAGCCGCAGTGGTTCTTTCCCTTTGTATTGATATAGTTGATCTCTGTGCATGTAATAAGAATAATAATTTCAATTTTTTTTTAAAAAAAATAACAGGCTAAATAAAACTGAATGTGTGGTGATTGTGTAAGAAGCAAACTGAATAATTACAATAATTCATTTCTCTGAAGATAATTAAGTCTTTACTGTAATGCTAATTGATACAATATCTAAATCCAAATATACATACAACAAAAGCCCAGAAAAAAGACATCTTTGACATTTCATATGAATGCTGAAGCCTTTTCATCTAGTTATAATTTGTAGGCTTAGCTACCTATTCAATAGTCCATGTATCTATCTATATACCTGTACCCTGTATTCTTGTAAAGAGTGTCTTCTGTTCATAAATCGCAGAATATACAAATCCATCTACAGAGGCTCCTCAAATGTAAGATCATCCTTATACACCAAAAGAACGAGAGAAGAGACAGAAATGTCTCATCTCCATAACTTCATCCGCTGGTCATGAGTCACAGAGGCGATCAATTTTCTCTGAGGAGAAGTTGCCAATCTAGAGATCACAGCATCATGGGCATTAATGTTCAAAGTTTCATTGCTCTCGGTTGGATTCCATATCTTGAGAAACTGTAGTAAAACTCAAACAATAAGATCCTATAACAGAGCTTAAGATATTATAGTACTCCCTCCATTCTTCAACAAGAGTCTCATTTGCCAAATTTTTTGTTATACAAAAAGAGTCCCATTTTTATTATTGATAGTATAAAGTGACACAATTTGCTTAAGTTTAACATCACAATTTCATTATCATGCAACCACTACTAAACTACACAATCATTATAACCTTAAAATTTTCAATTTTGCAAATGAGACTTTTTTTGTTGAACGAAGACAGCGTAACGAATTAGAACTAGAAAGCTATTGCATTATTAGATTTCAAAAGTACCTTTTCCTATTAGAAAATTCGGGTATGTGTAGGCTTCCTTACCACCGCATCAGAATAGGAGTTTGTGCATAGCCAAAAGTAGCAGCAAACATTCTCTACATGATGACTGATGACAAAGTATAAAACACAAAAAATCATACCGGCTCTATCTAGGTTCCATTTGTTTTAGTGGAATATAATTCATATAAGAAACAAAATTGCACCTGGATTTAGTTAAACACAATTTGCTTCAGTGAACTAGAGTCCCAGAGAGAATAAATTTGTAAAATTTTCTTTTTAAGCTTGGGACAATTAAATTAAAATAAAGGCATGCTAGATTGCTGAACAGCCCCAGAAAATTAGATGGACAGAGAGGAATGATCTAGTAAACAGGAGTTACAAGACCCCCCACATGAAGAGTGATGAAGATATAGATTGAAGACTAAATACCTTCTGAGAACCACTAACCAAGAGTTGTAAATTACTGGGATGGAATATGCATGATTCAAACTTGTTGCCATTGGAAGGCAATTCAGAATTGCATATTCCACCCGACACTATTGACCACACTCTCGCACTGTCTGAACTGACGGGTAATATAATTGACAGTAGTATCCCAGCAAATTGAGTGGATGTCTTTGACATGCCCCTAGAAAATAAAGAGAACATAAAAAACAATTCACTCTGCTAATAGCTCCAGCAGGCTTGAACAAACTGGTTATATCATCAGGCATACCTCCAAGTGATAGCAAACGATATTAGTCTCGAAATCTATAAGATTGAGAGTATTTCCTGCAGTAGCAGCCAAAATCTTCTCAACTTAGCTCCCTCCCTGCAGTTATTTTATATATTTCTTTCTTTAGGAAGTTAAAAATTCAAGTATTATCTTCAAAGAAACAGTATATAAAGCACATCGACAGCACAAAAACTGAACTTAGGAGGAAAGTGACTTGATAATATAAATGGATAGTAGGACAATATCAAGATAACATAAGATTATGTGAACACAAGTCACTAGACTGCGATCTGAAATTATCAAGTCATTTATATTAAAAGTTACTAGTTAAAAAAGCAATTAAGAGTTTCCTCTGTGAACACAGCCTGACCTTAGATATGCTTTTGCAAGCAACTTCGTTGACATTCCACAGCCGGATCTCACCAGTACTATCGGAAGAGCATAGGAGATCTGCCTCTCTTGGGTGGAAATCCAGTGACAACACTGGCTCAGTATTCCCTGAGAGCTTCATCAGAGATTTATATGGCTAAATAACATGTACAGAAAATATGCAAGCACTATATCTTCAACTAATATAAGTAAAGAGGAACTAAACGGGGGGAGAGGGAGAGAGAGTCACACTCAAACAGAAAGAAAGGAGGACATTGAAATAATAGAGAATCAAATTTAGTTATCAAAAGCATATAAATAAATGTAATCAAGTGAAGTACAGAAAGGATCACAAGTCACTAGACTGCTATCTCATCTGCTAATTAAGTTATTATGTACGAGAGTTCTTCAGAAAGATGTTACCTTGTGAAAAGATAAGCAAATATTATTAATGAAGAAGCCAAGAAAGAGATTAGTTCTAAAAACTTATTGAGATGTATAAAAATCATATATATGTATTTGAATACAGTTAAACGTGTATGTTTACCTACACGAGGCCACAGTGAAATAATTTCAATAGCTTGCCTGATTTGCTAAGTTTACTAGTTTTTTATGTTTAGGCCATGACAACACCATGTCTCTGTTTTCACTAAGTTGTTAAGCCGTAAGCTTATGATTATTTTCCATGTGTTAGGTTTCGAGAGGATAAATCATGAGAAGTAGTGCAATTGAAAAATTACAGTCCTATGATAATACTGCAACAAAATGGTTAACAGCTGTATACTTGGACATACTGGAGGAATGCAAAAATTTATACATATGTCATCCATGCCAATATGTGCTCCATGCAAGTGTCAGCATATTATAAATTTATACATAGGTCATCCATGCCAACATGTGCTCCATGCAAGTGTCAGCATATTATGGGCATAAACTGTAAGCTATGAGGAGGAACAATGTCAAGTGTAACATCAGCTAAATAATTTGACGTCAGTGACTCAAGTTCTTGCTCACATTGGGAAAATGAAGTCTTCTCTAAACTAAAAAAAATATAATTTTAAAGATATTTCTAAAGCAAAGGTAATAAAGGGCTATATACAAGTTGGACAAAGGAATTACTTACTCTTTTTTCATCCCATATTCTATTTCCATCCCATATTTGAACAGTTCTATCAAAAGAAGATGTTGCGAAGATAGCTGAACTTGGTCTGAATCGAACAACAGTAATGATATGAAAATTCCCTTCCCAGTCATTAACAAAATCATAACTATCCATATTCCAAACCGTGATCTCAGGAAAAATGCAATCAGTTCTTGGCTTATGAGAAAAACTCAATTGACCTTAACCAAGCATTGAGCTTAGGATTGAAGATTAATATTTAATAGGATCAAACCTTACTCTCACTTCCAACACAAGCGAAGAGGCTTCCCACAGATTAAAAATGGCACAGCAGAATCTCTGTTTTACTTGCCTGGAAGCTGCCAACCTCTTCAAAACAAAAGTTTGTTTTAAATATTTAGTTGCACCATTTATAGGCCAACTCCAATGGTCACACTTCTTACTAGCATTATACCATAAAAAAAGATTATGTATATAATATTTACAGGGGAACATTGAAAATTACAGTCTTCTATTTTGAAAATTCATACCATGTATTGATATGAATCATCCTTTATATGAACCATGGAAGTTAAGAAGTAATGATGTACCTTTAAGTTCAATACTGTTGCTAGCAGAAGAAGTTTGTCTCAACGCGCTGAAAGAATTGCAAATATCATCATAACCTAATAAAAAAGATTTCAGATCCTCAATGGACATAAAACCATCAGTATTGGTCCCACCCTGAAATTCAATTAAAAAATGAATTAACATTAGCGGGGGAACAAGATACAAGGTACGGAGCATATCAACAGACCTTATATTTTTACATTGAAGGAGAATGGCATGAGAGAAACGAGCTACAAAATAGCAACAGAACTTTTGGAAACATCACAAATATGATATGCGCAGAATAATTCAATACACTAATAATTTCAATCAAAAGTTAAGATGAGTTCATTTTCCGGCGAGTTATATAGTATAGCCTACCCAAGCAGTCTCACCAGCAAGCGAATTGGATAGTCTTCCCCTTTCCTATATTTTCATTCAAAACATCAGTGTATCAGAAAATTATGTGGAATGGTTGTATACAAATTACACTCCAGTTTCTACTTGGTAAATAAAGATACAAATATGAAGTTCCTTCAGCAAAATTGGTAGTCTAAATCATCTAAATTAACCTCAGGTATAACTGAAGCTGTAACTGATCCTCCAGTTGCTTCTCTGGAGTTTGTGTCATAGGAGCCATACTTTGATTCTCAGCTGTTTCTCTTATAGGGGCACTGATCTGATAATCAATTTTGATTTAAAAAATATTTATTATAAGGACAAGATGTTGGAACTTTCGCCGTAGGACGTTGCAGAAATTCTGAAAAATAATAATTGTGCCACTAGAATTGAATGGAAATTCACTTTCTCCTTAAAACAGTATTCGCCTCCTATATAAAGTGAACAATGTTACAACGAATCCATCTCCTATATAAACTGAACAATGTTACAACGAATCCATCTCCCAAGATAAGACAGAACCATAAATTAATCTATATTAAATACTATGTGCATGATAGTATTTAATTCAAAACTACAATTTGAGGGAAAGAAAATAATAACACCAAAATTATTTTAAAAGAATTATGGATTCATTTCTTGTGAATGAATTGTTATCCCAAATGAGAGTTTTCTAATCCATTTATAGATTCCAAACACCCCTTTAAAAATGTACTTTTTCAATTTGAAAAGATATGAACCAAACATATTATACCAAAGTATTATTATTATATACTAATTAAATAAACAGAATTAGAAGATAAACAATTTTATAAAAAATGACTTACTAGATGTAATTGACAAACTTTTAAAATCAAGTCAACTGTTGAATAGTCTTTCCTTAAAGCAGATTTCGTCCCTGCTATCGGTGCTTACGGATGGAACAATAAACGTCTACTTCCCAGGATAAAATGGTCTTTAACTCTCACAAGAAGCACTTCAATAGAAGAGTTCCACGAACTAACAAAATTTTCTCTATGACTTTTATATGAATACTCTATATGACTTTTATATGAATGAAGAATGAAATTAATTTTTAAGAACTTAAGAAGGATTAAAGTTGAAGATGAAGTGATTGTTTTGGGTAGATTTGGAACCTATTTATAGGTTTCCAAATACCCCTTTAAAGATATACATCATTTCAAAAGGTTACAACCTTTTGAAAAGTTACATCCTTTTAAAAGGTTACATCCCTTTAAAAGGTTACATCCCTTTGAAAGGTTACATTTATTTGAAAATGTACATCCCTTTGAAAAGGTATGAACCAAAGGTCACACCTATTGATTTTATTTCATTCATTTATATATATATATATATATATATATATATATATATATATCCAACAAAAAACACCCTTTCTAAGGGTCACCTCGGTTCAAACTAGTGATCCAAATCGAACCATTGTACCGGTTCAATGTTACACCCGTTCAAACTAGCAATCACACGAGTTTAAACTAGTAACCCAATTTGAACCACTGCACCGGTTCGACGTTACATCTATTCAA
Organism: Panax quinquefolius; assembly: GCA_020205615.1. NCBI lineage: Eukaryota > Viridiplantae > Streptophyta > Magnoliopsida > Apiales > Araliaceae > Panax > Panax quinquefolius. The sequence goes on from CM035152.1 coordinate 11,909,181, forward strand.
ACTAGTAATCACACTTTTACCATTGAACCAATGCATTTGTTAGTTATTAAACAATATATAATATATTTGTTATATTACAACAAATTTTGAAAATATCCAAATTTTGTATATAGATGCGTGTAACAAAGCTGAAACAAAGCTTTATGTTGCTACACATTATATACAAACAAATAACCCAATAAATCATAAATACTTAAAAGGTTAATTTTTACTGCTACTGCTTTTACTGGCCTTGCATCAGTCATTGTAGATTTATCGCTCAGGACAGAAAATAATATCTGATGATAGGGGTAAAAAATATCCCCCTATCACATAGGGACATGTGTACAAGCATACATGGCCCAAAGCTCTAATTCTGGAAGGGGAAATTAAGTCGCTTTACAAGGGTACAAAAACCCCAATATGAAGATGACTCCAAAAAGTATTATGTTGAACCCTACAATTATTCTTCAGGGACTCTCCAATATTGATCTCCTTATTGGTATCAACCCATCAACAAAATATCCTACTCAGCCAAAGTAGTAAACTTCGATTAAACTGCATAAGTAGATTCTATTGGATTCTACAATAACCCTCTATAAATACCTCGGTTCCCTTGATATTTGCTAAAGAATTTTGTAGTGGTGGTGTGATGCTAGATATGATGGTAAGAAAATAACGGCAAATTAGGAACATCATACCATTTTACGGTCCTAAAATAGAAATGTATCCAATTATGGGACGGACTAAAAAGAAAATGTCTATAATTTGGGAACAGAGGGAGTAATTTCTAATTTTCTATAACAAAAAATAAAAGCAATTATTACTGTAGCATAACATTAAACTGTCAATACTTTTCTAGAGCCAGATGTATAAGAATACATATCGAATGAATTCATGCAAGAATTACAGTAGCTTGCGTGTGAACTCAAGACAGAATATGCAACAGAAGCTGAAAATGAAACTAGTAGCAGAAGCTAAAAAATGGATGCCACTTACATTTAACCCCCTTGAAATGGCATTTGGCGGCTCCCTTTATCCTTCCCTGTAAAGTACAAAATTACAACCATTTAGACTCATAATTGTGAACATATATCAGCATATAGATGAAAGGGACAAAAAAAGACAGTAGCAATCATTATGACTGAATAACTGAAACCAAATGGAATACATAAATCTTCCTTGGAGATTCACAAGTATTATGACAATTACGATAATTATTCTACTAAAAAAATATATACAAACACAAGATTACACGGTTCGACTTTCGGAATACCTTGGGTAAGAAAGAGTGAACTCAAACTGAGGGAGTACATAAAACTGTGCAGAACACTCCAAATTGAGAGCTTTCTGAAACCTAGTCCCTAGATTACACTCGATATCTTTCATGATAAATTGTTACTCTAATCTAAAGTAATACATCAGTATATAGGTCCTAATCCATCACAGACTTCAAGCATCTTTTCCTTCGGGTCATCACAGATGTTACTTCGGGTTGGGTCTTGGATTGAGCCGGATATGAGCTCAGGGTATACAGAACAAAAACTATACATGTGAGATGAAAAACCATTATACCCCAGTATTTCATCCTCATTGCCTGGAAGGGTACAGAAAATATTGTTTTCTAAAGCATGTGATTAAAAAATTAACTAAAAGAATGGTAGAAATGGAAATACTTTGGGAATCACCTGGAATTTCTTTCAAGTAAACAGATTCAAAAACAATGAAATCAATAAATTGATAACAGGGGCTAAGAATTTTGTTACTTGATACAAATGATCAAGATATAAACAATCTGTGAGTGCACTTCGTTTAAAAATAATTTCTAGATAGATTGTTATCCATTTAAGTTTAAATTATTCATGATGCATAAAGTGAATTAAATAGTATGATGAGATATATACTATTGTTAGAATCTTCCTCAATTTAATATAAACTTTACCTAAAAAAAATACCTTCAGGCTTCAGCTTGACAAAAAAGAAATTTATTCAGGTGTTTAGGAGAGAATTACCCTAGACATGACAAGTTATCTAGCACCTTCAAAGCAACATAGGTGAACAACCTGTTATTGATCTAATCTTTTTCTTTCCTGTTTTTTTTTTGGGGATAAAAAGAAGAAATTCTATTAAATGGAAAAGAGAGTACAGGAAGGGAGTAAGAGTCCTCCAAATAAATCAAGAGTGAAACTAAGGAATAAATGATAAAGTGTTGCCGCCAATCTATGAACATCTGAAATAACACCACCTCTAAAAGCTCCTATAGCATAAGCCTATAGCGATGCTTGAAATTAAACCATGCTTATAGAAGAGAAGAGAGATGGGTATCATTGGAAATTCTAACATTACTTTTCGTCCATATACCTTAGAAATAGAAAAACAAACATACCTTCCAAATAATCTTAGCATCCTTGTATCTTCCAAAATCTCAAAACCTTGCACAAAAAGCAAACTGTCCAAAGAATAAAGGGATACCAAATCTTAATCTAATCTTGATTCAAGATTTATTAATAATATTTAAATATAGTTATTTTAATACCCCTTTCCAAAACCGTATATCATTTTGCTACTCACCATAGTTATTACCTCACCTTGGCAGTTCTTGGTTCACTTTGCAATTGGGAGGCCACCTGATCACCGAAATTTTGCGGCACAAAAAAGAAGATATTTTTATTAAGGAAGTCGATCAGCAAAAGAAAAAATGGAAATTGATGAAAAATGAGAAGAACGTAGAAGAAAACGATTAAAGAGTAGGAGTAGTATACTGATATAGCAAAGGTAAACGATCACTTTGAATAGATTTTCTCTCTACAATCACTTCCCTCTACAATTCCCTCCTATCTCTAAATCGGGGTCCTAAAAGGTAATCAATCGTTAATTTAATTCCAAAACAACTTAGTGTGTGAGCACTAATCCCCACTCTTTCTTTTTCAATGTCCTAAAGAGCATTAGGCGAACCTAGGCAACAGAGGTACCTTCAAGTACCTAGGCCTTGTAGGCAACAACCTTGAGCCTGGAATCTTCTTGGAAATATCAATGTGCATAGAGCAGGTGAGTTGAGATGCAACTTCGTGAACCGCTCATCAAGCTGATAGGTGGTGGTGTCTCAAAGGAACCGTCACGCGCCATACGTGTAACACCACAGTCCCACATCATAACATGTATGGGATACTTGGATGTGTATATTGCATATAAGGACTTAAGTTGTTATCGTTAATACCTTCAGTTATGACTTTTTGGATGAGCTTGTGGTAGACTACACAAAGATCTGAGCCTTGTGTAGCTATGTGGTTAGCCTGACGGGACATCAGGTATTTAAGTGGGATACTTAGATACTTAGATTTGTATATAAGGACTTAATCTGTAATCAATAATACCTTCGTCATGACCTTGCTAAGATGATCCAAGAAGATCTATTGAGAAAGTGCATTGGGCCTTTATTATGCTATGATTTGATTCGAACTCGGAATTTGACATTGGTTGTTACTATATGGCTCTGTTCCGAAATCAGGAGCTCCCTTTCCATTGACCAACTGGTCCTTAAACCAACCTATCCTCTCTTTCTATTTTCCAGTAAGTGGGTCTATTTCATTCGTTCGTTGATTGAGTCAATGTAGCTTTAGCTTTCTTCTAAGTTCAAGTGTTAACAGTAAAAGCAAGTCGTCAAAAGCGAACTTCCAGGTTGGGAAGGAACCTAGGATGTTTTTCAGGTGGCCCTAGACAATATAAGTTTTATATTTTTAATTATACTAAGTCAATTCTTTTGAATTTACTATTTTAAAAATAATTAACCACAATAATGAGGTGCATTTCAACTACATCATTAAATGAGTATCATGACTAAGAAGGGAGAGAAACATTATGAAATTAATAGTAAACAGAAGGAATAAATAGAGGCGGAGAAATAGAGAAGAGAGAAGTAGAGATGCCGAGAAAAAAGAGATGAGAGATATACTTTGTTTGGTAACTAAAAAGAGGGTAAAAATATAAATTTGCATTGCAAAAGAAAAAAATAAAGAGCTGGACGGCCTAGCCTGGCCTGCCAAAGTCCTCCCCACCCCGAATATTTGGCTGCCTTATTAGCGCCTAGCCATTATTTCCAAGATTGGGGTGGCACCCAACCCAATTTTCAGAACACTAATCTTTTATATTGAATTCATATTTATAAAATATGCAACTGCCTAGGTGCACCACCAAAATAAAATTTAGGGATAAGACAATTGCAACAATTCGTTTTCACCCGCACCCCATGCACAATTTGTTATCAATCTGGCACACCCAAGCTTCGTACCTTGGAACTTTCAATTTTTTTAGAAATTTAAATAATCCAAAGCAAAAAAACTTAATTGTTATTTTGGATCTTCTCAACCAGGTTTCTCTTTCTTCTAATAATTCGGATAAAATATTATGGTCTTTGGATTTTTAGGCAATTATTTTTGCAATTTTTTATTTATTTATTTTATTCATATTCAATCGCCCAATGATTTTCCCTAATATCTTATATTTGGAAAGCCACGGTAATCTCAAAACTAAGGTTTTTATTTGATCGGTAATTTACAATCGTCTCAATACTAATGTGTTGTTGCAAAAGACAAGGGACACACAAATGCTTGTGCCCAGATATGTGTCACGTGTAAGCAAGTTAAGAGTGTCGTGCGTTTTTTTGTTTTGCTTTTATTTCTATTCATTGGGTTATAGCATGAAGGTTATGGCATTTTGCTTTGAGGAGGCTTAGGTGACCTTTACTCCTTGGAGAGAGTCCTTCATGTAAGGTTTGGGATTTTGGGAGGCACATAAATTCCACGATTCTTTAAAGGTGGTTCTTGTTTTGCTATTTTATTAGGTATATGACTTGAAAAGAATGCTAGACTAAGTTATGTGGACTGGATGGAGTGTCAGTCGAAAATGGGTACTTTGAAGAGTGTGACGTGGATACTCCACAATTTTGCCAATTTTTACACTAAACTAAAGTGTCTCGCACCCATACCTTTGTTCGAGTGTTGATTGTCGGACACGGGTACCCATACCCTTGTTCAAGGGGTTGTGCTTCATTAGTTTTTGTGTATTTCTATACTTAGTTTAATTGAAGGTTTCTTTGTCATCCCTTTCTATACTCTATTCTATCAATAAAACTTCTTCATTTATCCAAATAAAAGATTCTCTTTTCACATGATAGTTAATCCTGCACTATACCAAACTCCCCTAACATAGAATCTAGGGCTTCTATAGGTAACTTATATTTTCATACATAAAAGCATTAATTTGTTCCATGATTTTTATATCTACGGCTAAGGGATTTAAACTTTTCCATTTATTGAGCTTTCACTCAAACTAATTGAATAATTTATTGAGATTTTTATGAGTATATAAAGGATCTAACAAATCATACTTTATGATCTTTCTTTCCATTTTTCTCACGCTTATTCTATAGGTGAATTGTTCAACTTGTTTAAGATGAGATAGCACGAGCATGTGAAATACAAATTTCTAAAACTATGCCAAGAAATAGATAATAAGCAATAATTAGCTCGTTTACACCTCTATAATGTAAGGTCCTTTTTTTTAAATGTCAAAAACAGCCATCATTTAGTTTGAAGGCAAAGTACTCACAAGTGTGAGAATGTTGTTTTGAGTTTGTGAGTAACCATTTAAAATTGTGCCAAATTAAGATGAGGATCATATCCAACTTATCCCTCCTACCACTCCATGTAAATGAAATTTCTCTAGATATTGACCTTTTAATCTTTCTTTACATAGTATAGTCAAGCATATATCCTTTTTGGAGGCAAGGATTGTTTAATTTTTCAAAAACTATTTTAGTATTGCTTTTCCAATATAATAGAAACATTTGCGTTATTTCTATATAGTAGTTTTATATAAGTCATTGAGTTATGATTTATTGTTCTAATTTCTAAAATGAAACAAAACAATCAATGGTTGTAGTGTATGACACCTTAACAATGTAGGAATTATCATCAAAGTCATGAGATTGCAAAGATGTTGAATATGAATCCTTAATTATATGTCTTTATGTTGACTGGAATTCTTTTCGCCAAATTGACCTATCCCCAAAAAAGTTGCATAACTCTATCTCGATATAACACTCTTGTTTACAAAAACGCATTGCTCAAAATAGTAACATCGTGCATCTCCCTTTCCTACAAAATGGTGGATTGATAACTTATAAAGGTTATGACAAGTATCACTACAAAATTTAATCGATATGATGTTTACAAGTGTTCTCATAGAAATAAAGGCATGTTTCGCATAACATGAGCATGTAGCGTCTAAAATTTTGCTATAATTTTTTTATTCGTAATTTATATTCCTAAAACATTCATTCGATTTGCTAGAATTTGCACATATCTCGAGACCTACGAAAAGGAAATCAAAATATTGATTTTTTTTATTGCTTTTGCTATCAAATCGTCAATGATACCCTTATCAGATACCCACCTTTTCCCATTTTGATGCTCCAATACTCCCTCCGTCTCAGGATAAAAGTATTTATTACTATTTTAGGTAGTTCCAAGTTAAATGTCTACTTACCTTAAATGATCTATTTTTTACAATAATTTGCCTATAATACCCTTATTATTAATTGTTATATTTCTATTCTCTATGCATATTTACGGGGTATCACTAGTAATGTGCAAAAAACTATGCAATTAAATGAGAATTTAAATATGGACAATTTTGTCATTTTATCCTCTTTCTTAATATGCGCAAAAAGTCAGCCAGGACTTTTGTCCCAGAGAGTAATAAATATTTATAGTACCCACTTTTGAGAATCCCCTCCCCTTTTCCACTCCGTCACAACGACCGAATTGATTATCTTCATGCATAAGGATACTAGATTATTTAGTAGAAAAAATTTCAAAATCATTACAAACCTCCTTTTTTTTTCTTTTTTATTACAATTTCTGGATTATTATATGATGATTTTTTAACTTTCCCCAGATGTGTTGATATTATTGGAGACTTATTATTTCGATGAATCATTTCTTCGGACAAAAGAAGATTATGTAAACACTTCCTCAAAATCTCACTTATCAGATTCGTTTCATTTTTCATTGTGGAAGACACAATTTTTTCCTGATTTTGTTAAACAAACTACCCCCAACATGTGTGCAGCCTCCGAAAATAAATCTACAATCCCATTTTAGCAATTGAACAGCGGAGGGAGAATGGGAAGCCACCCCCATTTTTAACTTTTACTCTAGCTTTTTGACATGGGGGAGAAAGCGACACATACATGGGTAAACCTATCTTGCGCACATATTAGTGTAGAATTGAACATACAGGAGGCTCCTAATCGATTTGACAACTCCTAGTTGGAGAAAAGAGTTACCCCTGGAAAAACGCTCCCCTACCGATTATATTTTTACATCTCACAACTTCGACAGATCGCTTAACCCCGTTCATATACAATGTTATGATATAAATATGTCACACCAATTTGTTATGTATGGATGATGAGATTCCATATGAAATTGAAGAAGATAGAAATTAAATGTTAATTACTAACATTTAAGCTTAAGAGTTGGTAATTCTATCTAAAGAAAAGAAACATAAATAGGCAAGTTCTTTTTGGCTTATTTATTAACAAAATAACTCCAAATTAAAATTGTGATTAATCTCAAGCGAAAAGTATTTATTATCATGCCTTTTAGAGGAATTTGTTACTAAGTAGCAAATATTTGAAAATTTTAGGAGCGTAATCGGAACTATGAAGTGACTTTGAAGAGTATAGTGGACTAAGGATCAGGATTAAGTTTGAAATATGTAAGTTATCGAATAAGCTCATAAAGAGGCCCAAAATATTTTAAGTTAATTAAAGATTGGATTATGGTAACTCAATATCAGGTAGAAGGCAAAGACTCAGAGGATGACACCACACACAACATCTCCTGCCTTATGACAAGCCCCTTGCATATTTTGAAGTCAATAAGCATATTAAGAGCCCTCTGAGTTCAGAGTTCGAATTTGAGCGCCCCGACCCCGAAGGCGAAGGTCTGACACCTAGGCCTATTCGCGCTCCCACCAGCCGGATGATGAAAATGGACTTACTACCGGAGATATTCGTATTACTATGTCTGCACTAGTCAGAGATAAATAAATTGAAATCTTTCATAACTTTATTGGTGTTCTTTTATTTTGCAACCCGGCGGCGTATGTGCGACCTGCCTATAAGTTTTTGAGCTGTTGGTAATGACTCTGTCACTAGTGATGGTGCGTTCTTCATAGAAAGAACTATTGCAGTAAGATAATGCTTATTGATTGCATCGAAAATCAATTTTGCACAGATCTAGGCTTTATTGATTGATTATTTTAAAACTAGCTCCTCGCCTTGGGGGCTCCCACAAGGTAACGACTTCAAACTCGAACAAAGAATTATCTTCTCCAAGGCACGAGTCAAAGAAAATGCTTTATGTAGACAATGAGTGGAGGACATAAACCCTTCTAGAAATAGGGGCGAGTACTACCAAGAGACCCTCAACCCTTTCCTTTTAAAGGAGTTGAATCTAGCGAAGCAAACTTTTCCAACCAATTCAATGTGTTGTAGGACTAAGTATTATATTAGCCATGAGGGTTCATAGGCCTTAATATTGGCCTAGGTAGTAAGGAAGGGCACACTTTATATACTTCATGGGCATAACAATTTTCATTAATTGTTTGGCATCCACATGTCAACATATTTTTTAACTTTACAGCATTCTAATTTGGCATTTTTGAATTCTTCTTCTTTTAAGGAAAGATTTATAGACAGTTATTAGAAGAAAAGGAAGTACAAGGAAATAGGACAAGCCATCCTTCAGTAATAGCTCGTTTTGTCAATCAAGAGATTCAGCACTGGAATGAAGAAAGCAAACAAAAGTGGAACAATATACAAAGTCCTTAAAGGACTGCCCTCCAGTCCCTCTGTAAATCTGAAATATCAAACACCTTTAATGCACCACAGTAAATGTCACGATGGACATGAGAAAGGACACTCACTCCAATAAAGATATTTAGGCGTGAAGAAATTGTTGAATTCTTCTCCTAAAACCCCAAAAGAAACATCAAAGTTTCCGAATCATTGAACAATGAAGAAAAAGGGTAAGAGTGAGTCTCGTTAGCCAGTGTACATAGTGCACAAAAATTTGGAGACGAGGCTTTGCAAGATCTACCCTCTAAAGCACATTATTATTACCAATGACCAATAAAAGGCCTAATACAATAAGGAGTATCTGTCTTCTGAACGTACGAACCTAATGGAAGCGAGATCAGGGAACAAATACCAAGGAGGAACAAAAAGAAAAAGAACCGGAAGAGAAGGTGATTGATAAATCTGAATCCAAGAGCACCAATTAAGGGAAGAGGACAAAGTGAAATAGCCAAGAATAAGAAGACGTGAACACAATTCCCGTCCTCCCTATATGTGAAATTACAAAAATTAATGCACGAGTCAATAAGCTGGTATCCATATATAATGCACAACATACATGGAAAATTAGTAGCTTCGCACTACCATACACGATAATCCAATCAGTTGTGCATCAAGGGGGAAACTTATAATATAATGAGTGAACAGAAACTAACAGTACTAGCAAGATCAGACACCATACTTATAAAAAGCTAAAAGGAACCACATATTTTACGCGCAATAAACATAATGTGGATATCAGCTCACTTATTGAAATTCATAATACTGATTAATTATTAAGAGGCGAACAGATAAGATGAAGCCCCAAATTTCTCTACAGACCAAATCCATTATCAAAAAAATATATTCCAAAAAGCAAACAAACCAGCATCACAAAGTTCTGTTGTTGGATTTATGGAATTCAGTCCTGCAGGAAGAGTAGGCTCCATTTGGGTAGATCTTCCCAGATAAATGCCATGCCTATTATCCTGGAACAAAAGAAAAACCTTTTAATCTCCATTCACTAATAAAACCTATGACGCTCAATAGAATTGTCTGCATAGTTGTCACCATACCCTCACAATCTGCAATGGTGGAGACTGTGTAAAAGCTTGCCGCTGTAGTTGGCTGTGACACGTGAATGCACATCAGAAAGATCAGAAACCTCTATCCATATGTATCAAGGATAAAAATTGTTAATAGCCTCATCCAACTACCTTAAAAAAACACAATGATCATTCCAGATTCTCTAATTGAGTGAACTCCTAATGCTATATCATGATATCACAGCGAAATTAATGGCTACAAATGCAATTTCCTAACTACTAATAAAACGGTACTTCCAGATTCTTTGAGCTAGTACTTTTTTGAAGCAATGATATCATTGTGAAAAACAGGTGTATGAAAACTGTGCTTTCGCTTGTTACCTAATTTTACAGCTCACTCGCTTCACTTGATTGTGCATTTGAAGTGGGTTCAGCTTCTGCTGTGCTTGTGACTGGATTCTGTTCTTTTTTATTATTGAGAAATCATTCAAAAATATGGGGTATATAATTATTATTCTGATTCACCTTGTAAAGGTAATTATGGCATTCAAAGTTTATGATTCTTACTTGCAATCAATCTCTAGTAGTGAGAGGAAAGATAAGTTCATCCATTTAGTGTCATACTCGAATTATTGCAAGTAAGCATCATAAGAAGAAAACATCAAGTTAAAATGTCTTAACTACTTTTATAATCTCAATCAGAATAATAATCATAGATCACTCTAACTCTTTTCTAATGTTTTCTCAAAAATCACTAAGAGAATTGATCCAATCACAAGCACAACAGACCCCAAAAACCAACTCCGAATGCAATTCAGTATGATGGATAGATAGTTTATTTGATGTAAATTACCCGGCACTGCTTGAAGATGGCATTAAGTGAGCCCTATTATCAGCATCAAGAAGCCTTCCACTGGAATTCCTTTCCACATACGGAATCCTAGGATGCTCTCCAATCAACAAACTTGCAGCTGTTGGTCTAGCCAGCGTATTATCAAAGTCAGGATTGATAGGACATTTACCAGCCCTACGCTGGTTTATTCCAGGAGTTGGCAACAAACTTGCCGATGGTTGCCCCAGCATAGTACCAAAGTCGGTATTAACAGCAAAATTACCAGCCCCCTGCTGGTTCATTTCAAGAGCTGGCACTTCAGCCCACGGTTGGTTCATTCCAGGACTTGGGAATGAACTAGATGATGGCTGCCCCACCACATTACCAAAGTCGGTATGGATAGGGTAATTGCCAGGCATTTGCTGGCTTGGTCCAGGAATTGCTACTACTAGGGGGAATACGTTTTGTGGCGTGTCCCCCATCATTATTTCCTGAGAATTGCCAGCACCCTGATGGTTCATTTCAGGAGTTGGCTCCACAGGGCTTATGTTCTGTAGCAAGCTCCCCATCAATGAATCCTGAGAATCAATTGAAACATTTCTCAGATACATTATTACGAACAGGAACATATAAAAAAGATAAGAAATTCAAGTTCATCAACCAAGACCTTTCCGGTGGATTCTACCTTGTTCACAGGATCAACCGGATTCCTCAAGAAGTATGTGGCCCAGAATACTGCCCACCATTCAGCCAAAAACCCTTCAGGAGACATAGACACTACAGCAAAAAATACAACATTTAAATCAATATAAAAACATTACTATAAAATTCAACATGCATGAGAGACTTAAAGCAGCATTCTTCAATTAATTAAATGACAAGAATATAATTTTGTGAACATCTTGACTGCATTCCAGTATTCTTTCTTTTTGGTAGCTATTTTAGGGATTTATTTGTCATCAATATCAGACATTTAATTAGACATCTGAAAATTACAATTAATTAATTATATAACAAAAAAAAGGTAAAATTCCAGTAATTAATTAACCAAATTGTTTTCACAAGAAAATTTTGATATCTTCACAAGGCCTTACTCACATAAATTTGGGTCCCATTTACTATTCATGGAACAGCCTCGTGAAACTATCAAATTCCCGAAACTATCAAATTCCCTTGTAAAAAATTAAGAGCAAACCAGAAAAATAGAACTAATAACTCAAATTAAAGTGAGGAACTTTATGAATAAAACAAAAATATTGAAATTGATATTTTTAGAAGAGACTGATATTTTGCAAGACTACTCTCATATTAATAGCAAATAGGACCTACATTCCTTTGAGTAAGGAAATATCAATTTTATCAAGTGGAAATAACAAAACACAAAAATAAACATGAACATTACACAAGTTTCTTCTTTCATTGAAAGAAAACTATCCAAAAATAATGTGGAGAAAAAAGTATTAACCTCCTTCAAGGTCAAGATTTGCCTCTTTGGCAAATAACTCAGCAAGTTCATGCATGTTCTTTTTCTTCATATGATCATAAATGTACAGCGACAGCCTAAAAATCCCAAATCAAATAAGCACAAAAAAAGCAAGTAAAAATAAAGAAAACTAAAATCAAATGGATTTAACACGTAGTACAACTATAGCTCACATCTTATCAGAATCCCAGTAGTTCCCAAACGCCATTTTCTTCAAAAACAAACTTAACTCCACCAAAAATGAAAGAAATAGATTTAAAAGTAAGGAAATAAGGAAAGAAGCGAAACCCAGATGAAGATTAACAATCAAAAGCAAAGCCCTTTTGGGATTCCTCAAGAAATACGGAGAGAGATAGAAACAGAGAATGAGAGCAAATGAAGATAGAAAAAACAGAGAGTAATGTATTATGTATATAGAGAAGAAGGAAAATTGAAGGTGCTAGCTCAGTTTGTTGAGAAGGAAACACCTTGCAGTGCCATGCAAAAGAAGACGAAGAAAAGAAGAAAAAAACAAAGATTGTTTAATTGCGGTGCGGTGGAGAACAGTAGAGAGAGAGGGTTAATCTATCTTTTATTACCAGCGGTGTGAAAACAGTGGAACTGCTTTTTGGATAGCTATGAAGGGTAATTTTGAAAGAAAATTAAAACTCGGGGGACTGAAAATGAGAACTTTGAAAGTTTTCTCGTAATTTAATTCGTGAAATTGAAAAATAAAAATATAAAAACATGTTTTTTAAATTTTAAAAAAAATTATATTTTTATATATAAAATTTGATATTTTCACAAAAAAAATTATTATGAATGCAGGGTCCCCATTCATTAATTAGTGTGAAAAATCTTGTGATATTATTAATTTTATTTAGATATATCAATTCTTTTTTATATTTTTGATAAAATAAGAAATTTATTATAATAAAAAACAACCGCCAGCGTTACAATCTAGGAAAAAAGAAAAGATGATAGAAGACAATGCTCAAAAACTGAATTTATTTATTTATATCCAAAAGACAAATAACAGATAGACTTTGACTCTAATACTCAAAAAAAGTGACATTATAAAGAAAAATTGCTCGTTTTGTCAAGAAAACTAATAAATAAATTACTGAATGTGATTTAATGTAATTTTTAAAAATCATATTGTGCATTTAATGTGCATAAAAAATTAAAAAATATTATTTTTAAAAAAAAAAAAAAGAGAGAAGGAGAAGTCATACCAAAATATCAATTTCCAAACATTTTACGTAGTGTTAGAATGGTTTTAGTGTAGGACATAACATTTTCCTATATCTATGAATATGGAGTGTATCAAATACAAATTTTTATTATTCTTTTCTTACAACAACAACAATAAAATATTCTTATTTTTACTTCTTGAAATCAAACCTATTATATATATATATATATATATATATATATATATATGAAGTTATATGTATATACTGTGATTGTGTATTATATAGTAAAGTATATGACGGAGTTTTTTGAAAGTATGGCGACGGTTGGCTGGTCGTCGTAGTAATTCGTAATAGTTATAATGACGGCACCCATATTTATAAGCACAAAAAAATCGTCACCATGCTGGACATTATCTATTACTGTATTTGTATATATATTTTTTCAAAAAAAAATATATATATATATATATATATATATATATTAACGGGAGGTTTATAACGAGGGAATTAATATTTCTAACAATAACTAATTTTCCTCACACCCAAGAGGTTTATAATAAGGGAATTAGTAAAAGGTAAAAATGATAGTTGCACAACATCCCCTCACATAGGTTTCATACTAATGTGATAAAGAACTTGTGAAAATATCAAATTTTACCTGTAAGAATAATAATTCCCTATAATATTTAATTTTGATACTTCATAATTAATGCTTTCTCCATTTCACAAAAATGTTTAACTTCATAAAATCAAATTGTGAGATTATCAATTCAGTATAATACGAAGTTATCTATTTTAGTCGAAAATGATATTAATTTTGTAAATTATGTGAAAATTAATGCTATTATAAAATTTATTACTTTTAAAACTGAAATAAATTCAAATGGATTTGAATTGTAATAATTTTGAATTGATTTTAGAGTCAAAATGGGACCACTTTTTGCAAGTAGAGTATTTTTTCGAACAAATCATCTTATAATTAATAATTTTCTGATATTCCAATGTTATTACCTAATTATAAAGTTTACACCTACGGCATCCAATCCATTTGAATGGCAATAATAATTTAAAAGAGGTTGAATAAATTATTAACACTTTAAAATTTTCTTGACATTTTTAATAAAAAACAGTAGTCAAAATTAATTATTAGGTGACTTGTAAGATAATTAAACCGATATAAAAGCAATCACATAAACGAACACTGATTTAGTTGGTTCACAACATACAACTTAAGTATGTTATTACGTTACGTTCCAAGTTTCTTTTCAAAATTTATGATCCTATTACTATAAGTAATAACAACTCATTAACTTTAAAACTTTTACACAACTAATTATTTTGGACAAGAGCCTCCCGTTCCTTCCTCAAACATAGTTGCACTTTTGACCCATAATTTTGTTTTATTTCCTAATCTGATCTCGAAACGAAGGTTTCAGACCTGGACCAGTTATCGAACCCAAAAAAGTACCGAATGGATAGATCACAGGTTCAACATGTGATCGAACTGTTATTGACAGTTATGTTATTAATATATAAAAATATATTATTAATAATTAATAAAATTTAAAATAATTTCATTTTTTATTAACTAAAACATAATAAAGTTGAGTTACAATATTAATAAAAGTAGTTAATTTTAATATTAAAAAAAAATTGGCACAAAAAAAATTAAAAATTAATTCACTGTGTCAATTAACCGATTTTATCGGTTGAACCACCGGTTGGACCAATGGCCAACCGAATCAACCAGTTTTTGACCAAATCAATGAAACCATGCTAAAGCGGACCGGAGTGCCTACCGGTTGAAGCGGCGGTCCAATCTAGATTTAATAACTATGCTTGAAACAAGTTTTTTTTTTACCTCACAAGTACACTAAACACCAAATTTCTCATTGACATTTTTACGACTCTGTTCTTGGTATTGGGATTACTCTTTTTCTCAGACATACATAAAATTAACAAACTCCAATACCTTTTCAGAAAAAGATTTTGATTGAATACTTCATAGATAAGAAGATTTATATGATTCAGTACACTTTTTATAAAAGTTCAAGAACTTTTATAAATAAAGAATGAACTTGTACGATAAGCATATATGAATTTTGTGTTTGTTTTTTTTTGCAAAAGGTAAAGAATTTTATTACTGATAAAAAGAAAAATAATCCAAAAGACTTGAATCCAATTATCTTCGCTCCCTCCCTCCCTCCCTCCCTCCCCTTTGAAATTTGTGATGATGCTTACAAGGTGTTTGTGTATATGTCCAACTAAACTTCTCTTCTTGTGACTACTAGTTCCACTAAACCATTTCTCATTGATCTAGCTAGCTACATCTTGTTCGTTAGTCACCTTTCAACTTTTCCTCTATACAGAACTCATGTCATGATCTTTCACATTTTAATGGCTTTCTTCATTGAAACTAACTTTCTCAACACTAGTATGAACCCTGTCCATGCACTTCAATCTGAGATTCATTCCAAAAACTCTCGCATAAATCCCTCATAATGCAAACAATTTCTTAAAGGTTTTCTTGAATGATGCAGACTCATACACTCACCAACCAAGGATTAACAAGCCACACCTCCATTTCTGTAGAGCATTTATCCACTTGAAAGCTTTGTATTTTATCATCACCACCACCTCTTTCCAACATACATAATCCCCATTAAAATTCATCTGATTTCTTGCTAACCATATGGACCAAAGTGTAGCAGATCCAATAACCTCACCCACGTGTCTAAGATTTTTTCCCGTATAGTCCCATTGAGCTATCAAGAGATCAATTGAGTTTGATTGCTAACCAGTTAAACACACCACACCACACCAACCATGACCATTTACAATATAGCAAAGTGTGAGCAATTTTGTGTAGTTAATAAAAGTACAAAGACTTTACTAATTTGATATGTGCTTCTAAATTAAGCATATATAGTAAAGTGCAATTTATAAAAGTCCAGTGAGTTTTATGAGCTTGATATGTGCTTCTTGAAATAAACAGATATACCAGTTTAGTTCAGATATAAAAGTCAAACTAACTTTTATAAAAGAAATAATTTTGCTTATTATTTAAGAAAATCTGATCACTTTGAGCCTTTGATAATAAAAATTAAAACTAACATTTATATTATATCACAAGTATAAATAAATAAATTTATGAGCACAGATACTTGTAATATGTATGAATAAGTATAAAGAATTAAATTAGTTAAGTGATATTTGATACATAAGTGTGTAGTACGCATACATGCCATATAGCGCTTACGGTTTTTTGAGAAGGCGATTGTGTCTTTACATGCATTTGTGTATATCAATTTTTATATATATATATATATATATATATATATATATATATAATCACAATTGCAAGATCGTTTAACACGAATGTTATATATAGTTATATGTATTAAAACTACACGCGAGTTTTACTTTGATCAATTTAGTCTTAACACTGGGCTATGTTTGTTTGTAAGGATTATATTTGAGATAAGACTATTAATTAATTCCAAGTGTCTTGTTTGTTTTTAAATTTATATTTTGAACTATTAGTTTAGAGATTATAAAATGGCTTAATAGTCTTGTAATTATAATTATAATCCCGAGATTATAATCCATGATTAATAGTCTTGGGATTATAATCTCATGCATTATAATATTTGCAAACAAACATAGCCAAGTCTACGGATCAACCACTAAGAGTCGGATCTAAGTCTTTAGATAACAATATTGTAAGATGATTAAATTAAGTGCTGATTTGCATATAAATACAATCACAAGGCCATGTTTGTTTACTATGATAACACTTGAGATTAGACTATTAATCCATATATCCTTGTTTGTTTTTTAAAATTAGACTTGAGATTATTAGTCCCGGAATAATAAAATGACTTGAAATGAGGGATTATTTAATACCATGTCTAACAGGTATTATAATCCCACCATGAGGGATTAAATTTTTTTGGACAAAACTAACCTTTACTTTTTTTAATATGACTAAGCATATCAGACCGTTAGAATTTTCCTCTTAATTAGACCGTTGGAGACAAACTAAATTACCACAATTTTGAACTGGGTAGAAGCAGGGGCGAAGGGGGGGGGGGGGGGTCCCGGGGGTCCATGGCCCCCCCTGTTGCGAGAAATTTTTTTATGTACTAGGGCCTCCAGCTTGAAATTCGGGAAGTCCGGGGGGTCCGAGGTGCGCTGAGAAGAAGAAGGAAGGGGAAGAAAAAAAAAGTAATTTTTTTTATAGCTTAGGATTGCGTTGTTTGACTTGTTTCAGAACTAGCCCACACAAAGAAAAATATTCTCATGTAGTCATGTTTGTATGTATTTTTTCTAAAAGTCATGATGGCCCATTAAGCCACTAAAGTCAACATATTACATATGTGATATTACCAAATAACAAAACTGCCACCACAAAGACAACATGAAAATATGGTGGAGCGTTTAGAAAAGGGTGATATTTCCACAGGAAGAGGTTTGAATCAAGAAACTAGTTTAGCTCGGTCGGGTGCTACACGTTGGGGTTCACACTACAAAACAAATGTTCATCTTCTATCTATGTGGTCATTAGTGGTTGAAGTTCTTTAGAATATATATGAAGATGGACAGGAATCCAAAAGTAAAGGCATTGTTGTGGGCTTGATCGATAAGATGGAAACATATGAGTTTGTATTCATTGCTCACTTGATGAAGGTAGTGTTGGGGTTAACAAATATTTTGTCACAGTTTTTGCAACAAAAAGATCAGAATATTGTAGAGGCCATGAATTTGGTTGTTACTACCAAGAGACAATTGCAACATCTCAGGGAGAATGGATGGGATGATCTATTAGGAGATGTGAACAATTTTTGTTCTGAACATAATATTAGCATCCCTAATATAGAAGATAATGTTCCAGGTCGCCTTCGTTGCAAACACACATACTTTCACCACTTTCGAGTTGAGATATTTTGTCAGGTATTCAATTGTTTTTCTCTATTTATACTTCTAATTATGTTTTTGAATATAGAAGTAATTTTATTTTATATTTTTTAGTTTGTTGATCGTATTAGTCAAGAGATGGATAATCGTTTCACTGAGACGAACACGGAATTACTCTTGTGCATAGCATGTCTTGATCCTAAGAATTCGTTCTCCAATTTTAGTTTTTCAAAGTTAGTTCGACTTGCAGAACTATATCCACAAGACTTTTCAATGGATGATCGAATGGAGCTTAAAGAACAACTAAAGATGTGGATTTCTGAAATGAGAGGAAATGCAAGATTTTCTAAACTAGAAAATGTCGGAGAACTTGCAACTAATATGGTTGAGGTGGGATATCACACTACTTTTCATTTAGTATATCTTCTTATCAAGTTGGCTTTAGTTTTGCCTGTTGCGACTGCTAGTGTGGAACGAGTATTTTCTACGATGAATATTGTTAAGACAAATTTGCGCAACAAGATGGGAGATGACTTTTTCATAAATTGTTTGGTGTCTTTATGTCGAGAGAGATATTTTAAAGCATTGATAATGAAGTGATTATCCAACATTTTGAGAATATGAGAACCATGAGTTGAATTTACAGCTTTACTATCCGAACTCAGAAGAGAGACTCCGTCGTTCTAATCAATTCTGGGTTCAACGATCAACAATGTGTTTCAATTTGTAATTGATTTTTTTTGTTTCAATTGAATTTGAGTAACTAATTGAAATGTTGAATTACTTGTGATTTAGGATTATGATTTTGTTGAATGTTGAATTATTTGTGATTTAGGAATATGGAAAAAAAAAATCAACGAACTAAGAGGTCGTCGAAAAAAAATTACATGCATAATCCGGACCCCCCTGTTGAAATCCTCTGGCTCCGCCACTGGGTAGAAGGAAAGAGATTGTGGATTTTTACCCAATTCACAATTGTAATTATTTTATATATACAGTTTATTTTTGTAGGAACAATATTTGATTTTATTGTGTTAAATAACTCACTATGTTAGTATATAGTAATAATATGTTATTACTAGCAATCCCATGTTAGTATACAGTAATAATATGTTAAAATATTGCCTTGACATTTAAATAGTCATTTTTCTAAATACAGTAATAAACAAATAATCATCATTTTTTGATGATTATCATTTACAAATAAATAAAGTAATAAATCTAACAATCATCATTTACAAATAAATACACTAATAAACAAATAATCATCATTTACAAATAAATACAGTAATAATAGTTTAAATAATGCCCATAAGTTATTACTATCATTTTTTGTTAATTTATTACTATCATTTTTAATGTATAAATAAGTTTAAATTATAGTTTAAAATATATTATTATTAGTAAGGGTATAATAATCCAAACGATATTTGTTTATCCAATCCTGTAATTAATCCTAGAAAAAACAAACATAACATGGGATTGTTTTAAGTTATCCCATGAATAATCCCATAAAAAACAAACATGTGAGTATATATGACTATTTAATCCTAAGATTAATAGTTTGGGATTATAATCCATGCAAACAAATATGACCTAAGTTCTTGACGATCACTTGCACTTCAGAATAGTCCGAGAAGATATTTATATATAAATAATCAAAATTCTTTCAATCTAGTCTCTCAAAAGATTGTGTGTAAATGAAATAGATATAAAATAGGGCTAAATACATTTTACTAAATGAAATACCATCATATTCATGATTAGGCCCTTAAAAATTTTGTACTTGCACTTTATTATATCAAGTGTCTAATTTGATACAATTTAGCCCCCAATTTCATAATCCGATCAAAATTAGCCAGAATACTTAATTTTCCAGTCAAATAAGAATTGTATACGGTTTGACCATATACAATACAGGCTAATAACACTTATGTTACATCAAGTACCACCAAATTCATAATTTATTACATCAAATACCTAATTTGTATAAAATTTGTATAAATACTTATTTTGACATATTAAATCTGTATAAATCCTTAAAAATAATTATTATATGTTAAATTATTAAAATTAAATATTAATACAAAGATTACCAAATCTAATTTTTTATTTTAAAATTTTAAAAAGACTTAATTACCAAAAAAAATTAATAAACTTTTAAACATACAGATTACATTTTTAACACGAATAACATTAAACTTTTAAACAATTGACAAAAGTGCCCAAAATTTAATTAATTAAATAATACCATTTTTATATTGGAAAAGGCGAAAAGCATACAAAAGGAGGAGGAAAATTGAAAAAGAAAAAAAAGAAAAAAATGACCTATTTGCTCTCTCTCCCAACTTCCCTAATCCTTCAAATTGTTTTGTTCCTTCAAATTTAGAAATTTCAGCGCCTTGGATTATGTCCAGTAATTTTGATTTACTTAAGCAGAAAATAACATGAAATTTTATGTTAATTCAAAGACTTTTCTGACGGAAAAAAGGCTGTGACGCCCCCAAAATAGGTATACATCACCCATCTTGAGTCGCCAAATACATGGTATGTGACGCCCCCAAAATAGGTATACATTACTCATTCTGAGTTGTCAATACATGGTACAGAAACAACTACAACTTTATTATTACAACATATAAACTGTGAGTTTAAATATAGATATTGTCATCTAGACAATATCCACACGCAAATAAATCCCCATCATAATTATTGATATATTATTTTACAAAATGGTGAGGACTACTAAACAACTCTCTAGAACCTTCATTCCATACCTCCACTAGTACTCGCTACATTCTCGCGCCTCCGAAAAGAAAAATGGAACAACAAGGAAAAGGGTGAGCTCATCTAGCTTTCGGTAAATAATATTCGACTAAGATAATATACAACAAATTATCGTTATTCTTCAACAGGAAAAATCTAATAGAATACAATAGACAACAAGTTTTAAATCAATATTCGCAGTTTGAAATAATAATTCATTAGAAGAGTTAAGTAGAGAATGCAAACTACTATCTTCTATGTATGAATTTAAAAGTTCATCGTCTATCTTTTATCCTGTAACATCAATCAATATATATACGGAATCAAATATTCATCTTTTGCACTCTGTGCCAAAGATATTCATCGATTAGTCAAGTTCATCTAAACACATTGTGGACGCCCCAAAATTAGGTATCGTCACCCATCTTGGGTCGCCACTTACATGGTACATAAATTCAAATACAACTTACTAATATAAGCGTAGGTATGCAATACGACATAAAGCGTGAGTTTGAATACAAATATTGTCTACTAGATATTATACAAACTCAAAAGGAGTCCTCATTACAACTATTATCACACTATTTCACGAATAGTGAGGACTACTAATGCTATCCTGCGGACCATTACTTCGTTCCCCAGGCTTCGTCCCGGCTATGTTCTCATTTCTGAAGAGAACGGTGAAAGAAAGGTGAGCTCAACTAGCTTCGAGAAGAAATATTATGACTAAGATAATGCGAGAATAAATTATCATTAGCCTTCAACGATGTTAAGCGATAAAATACAATAAACAACCGGTTTAAGCTGCGGTGGAATAAGCAACCCATTAAAAGAGTCAAGTAGAGAATAAAGTCTACTATCTTTTAGGTTTTAAAAGGTTTTCATCAATTTTTATCATTTGAGACTCGACAATAAATAAACCACCACATCTAATCATCACTGTACCACGGTCGAGGATTTTCATCAAATTATCAATGGTCATGACTATACCGAATCACCCCCGGTCATAATCATACCAAAAACTATCCATCATTTGCATTCACAGAGCCATCGAGGACTTTTGTCACATCATTTATATCAAGTCGTGATTATACCGAATGATCCTGGTCATAATCATACTAAGTTCATCTATACGTAAGCAAAGATAACATAATATAACATGAGGATGATGACAATGACATAATAATTCAATAAAACAAGTTCAAGAATTATTTAATCCATGAATTATTAACGTCCAAATTATCAACATGATCTTTGTTTCGTAGAGTAAAATTCAAGAATGATCGGAAGAATATTTCCATAAAAGATCTTTGGATGAAACGCAAATATCAAGGATATTCTACTAATTTCATGGAGTATAGAAGTCAAAGTTTTAACCAACTGGGTATAATAAAGAATGGAATAACAAAAGAAATCACCATGCATGCGGTACTTGCGATAGGCAGGTTATTCAGCGAGAATAATAATAACGGAACGGTGTCGGTGAAATTCACACAAACGGGATGTTCCAACAGAATAATAAAGATGGAACCGGATCCGGGTGTAAAACACATGATAGGATATTCCAGCAGAATGATAAAGGCGGAACCGGTCGGTGTAAAACACATGACGAGGATGTTCCAACGAGAATAAAAAAAGCGGAACCGGTTGATTGTAAAACACATGCATGAGGATGTTCCAATGAATAATAGAAGAATGTCACCAAGTATAGGGTAATGGCAGCGTATCTGAGTTATTCAACAAAATAATAAGCAATGGAATAACATAAGGATTTCACCAAGTATAGGGTATCTGCAGCGTATCTGAGGTTATGTATAGGGTATGCCACTTTTACGGAGTTATTCCAGCGAGAATAATAGTGAATGGAATAATGAAGTTCTCTTCAAGAAGAAAGAATAACACCACTACCGTACAGTAAAAGAACCTGAATATAGAAGTAGTGAAGTAGCGAGAATACTCTTATTCTTTCTATAATTTTCTCTCTATAGCTTCTCTCTATAATTTCTCTCTCAGAGTTTCAATGAATTAAGTAAAAAAATAATGAAGGAATGAGCTTATTTATAGAAAATGGAATGCATAGTAACTAATCCATGAGCGGTCAGATTGATTTACTTTAATCGGACGGTCCATATTTAAAGAAAAATCTTTTAAATAAAATATAATATATTCTATTTATATAAAACATTTTCTTATGCAAACACTATGCAATACTATACAAAAAACACTATGCAATACTATGCATAATAAAATATAATATATTCTATTTATAGAATAACTTTAATAAAGTATTCTATTTTATATAAAAGATGTTTACATTTTATTACGTTAATAATACTGAATAAAACAAAAGCGTCATTATCTCATTATAATAATTCATATTATTAATCGTGATAATGGAATCAAATGAGTGACTTCTCACATAAGCATCGATAATCAATACTGGTGTGCTTCTTATGCAACCACACGTATTATTGTACTTTTACTACTAAGAGTAGTTCAACGGTATCAGCAGTAAAACTTCCGCCGTTATTTCAATAAAATATTTTTGTCGTTTTCTCAATCAAACAATAATTACATTTGTGGGGTCCACCAATGATTGAGTAGTTTGTCACGAATATTCCCTGTTAAAGCGAATATTCCCAGACCAATCGAATATAATATAACCACTTGCATACTTTGCAAAATTTATAAATACTACCCACAACTATAATATTATCTCAAATTCACACTATAATATTAAAAATTATTTCACTAAATTTAAATCTTTATTGATAAAATCTGGGTCTCACAATCTCCCCTCCTTATGGAATTTTGCCCTCGAAATTAGGGTACATACACGGTATGATAAAGAGGTGAGGATACCTTGAATACCTTTATCGTTGAAAACATTAAATTCATCTTTGCAATCCCGCCAAAGATATTCATTAACAATTCATCATCTTTGCACTCTGGGCCAAAGATATTTATTAACAATTCATCTTGCACTTCTGTGCCAAAGATATATAAGCTGTAAAACCAATAATCTGAGACTCGACTTAATAGTATCACAACCATGAATTATCCATACCTTTCTTGGCTAAGGATATTCGTGTTTTCAATTCTGATCATGATTATCTGAATAATAATCGTGGTCATAATCATACCAAGTCTATCAATGCACTACTGACCTAAAAGATGACTTTTACCACATCCATGAATTAATATTTCATTCTTTGAGACTCACATTTCAATAATTAATCCATATCATCGAATCATCCTCGCTGGCTACGGGCCGAGGATATTCATTAGTATCACGACCACGAATTATCCATGCACTACGACCAAAGATAATCGTGTATTCATTAGTATCACGACCACAAATTATCCATGCACTACGGCCAAAGATAATCGTGTATTCATTAGTATCACGACCACAAATTATCCATGCACTACGGCCAAAGATAATTGTGTATTCATTAGTATCACGACCACAAATTATCCATGCACACTACGACCAAAGATAATTGTGTATTCATTAGTATCACGACCACAAATTATCCATGCACTACGACCAAAGATAATTGTGTATTCATTATATCACGACCACAAATTATCCATACACTACTACTACAAAGAAAGATAATTGTGTATTCATTAATATCACGACCACAAATTATCCATGCTACTACTGCCGAAGATAATTGTGTTTTCAATTACTGGTTATGATTATACCGAACAATCCACAGTCATAATCATACCAAGTCCATCTATGCACTCTGAGCCCACGAGATGACTTTCAACATAATATAAGCGTGAGGATAATGATATAAAGAATCAATCAAATGAGATAAAGGATAAATATTAAACATTTATAATATAATTTATCCGAGATTCAAGAATATCCCCATGTTATCAATCACTTAATAATCTCATAATCTAATATCATTAATATTATAACAATATTTTAATCACTTCTTAAATTTATAAACAATTTATCTTAATTGTTTACGCTTTACCATATAATGCATTTAATCATTCAAAATGCCATACTCATAAGATATCATCACCAATTATCAAATCTCTCAAAAATATGCATATACTCTATATAGGATTCTTTAGCCATAAAATCCTATTTTTCAACTTTGTTACTTCACATAACATATTTAACTCATATGTTAAGTAACTAAACTATTTTCATGAAAAATACCAAATCAGTCCCAAAAATATTTCTTTTCTGGGATTTAGCATAATATAGTCCCATAATGAAAATATATTTTTCTCGGAATTTTTAAAATTCATTTACTATTTTTCAAAATCAATTTCTAATTAATTCCTTAAGAAATTAGCTACCTCAAGGTTAACTCCAAAAATTCCCAAATCTTGACAGGACCTTACACATGTTAACGTGAGCTTCAGTTTAAATTTCATGGTCATCGGAGTTATAGAACTCCGGTTATAGCGTTTTTAAATCGGAAAAACCTAAATATTGAAATAGTCATAACTTGCTCATTTTAAGTCGAGAATGAGCTCATTTTTGGACAGGAGATACTTTATACCATATACTTTCATGTCCCAAAAGGCCAGAATTTTTCTCATAATTTAAGTGGCCGAAACAGCCTCTCTAAAATCATGGCAGAGAAGCTTTTTCGGTTTTGCAGCTTTGCACTCCTTTGCTAAAATCAGTCCACACAAAATCTACAACACCTTTTCCAGTAATTCCACTTGGATTAGTTAGGTAACTCATAGATCTAACTCTAGGACTTAACCACATTCAAAAATTCAAAATATAATAGGAGATATGGTCAATTGAATTTCATGTTACGTTTTTCACTAAAATCGATTTTCAACTCTTTGTGATTTCTAAGAAACTTTCATGTTTTCACATACTAACCAACATAACTCATCATAAAACTTACTAATACTTCATATACCCATGATTTTTATTAGTTCTATACTTTTATTATGACTTTCATCATAATCCACGTAAAGCAGATCCTTTTAGTTGAAGAAATATTTGAGGTTTAAGAAATGGGTTTTTGTCTTTGGGGTCGATACAAAATTCGATTTCACGCTCTAGGGTAGGCTAGGAAGTCTTCAAGAATAAGCCAAGAAATTTATTAATGATAGAAATATCATTCAAAAGCATTACTCTCGTCCAAGACTTGGATAGTACGTCACATTAATACAGTATTGTGACTTACATCCTTAAACAGATAGCACCTCACAATGATACCTATCAACTTGCCATCTTCGATCATGGCGTCGCCTCTGAAAGTAAAGCGGTGCATTCCACACAAGGAAGTCAACAACGAAAGGATCGGGCTCTTTACTTATGGCTTGATATAACGTTGATTAACTTTAGGATTTGGTTACTTTGAATTAAGTATAACGGGTTGGTTAGGAATATGAAAGCTAACAACCTTACAAAAAAGAATAATGAGTAGTTAATCAATCGTTTTCAAAAATTACCTCAAAGGCAAGTATTTTCAAAGAGATAAGATAGGCGAAGGTAGCGTGAAAGTGTTTATTTGAAACAACAAGATTAATAAGCGAGTGGAGGTAACGAAGGTTTCTCCCAACGAAGTTTCGATAGATAAATCAAAGTCTAATTTCTCGAGTCAAATTTAAATGTTGAGCACGCAAGCAAGAGAGATAAAAGAATGGGTAGAACCGGTATCTAATAAGGTATAGACTTACAAGAATTTATAATTTACTAACCCGTGCTAACCCGTCGGGTTACCCACTTTTGAGAAGTCATGAAAGCGCTCTTCTGAAACCACCGACTTTGTTTTTGTCCAGTATCCGCCTTTGATGCCACTATCCCGGTGGACTTGACTTCACTATCGACAAAATCAAGTTAAATGACCTTCTCTTCTTGAAATTTCCACTTTATTATCTTTGCTATGATTACCAAAGTGGTTACCATTCTTAGCATGATAATTTCCCCCCCGATGGTTATCATTGTTACGATATTTGTTGCCACCGGTATGATTATTATCGTGTTGTTGGTCGTTACCTTTTGTTTGAAAGTGAATCAACACTCTCATGTGCTTCATTGCTTAACTCGGCATTTTCGGATGCCATTCTCAAACAACATCACAAAACAATGGTTAATTGACATGTAACAAATTATCCCTATATTACGGCCAGACCAATTAAATACCAAATAAATTTAGGTAGGTCATACTAGCGAAGGAATTCCCGTCTCTCCCCTCTAGTCTTATTCTCACCTCTTAGCGAGGATCATATCCTAAGCTCGATACCTGTTGTGGCGCCCCCAAAATTAGGTATCGTCACCCATCTTGGGTCGCCACTTACATGGTACATAAATTCAAATACAACTTACTAATATAAGCGTCGTGGTATGCATACGACATAAAGCGTGAGTTTGAATACAAATATTGTCTACTAGATATTATACAAACTCAAAAGGAGTCCTCATTACAACTATTATCACACTATTTCACGAGAATAGTGAGGACTACTTAATCTATCCTACGGACCATTACTTTCGTTCCGAGGCTTCGTCCCGGCTATGTTCTCATTTCACGAAGAAACGGTGGTGAAAAAAAGGTGAGCTCAACTAGCCCGAGTAAGAAATATTATGACTAAGATAATGCGAGAATAAATTATCATTAGCCTTGAGCGATGTTAAAGCGATAAAATACAATAAACAACCGGTTTTAGCTGCGGCGGAATAAGCAACCCATTAAAAGAGTCAAGTAGAGAATAAAGTCTACTATCTTTTAGGTTTTAAAAGGTTTTCATCAATTTTATCATTTGAGACTCTTTTAATAAATAAACCACCACATCTAATCATCCACGTACCACGGTCGAGGATTTTCATCAAATTATCAATGGTCATGACTATCTTAGAATCACCTGGTCATAATCATACCAAAAAACTATCCATCAACTTTTGCATTCTGGGCCCTTTGAGGACTTTTGTCACATCATTTATATCAAGTCAAGATTATCTAGAATGATCCACAGTCATAATCATACTAAGTTCATCTATGCACGTAAGCGAAGATAACATAATATAACATGAGGATGATGTGATGACATAATAATTCAATAAAACAAGTTCAAGAATTATTTAATCCATGAATTATTAACGTCAAATTATCAACGCAATCTTGTTTAAGTATGAAGTAAAATTCAAGAATGATCGGAAGAATATTTCCATGAAAGATCTTTGGATGAAACGCAAATATCGAGGATATTCTACTAATTTCATGGAGTATAGAAGTCAAAGTTTTAACCAATGGGTATAATAAAGAATGGAATAACAAAAGAAATCACCGTGCATGCGGTAATTGCATAGACAGGCAGTTATTCAGCGAGAATAATAATAACGGAACGGTCGGGGTGAAATTCACGCAAGCGGGATGTTCACGAGAATAATAAAGATGGAACCGGATCCGTGTAAAACGAATAGGATATTCAGCGAGAATGATAAAAAGCGGAACCGGTGGGTGTAAAACCTTGATGAGGATGTTCAGCGAGAATAATAAAAAAGCGGAACCGGTCAGGTGTAAAACACAGGCGAGGATGTTTCAAGAATAATAGAAGAATGTCACCAAGTATAGGGTAACTGGCGTATACTGAGTTATTCAAAAAAAATAATAGCAATGGAATAACATAAGGATTTCACCAAGTATAGGGTGTCTGGCGTATCTGAGGTTATG
This sequence comes from Panax quinquefolius, assembly GCA_020205615.1. Taxonomy (NCBI): domain Eukaryota; kingdom Viridiplantae; phylum Streptophyta; class Magnoliopsida; order Apiales; family Araliaceae; genus Panax; species Panax quinquefolius. The sequence goes on from CM035152.1 coordinate 11,937,951, forward strand.
TATAGGGTATGCCACTTTTACGAGTTATTCAGCAGAGAATAATAGTGAATGGAATAATGAAGTTCTCTTCAAGAAGAAAGAATAACACCCACTTACCGTAGTAAAAAGAAGCTGAATATAGAAGTAGTGAAGTAGAGAATATGTTAGGTTTGTAATATTCATAGCCAATCAAATCAAATTGCAAATTTAGCTAAGCGTGTAAAATCGAGAGTTTAAAAATTTACAAACCATATACGGATCATCCTTTATGCATAATTATTAATTAAACCAAAAAGATGAATAAGAATCATACCCTTGAAGATCGAGCTTCCTCGGTACACAAGTTCACCTCAATCCTTTTCGCGTTGACTTGAATCCACCGGGTTTGGTTCCTTCCTTTGATCGACATTAGCCACCCAAATGTTTGGCCTCTGGGGTGATCCACCGAGGAAGAAGAAAATTCAAGAAGAAGGGTATTTGGCTAAACCCTAGTTTTCTATCTACATAGAAAAGGTACTCTCCAACAAATTGGAATTATATGCATTGTTGAAAAAATCAACAACCCATCACACCCATAATAAGACTCCTCTTATTTATAGATGTGGGTAACCCACCTTAACAATTAAGGAATTGGTTTTTTTAATTAATTAATTCTTTTAATTAATTAAGCTCCCTAATCTTATTAGGGATAATTAATTAAACTCCTTTAACTAATTTTCCTTCTAATCAATTAGGAATAAATGAAATACTTATATTAAATTAATTTCTAAACTCTTTTAGAAATTAAAATAATAATAATTGTAATAATATTAATAAGACTCCTCTTATTAATTTATATTTAATATTTCTAAAATATTAAATAATAAATATTAAGCTATTTAATTTATTCTATCACCATAGATTAAATTAAATATATAACATATTATTACGATTATGCCATTAACTTCTTAAATAATTATTCTTCCTTTTATGGTGTGACCCTTTAGGTTCTCCGTATTAAGCCGGTTGTGAATAAATCAATTAGAACAATTCTAATCTTATTTAAATAAATAAATTAAATAATTAATTTATTTAAATAAATAATATTTATTCTCTGATAGGGATAAGCCTCCTAGCGATCAGCGACTTTCCGGATAATATAGATTTCAACATTAATCATTAAATAACCTTTGAGTAAATAGTTACAAGTATAATTCAATCCTTCCACCATCTGATGTCCCGATTAAATATAAGGCATGGAATTCTTGTCGAGTCTTATTTTATTTAATTATATGTATTTCGATCTTAAATGCACTGACTCAAATAATGCAAATTAGAAACTCCTTTCTAATTTCATTACGCCTTAACCCGAGGACTCTTTGGGTTGTCATTTATCGAATCACATATGACATTTCTCTTCTTTTATTAGAAGTGGTAGATTCTTTATTGATCATACATTATCTCCATATACTGACTTATTATACCCAAGCATACCCTTTGATATACCCCTAAGGGTCTTAAGGAATAAGTCAAAGTATAACTCATCATACACGAGATACTATGATGATCTCAAGTCAAGGATTACTTATCTTACTATCACTCTGAGGAATTCTATTGATGGCAAATAAAACTCCATTAGGTATTCCTGTGCGAGCCGCGTTCGGTGAACTTATTCTCTAATAAGCACCTACATACTTGCTTTAGTGTCTCACACAAATGATCGTGAGATCAATCATCCTCATCGATGAAAGCAAACAGCGTATGTACCAATCTATCGGATTCACTAATCCCCGATTTAGTAATCGATGATTGGGAACTATTTTAGTTTTAAGCTTTTAAGAATTTAGATCTCATTAGAATGATCATCATCATTATTCTAAAAGCATTGCTTAAAACTATGGGTTTATCACATATTATAAAAGCAACATCATGTAGATAATTAAAAGCCTTTAATAAATTAATACTTTTTATTAATAAATGAATAAGATTATTACAAAGTATATGCTTTATCATCAAACATGATTGGCTTGTGTGCATACTACTTTCAATCTCCCACTTGCACTAAAGCCGATCGTCGTGGTATCTCATACTCTTCTTCTCTAAGTGGCGATTATCCTGCTTTGTTGGATAAGCTTTAGTTAATGGATATGTAATGTTGTTTATGAGAGTCCACTATCTCTATAGTGATTTCCCATCTTTCGATGATTCTAATAATCAAATGAAAGTGCCACTGACACATGTTTAGATCGAAGATGAGACTTAGGAACTATTCTAGTTACGTAATGAACTTTTAATCCAAACAATCAACTTGCGACTTCATTTATAGCTATATACTTTGTCTTTATCACTAAACCGACAACTTTTCTTTGTTTGGAACCTTTCGATTCCTTTGCACCACTATTCGAGTAACACTTTACCTTAAAGTGGATTTTCGATCGTCTTAGTGCATGCGAAAAACTTGAGTGCTGTAAAGCCCTCTAGTTTTAATTCGGACCCACCATGAATATGCTCACATCCTTAGTCTTGGGTTAAGAACTTTAAGATGTTTTCAGCGACTCATAGTGAACTTCTCGAGAATATGGTGATCGACATCAGGTCTCGTATATTTCATTGCATACATGATAGTCACTAATGTGATCTCTCTTTTTTGGAGTCTGTGGGGACTATTAAGAGAGATACACTCCATAGCTCATCGACATGAGACATCTCTTGGAGTTTGCCATGCTAAGCGACTTTAGCATCAAATGAATATCGTTCCTTGGGTTAAGTCGAGCATCCTCTTAAATCTATCTATATAGATTTATATCCCCGATTAAGATACTCTTCCAAATTATTCATGGAGGAATGTTTGAACAACTTTATCTTTCTTGATTGTAGCATTGGTATGTCATTCCTTATCAGTAGTAGTATATCAACATATAATATTAGGAATGTCACGATGCTCACTGCAGGCGCTCCCTGACCCTTTTGTCCCTTTTGTACACCTAGAAGTCTTACCTCATCGAATGTAACTACGGATCATCATCTTACATGATGTGTACCTCATCATCATCATCCATGATGAATCCATACCTCTAGGTATCTTGATCTTATTCGATTTCTGATTCGGTTGTGGTACAATAGAAGTCATCTATAGGTTCCTCTTATTTGACTTATAGTATTTTGTGGTTCTTGAACTCTTCAAGATCTATTATCCTCCACTAGCCCCTTGATGATAAACACCTTTATCTTAGAAGCGGCGTGTTCATAACAAACACCTTTTTTGCTAATTAGAATTATAGAACATATACCTAAACTTACTTTAGGATGTCCCACAAATCTGTACATGTCAAATCTTGTCCCCAAGCTTATCCTTTGAAACCTTTTCACATAAGTTGGACAACCCCTTATCTTAACATACTTAAGATTAGGAATCCTCCACATCCATAACTTTTATGGAGTCTTGGGGCTGATTTTGAGGTTACCTTTTTTAAGTGAGATCACGTAGCCATTTCTAGGACATTATCCAAAAAGATCTTTGGAATGTCGGTAAAATCATTATGGATAGTACCATGTCCAACAAGGTATGATTTTTCTTTTTCGGATACATCGATCAATTATTGCGTATCGGGATGTGTCCATTATGAGAAAACCATTTGAGATGATCTAGAAACTTATTGCACAAGTATTTATTCCTTGATCTAATCAAAGAATCTTAATACATTGTCGATTTGTTTCCTTACGAATTCTTTGAACCTTTGAATAATTCATACTTGTATTCAACAAATACATACATTCGACTCTTTGAATGATCATCTCCTTTTCTTATACTAGTTTGTTCAATTTACAAAATAATTTTTCACGTAAGTCAGTATACAAAATCTATTAAGTAATATTTCGGTTCTATACAAAACATTATTATTATAAATAGAACAACAATTGTTCTTAATTATAATACCAAATATTTTATTGTCCAACAATAAAATGGAAATAATATTTTTAACAAGTCTTTGGAATCTGATAACAACTTATTGACTTAATAGATTTTAAAAGTAGGGATTGCTAAACTATAAGTTTCTATGGCTAATGTACAATGACAACCTTTGCTTCATTTCCCCATACATGGGATTACTTATATTTGTTTATCTTTTACTTATTACGCTTGGTCCTTCATAAATCTATATTTATGATAACCAAAGTCGGTATCAATACCCAAGTAGAACCTTGACTTTAAAGAAAAATTTATTTCAATCATGAACAAAAAGCGTATTTATGAAGAAACTTCACTAAGCTTCTTTGGTTAGCCTCTCTGCAAGATGCTTCTCATGATTTCTTTCCGGTGTCGGGCTTATTGTAGTGGAAGCAAACTCCTTTCTTTATCCGTATCGATTTTGTTCTTATTATCCTTTATTTATGCCTTTCTATTTACCTTCTTTGAATCGTTCTTCTTTTGGAAGATCCTTTGGCCCCTACCGGTAAGACTTGGTCTTTCTTGGTTGGAAAGTGACTCTCAACATTTTTCAACATGTTAAGCAAATCGCCCGAGGTGATATCTAGCTTGTTCATATGAAAAATTCACAACAATTGTGAAAGGAGTAAGGGAGTGAGTGCAAGATCAAATCTTGGCTCAACTCTCCATCCATGACAAAACCGGTTGTCTAATTGATCAATCAAATTGATTATGTTAAGAACTTTTTATGCATCTTTATAGTGTCATTGGCCATTCTAGATCGGAAGAGCTCCTTAGATATCGATATCTATCGGTCCTACTTTCCTCACCATCAACTACTTGATGTGCGGGAATATAGTAGGAAGCATCCATAGTTTCATCTTGCGTATTTGAGCTCGTTACTCGTGGATGCGAGCATGATGCGTTGAGCCAATTGTGCATCATCTTGCCACTTTCTAAAAGTAGCAATGTCTTCCTCGGAGGCATTATGCGCAACCATTGCGAGGATAGGCGTATTAAGGACATAAGATAGCTTTTGACTATGAGAACTATTCTCAAATTCCTTAACCAATCCAGTTTAATTGGTGCGGTTAATTTAGCATCTATTATGCTTTAGCGATGATAGTAATTTTAGACATTGTAAAATTACGTAAATGAATTTGTAATTAACAACATTTTAACATACATTCTTTTATTAATTACCAAAATAAATTAGGTCTTGTTTTAAATTGGTATCTCCACTATTTTCTTCAAACTATATTACCTCACTTATATAGTTGGCAAAATCTAATTAAAGATTTGCTAGTGAGAATAAGGATCCCATTTCAAATGTATATAGCCTTGTGGTGACTGACAAACTATATATAAATAAATAGGTAGACAACTTTTGTTAATTACATCAACTATCTGCACTCCTTGTATTTTGCCTCTTAGATTATTTTGATCAGTGGTGGCACATCAGAATCAAAATTATCAAGTTAAGTCGACCTAGCACTCCATATATTCAAAAAGAAAAATATCATCCTTGTGGTGACACAACAAAACAATATTGTTCAATTTTCTTTATAAGCATCAAATGTGATAAATTAACATCTTAAATACTTAATACTTGCCTTGTGGTGACACAACAAACTCATATTAAATATTTAATACTACTATTAATTTTATCATGCTAGAAAGCGACGTTCGATATTCCAAATATCTTTGAACACTTAGGACTTAATATAAAAATTGAGGGGTTTGTTATTAATTTGTCTCATCTTGTTTAGTAGCATTATATATATATATAAAATCGCGTCGTATTAATGAACATCACGAAGCATGTTTGCATAATATATAATATATATAGTATAAGCATGCACATATAGAATACTATATTCTACGGATTGATTATGGACTTTTATTCTAGTTTGGTTCACTTTAGAGCCACCAAGTGAACCAAAAGGTCAAACCCCAGGGTGCAAGAAATAATATTTAAATATAACTATTACATTTAAACTAGGGCTCCATTACAAAGCGGGTCTTTAATGCTCCTTGCTCCTTGATCTCCAATTTTTCAAAATTAATTCTAACTATTCCTATTACAAAACTATTTAAAATAAATAGAAACCTTGATCGTGATCGAGGGAAGTGCATAGGAGAGAGATAGAATTTACATTAAGAAAAATTAGAGAAGCGCAGTCTGTGAGACCCCATTTAATAAAACCCATACATTCATGCATCGACTAAAATAAAATCAATCAGATTGGTCGATAGTCCATAATCAATCCCATTTATTATCATACACATCATCATATGCATCGATAAATAACATTCATCTCATGAATAATAAACATTTAATATATATATTGATATCATTTAATGGGCAAATTTAGTTAGTATAAAATCTATTTTGAATCAAAATAAACTCCTTTATTTAAATCCAAATTTAAATCAAAATAAAACTATTTTATTTTAATTTATCCTATTTTGAATAAAATAAACTATTTTATTTTAATCAAAATCTTTAATCAAAATAAACTCCTTTATTTTAATTAATTATGGAATCAATTCCATGTATATAAAAAAAAATCTTTAATTAAAATAAACTCTTTTATTTTAATTAATTAAAGAATCAATTCCATGTAAAAAAAATTTATTAAAGGAAACACGGGATTTCTTTCACATTATTCACAAATAAACTCCTTTATTTTGAATAATATGAAATCTAATTTCATATCTAAATAAACTCCTTTATTTAAGGAAATTAGGATTTTTTTCCTATTCACAAATAAACTCTTTTATTTTGAATAATATGAAATCTTATTTCATATCTAAACAAACTCCTTTATTTAAGGAAGATGGATTTACTTCTCTCTATTCACAAATAAACTCCTTTATTTTAGGAAAAATAAAATCAATTTCAACTCTAATTAGTTATTATGGAATCCAATTCCAACTCTAATTAGTTAGCATGAAATTCTAATTTTAAAATTAAAATAAACTTTTTTACCTTTTTTAAGATTAAAATAAACCTTTTATTTTAAAATTAAAATTAAATTTTATTTTAATTATAAAATTATTATAAATAAATATATATATATATATATATATATATATATATATATATATAATATATATATATATATATATTATATATATATATATATATATATATATATATATATATATATATATATATATATATATATATATATATGTATAGTAATATTCTATATATAAGTTGATCCTAGGTTTTCCACTTATTTCATGTTATTGACTTCTTTTTAAAAAATGACTCTGTGTCCCTTAAAAAAATAGCAATGAAGACGTTTTTATCCTTTTTCCAAATTCTTTGGAAGTTTTTTTTTTTTTTTTTTTTTAAATTTTGACCATATATATCTCAAACAAAACTCCTCCTTGAATCCGTGCATACTTGAAAAAAAAAAAAAAAGCCGTGACTTGTCATTCTTCAAAAAAATAATTTTCAACCTTTTTTTTTTTTTTACTTAAATTTTATCTGATAAAATTATATGCCCAATTAAATTATTCTAAAACACATATCAATATACATATCAAATTCGAACAATTAATAATTAGCATAAAGGTTTGGCTCTCGATGCCTTTATTGGTTTGTAATATTCATAACATATGATCAAATTACATAAATTTAGCGGAAGCGTGTGTAAAATCGAGTTTAAAAATTTACAAACCATATACCGGATCATCCTTTATGCATAATTATTAATTAAGCGAAAAAGATGAATAAAATCATACCCTTGAAGATCGAGCTTCCTCGAAGTACAAGTTCACCTCAATCTTTTCGCGTTCGACTTGAATCCACAAGGGTTTGGTTCCTTCCTTTGATCGGCGTTAGCCACCCAAATGTTTGGCCTCTCAGAGGTGATCCACGAGGAAGAAGAAAATTCAAAGAAGGGGGTTTGGCTCAAAACCCTAGTTTTCTATCTACATAGAAAAGGCGTACTCTCCAACAAATTGGAATTATATACATTGTTGAAAAATCGACAACCCATCACACACCATATATAAGACTCCTCTTATTTATAGATGTGGGCAACCCACCTTAACAATTAAGGAATTGGGTTTTATTTAATTAATTAAATTCTTTTAATTAATTAAGCTCCCTAATCTTATTAGGGATAATTAATTAAACTCCTTTAACTAATTTTCCTTCCTAATCGATTAGGAATAAATGAGAATACTTATATTAAATTAATTTCTAAACTCTTTTAGAAATTAAAATAATAATAATTGTAATAATATTAATAAGACTCCTCTTATTAATTTATATTTAATATTTCTAAAATATTAAATAATAAATATAGCTATTTATTTAATTTATTCTATCACTATAGATTAAATTAAATATATAACTTAATATATTATTACGATTATGCCATTAACTTCTTAAATAATTATTCTTCCTTTTATGGTGTGACCCTTTAGGTTCTCCGTATTAAGCAGGTTGTGAATAAATCAATTAGAACAATTTTAATCTTATTTAAATAAATAAATTAAATAATTAATTTATTTAAATAAATAATATTTATTCTCTGATAGGGATAAAGCTCTCCTAGCGATCAGCGACTTTCCGGATAATATAGATTTCAACATTAATCATTAAAGAACCTTTGAGTAAATAGTTCCAAGTAATTGATCCTTCCACCATCTGATGTCCCGATTAAATATAAGGCATGGAATTCTTTGTCGAGTCTTATTTTATTTAATTATATGTATTTCGATCCTTAAATGCACTGACTCAAATAATGCAAATTAGAAACTCCTTTCTAATTTCATTACGCCTTAACCCGAGGACTCTTTGGGTTGTCATTTATCGAATCACATAGGACATTTCTCTTCTTTTATTAGAAGTGGTAGATTCTTTATTGATCATACATTATCTCCATGTCTGACTTATTATACCCAAGCATACCCTTTGATATACCCTAAGGGTCTTAAGGAATAAGTCAAAGTATAACTCATCATACACAAGATACTATGATGATCTCAAGTCAAGGATTACTTGTCTTACTATCACTCTGAGAATTCTATTGACGAGGCAAATAAAACTCCATTAGGTATTCCTTAGCGAGCCACGTTCGGTGAACTTATTCTCTAATAAGCACCTACATACTTGCTTTAGTGTCTCCACACAAATGATCGTGAGATCAATCATCCTCATCGATGAGCAAGCAGCGTATGTACCAATCTATCGGATTCACTAATCCCCGATTTAGTAATCGATGATTGGGAACTATTTTAGTTTTAAGCTTTTAAGAATTTAGATCTCATTAGAATGATCATCATCATTATTCTAAAAGCATTGCTTAAAACTATGGGTTTATCACATATTATAAAAGCGACATCATGTAGATAATTAAAAGCCTTTAATAAATTAATACTTTTTATTAATAAATGAATAAGATTATTACAAAGTATATGCTTTATCATCAAACATGATTGGCTTGTGTGCATACTACTTTCAATCTCCCACTTGCACTAAAGCCCGATCGTCGTGGTAACTCATACTCTCATACTCTTCTTCACAAGTGGCGATTATCCTGCTTTGTTGGATAAGCTTTAGTTAATGGATATGTAATGTTGTTTATGAGAGTCCACTTATCTCTATAGTGATTTCCCATCTTTCGATGATTCTAATAATCAAATGAAAGTGCCACAACACATGTTTAGATCCAAGATGAGACTTAGGAACTATTCTTAGTTACGTAATGAACTTTTAATCCAAACAATCAACTTGCGACTTCATTTATAGCTATATACTTTGTCTTTATCACTAAACCGGCAACTCTTTTCTTTGTTTGGAACCTTTCGATTCAACGCACCACTATTGAGGTAACACTTTACCTTAAAGTGGATTTTGATCGTCTTCTTAGTGCATGCGAAAAACTTGAGTGCATAAAGCCCTCTAGTTTTAATTCGGACCCACCGTGTATGCTCACATCCTTAGTCTTGGGTTAAGAAGAACTTAAGATGTTTTTCAGCGACTCACGGTGAACTTCTCGAATATGGTGATCGACATCGGGTCTCGTATATTTCATTGCATACATGATAGTCACTAATGTGATCTCTCTTTTGGAGTCTGTGGGGACTATTAAGAGATACACTCCATAGCTCATCTACATGAGACATCTCTTGGAGTTTGCCATGCTAAGCGACTTTAGCATCAAATGAATATCGTTCCTTGGGTTAAGTCGAGCATCCTCTTAAATCTATCTATATAGATTTATATCCCCAATTAAGATACTCTTCCAAATTATTCATGGAGGAATGTTTAGACAACTTTATCTTTCTTGATTGTAGCATTGATATGTCATTCCTTATCCAGTAGTATATCAACATATAATATTAGGAATGTCACGGCGCTCCCATTGCCCCTTTTGTACACACTAGAAGTCTTACCTCATCGAATGTAACTACGGATCATCATCTTCTATGATGTGTACCTCATCATCATCATCATCATGATGAATCCATACCTCCTAGGTATCTTTGGTACTATTCGATTTACGATTCGGTTTGTGGTACAATAGGTCTATCTATAGGTTCCTCTTATTTGACTTATAGTATTTTGTGGTTCTTGAACTCTTGAGATCTATTATCCTCCCACTAGCCCTTGATGATAAACACCTTTATCTTTAAAAGCGTGTTTCGTAACAAACACCTTTTGTTAATTAGAATTATAGAACATATACCCTAAACTTACTTTAGGATGTCCCACAAATCTGTACATGTCAAATCTTGTCCCAAGCTTATCCTTTGAAACCTTTTCACATAAGTTGGACAACCCCTTATCTTAACATACTTAAGATTAGGAATCCTCCCTGTCCATAACTTTTATGGAGTCTTGGGGCTGATTTTGAGGTTACCTTTTCCGTAGATACGTAGCCATTTCTAGGACATTATTCCAAAAAGATACTGGAATGTCGGTAAAATCATTATGGACCGTACCATGTCCAACAAGGTATGATTTTCTTTTCGGATACATCAATCAATTATTGCGTATCGGGATGTGTCCATTATGAGAAAACCATTTGAGATGATCCGAAACTTATTGCACAAGTATTTATTCCTTGATCTAATCAAAGAATCTTAATACATTGTCAATTTGTTTCACTTACGAATTCTTTGAACCTTTCAAATAATTCATACTTGTATTCAACAAATACATACATTCAACTCTTTGAATGATCATCTCCTTTTCTTATACTAGTTTGTTCAATTTACAAAATAATTTTCACGTAAGTCAAGTATACAAAATCTATTAGGTAATATTTCAGTTCTATACAAAACATTATTATTATAAATAGAACAACAATTTTTCTTAAATATAATACCAAATATTTTATTGTCCAACAATAAAATGGAAATAATGTTTCTAACAAGTACTGGAATACAATAACAACTTATTGACTTAATAGATTTGCCCGTAGGGATTGCTAAACTATAAGTTCCTATGGCTAATGTACAACAACCTTTGCTTCATTTCCCATACATGGGATTACTTATATTTGTTTATCTTTCTACTTCTGCTTGGTCCCTTCATAAATCTATATTTATGATAACCAAAGTCGGTATCCAATACCCAAGTAGAACCTTGACTTAAAGAAAAATTTATTTCAATCATGAACAAAAGCGTATTATGTAGAAACTTCACTAAGCTTCTTTGGTTAGCCTCTGCAAGATGCTTTTCATGATTTCTTTCCGATTGTCCGGGCTTATTGTAGTGGAAAGCAAACTCCTTTGCTTTATCTCATGTCGATTTTGTTCTTATTATCCTTTATTTATGCCTTTATTTACCTTCTTTGAATCGTTCTTCTTTTTGAAAAGATCCTTTGCCCCTACCGAGAAGACATGGCCTTTCTTGGTTGGAAAGTGACTCTCGACATTTTTCAACATGTTAAGCAAATCAATGAGCACGATATCTAGCTTGTTCATATGAAAATTCACAACAATTGTGAAAGGAGTTAGGGAGTGAGTGCAAGATCAAATCTTAGCTCAACTCTCCATCCATGACAAAACCGGTTGTCTAATTGATCAATCAAATTGATTATGTTAAGAACTTTTTATGCATCTTATAGTGTCATTGGCCATTCTAGATCGGAAGAGCTCCTTAGATATCGATATCTATCGGTCCTACTTTCCTCACCATCAACTACTTGATGTGCGGGAATATAGTAGGAGCATCCATAGTTTCATCTTGTGTATTTGAAGCTCGTTACTTTCGTGGATGCGAGCATGATGCATTGAGCCAATTGTGCATCATCTTGCCACTTTCTAAAAGTAGCAATGTCTTCCTCGGAGGCATTATGCGCAACCATTGCGAGGGATAGGCGTATTAAGGACATAAGATAGCTTTTTGACTATGAGAACTATTCTCAAATTCCTTAACCAATCCGTTTAATTGATTGCGGTTAATTTAGCATCTATTATGCTTGATGATAGTAATTTTAGACATTGTAAAATTACGTAAATGAATTTTGTAATTAACAACATTTTAACATACATTCTTTTATTAATTACCAAAATAAATTAGGTCTTGTTTTAAATTGGTATCTTCCACTATTTTCTTCAAACTATATTACCTCACTTATATAGTTAAGCAAAATCTAATTAAAGATTTGCTAGTGAGAATAAGGATCCCATTTCAAATGTATATAGCCTTGTGGTGACACTGACAAACTATATATAAATAAATAGGTAGACAACTTTTGTCAATTACATCAACTATGCTGACTCCTTGTATTTTGCCTCTTAGATTATTTTGATCAGTGGTGGCACATCCAGAATCAAAATTGTCCAAGTTAAGTCCGACCTAGCACTCCATATATTCAAAAAAGAAAAATATCATCCTTGTGACACAACAAAACAATATTGTTCAATTTTCTTTATAAGCATCAAATGTGATAAATTAACATCTTAAATACTTAATACTTGCCTTGTGGTGACACAACAAACTCATATTAAATATTTAATACTCTATTAATTTTATCATGCTAGAAAGCTGACGTTCGTTATTCCAAATATCTTTGAACGCTTAGGACTTAATATAAAAATTGAGGGGTTTGTTATTAATTTGTCTCATCTTGTTTAGCGCGCATGCACATATATATATAAAATACGCGTCATATTAATGAACATGCGAAGCATGTTTGCATAATATATAATATATATAGTATAAACATGCACATATAGAATACTATATTCTACCCGGATTGATTATGGACTTTTATTCTAGTTTGGTTCACTAGAACCACCAAGTGAACCAAAAGGTCAAACCCTAGGGGTGCAAGAAATAATATTTAAATATAACTATTACATTTAAACCCGGGCTCCATTACAAACGGGTCTTCAAGCGCTCCTTGCTCCTTGCTCTCCAATTTTTCAAAATTAATTCTAACTATTCCTATTACAAAACTATTTAAAATAAATAGAAACCTTGATCGTGATCGAGGGAAGTGCATAGGAGAGAGATAGAATTTACATTAAGAAAAAATTAGAGAAGGCAGAATGTGAGACCCCATTTAATAAAACCCATACATTCATGCATCCAACTAAAATAAAATCCAATCAGTTGGTTGATAGTCCATAATCAATCCCATTTATTATCATACACATCACCATATGCATCAATAAATAACATTCATCTCATGAATAATAAACATTTAATATATATATTGATATCATTTAATGGGTAATTTAGTTAGTATAAAATCTATTTTGAATAAAAATAAACTCCTTTATTTAAATCCAAATTTAAATAAAAATAAAACTATTTTATTTTAATTTATCCTATTTTGAATAAAATAAACTATTTTATTTTAATCAAAATCTTTAATCAAAATAAACTCCTTTATTTTAATTAATTATGGAATCTAATTCCATGTATATAAAAAAATCTTTAATTAAAATAAACTCTTTTATTTTAATTAATTATGGAATCAATTCCATGTAAAAAAAAATTTATTAAAGGAAACACGGATATTCTTTCCTATTCACAAATAAACTCCTTTATTTTGAATAATATGAAATCTAATTTCATATCTAAATAAACTCCTTTATTTAAGGAAATTAGGATTTTCTTTCCTATTCACAAATAAACTCTTTTATTTTGAATAATATGAAATCTTATTTCATATCTAAACAAACTCCTTTATTTAAGGAAAGATGGATTTACTTCCCTATTCACAAATAAACTCCTTTATTTTAGGAAAAATAAAATCCAATTTCAACTCTAATTAGTTATTATGGAATCCAATTCCAACTCTAATTAGTTAGCATGAAATTCTAATTTTAAAATTAAAATAAACTCTTTTATTTTTAAGATTAAAATAAACCTTTTATTTTTAAGATTAAAATAAACTCTTTTATTTTTAAGATTAAAATAAACCTTTTATTTTAAAATTAAAATTAAATTTTATTTTAATTATAAAATTATTAAAAATATATATATATATATATATATATTACCAATCTATCAGATTTACTAATCCCCAATTTAGTAATCCAATGATTGGGAACTATTTTAGTTTTAACTTTTCTAAGAATTTAGATCTCATTAGAATGATCATCATCATTATTCTAAAAGCATTGCTTAAAACTATGGGTTTATCACATATTATAAAACAAAGATCATGTAGATAATTAAAAGCCTTTAATAAATTAATACTTTTTATTAATAAATGAATAAGATTGTTACAAAGTATATGCTTTATCATCAAACATGATTGGCTTTAATGCATACTACTTTCGAATACTCTTATTCTTTCTATAATTTTTCTCTATAGCTTCTCTCTATAATTTTCTCTCTCTAGAGTTTCAATGAATTAAGTAAGAAAATAATGAAGGAATGAGCTTCTATTTATAGGAAAATGGAATGCATAGTAAACTAATCCATGAGCGGTCCAGATTAATTTACTTTAATCAATGATCCATATTTAAAGAAAAATCTTTTAAATAAAATATAATATATTCTATTTATATAAAAACATTTTACTATACAAACACTATGCAATACTATGCAAAACACTATGCAAAAACACTATGCATAATAAAATATAATATATTCTATTTATAGAATAACTTTAATAAAGTATTCTATTTTATATAAAAGATGTTTACGCTTTTATTACGTTAATAATATCTGAATAAAACAAAATGTCATTATCGCATTATAATAATTCATATTATTAATAAACAATAATGGAATCAAATGGTGACTTCTCACATAAGCATCAATAATCAATATGGTGTGCTACTTATGCAACCACACGTATTCATCGTACATTTTTTACTACCGAGTAGTTCAACAAGATCAACCGGTAAAACTTCCGCCGTTATTTCAATAAAATATTTTTGTCGTTTTCTCAATCAAACAATAATTACATTTAGGAGGTCCACCAATGATTGAGTTGTCATACGAATATTCCCGCTAAACCGAATATTCCCCACCAATCGAATATAATATAACCACTTGCATACTTTGCAAAATTTATAAATACTACCCACAACTATAATATTATCTCAAATTCACACTATAATATTAAAAATTATTTCGGACTAAATTTAAATCTTTATTGATAAAATCTGGGTCTCACACACATTTTCATCTTTTGCACCTAAAGCCAAAGATATTCATCGAAATCATTCATCTTGCACTACTACAAAGCCAAAGATATTCAATAATATCATCATTTAAGACCGAGGATGATGAAACATATTTTTAAAAAGCGAATCCGGTGAAACAAAATGACAAGGATTAAGGATTAAGGATTAAGTACTTTGTTTTATCCATGTCCAAAAATACCTCAAAAATAATCGTAGTGGT
Organism: Panax quinquefolius; assembly: GCA_020205615.1. NCBI lineage: Eukaryota > Viridiplantae > Streptophyta > Magnoliopsida > Apiales > Araliaceae > Panax > Panax quinquefolius. The sequence goes on from CM035152.1 coordinate 11,953,682, forward strand.
GTAAAATTCAAGAATGATCAAAACATGGATACAATCAAAGCTAGTATCCACAATAGATATTTTGAGACGAAAAGGAAAATTTTCATTTTTCGATGAATGAATAAATGCCGTAGATTCGTGAATAAGTGTCAGAACGTGAATAAGGTCGTATACGTGAACGAAGAATCTCAGACACCAAAAGTTCCAAATTTGATAAAAACTTCAGATCAATATTTTAGCATAATGATATTGAAGAAATAATATCATTACGAAAAAAATAATATCCCTTACCTCACAAAGACGATCTTTTAGTTGAACACAGGATATAAAGGCTATGACTTGAACTTGCATAGTATAGCAATACTCAAAATATACTCAAAATACTCACAAGAATATGCTCGATAATATAAAGAGAGAAAACTTCAGTTTCTGGTGTGATTTTCAATTCTAACCTAAGCACCCTATTTATAGAAAAATGCTTAGAACACCAAAGTAGAAAATTTATTAAAATATTATATATATATATATATATATATATATATATATATAATCTTCACGCACACCTTTGAATCTGAAATTCAGCAATTGAATACATGCCTCACACATGTAAAAAACGTTTTTTGTAAAAAAAATATTTAAAACTTCAAAAATTAATTATTTTGGAGCTTCAGAACTTCAATAATTCATAATAAATAGCCCTTTTGCCAGAAAATTCGAATCTCACGACTTTTTATAGGAAATTCAATTCTCTACAACTTTACAGAAGAAATTTTTTCCAAATTCGAAATAGAAATTGACCGAAATCCACAACCAAGGCGATTTTATAAAGTTATAATCAAATTTCGATCGATAAATGGGGTCCACAGACATGTTTAACACATTTTAAACATTTATTACAACAAAAATACTCTTCCTCCTCGTATACTCATATATCCCACATTCGTTATAAAAATATCACCATTATTATATTATTAAAATATAATAATATATTTAAATGAATTATTTTATCGAGAAAAAGATAAAATTTCAATTTTCAACAATTGTCACATTAAAATTTTCTCCATCTATATCCACATAAAATCAATATTTTCCTCATCATATGAATCAATAATTAATTATTCACAAATAATATTACAGAATCACAATATTGACAAACAGAGGGCGGTTCAGGAAAGAGGGGCTTTCAATAAGAATTTCTCTTCTTTGGTGGCCTTGATTAGGTGACCAAACCTCTCATTAGATGTAACTTTCTAGACATTGCCAATAATGTTATCTAATAATATTATTCGAGATAATATGAATTATTGCTTCGATAATGAAAAATATCTTGTGTAATGACAATTATTGAAACAACAACAATATAAAATATCAACGCAAACAATTATTAAATCAATAAATAATTTGAGCGATTAATTCTGTAACCATTATTGAGTAGTGCTTTCTTACGTAAAAATTAATAATTGGTGCAATCTGGCGTCTTCTTGTGTTTTTTAACCACGAGTATTTTAACAAGATTATTGCTGAATAATAACTACGTAGTTATTTTTAAACAACTTATATTTGTCGTTTTCTTCATCCAATCGCTTTCCGTTATGGGGCCCATTAAAGCTAGCAGCTGCGTCGTCATGCGAATATTCCCCAAACAATGAAGAATATTCCACGACCAAACGAATATTCCAAACAACAATGATGAATATTTTATAACCACTTGCTTATTTTGAAATATTTGCGTATTTTACCCATAACTATCCACATTAATCAAATCAACCCTTACTATTTTAAAATAATAAATAAAGAAAATTAAATTTCATTAATAATAAGTTGGGGACTTACATGGTACAAAATACAAATACAACTTAATTATACAAACGTTGTGTATACAATACGACAAAACATAGCTGAGAGTTTTAATAAGAATATTGTCATACAGACAATATTCACACTCAAAGGAGTCCTCATTACATTTATTGTCACACTATTTAATGTAGAATAGTTAGGACTACTAATGCTATCATCTCGGATTGTCACTCCGTTCCCAGACTAAGTCCCAAACTATATTCTCATTTCAAGAAGAGAACAATGAAAGAAAGGGTGAGCTCAACTAGCACAAGAAGAAATATTATGACTAAGATAATATGAGAATAAATTATCATTAGTCTTCAACAATGTTAAACTGATAAAATACAATAGACATCAAGTTTAACTACAGCGGAACAAACAATCCATTAAAAGAGTCAAGTAGAGAATAAAATCTACTATCTTTTATAATTTAAAAAGTTTTTCATCACTTTTATCGCTGAGACTCAGCTTAATAAATAATCCATATCATCAAATCATCCCTGCACTACAGGCCAAGGATATTATTTAGTATCACGACCACGAATTATCCATGCACTACAAGCCAAAGATAATCGTGTTTTCATCAACGGTCCTGATCATGCCATAAAATAATTCATCTTTGCTCCCTTGGCCGAAGAGAATCCATAGCCATAATCATACAAAAAAGCGCCTATCAATGCACTACGGCCAATGAAGACTTTTTTCCACATCATTTGTAACATTATTACGGTCATGATTATACCGAATAATCCTCGATCATAATTATACCAAGTCCATCTATGCACTACAAAGCCACAGATGACTTTCAACAAAATATAAACATGAGGATGATGACAATGATATAAGAATTCAATAAAACAAATTCAAGAATTAAATTATCCAGGAACTAATAACGTCCAAATTGTCAACATGATACTTCTTTGTAGAGTAAAATTCAAGAATGCTCAGAAAAATATTTCCATGAAAAAATACTAGATGAAGTGCAAATATCAAGGATATTTCACTAATTTCATGGAGTATAGAAGTCAAAACTTTAACCAACTGAGTATAATAAAGAATGGAATAACAAAAGAAATCATCATGCATGCGGTACTTCAGATAGATAAAAGTTATTCCAATGTAATAATAAATAACGGAACGGTCAGCGTAATACGCGACCGCGCGGATATTCAATGAATAATAAAGAATGGAATAACAATGAAATCACCATGCATGCAGACGTCAGATAGACAAGTTATTCAATAGAATAATAAATAACGGAACCGGATCAAAGTAAATTGCGACCAAGCTGGGATGTTCCAATAGAATAATAAAGAATGGAATAACAACAGAAATCACCATGCATACTGCAGATTGCATGAGTAAAGGTTATTCCAACGGGATAATAAATAACGGAACCGGTCGGCAGAAAAACACGCAGACGGGATATTCCAGCGAGTAATAATAAAGACGGAACCAGTTACGGACGAAACGCATACGGACATGATATTTCAAATGTAATTATAAAGAATAGAATAATGAGAAGAATTTCACTAAGTATAGGGTAGACCGCGTATACAGGTTATTCCAAAAAAATAATAAATAATGGAATAGCAGAAGTTCTCTTCATGAATATGAAAAAAATAATACCCCTTACCTTAGAAGAACTGGATATTGGAAAAGTGAAGTAGCAGAATACTTTTCTTCTTTCTCTCTATAATTTCTCTCTCTAGAGTTTCAGTGAATTCGTAAGAAATAATGAAGGAATGAACTTCTATTTATAGAAGAATGGACTGAATAGTAACTAATCCATGAACGGTCCAGATTGATTTACTTTTAAACGGACGGTCCAGATTGATTTAATAAAATATTCTAATAAAATAAAAATATTTTAAATAAAATATAATATATTCTATTTATTGTCTAATAAAACAAATAACTTTATAAAAGTATTCTGTTTTATATAAAAAAAATTTACTATGCAAAACATTATGCATAATAGAATATAATATATTCTAATTATTGCTTAATAAAACGAATAACTTTATAAAAGTATTCATTTTATATAAAAAGTTTTTCTATTTTTTTACACTAATGATACTAATAAAATAAAACTTATATATATAATATAACAATCGACAATAATTGAATCAAATAACGTGAGATATTATGCAGCAATTACTTAAGCAATAATTAAACAAAACTGAGTATTTTCTCACGTAAGCATCAATAATCAATACCGTGTGCTACTATGCAACCACGCCGTATTATTGTACTTTTACTAATGAAAGTAGTTCATTTGTATTAATAAATAAAACTTTCGTCGTTATTTTCATAAAACTATTTTGTCGTTTTTTCAATCCAAACAATAATTCCGTTAATAGGGTCCACTGATGATTTGTCGTCGCATCGAATATTCCCAGAGTTAAAGCGAATATTCCCCGACCAATCGAATATTATATAACAACTTGCATACTTTGAAAAATTTATAAATATTACCCACAACTATAACATTATATCAAATCCATACCATAATAAAAAAAATATTTCGAGAAAAATTAAATCTTTATTCGTAAAATTTGGGATTTTACAATCTCCCCTCCTTATGAAATTTAGCCCTCAAAATTTACGTACGTACCTGGTATGCCGAACAGATGAGGACACTTCGTCAGATTCTAACTCTTGAGGTATAACCTTTAAGCGTAGAATATATTCCAGGATTTTAACAGGTTCATCTTCATACGTTAAATTATCCGCTATCTCGTTCGGTTCTAAATCAATAATGTGGTTCGGGTCGTCCACATATTTACGTAACATCGATACATGAAAAACGTTATGAATACGCGACATACTTGGCGGTAAAATGAGTCTATAGGCCACAGTACCTACTCGATCGAGGATTTCAAATGGGCCAATAAAATCGAGGGTTGAGATTTTCTCTCTTCATTGACTCTTGCTTCTAGAATAACGCCCTCTTGAACCTTCTTTTTCGTGTTCATCAGCTCCGAGTCTATAGCTTGAGCGGCTTTAACTTTATCGATTAAATTCTATTCTACTCGTATATTCGTTATCTTCATGTGGGTTCGTATATTCGCACTCGTAAATGCATACGATCTTTTACTTAACGCGTCAGCTACCACGTTCGCTTTTCCACGATGATATTGAATGGTACGATCGTAATCTTCAACAGCTCGAGCCAACATCTTTGGCGCATTATACATTCGTTTTGGTTAAATAATTATTTAAGGGTTTTAGAAATGGGTTTTGTACTGAGGTCAATACAAAATTCGCTTTCACGCTCTATGGTAGGTCAAGAAGTCTTCAAGGAAAACGTCAAGAAATTTATTAACGATAGAAATATCATTCAAAACTGTGACTCTCATCCTAAGACTTGGATTACACGTCACATTGATATCTATCAACTTTCCACCGTTATTCACAACGTCCCCTACAAATAGTCTGGCTTCGGTGCATTCCACACAAGGAAGTCAACAACGAAAGGATCGGGGCTTTTTACTTATGGCTTGATATAACAGTGATTAACTTTAGTAGTTTGGTTGCTTGAATTCGCATAACAGGTTGGTTAGGAATATGAAAGCTAACAACCTTATGAAAAGCATGATGAGTAGTTAACCTGTGACGCCCCCAAAATAGGTCCATTCTATCCAACCTATTCTGAGTCGCTAAATATCTGGTATAGAAAACAACTACAACTTTATTACTTCAATTGTCGTGCAAAATACAACAACACATATACTGTGAGTTTTAATACCAACTGTGACTCATGTCCCAACTATGGAAAACACCTCACATTGATACATTACATAAAGGTACAGTCAATAACTGTTTTAGAAATTAAAATCTTTGGAAAGTGCTCAAGGAAACCTTCGTACATAGGAGGCCATGAATCTAAGTTATGATAGATATCATATGTCCAGAGAATTATCCTTGGTTGATCCAATAGAACCCAAAGAAAAATGAGAAGATTACTATCATGTTCCTTCCAATGGTGAGTCTTCTCTCGACATATAACTATCTCCACCATGCTGTGATTGAACGTTATGTTTCAACCAAACTCAAGATCATATAGGTAGTGCTCGTAAATATACTCAAAGACGTGGATGTGCACAACCATGTCTTATGATAACTCGTGAGGTCATTAGACATCTTGTATGATAGTGGCAAAACACCCTTCCAAACTTGGGTTCACCTCACCCTATTCGGTTCACCAAAATTAAATATCAAATGACGTATACAATACGACACACTTACCTAAAGTTCTCAATAAAATTATTTTCATACTATTTAGGGAGAACCTCAACAGCTATAGACCACCGTTCTATTCCCCTGTTATCCCCACTCGACCCAGCCACACTCTTATTACCTGAAAGGAATTGTGAAGCAAAAGGGTGAACACAACTAGCTCAGTAAAGAATATCATGACTAAAGATAATTAAATTATCAATAGCCTTCGTCAGTAATAAATCAAAGATTTAGAACATATGGTAGATGATAAAACTTTTCAACCATAGTTGCAGCGGAATGAGCAATCCATTAGAAGAGTCAAATAGACCATAAAGTCTATTATCTTCTCCATGTTAAAAGTCCACCAACAATGCTTTAACCCTGTAACATTAATCAACAGATCTTGTTCACAGTCATTTGAATAACTCATAATCATAATTGTAGTTCTAATTTTCTCTTTTCATCCAAGACGAAGATATTTTTCATCACATGTCTTTACCTGAAACATTAAAGATCATGGTTATACCAAATCACAGTTCATATTCATAATCATACTAATAAGTTCATCTTTGCACTACGGGCCAAAAATATTCATTAACAGTTCATCTTTGCACTACATGCCAAAGATATTCAATAACAGGTCATCTTTGCACTACGGGCCAAAGATATTCAACAACAGGTCATCTTTGCACTACACGCCAAAGATATTCATCAATAATTCATCTTCGCACTACAGGCCAAAGATATTAATATTTCTAAGAAATATATAATCATTTCAGAAGTTATATAAACAATAATTATAATCATGTCGATCAATTTACCTTTGCACTTAAGCTAAAAATATTCAATTATAAATTCAATGGTCATGATCATACCAGTCAACGATTCAACTTTGCACTACTGGCCAAAGAGAACTCATAGTCATGATCATACCAATAATCTACCCATCTTTACACTTAAGTCAAAGAGAAATTTCATCACTGAGATTATAAAAATATTATATATGATAATAAAAACAATATAATCAACATATAGATTTAATCTCAAGAGTAAAATTCATAAATCAATGATTTCATAACACCTTAATCCAAATGTTATAAATCACTTAATAATCTCATAATCTAATATTATTAATATTACCACAATATTTTAATCATTTCTTAAACTTATAAATAATTTATTTTAATTGTTTACACTTTACCAATTAATGCATTTAATCATCCTAAAATGCCAAACTCATAAGATTTCATCACCAATAACCAAAACCCTCATCAAAAATCTGCATATACCTTCTATAGGATTTCCATGCCATAAAATCCTATTTTCCACTTTTCTTACTTCACATAACATATTTAATTCATTTATTCATAACTAGTCTATTTTTATGAAAAATACCAAATCGGTTCCAAAAATATTTCTTTTCTAGAATTTAGCAGAATATAGTCCCATATTGAACATATATTTTTCTCAGAATTTTTAAAATTCATTTACTATTTTTTATATGGCCAAAACTGTCGAATGTTTAGATATTTATCATAAATTGTACTTTTATCCAAAAATTTCGAAATATATAGGATATACTGATGTTATATAGATGTACTCCCAATAAAAATTTCATCAATTTTGGAGTTAACCACAAGGAGTTATAAGAGTTTACTTTTAAAATAGTCTTTTCTCATAAAATTCATAACTCTTAATCTATACATCCAAAAATCACCATTTTTGGACACAATCAAGAAAACTCATCAAATTATCATTTTAAATTTTTCCAGAATTTTTGAAAGTCCGAAAAAATTACAAAACTGAAAAACATAATAACCCTTAAAAATCCCTTACAATCCCTTACCTCGAAAAAAGTTAAAGTTATTTACGGTAGGAATGGAAAGCCGAAGGAACCTTGCACTGAATAGCCACTCTCAAAGTATCTAAATACTCACAAAATACGCTCAATAATATAGAGAGAGAAAGAGAGAAAGCTTATGTTTCTGGTGTGTTTTTCAATTCTAACTTAGCCCTCTATTTATAGGAAAATGTTAAGACGCCAAGCGGACTTGACTGCTGCACCGATGGCTTTACCTGCTACTATTGCCACCCACCACATTTGAATTAGAATTTCAACACATTTCTTCACCAACCATAGGTGGGGCCCACGCATTCTAGAATTTTCCACCAAAATGATAAATTTTGAAACTTCAACAATTTCTGAACCAGTCACCTCTTAAAATTCATAACAATTTATACGTTCATTTTTAACGGTTCAAAATTTGTGGACATATACTAAACTTATATATGTATAACATATCCAAAAATCACAACGATCCAACGGTCGGATTAAAAATTTTAACTCACGCAATATATCACAAGAACTCTGGTTTGATTTTTAATACATCCTTTCCGACAAAAATACTGATAAAACACCTCAACATTAATTCCTTCATTTATAACCACATAAATAAATCCATCATTTATATCTGCATCAAATAAATATTTCCTTATCATATAAATTAATACTTAATTATTCACAAATAATATTATAGAATCACAATTATGAATGACCCAGTCGTTCGAGGAAAAGGGGCTTTCAGATAAGGATTTCTCCTTCTTAGCTAGCAAGCAATTAGGTGACCAAACCTCTCCTTGATGTAACTTTCTAGACATTGCCAATAATTCTATCTAATAATATTATTCAAATAATATGAATTATTGATCCGATAATGGAAAATATGTCTTGATGACAATTATTGAAGCAACAATAATATAAAATATCAACGCAGCAATTATTGAATCAATAAAATAAAATATTGAACAGTAATTACTGTAACAATTATTGAGTAGTGCCTTCTTACGTAAGAATCAATAATTCAAAAATACTGTGCAATACCGTGTGCTACTGTGCAACCACGCATATTACTGTATTTTAACCACCGGGTATTCCAACAGTGTTAACAGTAACTACTACGCCGTTATTTATAAAAACTCAAACTTGTCATTTTCTTCATCCGACAGTTATTCTGTTATGGGGCCCACAACTGGCTGCGTCGTCGTTCGAATATTCCCGACAAAAAGAATATTCCACGACCAAACGAATATTTTCCGACAATAATGAGTATTTTATAACCACTTGCGTATTTTGAAAATTTTACATATATCATCCTTAACTTTAAATTTTTATCAATTTAACCATTTACTGAATAACAATTATAAGAAAAATTAAATACTTTTATTTCATAAAATTCGGGGTCTTACATAACCAATTGATTCCTAAAATCACATCAAAGGCAAGTATTTTCAAAGAGATCAGATCGACAGGTAACGTGAAAGTGTCGATTTGAATCAAATAAGATTTATAAACAGTGGAGGTAACAAAGGTTTCTCCTAACGGAGTTTCAACCAATATGTCAAAGTCTAACTTCTCTGGGGTCAAATTTAAACGTTGAACGCAAGCAAGAGAGATAAAATAATAGGTAGAACCGGTATCAAATAAGATATAGACTTCATAAGCGTTTATGATTAACTTACCCGTGACAACTTCGTTCGGGTTCCTCGACAAACACTCTCACCTAAACTACCGACTTTGACTTGTCTGGGACATCCTTTGGCATCACCATCTCAGCTGGACTTGACTTCACTACAAGACAAAATCGAGCTAGGTGACCTTCTCTTCCGCAATTGAAACACGCTTTGGATTGCTGCGTACAGTTTGGACGAATGTGTCCCTCCGTCGCAGATTTGAAATATCTGACCGGTGGTCGTTCGTCTTCCTTCAAAAGCAGGTCTTTGGTGTCTTTGTCTTTCCATCATTATTGAACCTCCTCTTCTTGAAATTTCCACTTCTATTATCTTGGTCATGATTACCACCAAAGTGGTTACCATTCTTGGCATGATAATTTCCCCCACGATGGTTATCATTGTTCCGATGGTCGTTGCCACTGGAACGATTATTATCGTGTTGTTGGTCGTTGCCTTTTGGTTGTGCTGACTCATTATCGCGCTCCAATACCTGAGCCCTATTCACAACATCTGAATATAAACAAAGTTTGTGAGAAATGAGGTATTGACGTATATCGGGTTTTAAACCTCGCAGAAACATTCGCGTCAATCACTCCTCATTATCGACCAAATGGGATGCAAACCGGGATAATTCCGCAAACTTAGCCTCGTACTGCGACACGGTCATATTGTTTTGCTCCAGCTTGATAAATTCCACCTCCTTCATGTGACGAATACTTTCAGGAAAGTACTTGTCGTTGAATAATTCTTAAAATTTCTCCCAAGATATCTTGAGTGCGTCAGGATGGGTACGTTTTATAGATTCCCACCAATGATCAGCTTCTTCACGCAACATAAAGGTGGCGAATGGAAATTTTTACTCCTCTGAGTATCCCAAGACATCAAATATCTTGGTGATCTGCTTTAACCACGTCTCCACCTTAAGTGGTTCTGGCTTTCCCAAAAACTCCGGTGGTCCCAGCTCCTTGAACTGCTTAGTGGGTTGCCATTGTTTCCACCTGCATTATGAACAGGAGTCTCTCTCGTTTGCATGAATTCTAAAATCCTCTTAAACGTACCATCGTTCGTCATTTGATCAGTGTTGTTGTTTACAGGAGGAATTTTGTCTTCCTGTTGCACATTATCCTGGGTATTGATCGTTGGTGACTCAACAGTCTCATGTGCTTAATTGCTAATCTCAACATTTTCAGATGCTATTTTCAAAGACTGTCACAAAACAAGGCTTAATTAATATATCACATATTATCCCTATACTCTAACCGACCAATTAAATATCAAATAAACTTAGGTAGGCCATACTAGCGAAGGAATTTCCCATCTCTCCCCTCCTAGTTCTTGTCTCACATCTCAGCCAGGGATCATATCCCTAAGCTTTGATACCAACTGTGACGCCCCCAAAATAGGTATACATCACCCATCTTGAGTCGCCAAATACAAGGTATAAAATACAAATACAACTTAATTATACAAACGTCGTGCATACCATACGACAAAACATAGCTGAGAGTTTTAATAAGAATATTGCCATCTAGACAATATCCACACTCAAAGGAGTCCTCATTATATTTATTGTCACACTATTTAACAGAATAGTGAGGACTACTAATGCTATCATCTAGACTATCACTCCGTTCCCCGACTCGTCCCAGCTATATTCTCATTTCCTGAAGAGAACAGTGAAAAAAAGGGTGAGCTCAACTAGCCCAGTAAAATATATTATGACTAATATAATAAAGAATAAAGTATCATTAGTCTTCAACAATGTTAAACTGATAAAATACAATAGACATCAAGTTTAACTGCAGCGGAACAAACAATCCATTAAAAGAGTCCAGTAGAGAATAAAATCTACTATCTTTTATGATTTAAAAGTTTTTCATCACTTTTATCGCTAAGACTCAAACAATAAATAATCCACATCATCAAATCATCCCTACACTACGTGCCAAGGATATTATTTAGTATCACGACCACGAATTATCCATGCACTATGGGCCAAGTAATAATGCATGCGATTGCAGATGTGATGAGTTATTCCAAAGAATAATAAATAACGGAACCAGTCGCGTAATATGCACCAACAGGATATTCCAAATGTAATAATAAAGAATGGAATAACAACGAAATCACCATACATGCAGACGTCAGATGACAAGTTATTCCAACGAATAATAAATAACGAACCGAAGTCGGGTGAAATTCACTGCGGCATGGGATGTTCCAAATGTAATAATAAAGAATGGAATAACAATAGAAATCACCATGCATGCGGTACTTGGCGTAGAGCAAAGTTATTCCAACAGAATAATAAATAACGGAACCGGTCCCACAGAAAGCGTACAAACAGGATATTCCAATGTAATAATAAAAGGCGGAACCAGTCCCACAGAAAACATGTGTATATGATATTCCAACATTATAATAAAGAATGGAATAACAGAAGAATTTCACCAAGTATAGGGTAGACCGCATATACAGGTTATTCCAACAGAATAATAAATAATGGAATAACAGAAGTTCTCTTCATGAATATGAAAAAAATAATACCCCTTACCTTAGAAGAACTGGATATTGGAAAAGTGAAGTAGCAGAATACTTTTCTTTTTTCTCTCTATAATTTCTCTCTCTAGAGTTTCAGTGAATTCGTAAGAAATAATGAAGGAATGAACTTCTATTTATAGAAGAATGAACTGAATAGTAACTAATCCATGAACGGTCCAGATTGATTTACTTTTAAACGGACGGTCCAGATTGATTTAATAAAATATTCTAATAAAACAAAAATCTTTTAAATAAAATATAATATCTTCTATTTATTTTCTAATAAAACAAATAACTTTATAAAAGTATTCCATTTTATATAAAAAAAATTACTATACAAAACACTATGTATAATAGAATATAATATATTATAATTATTGTCTAACAAAACGAATAACTTTATAAAAGTATTCTGTTTTATATAAAAGCTTTTCTGTTTTATTACACTAATAATACTAATAAAACAAAACTTATATATATAATATAACAATCGACAATAATTGAATCAAATAACGTGAGATATTTTGCAGCAACTACTGAAGCAATAATTGAACAAAACAGAGTATTTTCTCACGTAAGCATCAACAATCAATACCGTGTGCTACTATGCAACCACGCGTATTATTGTACTTTTACTACCGAGTAGTTCAACAGTATTAACGGTAAAACTTTCGCCGTTATTTTCATAAAACTATTTTTGTCGTTTTCTCAATCCGACAATAATTCCGCCAGTAGGGTCCACTAATGATTGTGTCATCGCATGCGAATATTCCCTCTGTTAAAACGAATATTCCCCGACCAATCGAATATTATATAACAACTTGCATACTTTGCAAAATTTATAAATATTACCCACAACTATAACATTATATCAAATCCACACCATAATAAAAAAAATATTTCGAGAAAAATTAAATCTTTATTCGTAAAATTTGGGATTTTACAATCTCCCCTCCTTATGAAATTTCGCCCTCAAAATTTACGCGACGCATTGGTATCCGTAATGAGATGGGGACACTTCACGATTCTAACTCTTGAGGTATAACCTTTAAGCGTAGAATATATTCCGAGATTTTAACAGTTCATCATCTTCATACGTTAAATTATACGCTATATCTCGTGGGTTCTAAATCAATAATGTGGTTGGTCGTCCACATATTTACGTAACATCGATACGTGAAAAACGTTATGAACACGCGACATACTTGGCGGTAAAATGAGTCTATAGGCCACAGTTCCTACTCGATCGAGGATTTCAAATGGGCCAATAAAATTGAGGGTTGAGATTTCCTCTCTTCATTGACTCTTGCTTCTAGAATAACGCCCTCTTGAACCTTCTTTTTCGTGTTCATCTGTAAGACCCCAACTTATTATAAATAAAATTGAATTTCCTCTATTTATTATTTTGAAATAGTAAGGGTTGATTTGATTAATGTGGTTAGTTATGGGTAAAATACGCAAATATTTCAAATAAGCAAGTGGTTATAAAATATTCATTATTGTTGGTCGTGGAATATTCTTACTATCGGGGAATATTCGTACGACGACGCAGCCTTGTGTGAGCCCTATAACGAAAAGTGATTGGTTGAAGAAAACGACAAGTATAAGTTGTTTATTAATAATGGGCGTAGTTATTACAATTAATATTGTTGGAATACCCGATGGTTAAAAACACGATAGTATTACCGGTATTGCACCAATTATTGATTCTTACGTGAAGGCACTACTCAATAATTGTTACGATGAATTAATGTTCAATATTTTATTTTATTGATTCAATAATTGCTACGTTGATATTTTATATTTCATTGTTTCAATAATTGTCACTACACAAGTATTTTCCATTATCAGAGCAATAATTCATATTATCTGAATAATATTATTAGATAACATTATTGGCAATGTCGAGAAAGTTCATCAAGGAGAGGTTTGGTCATCTAATGCTTGGCGAAGAAGGAGAAATCCTTATTGGAAAGCCCCTTCTTTCCTAAGAACTATCTGGTTGTCAGTATTGTGATTCTATAATATTATTTATGAATAATTAATTATTAAATTTTATGATGAGGAAAATATTCAATTTATGTGGATATAGATGGAGAAAATTTTTAATGCGACAATTGTTGAAAATTGATATTTTATCTTTTTCGATAAAATAATTCATTTAAATATATTATTATATTTTAATAATATAATAATGGTGATATTTTTACAATGAATGTGGGATATATGCGTATATGAGGAGGAAGAGTATTTTTGTTACAAAAATTGTTTAAATTATGTTAAACATGTTTGTGGCCCATTTCTTGACTGAAATTTGATTATAGCCTGTAAAATCACCCGTTTGTGGATTTCGATCAATTTCTGTTTGGAATTTAGAAAAACTTTCTTCTGCAAAATTGTAGATAATTAAATTTCTTATGAAATGGACATAAGATTCGAATTTTTCTGAAAAAAGGGCTATTTATTGTGAATTATTGAAGTTCTGGTATATTGGGCCTGAATTGATTTTTGGAGTTTTAAATAATTTTGTTAACAAAAACGTTTTTTGTGATTTTGGTGGGTTGGTGGCTGATGTCTAGACCAAAAAAGTGGGCTAAGGAAAATTTATATAAATATATTAATATTTTATTAAATTTTTTGCTTTGGTGTTCTAAGAATTTTCCTATAAATAGGGTGTTTATGTTAGAATTGAAAATCACACCAGAAACTAAAGTTTTCGCTCTCTATATTATCAAGTGTATTCTTGTGAGTATTTTAATACTTTGAGTGTTGCTATACGGTGAAAATTCTTTCAGCACTATATCCAGTAGTCCAGCCAGAAGTACTATTCTTTCAAGGTAATGGATGTTATTTTCTTCTTAAATGATATTATTTTCTTCAATATCATTGTGCCGAAATATTGGTTTGAACTTTTAATCAAATTTGGAACTTTTTATGTCGGGGTTACTATTCACGTATACGACACAATTCACGAATACGACACTATTCATCGAAAAATGAAAATTTTCATTTTCGTCCAAAATATCTATTATGGATACTAGCTTTGATTGTATCCATGTTTTGATCATTCTTAAATTTTACTCCACTATGATTATTTATGAGGTATTTTTGGACATGGATAAACTGAAATACGAATCCTTAATATTAATTTTTTGTTTCACTGGATTCGTTTTCTTTAAAATATTTTTCATCATCCTCAGTCCTAAATGATGATATTATTGAATATCTTTGGCCTGTAGTTCAAAGATTAATGATTTTATGATGAATATCTTTGGCTGTAATGCAAAGATGTACAGGTGTTGAGATGAACATGACCAACTGATGAATATCTTTGGCCTGTAGTGCAAAGATGAATATTTGATGTATATTTGGGTGTGAATATTGTCTAGATGACAATATTTATATTTAAACTCATAGTTTATGTGTTGTATTAATAAAATTGTAGTTGTTTCTGTACCATGTATTTTGACTACTCAGAATGGGTGTTGTATACCTATTTTGGGGGCGTCATAGTTGGTATCAGAGCTTAGGGATACGGTCTCTGGCGGAGATCGGAGAATAGAACTAGGAGGGGAGAGTTGAGTAAATCTTTCGCTAGTGTGTCCTACCTAAGCTTATTTGTTGGTCGGTCATAATATAGGGATATTATGTGATATGTGAATTTCTTTAATTAACCCTTGTTTTATGGCAGTATTTGAGAATGGCAACTGAGAATGTTAACAGTGGAGTAAATGAGACCGTGGAGACGCCTGTACTCACCAATGAGAAAAGCGCGCAACAGCCTAAGAATGTGCCTCCTGTGAACAACAACACCATTGATCAGACGATGATGAACGACGTAATATTTAGAAGCTTTTTGCAGTTCATGCAAAATCAGACAAGGGAGACTAGTGTTCAAAATATAGGAGGAAATGATAGCAATTCACGGTTTGTCACAGCCCAAGCGATTCAAGGAGTTGGGACCACTGCACTGCGGGAAAGTCGGATCCGATTAAAAGAGAGAGGCGTGGGTTAAACAAATTACCAAGATATTCGATGTCTTGCGATGCACGAAGGAACAGAAGGTTCCATTCGCCACCTTTATGTTCCGTAATGAGGCAGATTACTGGTGGGAATCTGTGAAGTGTACCCATCTAACCGCACTCAGTATGTCTTGGGAAACGTTTCAGAAAATGTTCAATAACAAGTACTTTCCTGAAAGTATTCATCATATGAAGGAGGTAGAGTTTATTAGACTAGAACAAAATAATATGACGATGTCCCAGTACGAGGCGAAGTTTACAGAGTTATCCAGGTTTGCACCTCATTTGGTGGAGAATGAGGAACGTATGACGCAGATGTTTCTGAGAGGTTTGAAACTCGACATACGTCAATATCTCATTTCTCATAAATTTTCTCTCTATTCAGATGTTATCAACAGGTCTCAATTATTAGAGCGAGATAACGAGTACGTTCAACCAAGGGACCACAACCAGGATCATACCGGTGGATGCTAGATCATCGTAACAACAATAACCAAATGGAGAAAGAAAAATACGGACAAAAGGCGTGAACCACTCCGGTGGTAATCATGGCCATGAAAATAGAAGAAGCGAGTTGGGGGAGATTTTAAAAAGAGGAGATTTAACAATGGCAATGCGAAGACGTCAGCACCAGCAGCAACTGGTTCTAAGGGAGGAGAACGACCACCGGTCGTATGCTATAAATGCGGGAAAGAAGGGATATCTCACCAAACCGCCCCACAACAGTTTAAGGTATGTTATAATTGTGGAAAGAAAGGACATATCGCTTCGAGATCATCAGTAGCAAAACCAAGTCCAGCGGGGATGGTGACTCAAAAGGCTGTCCCAGAAAAGTCAAAGTCAACGGTTTCTGGAAGAGCGTTTGTCGTGACTGGTCAAAATGCAAGGAACCCAAACGAGGTGATCACGGGTAAGCTAATCATAAATTCTTGCGAAGTGTATACATTACTAGATACCAGTGCTACCCATTCATTTATCACTCCTGCTTGTGCTCAACGTTTAAATTTGACTCCGGAGAAATTAGACTTTGACTTATCTGTGGAGACTCCGTTAGGAGAAACTTTCATCACATCCACTGTTTATAAATCTTGTTTGATCCAAGTTGGCACCATCACATTACCTGTTGATCTTATCTCTTTAAAGATACTTGTTTTTGATGTGATTTTAGGGATTGATTGGTTAACTACTCATCATGCCAAAATTGATTGTTTTCGTAAGGTTGTTAGTTTTCATATTCCTAACCAACCTGTTGTTCGAATTCAAGCAACTAAACCACTAAAATCAATCATTGTTATATCAAGCCATAAAGCCATTCGTTTATTAAAAAACGGATGTCAAGCTTTCTTAGCCCATGTTATGGATTTGAATAAAGACACGTCAGATTTGAATAATATTCTCGTTGTTAGTGACTTTCCTGACGTATTTCCTGAAGAACTTCCCGGTCTACCCCCGGAACGTGAGGTTGAATTCTTTATTGATCTTGAACCTGGTACAAAGCCCATTTCTAAAACCCCATATCGAATGGCTCCTATTGAACTTCAGGAGTTAAAGGTCTAACTACAGGAGTTGTTGGACATCGGTTTCATTCGTCCTATTACATCTCCTTGGGGTGCTCCTATTTTATTTGTAAAGAAAAAAGATGGGAGTATGCGACTTTGTATTGACTACCGGGAATTAAATCAAGTCACTATCAAGAATAGGTATCCGCTACCTCGTATTGATGACATGTTTGACCAGTTGCAAGGAACACAATTCTTTTTAAAAATCTATCTTCGTTCTGGATATCATTAGCTGAAGATTAGAACTGAGGATATTCCAAAGACTGCCTTCAAAACTCGGTACGAGCATTATGAATTCCTAGTCATGTCTTTTGGATTGACTAATGCTCCTGCGGCTTTCATGGATATGATGAACCGAGTATTCAAGGAATAATTAGATCAGTTCATTGTTGTCTTTATTGATGACATCTTCATATATTCCAAAAGTCGTGAAGATCATGAGCACCATTTGAAGCTGGTACTCCAAAGGCTTCGTGAAAATAAGTTATATGCCAAGTTGAAGAAATGCGAATTCTGGCTTGAGGAAGTAGCATTCCTTGGACACGTGGTGTCAAAACATGGAGTATCTTTCGACTCGGCGATGATTGAGGCAATACAAAGTTGGGAGCAACCGAAGACGGTGACTGAAGTTCGTAGCTTTTTGGGCTTAGCTGGTTATTATCAGAGATTTGTGGAAGGATTTTCTCGAATCGCTACTCCATTAACTCAGCTGACTCGGAAAGATATAAAATTAGTATGGATCGAGAAATGCGAGAAGAGTTTCTAAGAACTTAAGAGGAGACTCATTTCGGCACCTGTTCTGACAATACCATCTGGATCAGATGGATTTGTTATCTACAGCAATGCTTCGGGCAAAGGGTTAGGATGTGTTCTCATGCAACATGGGAAACTAATAGCCTATGCCTCGCGACAACTTAAAGAATATGAGAGGAATTATCCTACTCATGATCTAGTGTTGGCAGAAGTCGTTTTCGCGCTAAAGATCTGGAGGCACTATCTATATGGGGAAAAAGTGGAGATATATTCAGACCATAAAAGCCTCAAATATTTCTTCACTCAAAAAGAACTCAACATGCGGCAAACACGTTGGCTCAAGCTGTTAAAAGACTACGACCATACCATTCAATACCATCCTGGAAAAGCGAACGTGGTAGCTGACGCGTTGAGTAGAAGATCATATGCGGGAACGAGTGCGATGTTGTCAACACAAAGGCCCATTTTGTGTGAGTTACAAAAGATGAAGATAGAATTCAAGACTCTAGGGACCCATGCAATGATGTTAAGTATACGCATAGAACCAACTTTAATCGATGAAGTTAAAGTTGCTTTCAAGCCACGTAATCTTGAACCGGATGCGTATATGAAGAAGAAAGTACAAAAAGGTGTTATCCCAGAAGCAAGAATCGATGAAGAAGGAATACTTCGAGTCCACTCCAGACTTTGTGTTCCTAACAACTCTGATTTGAAGTACAAGATCATGATGGAGGCACACAATACACCATTTGCACACAAAAGGGCTATTTATTGTGAATTATTGAAGTTCCGGTATATTGGGTCTGAATTGATTTTTGGAGTTTTAAATAATTTTGTTAACAAAAATGTTTTTTTGTGATTTTGGTGGGTTGGTGGCTGATGTCTAGACCAAAAAAGTGGGCTAAGGAAAATTTATATAAATATATTAATATTTTATTAAATTTTCTGTTTTGGTGTTCTAAAAATTTTCCTATAAATAGGGTGCTTATGTTAGAATTGAAAATCATACCAGAAACTAAAGTTTTCACTCTCTATATTATCGAGTGTATTCTTGTGAGTATTTTAATACTTTGAGTGTTGCTATACGATGCAAATTTCTTCAGCACTATATCCAGTAGTCCAGCCAGAAGTACTATTCTTTCGAGATAAGGGACGTTATTTTCTTCTTAAATGATATTATTTTCTTCAATATCATTGTGCCAAAATATTGGTTTGAACTTTTAATCAAATTTAAAACTTTTTTGTGTCTGGAGTTCTTATTCACGATACGTAACTATTCACGATATGGCACTATTCACTTATCGATATTACACTATTCATCGAAAAATGAAATTTTTCCTTTTTCGTCAAAATATCTATTATGGATACTAGCTTTGATTGTATCCATGTTTTGATCATTCTTGAATTTTACTCCACTATGATTATTTATGAGGTATTTTTGGACATGGATAAACTGAAATACGAATCCTTAATATTTATTCTTTTGTTTCACTGATACACATTTTCTTTAAAATATTTTCATCATCCTCGGTCTAAATGATGATATTATTGAATATCTTTGGCCTATAGTGCAAAGATTAATGATTTTATGATGAATATCTTTGGCTGTAATGCAAAGATGTACAGGTGTTGAGATGAACATGACCAACTGATGAATATCTTTGGCCTGTAGTGCAAAGATGAATATTTGATGTATATTTGGGTGTGAATATTGTCTAGATGATAATATTTGTATTTAAACTCACAGTTTATGTGTTGTATTAATAAAGTTGTAGTTGTTTCTGTACCATGTATTTTGACGACTCAGAATGGGTGTTGTATGCCTATTTTGGGGGCGTCATAGTTGGTATCAGAGCTTAGGGATATGGTCTCCAATGAGATCGGGAATAGAACTAGGAGGGGAGAGATGAGTAAATCCTTCGCTAGTGTGTCCTACCTAAGCTTATTTGTTGGTCGGTCATAATATAGGGATATTATCTGATATGTGAATTTCTTTAATTAACCCTTGTTTTATGGCAGTATTTGAGAATGGCAACTGAGAATGTTAACAGTGGAGTAAATGAGACCGTGGAGAGCGCTTCAGACTCACCAATGAGGAAAGCGCAATGAGCCAAAGAATGTTCCTCTTGTAAACAACACCATTTATCAGACGATGAACGACGTAATGTTTAGAAGCTTTTTGCAGTTCATGCAAAATCAGACGAGGGAGAATCGTGTTCAAAATACAGGAGGAAAGGATAGTAATTCATGGTTTGTCACAGCCAAGCAGTTCAAGGAGTTGGGACCACCAGAATTCTGGGGAAATGCCGGATCCGATTAAGGCGGAGATGTGGGTTAAACAAATTACCAAGATATTTAATGTCTTGGGATGCACGAAGGAACAGAAGGTTCCATTCACCACCTTTATGTTCTGTAATGAGGCAGATTACTGGTGGGAATCTGTGAAGCGTACCCATCCAGCCGCACTCAGCATGTCTTGGGAAACGTTTCAGAAATTGTTCAATGACAAGTACTTTCCTGAAAGTATTCGTCATATGAAGGAGGTATAGTTTATTAGACTAGAACAAAACAACATGACGGTGTCCCAGTACGAGGCGAAGTTTGCAAAGTTATCCAGGTTTGCACCTCATTTGGTGGAGAATGAGGAACGTATGACGCGGATGTTTTTGAGAGGTTTGAAACCCGACATACGTCAATATCTTATTTCTCATAAATTTTTTCTCTATTCAGATGTTGTCAACAGGGCTCAATTATTAGAGCGAGATAACGAGTACGTTCAACCGAGGGACCACAACCAGGATCATACCGGTGACAGCAGTCATCAGAACAACGGTAACCAGCGAAGAAAGAAAAATACGGACTAGAGCGGCAACCACTTTGGTGGTAAACATGGCCATGAAAATAGAAGAAGCGAGTCGAGGGGAGATTTTAGAAAGAGGAGTTTTAACAATGACAATGTGAAGACGTCAGCACCAGCAGCAACTAGTTCTAAGGGAGGAGAACGACCACCGGTCGTATGCTATAAATGCGGGAAAGAAGGACATATCAGCCCAAACTGCCCACAACAGTTTTGTAAGACCCCAACTTTTATGAATAAAAATGAATTTTCTATAAATATCATTTCTGAATATTATGGAATAAATTTGATATAATATTATAGTTGTGGGTCATATTTATAAATTTTGCAAAGTACGCAAGTTGTTATATAATATTCGATTAGTCAGGGAATATTCGTACGATGGCACAATCATTGGTGGACCCCACAACAGAATTATTGTCGGATTGAGAAAACGATAAAAATATTTTTATGAAAATAATGGCAGAAGTTTTACCGTTGATACTGTTGAACTACTCGGTAGTAAAGGTATAGTAATATGTGTGGTTGCATAGTAGCACACGGTATTGATTATTAATGCTTATGTGAGAAGTCACTCAGTTTGATTCAATTATTGTCGATATTTTATATGTTATTAAATCAATAATTGAGATGATGAAGTTGTTAATATTATTATTTGCATTATTAACGATGTCTAGAAGTTCGCAAGGAGAGGTTTGGTCACCTAATCAATGGCGCCAATAGGAGAAATCCTTATTGAAAGCCCCTCTTTCACGGGAACGAATTGGTCGATTAATAGTGTGAATAATAATAATGATGATGAATTTTGTTTTATTCGTATTATTAACGTAATAAAAGCAGAAAAAACTTTTATATAAAAAATGAATACTTTTATAAAGTTATTTGTTTTATTAGGCTAATAGTAAAATCTTTTTATATAAAGCAGAATACTTTTATAAAGTTATCATTTTATTAGACAATAATTAGAATATATTATATTTTATTATGCATAGTGTTTGTATAGTGCATGCATAGTGTTTTGCATAGTAAAATCTTTTTAAAAGTTATTCGTTTTATTAGATTATAACTAGAATATATTATATTTTATTGTAAATCAATACGACCGTCAAAATTAAAGTAAATCAATCTAGACTGCTAGTTCATGGATTGGTTCTTATTCATTCCATTCTTCTATAAATAGAAGCTCATTCCTTCATTATTTCTTACGAATTCATTGAAACTCTAGAGAGAAAAACTATACAGAGAGAAACTATAGAGAGAAAGAAGAAAATTATTTTGCTACTTCACTACTCTTATATCCAGCTTTTTTTTACGGTAAGGGTATTATTTTTTTTTGTATTCATGAAGAGAACTTCTATTATTCCATCTTTATTATTACATTGGAATAACTTGTATCTGTGAGCTACCCTATACTTGGTGAAATTCTTACGTATTCCATTCTTTATTATTACATTTGGAATATCCATGCATGCAGGCTTTACGTCGGACTGGTTCCGTCTTTATTATTCTGTTGAAATATCCTGTTTGTGCTTTGCTTTGGACTGGTTCGGTTTCTTTATTATTACGTTGGAACATCCTGTTGGTGTGAGTTTCACGACTGGTTCCGTCATTTAGTATTCTCATTGAATAAACTTATGCATGCATAATACTGCATGCATGGTGATTTCTGTTGTATTCCATTCTTTATTATTCTCGTTGGAATATCCGCTTCGGTGCGTATTACGCTGACACGGTTCCGTTATTTATTATTACGATGGAATAAACCGCACATCATCAAGTACCGCATGCATGGTGATTTCTTTATTCCACTCTATAAAATTAGTGGAATATTCTTGATATTTGCGCTTCATCCAGTATCTTTTCATGGAAATATTCTTCTGCGCATTCTTGAATTTTACTTTACAAAGAAGTATCATGTTGACAATTTGGACGTTATTAGTTCCTGAATAAATTAATTCTTGAACTTGTTTTATTGAATTCTTATATTCACTCGAGTACCATTCACCCGGGGTACTATTCATGATAAAAATTGATTTGTTTTTGGTCCAAATTATTTTTGGTACAATATTATTCTTGAATTTTACTCCACAAAGCAGTATCATGTTGACAATTTGGACGTTATTGATTTTTGGATAAATTAAATTATAAATCTTTAAAAATTTATCCTTGAACTTGTTTTATTGAATTCTTATATCATTGTCATCATCCTCATGTTTATATTATGTTGAAAGTCATCTGTGGCATGTAGTGCATAGATGGACTTGGTATGATTATGACCAGAAATTATTCGGTATAATCATGACCGTAATGTTACAAATGATGTGGTAAAAGTCCTCATTGGCCGGAAGTGCATTGATGGACAGTTGTTGGCATGATCATGACCATTGATGAATACACAAATATCCTTGGCCCGTAGTGCATGGATAATTTGTGGTCGTGACCCTAATGAATATCCTTGGCCGTAATGCAGGGATGATGTGGATTATTTATTAAGCTGAGTCTCAGCGATAAAAGTGATAAAAAAAACCTTTTTAAATCATAAAAGATAGTAGATTTTATTCTCTACTTGACTCTTTTAATGGATTGCATGTTCCGCTGCAGTTAAACTTGATGTCTATTGTATTTTTTTAGTTTAACACTGTTGAGGACTAATGATAATTTATTTTGCATTATCTTAGTCAAAATATTTCTTACTGGGCTAGTTGAGCTCACCCTTTCTTTCACTCTTCTCTTCAGGAAATGAGAACGTAGCCGGGACTAGTCGGGGAACGGAGTGATGGTCCGAGATGGTGTCTTAGTAGTCCTCACTATTCTGTTAAATAGTGTGATAATAAATGTAATGAGGACTAAATTGAGTGTGGATATTGTCTAGATGATAATATTTGTATTAAAACTCACAGCATGTATTTTGTCGTATTTTACACGACTGTTGTATAATCACGTTGTATTTGAATTTAGTACCATGTATTTGGCGACTCAAGATGGGTGATGTATACCTATTTTGGGGGCGTCACAAGTTTAAGGTATGTTATAATTGTGGAAAGGAAGGACATATCGCTCGAGATTGCACTGTAGCGAAACCAAGTCCAGCGGGGATGGTGACTCAAAAGGCTGTCCCAGAAAAGTCAAAGTCAACGGTTCCTGGTCAATATATCGCTGCAAATATTGATCTGAAACTTGTTGTCTATTGTATTTTATCAGATTTTTCCCTGTTAAAGACTAACAATAATTTGTTCTATATTATCTTAGTCATAATATTCTTTACTGGGCTAGTTGAGCTCACCCTTTTCCTTTTTGTTCCATTTTTCTTCTCATGAGGCGAGAATGTAGCGAGTACTAGTCGGGGTATGGAATGACGGATCTAGAAGTTGTTTTAGTAGTCCTCACCATTTTTGTAAAATAATGTATCAATAATTGTGATGGGGACTTATTTGGGTGTGAATATTGTCTATATGACAATATTTGTATTTAAACTCATAGTTTATGTGTTGTATTAATAAAGTTGTAGTTGTTTCTGTACCATGTATTTTGACGACTCAGAATGGGTGTTGTATACCAATTTTGGGGGCATCATACATCACTCATCTTGAGTCGCCAAATACATGGTACAAAATACAAATACAACTTAATTATACAAACGTCGTGTATACCATACGATAAAACATAGCTGAGAGTTTTAATAAGAATATTGTCATCTAGACAATATCCACACTCAAAGGAGTCCTCATTACATTTATTGTCACACTATTTAACAGAATAGTGAGGACTACTAATGTTATCATCTGATTGTCACTCTGCTTCCCGACTAACTAGTCAAACTATATTCTCATTTCAAGAGAACAATGAAAGAAAGGGTGAGCTCAACTAGCCCAAGAAGAAATATTATGACTAAGATAATACATAATAAATTATCATTAGTCTTCAACAATGTTAAACCGATAAAATACAATAGACATCAAGTTTAATCATAATGAACAAACAATCCATTAAAAGAGTCAAGTAGAGAATAAAATCTACTATCTTTTATGATTTAAAAGTTTTCATCACTTTTATCGAGACTCAAATTTAATAAATAATCCACATCATCAAATCATCCCCGCACTACAAAGCCAAGGATATTATTTAAGATCACGACCACGAATTATCCATGCACTATGGGCCAAAGATAATCGTGTTTTCATCAACTATCCCCGATCATGCCATAAATAATTCATCTTTGCTCCTTGGTCAAGAGAATCCATAGTCATAATCATACCAAAAGCGTCCATCAATGCACTACGGGCCAATGAAGACTTTTTTTCACATCATTTGTAACATTACGGGCCATGATTATACCGAATAATCCCTCGTCATAATCATACCAAGTCCATCTATGCACTACAAAGCCATGATGACTTTCAACAAAATATAAACATGAGGATGATGACAATGATATAAGAATTCAATAAAACAAATTCAAGAATTAAATTATCCAGAACTAATAACGCCCAAATTGTCAACATGATACTTCTTTCAGAGTAAAATTCAAGAATGCTCGTAAGAATATTTCCATGAAAAGATATTGGATGAAGCGCAAATATCAAGGATATTCCACTAATTTCATGGAGTATAGAAGTCAAAACTTTAACCAACCTGAGTATAATAAAGAATGGAATAACAAAAGAAATCATCACGCATGCGGTACTTTGCATGATAAAGGTTAGTTCAATGTAATAATAAATAAGCGAACCAGTCAGCGTAATACGCACCAACAGGATATTCCAATGAATAATAAAGAATGGAATAACAACAGAAATCACCATGCATGCAGACGTCAGATGACAAGTTATTCCAATGTAATAATAAATAACGGAACCAGTCAAGTGAAATTCACACCGACAGGATGTTCCAACAGAATAATAAAGAATGGAATAACAACTGAAATCACCATGCATGCGGTACTTCGGATAGACAGTTTATTCCAACATAATAATAAATAACGGAACCGGTCCCGCCAGAAAAGCGCATGCATGGATATTTAACGGATGTAATAATAAAGACGGAACCGGTCGTACAGAAACGCATGCATGACGAGGATATTCCAACATAATAATAAAGAATGGAATAATGAAGAATTTCACCAAGTATAGGGTGACCGCATATAAAAGTTATTAAAACGTAATAATAAATAATGGAATAATGTAAGTTCTCTTCATGAATATGAAAAAATAATACCCTTACCTTAGAAGAACTCGGATATTGGAAAAGTGAAGTAGCGAGAATACTTTTCTTCTTTCTCTTTATATTTTTATCTCTAGAGTTTCAAATTGAATTCGTAAGAAATAATGAAGGAATGAACTTCTATTTATAAAAGAATGGAGTGAATAGTAACTAATCCATGAACGGTCCAGATTGATTTACTTTTAAGCAGACTATTCAGATTGATTTAATAAAATATTCTAATAAAACAAAAATCTTTTAAATAAAATATAATATATTCTATTTATTGTCTAATAAAATAAATAACTTTATAAAAGTATTCTGTTTTATATAAAAAAAAATTACTATGCAAAACACTATGCATAATAGAATATAATATATTCTAATTATTGCCTAATAAAAAGAATAACTTTATAAAAGTATTTTGTTTTATATAAAAAACTTTTTTGTTTTATTACACTAATAATACTAATAAAACAAAACTTATATATATAATATAACAATAAACAATAATTGAATCAAATAACGTGAGATCTATGCAACAACCTCTTTGAAGCAATAATTGAACAAAAGCTGAGTGTTTTCTCACGTAGCATCAATAATCAATATTGTGTGCTATTATGCAACCACGATATTCATCGTATTTTTACTACTAAAGTAGTTCAACAAAGATAACTGTGTAAAACTTCCACCGTTATTTTCATAAAACTATTTTTGTCGTTTTCTCAATCCGACAATAATTTCGTTGTGGGGTCCACCAATGATTGTGTCGTCGTACGAATATTCCCTATTAAAACGAATATTTTCCGACCAATCGAATATTATATAACAACTTGCATAAATTTATAAATATTACCCACAACTATAACATTATATCAAATCCACACCATAATAAAAAAAATATTTTGAGAAAAATTAAATCTTTATTCGTAAAATTTGGGATTTTACAAAGGCTGATTATCGCCATTGAATAAAGAGAGAGGAGATTGTGTGCAAAAAATGAGTTGCAAAGAGAGAAGGTATATAAGACGATATAGGTAATGTATTTCGGATTTGAAGTGAGTTGTGTTTATTTAAAAAATTGATATTTTCACATAAAAAGTGTCACTATAGTTGTATGGCGACGATAAAAATCGTCGCTATAGGATTTATAGCAACGATTTTCATGTGGAAATATCAAAAAGTCATGTGAAAATGTCAGTTTTCTTTATTTAATTAGTTAAAAGATTCTTCAAACAAATAGTAGTTAATTAGTTTATCCAACAACACTTTATTTCCATCCGTTTTCTGTTGTATTCTTTAAACAAACAGTAGTTAATACATATATTGTATTTATAAAAAATAATTAATTTTAAAATTGTATCTATAACTTAATAAATTGTATGTATAAATTTTACAACTTAAATCTTGCAAATTATAAATTATATCATAAATTATAAATTTTGCGTCTTAAGTTTTCTGATTATATCACAACTTAAATTTTACAAATTGTATTTATAATTTTATAATTTGATTTATAAATATTTATAATTTTAAATTGTATTTATAGTTTTATACCGTATTTCTACGGTATTAATTACTTTTTTTAAAGGGCTAAAAATTATTATATTTATAATTTCAAATTTTTTTTGGGGGGGCGAATCATTGTACTTAATGTAACAGAACTGTAAATAGTCCTTTTTTAAATTAAGTCAAACCGTATATTTACGGTCAACTAGTATTAAATACAAAAAATCCGATCGAATTCTTGTGCGGGTCAAGTATTCCGGCCAATTTTAGCCGATTCAGAAATTGGGGGCTAAATTGTATCAAATTAGGCACTTGATGTAGTAAATTATAAGACTAAATTCTTTGGGGGCCGAATTATGAATTTGATGATAATTCATGTAAAAAAAGTGTAATTAGCCCTATAAAATATAACAATGTAGAACAATATCTACATTAGAATTTATAACAGTTGAGAGATATAAATGTTATATAAATTCAATAAATTATCTCAAAATAATTGTAAACCAATTTTTCTTTTCAAAAGATGAAATTCTAAATTGAGAATAGAAGAGAATTTCGAAGCCTTCTAAATTGTAGGTAAGGAGAGATTTAACTTTGTAAGTTTGTGAATTTGTAAAATGGTGAAGTGCTATGAATGAAGGCTGATTTATAGGAAAAACTAATTTTTTTGGGCTAGTTTGGTCCAATGAAAAATAAAGAGATGAAGTCAATTGAATTTGAATTCAATGGACATGATTCAACCAAATTTTTGCTACAAAAATAATAGAAATTGTTTTATTCACCATAAAAGAGAAGTTGGTGTTTTATGTTGGTAAAAAGAGAAATTTCTTTTGAGCTTGTCTAAAAGAGAAATTGCCTTTAAGCTTGTTTAAAAGAGAAATTGGCATAAAGTAAATTTTGCATTTTGGTGCCCAATTTTATGCATTAAATTTAAATTTTGAAAAACTTATTTTTAAATTTTTTGAAAAAATTCAATTTGTGAGCTGTATTACCTACCCACAATCCCATAGCAGTTTATATGGCTTTCATGGCAGTTATAACAGTTTATGTAGTCCAACTACATGACATTTATAGAGAAACTGCTTTTAGCTATAATATAATCTACACTGCTTATATTTTACTTCTCTCCCTTTTGGCATCACCAAAAAGAAAGGCAGAAGAATCAAATTTATGGACAGGGGTACCTGTAAAACAACTGTTAGTACCAATAGTATTAACCTATCAATTACAGTCATCCAAAAATATTACATCACTTGAACAAATAGTTGGTAGTTTATGAGTTAAGAGGAGAGAATGAGGATCCAATAGTTGCAGAGGGTCTAATGCAGAATCATGACCTATTGGATCAACATTTGTCCTAACTGATCTACAATTGGTGTCAAAATAAAATGGTTGAATCTGCAGGAAACTAGCCATAGTAGTACTGGACCGTAAAGTTTGGTTCCTCTAACTCTTTGTACTTTGAAGGGGGTTGAGAATTGAGATTCATAAAATGTTACATTAGACTGTCCATTTCAAACCACCTGATTATTGCAATTCCAATACTTAAGACCACTAGTCAAAAAGCAAGAAATCATCTATTTTCATAATTTTCATTTCTCTGAAGTTCACTAACAAGTATTTACTACTACAGTAATTAAATCATCTCAGTTAATTGATACATTATCTAAGTCCAAATATACACACAACAACAGCACAGAAGAACAACTCTTTGACATTGCAAATGAATGCTGAAGCCTGCTCATCTAGTTATAATTTGTAACTACTTATTGAGTGTAGCCCATGTATCTATCTATATACCTATTACCCTGTATTCTTGAAAAAAAGGTGGATCTTCTATTCACAAATCGCACTATATATAAATCCAACTGTAGCGGCTCCTCAAATGTCAGATCATCTTAATACACCATAACAGAGAGAGTAAGAGAGAAAAAGTTTCATCTCCATAACTTCATCCTCTGGTCATGGCTTACAGAGGCCATCAATTTACTCTGAGGAGAAGCTGCCAGTCCAGAGATCACAGCATCATGGGCATTAATGTTCAAAGTTTCATTGCTCTCGGTTGGATTCCATATCTTGAGCAGCTGCAATAAAACTCGAACAATAAGATTCCACAACAGAGCTTAAGATATTATACTACTCCCTCCATTCCACGACAAGTCTCATTTGCCAAATTTTTTGTTCCACAAAAAGAGTCCCATTTTTATTCTTTATATTATAAAATGACACAATGCGCTCAAGTTTAACATCACAATTTCACTATCATGCCACCACTACTAAACTACACAATCATTATATTCACGGAAAATATGCAGCAAAAATATAACCTTAAAGTTCGCAATTTTGCAAATGAGACATTTTTTTTTGTGGAACGAAGACAGTGTAACGAATTAGAACTAGAAAGATATTGCAGTATTAGATTTCAAAACTCCCTATTCCTATTAGAAAATTGGGGATGTGTGTAGGCTTCCATACCACCTCATCAAAATAAGAGTTTATACATAGGCAAAAGTAGCGGCAACTATTCTCTTCATGAGGACAAAATATAGGAAACAAAATTCATTCCGGCTCTATCTAGGTTCCATTTGTTTTAGTGGAATATAATTCATATAAGAAAGAAATTGCACCTAGATTTATTTAAACACAATTTGCTTCAGTGAACTAGAGTCCTAGAGAGAATAAATTCATAAAAATTTCCTTTTAAGTTTATGATGATTAAATTAAATAAAAGGAATGCTAAATTGCTGAACAACAACAGCCCCAGCAAATTAAATGGACAGAGTAGATTGATCTAGTAAACAGGAGTTACAGGACCCCACATGAAGAGTGATGAAGATATAGATTGAAGACTAAATACCTTCTGAGAACCAATAACCAAGAGTTGTGAATTACTGGGATGGAATATACATGATTCAAACTTGTTGCCACTGGAAGGCAGTTCAGAAATGCATTTTCCACCTGACACTATTGACCACACTCTCGCACCGTCTGAACTGACAGAGGCAATATAATTGCCAGTAGTATCCCAACAAATTGAGCGGATGTCTTTGACATGCCCCTAGAAAATAAAGAGACCATGAAAAACAGTTCACTCTGCTAATAGTTCTAGCAGGCTTGAACATACAGGCTATATCATCAGGCATACCTCCAATCGATAGCAAACAATATTAGTCTCAAAATCTATAAGATTGAGAGTATTTCCTGCAGCAGCAGCCAAAAGCTTCCCAACTTCGGGTTGGAACCTAACTTGCCTGCTAGCTCCCTGCAGTTATTTTACAGAATTGTGAATACATTTCTTTCTTCAGGGAGTTAAAAATTAGAGTATTATCTTCAAAGAAACAGTATATAAAGCACATTGACAACACAAAAACTGAACTTTGGACGAAAGTGACTTGATAATAGAAATGGATAGATTGGCTATTTCTGACGCTTCAATCGCAATTTCTACACCATTTGAAGAGAGCTTCCTTATAGGAGGAGGACGATAACAAGATAACATAAGATTAAAAACACAATCAGGAAAGAAAGGTTTGTATCAAGTTGAAAGGTAATTATTTTCAGCTGCAAAGTTGGACAGTCATCTGCAGATTTCAACTTTGACCGAGCAAAGAGAGAAATCTGTGGTTTGTTGACTGGATATATCCCCCAAGAGTATGTGCCATTCATATTATGATTTTATGGTATCCCCTGAAGCGTGCTTGCCTTTCATATTATGAATCTATGATTTTACGATATTCCAAGCATATATTTTAAATTCACAAGAGTCAAACTGAAAGGGATCAATAAAGACTACCATATGTTAAGCTAAAACCTGCACTCTCACAAAAAAAAATGTGCTACCTGTAAATCAGAGTTTTGAAGGATGGTCCAAATTTACTAGTTAAAAAAGCAATTAAGAGTTTCCTCTGTGACCACAGCCTGACCTTAGATATGCGTATGCAAGCAACTTCGTTGATATTCCACAGTCGGATCTCACCAGTACTATCGGAAGAGCATAGGAGATCCGCCTCTCTTGGGTGGAAATCCAGCGACAACACTGGCTCAGTATGCCCTGAGAGCTTCATCAGAGATTTATATGGCTACAGTAACATGTCAGCAAACATGTAAGCACTATATCTTCAACTAATATAAGTAAAGAGAGGAGAACTAAACGCGAGAGAGAGAGAGAGAGTCAAACTCAAACAGAAAGAAAGGAGGACATTGAAATAATAGCGAATCAAATATAGTTATCAAAAGCATATAAATAAATACAATCAAGTAAAGTATTGAAAGGATAACAAGTCACTAGACTGCAATCTCATCTGCTAATTAAGTTATAACTGAGAGATGTACGAGAGCTCTTCTGAAAGATGTTACCTTGTGAAAAGATAAGCAGATATTATTAATGTAAGAAGCCAAGAAAGAGATATTAGTTCTAAAAACTTATTGAGATGTATAAAAATCATATATATGTATTCAAATACAGTTAAATGTGTATGTTTACCTCCACGAGGCCACAGTGAAATAATTTCAATAGCTTGTCTGATTTGTTAAGTTTACTAGTTTTTTATGTTTAGACCGTGACATTAACACCATTTCCCTGTTTTCACTAAGTTGTTACGACGTAAGCTTATACTTATTTTCCATGTGTCAGGTTTCGAGAGGATAAATCATGAGAAGTAGTGCAATTGAAAAATTACAATCCTATGATAATACTGCAACAAAATGGTCAACAGCTGTATACTTGGACATACAGGTGGAATGCAAAAATTTATACATAGGTCTTCCGTGCCTACATGTGTTCCATGCAAGTGTCAGCATATTATGGGCATAAACTGTAAGCTACGAGGAGGAACAATGTCAAGTGTAACATCAGCTAAATAATTTGATGTCAGTGACACAAGTTCTTGCTCACATTGGGAAAATGAAGTCTTCTATAAACTAAAAAATAGAATTTTAAAGATATTTCTAAAGCAAAGGTAATAAAGGGCTATATAGAAGTGGGACAAAGGAAAATACTTACTCTTTTTTCATCCCATACTCTATTTCCATCCCATATTTGAACAGTTCTATCAAAAGAAGATGTTGCGAAGAGAGCTGAACTTGGTCTGAATCGAACATCCTTAATGATATGAAAATGCCCTTCCCAGTCATTAACAAAATCATAACTATCCATATTCCAAACCGTGATCTGGTACAGGAAAAATACTATCAGTTCTTGGCTCATGAGAAAAGCTCAATTGACCTTAACCAAGCATTGAGCTTAAGATTGAAGATTAATATTTAATAGGATCAAACCTTACTCTCACTTCCAACACAAGCTAAGAGGCTTCCCTCAGATGAAAAATGGCACCGCAGAATCTCTGTTTTACTTGCCTGGAAGCTGCCAACCTCTTCAAAACAGAAGTCTGTTTTAAATATTTGGTTGCACAATTTATAGGCCAACTCCAAAGGTTACACTTCTTACTAGCATTATACCATCAAAAAAGATTATATATACTCCATCCGTCCCAGGATAAAAGTCTTTATTACTATTTTAGGTAGTCTCAAGTTAAATATCTACTTTCCTTAAATGATCTATTTTTTACAATAATTTGCCTATAATACTCGTATTATTAATTGTTATATTTCTATTCTCTATGCATATTTATGGAGCATCACTAGTAATGTGCAAAAAACTATGTAATTAAATGACAATTTAAATATGGACAATTTTGTCATTTTATCCTCTTTCTTAATATGCGCAAAAAATCAACCAGGACTTTTATCCTGGGACCAATGTTCTAAAAGGCGCTAGGCGGAAAGAAGGACGGCTGGAGGGGGCTTAGCGCCTAGGGGGCCTAGGCGGGGCCTGGGCGGAATTTTTTATTTTAAGTCAATTTTAATATTTTATCTAACATTTATCCAAACAAAACAATAATATAAAGCAAAACAACATATAATAAAGATAATAAAGACATTTGCTTGAAGTTCAAACACATATCCATATTGTTAATGTCAAAGTTAAAACACAAGCATGCAATTGTTCAAAGTTCAAACATATTTTTAACGTATAAGTTTTATTCATAAACAAGATTGCTATTAAATAATAAAATTTAAAATTTCAAGAATTTAATTCAATATTAAAAGCTGAAGAAACTAAACATAAATTTAAGAATTATATTGAATTAAATTAAATATTATAAATGTATCATCATTTATATAATTTAAAGTTGGTACAAGTTCAAAAAATTACAACTATAATAAAATTATCCATTTTGACTTGATATTGTTCACTTCTTGTTGTGATTTGATATGCTACAATCTGTATTATGAATATGGTAAATCATTAGAAAAATAAATATATCAAGATCTGGTTTGGATAGTTATTAAAAAAAAAAAACTCCCCGCCTAGACCCCGCCTAATTTCCTAGAAGGATTTTTTTGTCGCCTTGGGCCTAGGTGAGGTGTCAGGGGGCTAACACCTAGGCGATGCGCCAAGGAGGGGCTTAGCACCTAGGCGGGCACCTAGGCGGGGCACCAAGAGGGGCCTAGCGCCTAGGCGGACCTAGGCGGAGATTTTTAGAATACTGCCTGGGACGGAGGGAGTATAATATTTCCAAGGGAACAATGAAGATGACAGTCTTCTATTTCGAAAATTCAGACCATGAATTGATATGAATCATCCATTATATGAACCATGGAAGTTAAGAACTAATGATATACCTTTAAGTTCAATACTGTTGCTAGCAGAAGAAGTTTGTCTCAACGCGTTGAAAGAATTGCTCATATCATCATCGCCTAATAAAAAAGAATTCAGATCCTCAATGGATATAAAACCATCAGTATTGGTCCCACCCTGAAATTCAATTAAAAAAAATGAATAACATTAAGAGGGGAACAAGATACAAGGTACGGAGCATATCAAGATAACTTATATTTTTACATTGAAAGAGAATGGCATGAGAGAAGCGAGCAACAAAATGGCAACAAAACTTTTGGAAACTGCACAAATATGATATGCGCAGAATAATTCAATACACTTATAATTTCAACCTAAAGAGAAGCTGAGTTCATTTTCCCGTGAGTTATATAGTATAGCCTACCCAAGCAGTCTCACCAGCAAGCAAATTGGATGGAGTCTTCCGCTTTCCACAATTTTGATTCAAACATTAGTGTATCAGAAAATTATGTGGAATGGTTGTATACAAATTACACTCCAGTTTCTAAATCATGTCAACTAACCTCAGGTAAAATATTGATACAAATATGTTGTTCTTTCAGCAAAATTGATAGTCTAAATCATCTCAACTAACCTCAGGTAACTGATGCTGCAACAGATCCTCCAGTTGCTTTTCTGCAGTTTGTGTCATAGGAGCCATACTTTGATTCTCAGCTGTTCCTCTTGTAGGGGTACTGATCTGATAATCAATTTTGATTTAAAAAATAGTTATTATAAGGACAAGAATAATATATATATATATATATATGTGTGTGTGTGTGTGTGTGTGTGTAACAAAGCTTTATGTTGCTACACATTATATACAAACAAATAGCCCAATAAATCATTAATACTTAAAAGGTTAATTTTTACTGCAACTGCTTTTATTGCACTTCCATCAGTCATTGTAGATTTATCACTCAGGACGGTAAATAATATCTAATGATATGGGTAAAAAATATCCACCTATCACATAGGGAATTGTGTACAAGCATACATGGCCCAAAGGTCTAATTCTGGAAGGGGAAATTAAGTCATGGATTCTGTTGAGCCCTACAATTATTCTTCAGGGACTCTCCAATATTGAACTTCTTATTGGTATCCGTATCAACCCATCAACAAAAAATCCTACTCAGCCAAAGTTGTAAACTTCGATTAAACTGCAAGTATATTCTTTATTGGATTCTACCATAGCCCTCCATAAATACGTTGCTCAAACGTACCCTTAATATTTGCTAAGAATTTTTTAGTGGTGGTGTGATGATAGATATGATATCAAAAAATAATGTCAAATTAGGAACATCATACCATTTTAAATTGTCCTAAAATAGAAATGTATCCGATTTTGGGACAGACTAAAAAGGAAAATGTCTTTAAGTTGAGGACGAAGGGAGTAATTTCTGTAACCAAAAACAAAAGTAATTATAACTGTAACATAACATTAAACAGTCAATACTTTTCTTCTCCCTTTTTTTCTATGATTAAACTTTCATCAACTACTATGATATATTATTAATAGATTACCCCAATAAGTATTTCCTTTACGCTATCATGCCTGTGAACTCATGACAGAATATGCAACAGAAGCTGAAAATGAAACTAGTAGCAGATGCGATGCCACTTACATTGATCGCCTCCCCTGGCAATGGCATTTGGCTGCTCCCTTTATTCTTCTCTATAAAGTACAAAATTACAACCATTAACACTCATAATTGTGAATATATATATATCAGCTTTGAGATAAAAGGGAAAAAAAAAGCACAATACTAATCATTATGATTTATGACCAAAGAACTGAAACCACATGGAATACATAAATCTTCCTGGAAATTCACAAGTAACATCACAATTACAATAATTAGTCTACTAACAAATAAAGACAAACACAAGATTACAGGTTCGGCTTTCGGAATACCTCCACGGGCAAAGTGAACTCAAACTGAGGGAGTACATAAAACTGTGCAGAACAAAATTAACTGGAAGAATGAAAGAAATGTATAAACAACTTTGGCATTCACCTGGAATTTCTTTCAAGAAAACATATTAAAAACATGTAATTAATAAATTAATAACAGGGGCTAAGAAATTTGTTGCTTGATACAAATGACCAAGATATAAACAATCTGTGAGTGCACTTTGTTAAAAAATAATTTCTAGATAGATTCTTATTCATTTAAGTTTAAATTATTCACAACTGCATAAAGTGATTAAAATAGTATGACGAGATATATACTATTTTAGAATCTTCCTCAATTTAATATAAACCTTTCTCTGTAAAAAAAATACCTCTAGGCTTCAGCTTGACAAAGAGAAATTTATCAAGGGTTTAGGAGAGAACTACCCTAGACATGACAAGTTTTCTAGCACCTTCAAAGCAGCATAGGTGAACAACCTGTTATTGATCTAATCTTTTTCTTACAGTTTTTTTTTGGATAAAAAGAAGAAATTCTATTAAATGGAAAAGAGAGTACGGGAAGGGAGTAGGAGTCCTCCAAATAAATCAAGTGTGAAAATAAGGAATAAATGATAAAGTGCTGCCGCCAATCTGTATGAACATCTGAAATAACACCACCTCTAAAAGCTCCTATAGTATAAGCCTAGAGCGATACTAGAAATTAAACCATGTCTGAAAGAAGAGAAGAGAGAGATGGGTATCATTGGAAATTCTAACAATACTTTTCGTCCATATACCTTATAAATAGCAAAACAAACACATATTCCAAATTATCTTAGCATCCTTATATCTTCCAAAGTCTCAACACCTTACACAAAAAGTAAACTGTCCAAAGAATAAAGGTACACCAAATCTTAATCTAATCTTGATTCAAGATTCAATAATAATTTAAAGATAACAAGTCTGGTTGTTTAAATAAAGTTATTTTAATACCCCTTTCCAAAACCGTATGATATCTTTTTGCTACTCACCATAGTTGTTACCTCACCTAGGCAGTTCTCGGCGCACTTTGCAATAGGGAGGCACCCGATCACCGAAATTTTGTGACACATAAAAGAAGATTTTTATTAAAGAAGTAGATCAGAAAAAGAAAAGATGGAAGTTGATGAAAAAAGAGAAGAACATAGAAGAAAAAGAAGAAAGAGGAGTAAGTATACTGATATAGCAAATGTAAACGATCTACAATCACTTCCATCTACAATTGTCTTCTCTGTCAGGGTACTAAAAGGTAATCAATCATTAATTTAATTCCAAAACAACCGAGTGTGTGAGCACTAATCCCCTTTCATTCTTTTTCAGTGTTCTAAAGAGCACTAGGCAAACCTGGGCAGCAGAGGTACCTTCGAGTGCCTAGCGGCCAACCTCCTGGAGAGAGCAATGTGCATGGAGCATGTGAGTAGGTATGCAACTCTGTGGACCCCTCGTTTGTCTGGCCTAATAGGTGGTGGTCTTACACCCTTCTCAAAGGAGAGGCTCACCATACGGCTCCGTCCAGGAATTAGGAGGTCCTCTTTCCATTAACCAATGGGTCCTCGAACCAACCTATCCTCCCTTTTTATTCCTCAGTGAGCGGATTTTTTTCAAGGAAGTTTTAACTTTCTTCCAAGTCAAGAGCTAGCGGTAAAAGCTAGTCATCAAAATCATACTTTTGGTCGGGAAGGATCCTGGAGGTTTCCTAGGTGGCCCTAAGCAATATAATTTTCATATTTTTAATTAAACTAAGGTTATTCTTTAGTATTTATTATTTTAAAAATAATTAACTACAATAATGAGATGCATTTCAACTACATCACTAAATGAGTGTCATTGTCTAAGAAGGAAGAGAAAAATTATGAAACTAATAGTATAGAACGGGAATAAATAAAGGCGGAGAAACTGATAAGACGGAAGTAGAGATACCGAGAATAAATAAATGAGAGATATACTTTGTTTGGTAACTAAAAGAGGGTAAAAATGTAAATTTGCATTGCAAAAAAAATGAAATAAGGAGTTAGACCGCCTAGCCTAGCTTGCCAAAGTCCTCCCCACCCTGAATACTTGGGCGCCTAGCCATTATTTCCAAGAGCGGGGTGGCGCCCAACCTAATTTTCAGAACACTGCTCTTTTATATTGAATCCATATTTACAAAATAGAATAAAATTCAAGGATAAGGCAATTGCAGCAACCC
Organism: Panax quinquefolius; assembly: GCA_020205615.1. NCBI lineage: Eukaryota > Viridiplantae > Streptophyta > Magnoliopsida > Apiales > Araliaceae > Panax > Panax quinquefolius. Next base: position 11,992,474 of record CM035152.1, read on the forward strand.
GTTTTCATCCGCACCCCATGCAAAATTTGTTATCAATCTGGCAAACCCAATCTTCCTACCTTGAACTTCATTATTTTAGAAATTTAAATAATCCTGAGCAAACAAACTTAATTGTTATTTTGGTTCTTCTCAAACAGGTTTCTCTTTGTTCTAATAATTCAGATAAAATATTATGGTCTTCGGATTTTTTAGGCAATTTTTTTACAATTCTTTTTTATTTATTTATTTTATTCATATTCGATTTCCAAGTGATTTTCCTTAGCTTCTTATATTTGGAAAGCCAAGGTAATCTCAAAACTAAGGATTTTATTTGATTGGTAATTTACAATTGTCTCAATACTAATGTGTTGTTGCAAAGGGCCACACAAATACTTGTGCCCAGATATGTGTCACGTGTAAGAAAGTTAAGAGTGTCATGCGTTTTTTTGTTAATACTTTTATTTTTATTCATTGGGTTATAGCATGAAGGTTATGGTATTTTCTTTTTAGAGTTTTGAGGAGGCTTAGGTGACCTTTACTCCTTGGAGAGTTTCCTTCATGTAAGGTTTGGGATTTTGGGAGGTACATAAATTCCACGATTCTTTAAAGTTGGTTCTTGTTTTGCTATTTTATTAGGCATATGACTTGAAAAGAATGCTAGACTAAGTTATATGGACCGGATGGAGTGTCATACGAATATGGGTACTTTGAAGAGAGTGACGTGGATACTCCACAATTTCGCCAAATTTTACACTAAACTAAAGTGTCTCGCACCCATACCTTTGTCCGAGTGTCGATTGTCGGACACGGGTACCCATACCCTTGTTCAAGGGGCAGTGCTTCATTAGTTTTTGTGTATTTCTATACTTAGTTTAATTGAAGGTTTCTTTGTCATCCCTTTCTATACTTTATTCTATTAATAAAACTTCTTCATTTATCCAAATAAAAGATTCTCTTTCCACATTATAGTTAATCCTGCACTATACCAAACTCCCCTAACATAGAATTTATTGCTTCTATAGGTAACTTATATTTTCATACATAAAAGCATTAATTTGCTTCCATCTTTTTATATCTACGGCTAAGGGCTTTAAAATTTTCCATTTATTGAGCTTTCGCTCAAACTAATTGAATAACTTATTGAGCTTTTTAAGAGTATATAAAGGATCTAACAAATCATGTTTTATGATCTTTCTTTCCATTTTGCCCATGCTTATTCTATAGGTGAATTGTTCAACTTGTTTAAGATGAGAGAGCACGAGCATGTGAATAACAAATTTCTAAAACTATGACAAGAAATAGATAATAAACAATAATTAGCTCGTTTACACCTCTATAGAAATTTCTATGGTTCATAGTAAAGAACCCAACGTAATAAAAACAAAGTCGTTACTTATACCATTTGTAAGGTCCTTTTTTTTAAATATCAAAAACAGCCATCATTTAGTTTGAAGTCAAAGTACTCTAGTAGACAAGTGTGAGAATGCTGCTTTGATTTTGTGAGTAACCATTTACAAAAATACGTCAAAGATGAGGACCATATCCAATTTATCCCTCCTACCACTCCAGTTAAATGAAATTTCTCTAGATATTGACCTTATAATCTTTCTTTACATAGTATAGTCAAGCACATACCTTATTTTTCTACTATTAAGTTTCATGTTGTTCCCTTTTTGGAGGCAAAGATTGTTTAATTTTTCAAAAACTATTTTAGTATTGCTTTTCCAATATAATAGAAACATTTGTGTTATTTCTATATAGTAGTTTTATATAAGGCATTGAGTTATGATTTATTGTTCTAATTTTCTAAAATAAAACAAAACAATCAATGGTTGTAGTATATGGCACCATAACAATGTAGGCGAAATTATCATCAAAGTCATGAGAGTGCAAAGATGTTGAATATGAATCCTTAATTATACGTCTTATGTTGAGTGAAATTCTTTTCGCCAAATTGACCTATCCCAAAAAAGTTGTGTAACTCTATCTCGATACAACACTCTTGTTTACAAAAACACATTGCTCAAAACAGTAACATCGTCCATCTCTTTTTCCTACAAAATGGTGGATTGGTAACTTTTAAAGGTTATGACAAGTATCACTACAAAATTTAATCTATATGATGTTTACAAGTGTTTTCGTAGAAATAAAGGCATGTTTCGCATTACCTGAGCATGTAGCGTCTAAATTTTTGATAGAATTTTTTTATTCATGATTCATATTTTCCTAAAACATTCATTCGATATGCTAGAATTTGCTCATATCTCGAGACTTACGAAAAGGAAATCAAAGTATTGGAATTTTTATTACTTTTGTTGTCAAATCGCCGATGATACCCCGACATACATGGTTACCAGATACCCAACTTTTCCCCATTTTAATGCTCTAATAATAAATATTTATAGTACCCTCTTTTAAGAATCCCCTCCCCTTTTCCACTCTGTCACAACGACTGAATTGATTATCTTCATGCATAAAGATACTAGATTACTTAGTAGAAAAGATTTCAAAATCATTACAAACCTCCTTTTTTTTCTTTTCTATTGCAATTTCTGGATTATTATATGATGATTTTGAACTTTCCCTAGATGTGTTGATATTATTGGTGACTTTTTATTTCGATGAATCATTTCGTCGGACAAAAGAAGATTATTATGTAAAAACTTAATCGAAATCTCACTTATCAGATTCGTTTCATTTCCATTGTGGAAGACATAATTTTTTCTGATTTTGTTAAACAACCTACCCCCAACATGTGTGCAAGCTCCGAAAATAAATCTACTGTCCCATTTTAGCAATTAAACTGGGGAGGTCGAATGGGAAGTCACCCCCATTTTTTTACTTTTACTCTTGCTTTTTGACATGGAGGAAAAAGCGACAGATACATATCAGTGTAGAAATGAACATACAGGAGTCTCCAATTCGATTTGACAACTCCTAGTTTGAGAAAAGAGTTGCCCTTCTAAGGCAAAACACTCCCCTACCAATTGTATTTTTACATCTCACAATTTCGACAGATCGCTTAACCCCGTTCATATACAACGTTATGATATAAATATGCCACACCAATTTGTTATGTATGGATGATGAGATTCCATATGAAATCGAAAAAGATAAAAATTAAATGTTAATTACTAACATTTAAGCTTAGGAGTTGGTAATTCTATCTAGAGAAACATAAATAGGTAAGTTCTTCTTGGCTTATTTATTAACAAAATAACAAAATAACTCCAAATTAAAATTGAGATTAATCTCAAGTGAAGTATTTATTATCATGCTTTTTAGAGGAATTTGTTATTAAGTAACAAATATTTAAAAATTTTAAGAGCGTAATCGGAACTATGAAGTGACTCTGAAGAGTAGAATGGACTAATGATCAGGATTAAGTTCGAAATATGTAAGTTACCGAATAAGCTCATCAAGAGGCCCAAGCTCATCAAGAGGCCCAACAAAATTGAAGTTAATTAAAGATTGGATTATGGTAAATCAATATCATGGTAGAAGGCAATGACTCAGAAGATGACACCACATCTTCTGCCTTATGCCAAGCCCCTTGCATATTTTTAAGTCAATAAGCAGATTATGAGCTCAGATCTGAGCTCAGAGTTAGAATTTGAGTGAGGGAAAGATAAAGGGCCCACCCCGACCCCAAAGGCACTCCAACTAGCTGACTGATGAAAATGGACTTACTACCAGAGATATTCGTATTACTTCGTCTACACTAGTTAGAGATAAATAAATTGAAATCTTTCATAACTTTATTGGTGTTCTTCTATTGTGCGATCCGGTGGCGTATGTGCGACCTATCTATAAGATTTTGAGTTGATGGTGCGTTCTTTATAGCAAGAACTATTGAAGTAGGATAATGCTTATTGATTTCATCAAAAATAAATTTTCCATGGGTCTAGGCTTGATTGATTAATTATTTTAGAACTAGTTCCTCGCCTTGGTGGCTCCCACCAGGTAACGACTTCAAGCTTGAACAAAGAATGCTCTTCTTCAAGGCATAGGTCAAAGAAAATACTTTATGTAGACAACGAGTGGAGGGCATAAACCCTTCTAGAAATAGAGGTAAGTACTACCAAGAGACCCCAACCCTTTCCTTTTAAAAGAGTTTAATCTAGCAAAGCAAACTTTTCCAACCAATTCAATGTGTTGTAGGACTAAGTATTAGCCATGAGGGTTCGTACGCCTTAATATTGGCCTAGGTAGTAAGGAAGGGCATACTTTATATACTTCATGGGCATAACAATTTTCATTAATTGTTTGGCATCCACATCAACATATTTTTTAACTTTACAGTATTCTAATTTGGCATTTTTTAATTCTTCTTCTTTTAAGGAAAGATTTATAGACAGTTATTAGAAGAAAAAGGAAGTACAAGCCATCCTTCAGTAATAGCTCGTTTTGCCAATCAAGAGATTCAGCACTGGAATGCAGAAAGCAAACAAAAGTTGAACAATATACAAAGTCCTTAAAGGACTGCCCTCCAGTCCTTCTGTAAATGTGAAATATCAAACACCTTTAATGCACCCACAGTAAATGTCCGGATGGACATGAGAAAGGACACTCAATCCAATAAAGATATTTAGGCATGAAAAAAATTGTTGAATTCTTTTCCTAAAACCCCAAAAGAAATATCAAAGTTGCCAATCATTGAACAATGAAGAAAAAGGGTAAGAGTGAGTCTCGTTAGCCAGTGTACATAGTGCACAAACATTTGTAGACGAGGCTTTGTAAGATCTACCCTCTAAAGCACATTATTAATACCAATCACCAGTAAAAGACCTAAAACTATAAGGAGTCTCTGTCTTCTGAACATACGAACCTAATGGAAGTGTGATCAGGGAACAAATACTAAGGAGGAACAAAAAGAAAAGGAACTGGAAGAGAAGGTGATTGATAAATCTGAATCCAAGAGCACAAATTAAGGGAAGAGGACAAAGTGAAATAGCCAAGAATAAGATGTGAGCACAATTCCCGGCCTCCCTATATGCGAGATTACAAAAAATAATGCACGAGTCAAAAAGCTGGTATTCATATATAATGCACAACATACTTGGAAAATTAGTAGCTTCGCACAACCATACAAAATAATCCAATCAGGCGTGCATCAAGGGGGAAACTTATAATATAATGAGTGAACAGCAACTAACAGTATTAGCAAGATCAGACACCATACTTATAAAAAGCTAAAAGGCAAAAGGGCTACTTGAATTTGCCCTACCAGATAAAAGAACCAAAATATTTTGTTAAAGCGCAATAACCATAATGAGGATATCAGCTAACTTATTGAAATTCATAATACTGATTAATTATTAAGAGGCGAACAGATACGATGAAGCCCCAAATTTCTCTACAGACCAAATCCATTATCAAAAAAATATATTCCAAAAAGCAAACAAACCAGCGTCACGAAATTCTGTTGTTGGATTTATGGAATTCAGTCCTGCAGGAAGAGTTGACTCCATTTGGGTAGATCTTCCCAGAGAAATGCCATGCCCATTATCCTGGAACAAAAGAAAAACCTTTTAATCTCCATTCACTAATAAAACCTATGACGCTCAATAGAATTGTCTGCATAGTTGTCACCATACCCTCGCAACCCGCAATGGTGGAGACTGTGTAAAAGCTTGCCGCTGTAGTTGGCTGTGACAAATGAATGCACATCAGAAAGATCAGAAACCTCAATCCATAAGTATCAAGGATAAAAATTGTTAATAGCCTCATCCAACTACCTTAAAAAAAACACAATGATCATTCCAGATTCTCTAATTAAGCGAACTCTTAATGCTATATCATGATATCAGTGCCAAATTAATGGCTACAGATGCAATTTCCTAACTACTAATAAAACCGCACTTCCAGATTCTTTGAGTGAGTACTTTTTTGAAGCAATGATATCATTGTGAAAAACAAGTGTATGAAAACTGTGCTTTCACTTGTTACCTAATTTTACAGCTCACTCGCTTCACTTGAAGTGGGTTCAGCATCTGTTGTGCTTGTGATAGGATTATGTTCTTCTTGATTATTGAGAAATCATTCAAAAATATGGGGTATATAATTATTATTCTGATTCACCTTGTAAAGGTAATTATGACATTCAAAGTTTATGATTCTTACTTGCAATCAATCTCTAGTAGTGAGAGGAAAGATAAGTTCACCCATTTATTGTCATACACGATTGATTGCAAGTAAGCATCATAAGAAGAAAACATCAAGTTAAAATGTCTTAACTAATTTTACAATCTCAATCAGAATAAGAATCATAGATTACTCTCACTCTTTCCTAATGTTTTCTCAAAAATCACAAAGAGAATTGATTCAATCACAAACACAACAGACCCCAAAAACCAACTCCAAATGCAATTCAGTATGATGGGTAGATAATTTATTTGAAGTAAATTACCCAGCACTGCTTGAAGATGGCATTAAGTGAGCCCTATTATCAGCATCAAGAAGCCTTCCACTAGAATTCCTTTCCACATGCGGAATACTAGGACGCTCTCCAATCAACAAACTTGCAGCTGTTGGTCGAGCCTTGTCAAAGTCAGGATTGATAGGACGCTTACCAGCCCTACGCTGGTTTATTCCAAGAGTTGGCAACAAACTTGCCGATGGTTGCCCCAGCATAGTATCAAAGTCGGTATTAACAGCAAAATTACCAGCCCCCTGCTGGTTCATTTCAAGAGCTGGAACTTCAGCCCACGGTTGGTTCATTCCAGGACTTGGGAATGAACTAGTTGATGGCTGCCCCACCACATTACCAAAGTCGGTATGGATAGGGTAATTGCCAGGCATTTGCTGGCTTGGTCCAGGAGTTGCCACTAGGGGGAATACGTTTTGTGGCGTGTCCCCCATCATTATTTCCTGAGAATTGCCAGCACCCTGCTGGTTCATTTCAGGAGTTTGCTCCACAGGGCTTATGTTCTGTAGCAAGCTCCCCATCAATGAATCCTGAGAATCAATTGAAACATTTCTCAGATACATTATTACGAACAGGAACTTATACAAAAGATAAGAATTTCAAGTTCATCAAACAAGACCTTTCCAGTGGATTCTACCTTGTTCGCAGGATCGGCCGGATTCCTCAAGAAGTATGCGGCCCAGAATACTGCCCACCATTCAGCCAAAAACCCTTCAGGAGACATAGACACTACAGCAAAAAATACAACATTCAAATCAATAATCAGACGGATTGTAACAACTTCAGACATAGCTATAAAATTCAACTTGCATGAGAGACTTAACGCATCATTCTTCAATTAATTAAATGACAAGAACATAATTGCGCGAACATCTTGACTGCTTTCCAATTTCAGACATTTAATTGGACATCATAAAATTACAAGTAATTAATTATATAACAAAAAGTCATCAGATAACTACCAAGGCAAAATTCCAGCAATTAATTAACTGAATAATTTTCACAAGAAAATTTTGATATTTTAACAAGGCCTTACTCACATAAATTTGGGTCCCGTACACTATTCATGTGACAACAGCCTTGTAAAACTCTTGTGAAAAATTAAGAGCAAACCAGAAAAATAACTAATAACTCAAATTCAAGTGAGGAACTTTATGAATAAAACACAAATAATTGATATTGATATTTTTAGAAGAGAAACTGATATTTTGCAACTCCTCTCATATTAATAACAAATAGGACCTACATTCCTTTGAGTAAGAACTTGTGGAAATATCAATTTTATCAAGTGGAAATAAAAAAACACAAAAATAAACATGAACATTACACAAGTTTCTTCTTTCATTGAAAGAAAACTATCCAAAAATAATGTGGAGAAAAAAGTATTAACCTCCTTCAAGGTCAAGATTTGCCTCTTTGGCAAATAACTCAGCAAGTTCATGCATGTTCTTTTTCTTCATATGATCATAAATGTACAGCGACAGCCTAAAATCCCAAATCAAATAAGCACAAAAAAGCAAGTAAAATAAAGAAAACTAAAATCAAATGGATTTAACACGTAGTACAACTATAGCTCACATCTTATCAGAATCCCAGTAGTTCCCAAACGCCATTTTCTTCAAAAACAAACTTAACTCCACCAAAAATGAAAGAAATAGATTTAAAAGTAAGGAAATAAGGAAAGAAGCGAAACCCAGATGAAGATTAACAATCAAAAGCAAAGCCCTTTTGGGATTCCTCAAGAAATACAGAAAGAGATAGAAACAGAGAATGAGAGCAAATGAAGATAGAAAAAACAGAGGAATAACGTAACGTATATAGAGAAGAAAGAAAACTGAAGGTGCTAGCTCAGTTTGTTGAGAAGGAAACACCTTGCAGTGCCATGCAAAAGAAGACGAAGAATAGGGAAAAAAAACAAAGATTGTTTAATTGCGGAGCGGTGGAGAACGAGTAGAGAGAGAGAGTGGGTTTATCCATCTTTTATTACCACCAGTGTGAAAACAGTGGACCGGCTTTATGGATACAACAACGCTACAGTTACATAAAAAAAACTCATATAATACTCACATACATACATACATACATACATACATATATATATATATATATATATATATATATTGTGAGTTGTCGTCTAACATGTGAACCCGTAACATACACGTATATATATGAGCATTATATGATTATTTTTTATCTGATAGTAATATTATTTTTATGAATAGCTATATAGGGTAATTTTGAAAGGAAATTAAAACTCGGGGGCTGAAAACGAGAAGCTTGAAAGTTTTGTCATAAATTTAATGGGTGCAATTGAAAAAACAAAACAAAATAAAAATATATATCATGTGGTTTTATATTACCTAAATAATAATTATTAGTAATATTTACACGATATATTTAATGTAAGAGGTCAACCATATATATAATTTTATCCAATCTCATTTATTGATATACGTTATAATTATAATTCGATATAAATTTTTTACTATACATAGCCAGACTCAAAAATAAATTATGCTTTTGAATATGAAGTTAATATTTTTACTCAATGAAATTTGATATTGGAAATTGATATTTTTACGAAGGATTTGATAATTTCACAATACTCTCATCACATGAATTTGATATTGGGAATTTGATAGAATTTATTTATGTGAATAAAATCTTGTGATAATATCAAATTTTACCTATAAAAATAACGATTAGCTTAATAATTTAATTAGATTTCTTTCATAAATATGGGGTCCAGTCATTATTATATAAGAAAAACATTGTTGAACTATTAATTCGCTTGCGGATTTATTTCCAGCGCTATGAGTACGGTGCGTTTATGGATTGCTATGAAGGGGATTTTAAAACTAGGGGGCTGAAAACGAGAACTTTGAAAGTTTTCTCGTAATTTAATAATGGGTGAAATTGAAAAATAAAAAATATAAACTTGCTTTTTTTAATTAAAAAAATTAAATTTTTATAAATAAAATTTAATATTTTGGCAAAATCTTTAGGGTCCCTATTCATTAATTATTTTGCATAAAAAATCTTGTGAAATTATTAATTATTTTTAGATATATAATTCTTTTTTAATATTTTTGATAGAATAAGAAATTTGTTAAACAATCTAGGAAAAAGAAAAGATGGTAGTAGATGACAATGCTCAAAAACTGAATTTATTTATTTATATCCAAAAAGACAAATAGCATATAGGGATATAGGGATCCGGTTACCCTGAAGTTAACTTTATAGTAAGTATTGACCAATATAGTATTGACATATACGAGAGAAAGAGATCGCTCCTACTGCTTAGCGTATAAATTAATCGTATTAATTAATCGACCAAAATTAAACTCATATCTTAACTAAGCTCTAAACAGATAGACTTTGACTCTAAAACTCAGAAAGGTGACATTATAAAGAAAAATTATTCCTTTTACCAAGAAAACTAATAAATAAATTACTGAATGTGAATTAATGTAATTTTTAAAAATCATATTGCGCATTTCTAACCATAAATAATTTTCCTCTCACACCCAAGAGGTTTATAATAAGGGAATTAATATTTTTACAAATAAAAGGTAAAAAATAATAGTCACACAAGATCCCTCACATAGATAGTAAATAGATTTCACACTCATGTAATAAAAATTTGTGAAAATATCAAATTTTATTTGTAAAATAATAATTCTCTATAATATTTAAGTTTGATACTTCATAATTAATGTTTTCTCCATTTTACAAAAATGTTTAACTTCATAAATCAATTTGTGAGATTATCAATTCAGTATACTATGAAGTTATCTATTTTAGTCAAAAAAAAATTAATTTCGTAAATTATGTGAAAATTAATGTTATTATAAAATTTATTACTTTTAAAACTTAAATAAATTTACAACTATTTGAATTGTAATATTTTTGAATTGATTATTTAGTCAAAACGGGACCACTTTTTGCAAGTACAGTAAATTTTCGAACAAATCTATTATCTATTATATATACTAAATCACAGTACATAATATAATAAATTAATATTTGTCATTCTAAAAAATTAATATATGTCATGCCTAATTAATACTTCTTATTATCGTTGATCTCATGAGCCGACCCAAATTTGGAATTTAGGGCTACTGCGTCTACTTTTTACATACAAAATAGAGAGAGAATAGGGTTGAACTTGAATTGAGAAAGATGTCGTCGAAGGTGGCTTTGAAGGCGAAAGGCAAATCCAGCAAGGGCTCAAAGGCATCATCATCATCAGGTGAAAGAAGTGCAATCAAGTACTTTAAGGAATGGAGCACATAGACCCTGAAGAAAGCCAAGGTCGTCACTCACTATGGCTTCATACCTCTGATCATCATCATCGACATAAATATTGAGCCCAAACCCTCCGTTTCTCAGCTCCTAAGCCCCGTTTGATCCTAAAAAACTCATCTTTATGCGTCTTAAAGAAGCAGAAGGCAAGTTTAATATCCTTTTCACTTCAGTAAATCCGTAAATTACGCCTATCTATATTCACACTCTTGTGCCCTTTCTTGCTGTAGTTATAAATTAATATATTTTAAAATGAATGCAAACAACTGTTAGTTACTGACAAAAACACTTATGTTGAATTTCTGCAAGTTGACAGTGGTATTTCTAGCATTCAATGTGTTCTTTGCCATCTTTTGTGTTGTCATGGCTTCTTTGATTGGGATTGCTCTTTGTTGCTGCTTTCTGTGCATCATTGCAATTCTTTATGCTGTTGTCGGGCAGGTAAGATACGATGATCTTGAGTTTATTGTGCGCTGTTTTAGTATTTTATGACGTTAATTCTTATGTGAATATATAGGAAGGTGCATCAGATGCTGATATCAGTATCCTTCCAAAGTATAGATTTCAAATCTGTACTGATGAAGATAAGCCTACAATTGGAGCTGGTAGAATGGTTCTCATTGCAACAAGCAGTGGGGACTTAGCTAGCGAACGTATTATTATACCTGAGGATGCATTAAGTGTGTGCTAAGTTTTGATGTGGTGAGAAACTTATTTTTCTCTACTATTCTGGCTTTGTGGACATTTCAGTTTTGTTAAAAAATGTGAATATTTGAATACAATGGTATCATTTATCTGGTGGATGGTCGGCTTCTATTGGGTAGTCTCTGGGGGTGAAATCCTTCTGCAGAGTGCTCCACGTCTGTACTGATATGTCTGTTTGGCTTGAATCAATTGATTTCAAGATCCTATGTTTTGATTTGTTTAATGTAAACGTTAATACGTTGTAACATTAACATACCATTAGTTTTTTTTCCCTAATATGAACTTTATGATATTCTTAAATGGCTCTGATAGCTTGAGTAATGATGTTAAATATATAGCTAGGTACTAGGTAGGGACATCTGAACAAAACCGTATATTTGTCCTTTTTAGTCGTATATTTTCATTGAAGAAGGTATACACTATTGTCACTTTTGTGGATTTTTCTTTAGGGAGCGGGCTTTGATTAGTTGTTTAGAGATGTGTCATCTCTACAATGTTGTTCGTGTTGATGTTGTGAAAACAACTAATGAGGTAAAAGAGCAGGAGTAAGTACATGTAATGATATAATCTAAATTATTACTTTTACTTGAAACTTCTTGCTGATAATTATCCAATTTTTAATAATTTTTTGCAGAGACTCATAATTGGAGGATCACATGATTATGTCATCTTTTCTGCCTCTATTAAGAGAGTTCATTCCAAGTGCTGCTTCAGAAATAGAATCTTAAATTGACGATTACATGTCCAAAGGAGGTATATCCCTGTATAATGTTTTATTGCATTTCTTTTTTTTTTTTGTTTTGTGTTTGGGATCATCAAAAATTGATATTCTTAAATACTCCTTTTCTATGTTTAGCAATCTTTCTCTAATAATTTGCTTTAGCTTGGTGTAACCACGTGAAACAGCCTGCTGGGCAATAAAAAAATTGGATTGATTAAAAACTTAAAATGTATAGTTTTTCTGTTTTCCTTTTCAAGGAGTGGGCTATAATTACACCTGTGGAAATTTGCATCATTTTATAATATATATGACATACTGTCACCCTTTTCTTAGTCTTAAGCCAGCCTATCACTAATTTTATTCATGTTTTTGTTTTGGTTATTGTAATCGCATTATCTAAAGATGACTTTGTATATGACTTATATGTTGTGAAGGATGATATTACCATGACTGCTTAAGATGCTTCAAATCTATTTCCTTTGTGAGCTTTTACTTATAGTTTCGTCTATTGGTTGACTTCTTTTTGCCACCCCCCCCCCCAAATTGACGTGAATATGTACGTGTTTCTAGATTAGTAAAGTGAATGAAGCCAAGTCGTAGGTACAAGTCCATTGTGATCCAAAATTTGTTAATAAACAATTCGTGTGAACAGTGCTAAAAAAGAATCACCTTTTCTTTAATCTGTGTGTTTCAAATGTTCATAGTAGCATTTAATTTTTGTCTATGCTATGTAGAAAATGGGTGAAATGGAATTGAAGGGAGTTGTTGTGGTTCCTGAGTAGTCTTGAAAAAGCATAAAAGGAATGTAGAGTGGGTCGTGAGTAGTTGTTATATGTCATGTCATTCAGGATGTGACCCTCTTAATAGTTGCCTTTAACCATTTTTAAATTTTGGTTTCAGGGTCGTGTAGGTATCACTGTTAATAATACCACCAAGGTCTTGATTTTTGGTATCTACAATGAGCTAATGACTCCAGGGCATTGCAACATTGTTGTTGAAAAGTTTGGTGATTATCTTATTGATAATGGATATTAGTTACTTTAGTAAGAGTTTTAGTCACGTTTTTCTTTCTTGACGTCATTACATGTTTTTGCCTAATTATTTGCTTTTAAATGCTTTCAGTGAAATGATGATACAATTATTTGAGGGTGTGTAGCACTACTGGTAGTGACAGTGATTACATGAATAAAGGCGATGGCTATGATTTCTATCCTGGACTAGAAAGATTCAGAAAGTTGCAAAAGATGAAGGAGAAGAGAGAAAAAGAGGTTTTAACTCTGTTTTCGGAATCTGAGCAGATTATGCCTGTCACGTCTTTTAAGCCTGTCAGGATGTCCTTTCAAAACGATACAATTTTTCCATCTAGACCACCTCATCAAGATTCACTCTATCTTGGACTCGACTTCTACAGTAAACATGCAAACTCTCAATCTATGAAGACCTCACCCTCTACAAAATTATGGTCCAGTGGTGCAACAGCAATTGTGAGCCTATTGTATACTTCGGAGAGACTTGACGTTGATACTTCACTCTATCTGTGGACAAACAATCTATTATTTCTATGTTTCAGTTTCCTACTGAGCCTTTTATTTTCTTCTTTACTTACTGTAAGAAAAGGAAGAGGAATAAGAAGGAGAAACTATTGTTTATAGATATTCTCATCAACTTCGTCTTTGCCAATTACAGGGTCTTGAGAGAAGGTACCGTTTGGACCCCCTGATAAAAATTCTCATCATTACTCTGGTCTAAATTTTCATCATCTCTCAATTTCTTTTTCTAAATTCTGGGGATCATGCGAGTGATCTCTTTGGTCTCTGTCGTTGAATCATGATCTATTCGTGTAAATTGGACGGCTCTAACCTTTTTACAATTTCCTGCCAATATCTGCAGCACATGATAGAAGACCACAAACAAAATTAGTTCTATAACAACTACCAAATTATGCCTTGCGCGAAAAAAATAAAATAAATAAATAAAGGAAGGAAGAAGAAGAAGAAAAAAAAAGTTCTATCAAACACTGAAAGGGGAAATATTAATAGAAGACCAAGCATCAAGCAATGACAACAGATAGAGGCTTTGTCATATACAATAGCTGAGGAATGACACGTATGAATTTGTCACGACTATTTTTTGCCATGAACTACATTTTGTATGTGGAAATTTGAAAAGTTAGATACCAAAGACAAACAAAACTTCCTACAGATACCTTGAATATAAGAAGGCTTGGATAATTTTGCAGCACACATTGTTTTTCATTTAAAAATTCCACATATATTTTTATTTTTAAGTAAAAATTTTACACACAATTAATGGATTAAGAGCTTGTGCTATGGAGTTGCAGTTAACAGCGAACTATATATGCCAAAATTTATAGTTATCGTTGACATCAAATTAGAGTAAGAAATCAAATAAATAACATAGCAGTGATTTGCAATAAGTTTCCTTAAATTTCTAATATGACTTTATTGATCTTAGTACAAGTCCAGCCAACATTTGTGAACACCATACCATACCAAAAAACATTCCTTTTTTGTCTTGGAAATGTATGAAATAATTACAACTGAATACATAGAGAACATAACTAAATATTGCAATACTTTTTTTTGAATAGAAATTAAAAAAAAAATACATATTGCAAATATTATTGGATAAAAGGGGACTGATTCATATCCAATAGATCATGACCGTTCATATTGCAAACATTTACATGATATTAAATATTTCACATTAATTTAATACGTCATCATTTGAATTTAAAAGTCTAATTATTTCTTTAAATTTAAAACAAAAAATTATTACTTTTGTGAGTTAAACAAATTATTTGTCAAAAAGTTAAGTTTTCAACCCTTTCTTTCCTATTCCAAAACATCAGAGGGAAAATAAAGATTAGCTATCTTTTCAAGAAGATTTGAAAAAAATAGAAAAAGACAACTAGAAAAATAATTTGTCCACAGTTGAGGTACTACTCGAAAAGCACTCCTATTCCTAACAACATTGTAGGAGGGTAGATTTGTCTTTTGGAGATAACCATGAAAGACAACTTACATCCATGTCGAATCATCTCAAGTTCTCAACACACACACCGGAGTGTCATTTTCAATCTTGGAGATAACCCCGAGATATGCATCAAAAGACCGAAGAACAACAACGAGAGAGAGGATCCTGATCTCGACGATAACACCGCGACATTCGGGCCCAGTCCCAGAGACAACATCGAGTAGTAACCCCATCCTTGGTGATAACCCCAAGGATGTCATCATAGCTCCTATGATAACCCCGTAAATGCTTGTTGCAAACACATGCAATCGCCTTCAATCCAGATGATGTTGAGGCATACAAACAGCAAAGTCCAATCTCGATTGTAACCTCGAGCAACGCTCTGTTTTCCGCTTAAACCGCAAGAATAACCCGGTGAGGAGTCAACACGCCATCTTACTGTCTCAACAAGATGATATCACAGCATACCAACAAGTGGTCCAATCTCAGCTGTAACCCTGAGCAACATCTATTTTCAACTCAAACCGGCGATAACCCCGGCAAGGAGTCACACATCATCTTGTTCCTTCGACAAATGGCACGTCGTCTCAACACTTCATACATACATACATACAACAATGTCCCACAAGAGTCGCAGATTGACAATCCCGGGTGACTATTACGTGTGGTAGTAATTTGGATAAAATTTGATGCTTGAAGACCATGGGCATAAACCCCTCTTCCTGACTTCGTACAGCTTCTAATCCATGTCATTACGTAACTCTCGACACAAGCGATCCGAAGAAGTAGAGATATACTTCGCTTCGGATGCTCTTGATTGAAGTTCTCGCAAGTTTCGAGCGACATTACAAAGGCACGACGCATCGACGATTTACGAGACGACGGGACCCATGAGGCTCCTGATCCATTCACCACCACTCACCACAGTATAATCATGGCTGCCAGTAGTGTACTGCGGCCATCCGCCTATATATATAAGGCTTGGGTCACCATTTGAAGAGAGAGAGAGAAGAAAAAAAGGCGAGGAAGCCCCATCCATTTTACTCTGCATACACATCTTTTGAGTGTTTCCTCTTCTTTAAACACTAGTTAGCTCACATATAGCTACTTTTTATCCCATGAGCCGAAAGTGTTTATCCATTTAAAGTCTAAGAAGTCTACTTTTGGCAGCCCACCGTAAGCCTTCTTACATTCTATAAAGCCTCTTTCTCATATATCACACAATCGTTGTACACGCTGATAGTCGTGTGAGTGTATTTGCCCGGACTTCTATCTCGTGGTTTTCATTTTTCTCTCAGTATATATATACTAATATATGTATATATTTCATATATATGGACTAACATTATCGAAAGTTATGCCTCGATTGAGCCTGAGACTTTTGGCCCGAGCGTTTATCTGCTTATATATATATATATATATATATATATATATATATATATATATATATATATATATATAAACTGTGGTCGATTTTCATTCGATGAGCCCGATTTTATATATCGATGAGCGATTTTTTATATTTACTTATATATATATATATATATATATATATATATAATTGTCATATATATCCGATGAGCCCTGATTTTACATCTTATGCTTTATATATTTATTATCGCTATATATATATATATATATATATATATATATATATTGTATACATATTTTACAGTTCATCCATTATATTTATATATATTATATATATATATATATATTTATATTTATATATATTTACGCCTCAGTAGTTTACTATGTGGCCTTTTACATATTTTTTATTACATATTCCGCCTCGAGTTACTTTGTATATTATTTTTCGCTTTTATTTATATGGAGTTTACTTATATATATATATATATATATATATATATATATATATATATATATATATATATTTTATATATATTTACATTATATATCCCCATGGATATATATATATATATATATATATATATTTACTTTTATATATATAATCGCCATCGCTTTCCATACAAATTGCAAGATCACGTGAGCCTAGAATCATGTGATCATGTGTTCATCCATCAATCTAGATTCGGTTCCCATGATGGACATTTTTAGTCAGAAGCAAATTTTGTACATTATTTTACAAAGTGTTCGAAGTTTCCTCGATGGTCAGTCATGCCCATAAGGAGTTCAAAGATCACAGATATTATTTTTTCGAGGATGCTTCAGATCTCAAAATAAAAGCAAACAGTTTAACATTTAATAAAATGGAAGTATGAAAAGGTCTCAATTCCTATTGAGCATGTGGTTTGAAAAACCTCTTTATAAAACTTCATTGCTATATCTTCGTTAAAACCGAATTTTTCTATAAAATTCAAACCTTGTGTATATAGGTGCGAACGAGGCCTCTCACACTACTTTCAAATAAATTGCACATTGATCACACACACACACACACACACATTCATATAACAATTTCTTTGAAGAGTGGTGGCCACCGTGGTAACACGGATGTCTGGGGTGCCTAACACCTTCCCTCCGCATAATCAAGCCCCCTAACCCTTAATGAATCTCTCGGTTTCACGCATCTGCTTAGAAATGTTGTCAAATCATCGGGTCAATGTGCTAACCTTTTTTGGTCATGTTGGTGCAACCAGTTAAATACACCAACTGGCGACTTTTAAAGTCAATCGTCGACATTATACATGTCGGACCTTTTTCACTTGTTTTTTCAAACAAATCTCACATTAACATGAGAACACCAAAGAACAAGTAACAAAAAGGGACACTAAAAATCCCGACGTCGACGTGTGGGCACTCACTGGGACTCCAAAGAAGAGGGCTTAAGCCGCTATTACAAGCTTTTCAAAATTGTTATATGCTTGTGTGTGATTGTTGCATTTATATTTTTCGATGAATGTGTACGAACGCATCTTAATTATCAGACCGCTAAATATCTATCATGATATTAGTGCTTCAGACATGTCATCATTTTGCATAAACGGTGAGACACGTTGTATGTGAATGTATGTTGTGTGGTCCCTCCACCAGAGGCTATCCTGCTTGTTTGATTATCGGACCCGTGGGAAGAATAATTCCGGGGCTCGTGAAAGGCACCACTCAGATTCGCTTCCATTGAAAGACCGGATTAACTTCCGTCGAGTAGATTCATGGATGATCCGGGAACCTTCATGCCAAAAAAGCCGCGAGAGTAACCCTAAGATAGGTCAACCTCTCGATAAACCAAACGCGAGGAAAGTCTCTTCATTCTTTCCATTTTCAATTACTTGTAAAAGCATTTACTTGAATTTTATTCCATGTTCATCCATATGTAATGGAAAATATGAAGAATATATATATGCATGACATGTTATCAATTAACAAACCGATTTTGCAGACAAATTCCTAAAATGGACATGTTATGATAACATTTATATTACCCTAAGACTAAACTACGTAAGTCTTTTGTAGGGAAGCAATTGGGCTCATGTTATCGCTCAAAATCCAAAAAGGCCACAAGCCTACAACCAATCATGTCTTCTTCCGAATGCCTAACTCGCTTTCCGAGAAGAATTTGATGGATTGAGTAAACAAATCATGCACTTGGTTGTTTTTATCGAAAGAATTACACCACCACTACTGTGGTACGTAAGATACCTACACATACGTAATCCTTTACACAAGGAGTTCAAGGTCCTGAAAAACAATTCCGTAACATCACTTGATACAACCAACAAAGACCTCAAGGCACCCATCTCCAAGGAGATCCGCATAACGGTGACATCAGAAGAAAGTCCTTCAAATGGAGGAAACCATTCGTGTTCTCAAAGGATTGGAACTCATGGCAAAGTGTTTCATATATGCATCTTTGCAGATATTCCCCGTGTTCATTATCCAGAGAAATTTAAAGCCCCCCGATTTTGAAAAGTATGACGGATTAGGGGATCCTTATACACATTTAAAAGTGTTCATTGGAGAACTTGATCTTATGCCGAGAATGAAAAGCTCGTAATGCAACTGCTTTCGTAAAAGTCCGACCGAGAAGCCCTGCTCATGGTATACCAGATTAGACAACTCTAAGATCCATAGTTGGGAAAGAGTTGGCCCACGCCTTCCTCACTCAATACAGCTTTTCAATCTCAGATGGCTCTCGACCCTGCACCAAATTACCAAAGTCAAGAAACAAATCTAACGAGTCATTCAGAGAGTATGCTCAAAGGTGGAGGCGCCGTCGTCAAGTTATTCCTTCCATGACGTAATCGAAATGGTCACGACTTTCATAGATATACAGAAGCCCTTTCTATGAAAGAGTTCTAGCCGGTATTGGCAAACCATTTTCAAATGATCAAACATAGTAGATGGCTGAAATGGGATCAAGTCCCAGAAGATTCAAGACCTAAATTATTTTAAAGTCGTTGTCGAGCACATCCAAATCCGGATCTTATGGAAACAACTCTTGAGGGTCCATAAAAGAAAGAGGAGGATGTTTTCTCGATACTACAAGGACAAAAAGGCAATCCAAGCATGCCTATGCAGAGGAGAAACTACTCCCCTTTTCCAAAGACAATCTTCAAACCCTCCATTACCTAAAAGTGGAGAAGTGAAGCGGCCTCGAACGCTCACACCTTTGGGGACTCGCCGAGAATATTCTTGCTTCTTCCGATCGCTCGTAAGAAAATTACACATCTTCTTCCACCAACCAACCCTAATGGGAAGGGTTTTAATGCTACTACTGAAGTGTGTTTACCATGCCGGGGCACCCTGGACATGATACTCAAGATTGTTGGGCCTTCAAACATAAGATTCAAGATCTAATAGACAATGGTGAGATCGTGGTCACTAAACCCGATCAACCTCACGTTCAAGACAACCTCTTCCTCAACACAAAGAAGAAGAGGTCAACATGATCGCTGGAGCATCGGACATGGTTCCAATTTACATCGATGAATCATCCCAACCCATCAAAGACGGTGGTCGATAAATGGGATTATGCAAAGTTCCAGCTTTACTCATGGAAAAAAAATGAAAGCTCTTTGCAAAAACAAATCGAGTAATCGCGTAACCGGTGACCCACCATCATCAAGTCACACGCCAATTAATCAGCAGAGCACGCCTATCTCCTTCCATTTGTTATGAATGCTTCATCAACACCTTCGTAAAGCGAAGCTATGGAGGATAAGGTCAGAAAGAGAGCAAGTGCTAAAGCCCATCGGATTTCGCCAATAAAAGGGAATTCACCTATTTGGGCCAATCTATGGAGGAGATATTTCAAATGTCGATCAACGAAGGAAGAATCACATTCCTTCTACCTCCAATCAATCCTCGCCAGTATGGTTCAACTCGATGAAATGTGTCAATATCATTCACATTCTCGTGGTCACAAAGACGTAAGAATGTGGGCACTCCGCCATCTCATTCGTAATCTTATCGATAATGGTGTCCGCAAATAGCGGATGATTACACGCGCAACTTAAGGGTGGGAATGCATGCCCTACCCAATGGAAGGGATCAAGAGTAGCTTATATCCAAGTGGATGATGAGATCACAAAGTATTTCCCATACAACCAATTCATCTCAAAGGAGCCGACAATCCTTTGAAAGTGGGCCGCACCAGAGCCAATTCCTTTACCTTGCAGACTACAACATCCCGTTGTCACCTTACACAAAGTTCCATGGAATTATGGAGAAGTCAAGGATCCACGCCTCATACTATCGCTATAAAAGGTCGAAAAGAAAATCCATCGTATCTTCCTCAACGGGTTATCAAGCCTACTTTGAAGCTAAAGGGAAGTTCGCCCATGGAGAAGATTGAAAAATTCCTCCGCACTATGGGCCATAATGAAGCCAAAGTGGTTTTAAGTCATGAGAAGCTCCACACCGATTTCAATTCGACTGGTTTTCTTCCGAGGAGCATCTAAGATCTTGCTAAAGGTTTTGGAAGAAGCTTCACCGCCAAAATCAAGTGAATGTGGAAAAATTTCAACATTCGTTGATCACATTTTCAACAACAATGTGATATCCTTCATCGATGATTACATACCTCCCGGAAGGGACCTATTATCGCAAACCACCGCACATCGCAGTTGTTGTCTTTCCGGTACATGCTAGTCGGAGTATTGATAGATGGAGGTTCATCTCTAAATATCCATCCTTACGCCACCTTGGTGAAGATGAATATCAATCTCAATCGAATCCAAAGTAGCCATACGATCATCCGAAGCTTTTGATGGATCTCAAAATTTCATTGAAAGATTGAATTGCCAATCGAGATTGGTCCTAATACATTCAACGATCCTTCCACGCCCTCAAGATAGATTCAGATACAACCGCTATCGGGGAGACCATGGATACACATGGTCGGAGTCGTTCCTCCACCTTACATCAACAACTCAAATACATCATCAACAACAATCTAGTCACCACAACGCCGAGTTTGAATGTCCTAGATCAGAACTCTACCAATTATCGCCTTCAATTCAAGTTGAGTCGACAGCTTCCATACTCCGAAGAAGTGAGTAACACGCAATACCATTCTATCGAGCGCCACTTCCCGCACTCCAAGATTTTTCGACGAGGTTATGTCACCACTCAAGAAATGATGTTATTGGGTTATCAACCCGACAAGGGCTTCGTAAGGATCATCAGGTGGTATTAAGCACCCTATCCAAATGTCCAATCAAATTGGGACAAAATTGCTAGGCTATTCGCTAGTTCCACTCACAGAATCCTCTCAAGCACAAGCAAAGTTCCTCAAACTTCCGCCAAGACGACGATTTTCTATACCTTTACCGCATGAGTCGATGCAATCTCCAAAGAAGGTGCCAAACCCATGTCAGTGGCTATGTTGTTTTCAAACCAAAGGCCAATCAAAGCTAAAGAGGTGCCGATTCCTCGATCCCAAGTGGAAGAAAAGGAACGAAAACATAAACATGACCTCGCTTTTGATGATGGCAGTATTCGCGTCATTGTTCATGATGAACACACCAACAGATACACCCTGCACGATGATTGCCCCAGATGTCATGGTTATCATTCGAGAAAAGGAGGACACCGACGATCCTTCTATCACCGCAATTCCATCAGACTTTTCCTCGACAATTGGAGCAAAGACTCCATACATCGGGTCGACGAGGGTAAAATGGGAAGAAAATCCCCTCCGCCTCGTAGATAACTTTAATTGCTTTGCTTTCCTTTACAAAGACTAGCAGCTTATTTTATCACGTACATGCTAACACTTTTGTATGATCGAACAGCTTGCATATATTAAGTGAAAGCATATTTTGTTTTCAGACTCAATTTAGATGTGCTCAGATTTGCCGATGAGGTGCCTTCTCTCCACAAGGGTCAGAACTTTGATGCAAAGTTGACTCGCACTTGATGGACATCCAAGAGGACATTGAGACACCTCAAGAGATTAAGGAACGGGTCACCGACAAACCCAAACCCAATCTTCGATCAAACCACTCCTTTCAATCTCTGGAACCTTAGACAACCCTAAGCTAATCCAGATTGGTTCGCACCTTACCACAAATCAACTGGAATGACATGGTCGCACCGTTAACCCAATTCCAGATGTGTTTGCATGGTCTCATGAAGACATGGTGGGATTGTCCATCGACATTGTTCTTCATCGCCTTCCCATTAAAGAAGGATTCAAGCCGCTTAGTAGTAAAAGCTCAAAGCGATCAAACCCGAGTGGAGTTTAAAGTTAAAGAAGAAATTGTGAAACAATTTCAAGTCGGCATCATCATGGTGTCTACATATCCGAGAGTGGATATCCAACATTGTTCCCATGCCTAAACCAGGGGAAAGGTGCGAGTTCATGTGGATTATCTGGATTTGAACAAAGCTTGCCTTAAAGATAGCTTTTTCCGCGCCATTTATCCACATTCTCATCGACAATAACGCCTTCAAGATGGCATGTACTCCTTTTTGTCGATTGCTTTATGGGTACCATCAAATTATGGTCGCCGAGGAAGATCGTGAGAAAACCGCTTTCATCACGCCTGGGGAACTTTTTTGCTACAGACGGTTGTCATTTGGCCTCATCAACGCCGGGCAACCTACCAAATGAAGCTATGATGGCTCTTTTTCCACGATTTAATGCACAAAGAGATAGAGATCTATGTGGATGACATCATTGTCAAATCCCTAAGGAGGATGACCATTTAGACCATCTCAAAAAGTTTTCAACAAAGTCATGTAAGTACAAACTTAAAGTTGAATCCCGCCAAGTGCGCCTTTTGGTGTTAAGTCGCAAGTTGCTAGCTTCCTAGTCACCACAAAGGATTGAATCGATCCTACCAAAATCCGTGCCATCAAGGAAATGCCCATTCCTCGTATGCAGAAGGAAATACGGGATTTTTGGGAAGGATCAACTTCATTAGCCGATTCATTTCTCAACTCACAAAGAACTCGTGGAGCCAATCTTCAAATTGTTAAGGAAGAACTCCTCCATGAAATGGAATGACGAGTGTCAAAAAGCCTTCCTCACAATTAAGGAGCAAATCGATCAACGCTCCCTGCTTTTGGTACCTCCTGTGGATGATGATGTTCCCCTGCTCATGTACCGCGCCCATAAATGACAATGCTATGGGTCAGATGTCAAGGTAAAGACAATAGAGGCCAAGAGCGAAGCTATCTATTACCTCAAAGAAAAGATTCAAAGATCAAAATGAACACAAGTACACTCGATCGAGAAGACTTGTTGTTTTTTTTAGCATGGGCTTCCATGAGATTACAACATTATCTCCATGGTCACACAACCCATCTCATATCCCCGTGGATCCTCTTAAGTATGTGTGTTCAAGAAAAACCCATACTAAATTGTCGATCGTCTGATGATGGCTTGATCCTACAAACAATTTGACATCGCTCACGTGACTCAAAAGTCTCATCAAAGGTCAAGGAATTGCGGATCAATTGGTCGCCAGACCGTAGGGATTACAAACCCTTAGAAACATACTTCCTCGATGAAGGAGTAATGACAATTCAACTACCACATCAAGACGATACATGCGCTCGTGGAAAATGTATTTTGATGGAGTCTGTTAACTCGTAAGGCTCGAGCCGAGAGCTTTTAATATCCCAGACGGGAGCAAAGATCCCGTCGCCGCCAAATTGCGCTTTGTCAACACCAACAACACAACCGAAAGTATGAAGGTCAGATTCATGGGACTCAAACTTGCCGCTCAACGGGTATCAAAGTGTTAATCGCCTTTGGGGATTTCAATTGGTAATCAAGCAATCCATGTGAATCTATCAAACCAAAGAATTACATTTATCGCCTTTACCATCAAGAAGTTCTACAGATGGCTTTGGAGTTCAAGAAATCTCCTTTCTACACATTCCTCGTAATAGAATGACTTTTGCAGATGCATTAGCAACGCTGGCCTCCTCGGTTTATATACCGACAAGGAAAACATGCCAAGCATCACGATCATGCTATGCAAAAAGCCCCTACTATGGGAATTACATCGAGAAGTATTGATGAGTTGCCTCCCATCCACAACCCTTGGTATCAACATATCAAGGAGTATCTATTTAGATGGATCTACACCACCGAGGCGAGCCTAATCGAGAAGAGGCGATTCATCGACTTGCTATGAAATTCTACCGAAAGCGAGATGCACTCTACAAAAGAGATGCAGGATTAGGTCTCCTCAGATGTCCGGACAAAGACCAAGCTCAACGACTCATGGATGAGATCCATGGTGGAGTATGCGCGCCCCTCACATGAGCGGACCCCTACTTGTCAAGAAAATTTTTAACGGGACATTATCGGGCTTACACTCAAAGTCGATCGTGATGATCACGCCAAGAGGTGCTATCAATGCCGATCCATGGGAATGCTATCCACGCCTCCCAAGGAACTCCACAATACGAAGTTCGCCACGGCCCTTTTCAATGTGGGGAATGGACGTGATCGGCCCATCGAGCCCAAAGCCAAGAATGGACATCGATTCATATTCACCATGATCGACTACTTCACCAAATGGGTCAAGCAAGCTTCCTTCCCTGTGGTTACTAAAGAAGTCATCATTGCTTTCATCGTAAACAATGTTGTTTGTCGATATGGACAACCAGAGGTCATCAGGTCGACAATGCTAAAAACCTCAACAACAAAAATGATGGAGGAATTATGCGTAAAATTCCACATCAAACATCTCAACTCATCATCTACCATCCAAAGATGAATGGTGCTGAAGTTGGCTAATAAAAAACATCAAGAAGATCATGCGCAAAAATGTCCGCCAATCACAAAGGATGGCCCGACCTCTCGCCCCTAACTTTATTAGCCTACGTAACTTCAATGCGTGCTTCCACCGGGCAACACCCTACCATTAGTCTATGGATGGAGCAAAGGTTCCCTATAGAAGTGGAAATGGAATCCCTCGTAGTATCGATGGATGCTCACTGGATGAAGACCAATGGGTACAAGATGTATCACCAATTGTCTCTAATAGATGAAAGGTAACCGCGGCTATCTTCCATGGTCATTATATCAACAGAGGATCGCACGATCCTACAAATGTAAAAAAGTCCGACCACGAAATTCAAACAACACGACTTGGTTTTCAAGAAGATCATCGACAACCAAGATCAATCTAAGGGAAAATTCGCCTAAACTGGAAGGCCCATTTATTGTCAAAGAAGTATCGACAGGAGGTGCTCTCGTGTTGCAGGAAATGGATGGCGATGAATTTTTCACAGCCTTATCAACTCTGGACACCGTGAAACTGCAGATTATGTCTCAAGTTACCATCAAACAAACATCCCGGTTTTGATCATCCAATCACCACCATTCCGGCGTTTTGAACCCTCTCCTTTTTACAAACTCTTCTCGCCTCGTGGAAAATACACTTCAAGCCAAAGCACTCGGGTTTTTACTTCATTTCAAACTTTTCACATTTCAAACCAGATTTTCTTTCACACACCCGCTTCTCCCAAGACGAGATTAAACTTTTCACCGCTTCTCCCCAAGACGAGATTAAACTTTTCACACCTCCCAAGACGAGATTAAACTTTTTTCACCCCCGCAGCTTTATCCTCAAGATAGGATTAAACTTTTTCCACACTTGCAGCAGTTTATCCCCTATGGGATTAAACTTTTTCTCCCCGCAAAGATAGCCTCGCGCACATGGGATTTACGCTTTCTTCACCGCGATTCGCCCCGAGGGGCTAACTACGCCGACCGATCTCCCCGATACCGGGGTAATAGGCAACCATATTCTATATGGCCCCATCGCAATAAAAAAAAAAAAAACAAAAACATTTCGCGCCTCTTTCTTCAAAAAAAAAAAAACAACAAAAAAAATACTTCTACACCCATCCGCTTTTCAGATTCAAATGTTGAACCTCTACACCGTGTTCGAAACCACGCAGACTTGAT
Organism: Panax quinquefolius; assembly: GCA_020205615.1. Lineage (NCBI taxonomy): Eukaryota > Viridiplantae > Streptophyta > Magnoliopsida > Apiales > Araliaceae > Panax > Panax quinquefolius. Next base: position 12,018,964 of record CM035152.1, read on the forward strand.
CTCCTCTTCAACAGAGTACGTAGGGTACCATTCATGGTGCGCCTAACCCCTACCGTAACAAAACATACTTGTCACACTGCATCGGGATCAACCTTCAAATTGCCCCACTTCATCTGGTTTCAGATCAAAGGATGGAATTATCCAACCTCTTCTCACAAATAGAAGATTCTATGACCATCTAAGTCGCGATCGTGCCTCAAAGAGCAATACCAACCCATAAGAGATGGAATTAACTAGCTTCTCAAATAGAAGTATCAAGCACCATCCGTGAAAGTGGTTAATCTCAGAGAGGAAGAAACCACCCTCCTCTCCATTTTTTCCATACAGATACCAAATTCCCAAGACACCAAAGATGGTAGGATTTTCAAGAATCAATGATCCATTCGAGAGACCTCATGACGCCTCAATGTCCATCTATCAAGGATAAGTTCGTAATGCATCAAGATCAAAGGCCCCGAGAAAACAAAAATATCAAGCAAGTATCAAGGCATAACTAAAAGGGAAGTGAATCAAAATATATTTCCCCGCCATACATAATATCGCTTTGATATATACATCCGTCAGGTTATATATGACAAAATGGCTGTTTAGTGCAGGCAGAAAATACAAAGCTATCTACAGATCAGTATATATGCGAACTATCGATCTAACATAGCATCCTCTCTCGAAGACGGAGGAAGCACCGCAAGCTCCCCGCCCAAGGGTATCTACACGAGCTAGCAGATCGAGGCTAACCGCATGGTGGCATAATGCTCATCAATGTAAGCACTCACGCTTCTACCAGACCGACCGCCATCCGGGATCTCATCAAGTGTCATCTCAGAATGGCCACATCCCTAGCAGATAAGGCAAGATCCCGCCAACTATCAATGCATCCTCGGTCGATCTAGCCTCATCATCTCTCTAACAGAAGCAGATCTCTCTCATCAAGAGTCACAACATCGTGGGCCCTAGCCCGATCTCTCCGCCATATAGTCATCGATGTAAGCTCGCTTCCAAATGTTGTGTCAATATCGAGTAACAAATGGCACTTTGGGGTGGAGAATCTATCACAAATGTCGGGCAATTTCAGCAAGCAAGTCAAGTCATCGATGGGAATGACAACCTCCTCTATAGGCTCCTCATCGTCGTAATCGGCCTCTCATCGTGGATACCGCCGCAGCCTAATGCAAGATCTCGCTCCATCCATGCGAATACTCGCAGAACAACTCGATGATCGACAAAAACTCACCGACTCGCCGATCCCAACAGCATACAACCCGGATCTATCCTCCTCCGACGAAAACTGTGTGATGCATGATGTGAAGTTACCGACTCATCGCTCTCATACGGATGAAAATCTCGAATCGTCAAACCGACACATCACTACCAAATGGGTGGTAAGTGATCATGCCCCTCAAACCACCTGTAGGGAGATAATCCATAACCCGAGTATGAGTAATGAAGTCGTAGGGTGAGCTAAGCCCAACACGCAATATATCAAACGGATCTCCAATCGCCAAGAAAGTTTGACCAAGATACAAAGATCAGACACCCCCGCAGTCGAAAAGGAGTACGACATGGCTATCTCATGGGTGAAACAAAATCCATGATGTCTAAATGTGCTAATCGGTCTCAAGTGTGACATGAACCACACATACAAAGATGATCGAAGCTACCCGTGAACACTCCTCACGGATAAGTGCAAAGAAGATGTAGCCGACCTCAAGGTCTCTCACGATAATCATTTCCAGACAATGGTACGACCTCCCCGAGAGCTCTCACCGCCATAATGACGCCGATATCCAGCTCATCCATGTATCACCGCATATGATATACGTATGACAATACGCATAGAAGCAAAGACATCTACTCTCGGGTCAACGCCAATGATCCTCCGGGTGGTGAAATCCCTAATGTCATGCATAGTCATCCTCGAGCCAAACCTCACAAACAGAAACGCTGGATATAACATGGCCGGATGTAATCTCATCCCGCACTACTCGCGCCTCAATCTCGTGAGAGTCATGAATCGCTCTACTCATGTCTCCCATCGCCATGTGCACGCAAGGTCCGGCCCAGAGGCAAAGATCATCAATCGTGCATACTCCTCCAAAGTAGAGTCAACTCACGGGTCCCAAAGCTTAATACCCGTCTGTCTGCATCCAAAGGTTTCAAAGATGCCCTCTACAATCTCCTCGAGGAACTCAAACATCAAGAAGGTCATATAAGATGTCAGTAAAGAAATCATCTATTTATCACCACGTTCGATGGTGATATACTATCATACCATGATCGATACCACCTACTACCACCGCAAATGGTGGGGTATGATCAATAATACTTAATAATCGTCAAGAAGACATCAGATGGGCCGTGGTCATAAGACCATCCAGGTCAATGCTGAATATCTCTCGACATACATACATATGCATAATAATAATAATATGCATGATATAATAGATGGCAATATGATATAGGAATGGAAAATCGTGCATACATTCCTAAGTATATCATCATCTAATACATCTCTCAGACAACTAAAATATACAGGAAATGAAAATAAGCTACCCAACATCTAACAGAGGCCTATCAAAAAGATATAACGAGAATGGGGCGAAGTTACCCAAACAGCCTAACAGAGGCCTATCAAAAGAAATACATCGAAAAAGTCAATGGTGTCGATGTCCACATCATCGATGTTATCCATCCGATGTAACTCCTCCCGAGTCACCGGATCTCTATCTACTGTGGATGTCGTGCCTATACAAAGGAGGATCTCACCAAAAAACCATATGGGTCATCCGAGGGACCAGCCGCCAGAGCCGGAAGGATCAAAAGTATCTACCTCGCAGGATCTCTCGCCCAAATGCCGAATGAAAAGATGTGACCCATCCAACCGCCGCCGGTCAAATCATTAATCTGTGTCACATGAGTCTGATCTCGACACAAAGCTAGCTAATCCATCATCATCACGGATCCGGAACCATATCCCCATAAACCGTGTGTGGCGCGGGTCCGAGCTCCAATCGCATTTAGGGATCCACCAATGCCGAACATCTCCCGAGAAGAACAGGGCCCTCCGACAATGTAAAACCATCAATCCCCATCAATGGATGTCAATGATGGGGGATCGCAAAACAGCCAATAACGCTCGGCAGAGGCAAGATCGCAAGATACGAATCTCTCCTCAGAAGGTTCTCCGACAAGACGCTCTCCTAAATAGAGCTCCCATCCTCCATCTCGTGAAGAGAGGAATCTCATGGGTGGAAATGATGTACTTACTCCAGCCGGGTGCCCATCCTCAAAGCCAACTCCCAAATGCTCTCCAGAGTAGGGAATCCATGTGATGACATCACCGTCAACAACTCCAAATCACAGAAGTATAAATGAGTGAAACCTCAAAGAACAGGACCTCCGCCAAGATGGAATGATGCCATCTCCGCCCTCGTGGATAGGTATCTAAACCTAACACGCCACAGACGCAAACAAGGAAGCCTCTCATAGCCCAAAATCGCCAACACAAAGGCAAACATCATCCGTCACCAACACTCTTAACCCACACATGGAAAAGACAAGAGAAACACTCACCAAACAGAAATGGGTAGAATCCTAACCACGCCTGGCCAAGCCCTCGCGATCGCATACGCATTCCCCGAGGAAGTAGTAGCAAAGGTGTAGAACCCCAATCATACTCTCCTATACTGGCCCACGGTCGAGTGGCGCTAATCAAAGCGAAGGACACCGTAGAGGAATTATCTGCACATGGCGTTTCTAATGATCATCAGAACAATCGCCAAGAATGCGATCCTCGACTCACATCATCTGTATGGGCTCACTCAACAAATTTCGCCATAAGATCTACGCTCAAAGGACCTCAGATTTAACAGCCCCTCGCCTCGAGCGCTCTCACCGAACTCCCAACAAGGATCTCGACGACAAGTAGGGGTGATATCCCGCAAGGCAAGGCACCGGCCCCTCCAAACTCCATACTGTGATAAACCGCCAATCCATCAAGGCCATCATCACCTCGCAGCCCAAAGAAATGGAGGATCGAAGTCCGTGGAACCACCGCCGATAATGCCCCGAGGTAACCCTGTGGACAAACGACGGGTAGAATGGAGAAGAACCTCCCGAATCCCCAACCACGGACGATCGCTTCTATAGTCATCATGCAAGGCCCGATACATAGAGTGGATGCTAAACCAGTTCCCTCGAGGTCGTGTGAAGCCGGAACCTACATCAAATGCAGATCAACATCGACTCCTCGACTCCTCATCAATAGAAATAAGGAAGATTAAAGATCTAACTTCATACCTCATTTACATGCAGTGTATACATCAAGGATGCCTACTCAAGTCACCTGTAAGATCCGGGTTCGCCAATGAATACTCGCAATTCCCCTCACGGGAACACACATACAAACAGAGAGCAGAACCTCGAATCGGTACATCCTCCTCCTCGCCCTCGACATCTCGCACCTCAACCCGAATAGACGTATCACCGCCTCCGCCAAACGACGAGGTTGTCTCTACGTAAATGGCGCCGAGGCTCTTCAAAAGCCCTCCTCCGCACACCGTAAGTGGTCCCCATGGAACCGCTCTACCGATCTCGATCCATAATATCCGGACAAAGAAGTCTCCAAATCACCTCGTAAAGGGTGTGGTAATTTCGCACTGAGTCTTTTTCAAAATGCATTCTATGATTACATGCATACATGCATTATTTTAACATACATCTCTAGAGAGAGTTAAAAATGCATAATTACTCAATGCCTACATTTTGGGGAAAATTTTGCCATAGCCCCTTTGTAAATGGGACTATCCACACGCATTATAGTGCATGACTAGTGGCCATTCAAGAAGACACCTATACACATACATCATATACATCCTGTGATGCATTCATCACATCACAAAGAAAAAACTGTAAGTGTAATCTAATTACTGTGATTATTTTACTATTCTACCTTTACTCATTTGTGTCTCAGATAGATAAGAAATGACAAGAAAAGGTACCAATTTGATCGCTTCAAAAGTCAAATTTTTTCACATCATTATGTTCAAAGATGGTTTAATACTAACATTTACTATGTCAATATTTTTATCAAGTCATATCGCATGCATATTCACTACTATGTGTCTAAATGCATTTCATGCGATAAGTCATTTTCCAACTGATGTAAATTGGAAAAAATACATGCATACGTGTTACTGTGTGATGTTGAAGAACGCTTGTACTAAGTGGATGTAATATGCGTAAAGTCGCCTTAACTCAGCAGAGATCTCAAGAAGAGCTCTTGATTTTCCTTCACAAGCAACTTGAAAACGACTTATGAAAAGCAACCACCACCTATACATAGCACTACCGGGCCGCAGTTAACTCGCGGCCTCGCAGTACACCTGTGGCATCCCTACATGGGTCCCACACCTCCCGCTCGCTCCAGCTTTAGAGTTGCAAAGGAGGTCTCATGTCGAAAAGGCCAAATCAGAATAAAATGCTACGCGATGGAGCGGAACAACCGAAATCGGTTTTCGTCTGGTCGAGTTAAACTCCCGTCGCCTCAATGGTATTCACCGATGCGGATATACTATACCAATGAGCTCAAACTTTCATAAACCATGCTCATAATACCCCACAAAGGTCCGATGTCATTTCATTTATGTGGTTACAACCCTAAACAAACCTCCCCTACGGGGTTACAACGCTAAACCATGAAATATCAAACCTCCCAACGGGGTTACAACGCCGGGTTATCAAACATCTACGCCTCCCCTACATGGGGGTCACAACGCACATCCTTCAAACATCTACGCCTCTCCTCACGGGGTTACAATGCAATGCAACCATTGATACACACATCAATGAAGGTCAAGCAAATTACTTGATAATGCACCCAAGAGGGATTCATCCGGTGATACACACATCAACGGGAGGTCGTGCAACCCCGACGACAGAATAAAAATGCTGGTAAGAATCCGAAGACAAGATGAGGGAACATGTTATACACATCCTCAAAATAGATATGCCTTTATTCCCACGTATCTCTTCCACACAAGAGGTACCTCTATGGAGTATAAACCGTTGTTCAGGATTCAAGACTTTCGTGGTAGTCCCAACGTCAACATCCTCAAGACTGGATCGCATGTCCAAGCCATCACCGATTGTCATCCCAACAGGATTACACGACAATCATGCATCATGCATTTGCATCATGTTGTGACATAAAGCATCATGTTTATCTTGCTTGCATTTCAAGTGTCTAGATTCTTTATCCTATCCATGCCTCAGCATTGCATGAATATGATAAAGAGGGCATCTCAGTAGACACTCAAAATTTTTTGCACTCCTATTCCTAACATTGCAGGAGGGTAGATTTGTCTTTTGGAGATAACCCTCAAAGACAACTTACATCCATCCGCCGGATACTACCTAAGTTCAGCTCCAACCCTAACACAAACCGGGAACATCATCTCAAACCGAATAACACACACCACCGAGTGTCATTTCCAATCTCTTGAGATAACCCCAAGATATGCAGATCAAAAGACCGGCAACAACACCGAGAGGATAATCCCTGCTCTCTACGATAACACCGCTGACGTTTCGGGGCCCAATCCCAGAGACAACATCGAGTAAGAACCCCATCCTTGGTGATAACCCCAAGGATGCCATTTGCATTTCCGACGATAACCCCGAAAAATGCTTTGTTTCAAAACACATGCAATCGCCTTCAATCCAGATGACAAATGAGGCATACAAAAAAGGCCCAATCTCGCAACATGTATAACCGAACAACGCTCAATCTCGCTTTCGCTTCTTAAACCGGCGAATAACCCCTTGAGGAGTCAACACGTCATCTTATCGTCTCAACAAGATGATATCACAAAGATACCAACAAGTGGTCCAATCTCACCAGTAACCCCGAAAGCAACGCCTACTTTCAACTCAAACCAACGATAACCCCGCAAGGAGTCACACATCATCTTGTTCTTCGATAAATGGCACGTCGTCTCAACACTTCATACATACATACATACAACAATGTCCCACAAGAGCCGAGGATCGACAATCCCGAGTGACTATTACGTGTGGCAAGATTTTGATAGAATTTGAAGCTTGAAGACCATGGGCATAGATTCTCTTCCCGACTTCGCACAACCTCTAATCCATGTCATTACGTAACTCTCGACACAAGCGATCCCAAGAAGTACGATATACTTCGCTCGGATGCTTTGATTGAAGTTCGCAAGTTCGAAGGACATTACAAAGGCACGATCGCACGCATTACGAGACGACGGACCGCGAGGCTCGGATCCACCCACCACTCACCAGTAGGTACAATCGCATGGCCGCCGCAGTGTACCTGCTACCATCCATCTATATATACAAGGCTGGGGTCGCCCATTTGAAAGAGAGAGAGAGAGAAGGAAAAAAGGCGAGGAAGCCTCGCCCATTTTGCTCTCGCATACACATCTTTCGAAAGTGTTTCCTCTTCTTTAAACACTAGTTAGCTCACATATAGCTACTTTTTTATCCCATGGAGCCGAGTGTTTATCCATTTAAAGTCTAAGAAGTCTACTTTGGCAGCCCACCGTAAGCCTTCTTACATTCTATAAAGCCTCTTTCTCATATATCACACAATCGTTGTACACGCTGATAGTCGTGTGAGTGTGTTTTCGCCTTTAACTTTTATCCGTGGTTTTTTTCATTTTGTCTCGTATATATATATACTAATATATATATATATTTCATATATATGGACTAACATTATCGAAAGTTATGCCTCGATTGAGCCTAAACTTTGGCCTCGAGCGTTTATCGCTTTTATATATATATATATATATATATATATATATATATATATATATATAAATCGTGGTCGATCATTCGATGAGCCCGGATTTTACATCCTGAGCGTTTAATTGCTATATATATATATATATATATATATATATATATATATATATATATAATTATTCATTGCTTGTACATATCTCGATGAGCCTCGGATTTTACATCCCAAGTATTTACTCGCTTTTATATATATATATATATAATTATATCATTTTGACATATCCGATGAGCCCGGATTTACATCCTGCATGCTTCGCTTTATCGCTTTTATATATATATATATATATATATATATATATATATATATATATATATTTACATTTCACAGTTCGGAGTCTACTTCGTGGCCTTTTACAGCCTTTTATTTACATTATGTCCTCGCCTTGAGTTTACTATGGCGCTTGATCGCTTTTATACTTTATTTACATTTCGTCCCTCACTCGAGTTTACTTTGGTGGCGGTTGATCATATTATATATATATATATATATATATATATATATATATATATACCGCTTTTATATATTTACATTTTCGATCCCCATGGAGTTGGAAGTTTGGTGGTGGTTGATCCACCAGATATATATATATATATATATATATATATATATATATATATTTTTTTTTATATATATAATCGCCATCGCTTTTCCATACAAATTGCAAAGATCATGTGAGCCTAGGAATCATGTGATCATGTGTTCACCTCATCAATCTAGATTCTCGCCTCATGATGGACATTTTTAGTGCCTAAGCAAGCTTGTACATTATTTTACGTTGTCTCGAGTTTCTCGACGGTCATTATGCTATATAAGGAGTTCTAAGATCATCAGATATTATTTTTCGAGGATGCTTCGTGATCTCAAAATAAAAGCAAAACAAGTTTTAACATTTAATAAAATGGAAGTATGAAAAGGTCTCAATTCCTATTGAGCATGTGGTTTGAAAAACCTCTTTATAAAAACTTCATTGCTATATCTTGGTTAAAACTGAATTTTTTCTATAAAATTCAAACTCTTGTGTATATAGGTGCTAACGAGGCCTCACACTACTTTCAAATAAATTGCACATTGATCACACACACACACACACACACATTCATATAACAATTTTTTTGAAGAGTGGTGGCCACCGTGGTAACACTGGATGTCTGGGGTGCCTAACACCTTCCCTCCGCATAATCAAGCCCCCCTAACCCTTAATGAACGTGCCTCCAATACCACCTAAATTAAGCCGATTCCTGTACTTATTCACCAAAAGGAGTTTTAAGTAAATGCAATGCAAAATATCATGAAATGTAACTAAAACACAATAAAATGCACTTGAGATGGGCATAGTTCGCGTGAATTGGTATTCAATAAGTAGGTAAAAATACCACTTATCAATTATCACAATAGTTGTTGCATAGTATCTCATATTATTGATTTAATTATTGTCATAGTATCATCTGCACAATATTTTATATTATTTGTTAGTTCCCAGAAGCACAATAGTTATCTAGAAGGGGGGGTTGAATAGATAATTAAAAAACTTTTCGTTTTAGCTAGTTAGTTTTGATAGTGATTAAAACACAGCGGAATGAGTATTTGTTTAATCTCCTTTTAAATATCTCGAATTAATGAGAGTTAAAGCGATTATATGGCAGCTTATAACAAATTTATAGCACAAATATAATAGACACAGCGGTTTAAGTGGTGGTTGAGCACTTAAAGCACCTAATCCACTCTTCTACTCCTCGAGTAGAAATCCACTAAGGATGTCTCATTACACTTTACGAATCTCACAGATTCCTTCTACATCAGCCAGATCTCAGCACTTCTTAGTTCACTCTTGAACTCTTCAAGTCCAGCAGACTTGGTTCTTCACAGTTCACTTAGAACTCTTCAAGTCCTTCTGACTTGGAACTCTTACTTTAGTTGGTTGGTAGTTGTTGAGTTCGTGATTGATGCTACTCAGTTGTAGTTAAACACTTGTTCGAAAGAACTGAGTAGCTGAGCAAGCTTCCTATTTTTCTCAAATCGTAGAGTTAAGCGTTGAGTGTTCTTGTGCGTTTTTGTTCAATGCTTGCTTGGTATTTGTGAGATCCTGAATTTTATGAAATAAAAGTATTCAATTTTTCTATTTTGGTAAATAGTTAAATTGATAAAAGTTTAAAGTTAAGGGTCATATTTGAAATTTTTTTTCAAAGTAAGAAAGTTGTCATAAAATAACCTAGTAGTAGTAAAAGTACGATGAATGCGTGGTCGCATAAGAACACACCAGTATTGATTATTAATGCATATGTGAGAAGTCACTCGGTTATACTCAATTATTGCTACAATAATTCACGCATCATATCTCTCATATTATTGATTCAATTATCATTATAAGTATCATCTGTATAATATTTTATATATTATTAAATCAATAATTGAGATGACAAAGTTATTCATATTATTATTTGCAATATTGACAATGTATAGAAGTTCTGTCAAGGAGAGGTTTGGTCACCTAATTGCGCGCTAATAAGGAGAAATCCTTATCGGAAAGCCCCCTCTTTCCTGGGAACGACCTGGTTGTTAAATATTGTGAGTTATAATATTAATAATGAACGTTATTAAAAATTGAATTTGAGTTCGAAGTTGAATTTAGAGACGCGGACATGATATTTGAGTCCAGAACGATGAAATTAGTAGAAATAAACTATAAACACAAAATTTACCGGGGTTGACTTTTTGGTCAAAAAAGTCAATAGTTGACTTTTTCGGAAAAAGTCAAACTTCAAAATTTTAAAAATGAAATTTTTGAGAAAAATATTTCCATTGTGTTGGGATTGTTAGTGTTAGTGGAAATCGACATTTATTTCAATAATAATTGATGTCTGGAGGTTATATTGATCAATCGGGTAATTAACCGAATAAATGAGCAATTAATTGCTATTGATTCACATGATTATAACTATTTGTTCACATGTGTGTACTATTGATTCACATTCATGTACTATTAGGGGAGTTGGTGCAAGATTGATAATACTTGCATGACTAAGTTAAAAATGGAGGTATAGATGGAGGTACTATACAGTAATTCGTATTTTCACATGTCTAGAACTATTGAGTCACATGATTTACTATTATTTTACATGATTTACTATTAGGGGAGGTGGTGCAAGTTTGATAATACTTGCATGACTAAATTAAAAATAAAAGAAAAGAGAAAGGTATTATACTGTAATATTTCGAGCCCCAAAACGTGCAATTATCGAAACTATATTTTCCTATAAATAGAAACTCATTCCTTCATTATTTTTTTCCAATTTACTAAAGTTATATAGCAATTATTATAGAGAGAAATTATAAAGAGAAAGAAGAAGAGAAGTCTGCTACCTCACTATTCCAGTATCCAGTTTTCTTTTAAGGTAAGGGATATTGTTATTATAGTAAAGGGTATTATTTCTTTCGTATTCATGAAGAGAGCTATTGTTATTCCATTCCTTATTATTATGTTGGAATAACCTGTCTATGCGAAGTACCGCATACATGGTGAAATTCTTACATTATTCCATTCTTTATTATTATTAGAATAACACGTATCATATGCTGTTTATCGCACGCCCGTGAATTTCGTTGTTATTTCATTCTTTATTATTACATTGAAATATCCTATTTGTGCGATTTACGCATGACCTAGTTCCATTTTTTTTATTATTCGTTGAATATCCATGCGTCTGCGGTTTCTGGCACGACCGGTTCCATTATTTATTATTCTGTTGAGAGTAACCTATCTGTACGGTCTATCGCATGCATGGTGAATTCTTCTATTATTCTATTTTTTATTATTCTGTTGGAATAACCTGTCTATGTGGATTACCGTATGCATGATGAATGATCCTTTGTATTCATATGAATAGTATTTTCATTCAAAAGGGGTTTCTGCCAGGGGCAGTTTCGTAATTTTTCTGACCCTCAAAAATTCTGAAAAAAATTGAAATGATAATTTGATGAGTTTTCTATATTGTGTCCAAAAATGGCGATTTTTAGATGTATAGATTAAGAGTTATGGGTTTTATAGGAAACGATTATTTTAAAAGTAAACCCTTATAACTCCTTGTGGTTAACTCCAAAATTGGTGAAATTTTTGTTGGGAGTAATTGTATATAACAGGAGTATACCCTGTAAATTTTGGAATTTTTGGACAAAAGTACAATTTATGATAAATGTCTAAATATTTAAGCGTTTTGGCCATATGAAAAATAGTAAATTAATTTTAAAATTTCAGAAAAAATATATGTTCAATATGGGACTATATTTCGCTAAATCCCTTAAAAGAAATATTTTTGGACTGATTTGGTATTTTTCATGAAAATAAACTAGTTGTGAGTAAATGAATTAAATATGTTATGTGAAGTAACAAAATTGGAAAATAGGATTTTATGGCTTGGGAATCCTATATAGGGTATATGCAGATTTTTTATGAAGGATTTGATTATTGGTGATGAAATTTATGAGTATGGCATTTTTGAATGATTAAATGCATTATTTGGTAAAGTGTAAATAATTGAAATAAATTGTTTATAAGTTTAAGAAGTGATTAAAATATTGTTATAATATTAATAATATTAGATTATTAGTTTATTAAGTGATTGATAATATTTGGATAAATTTAAAGTCTTTAATATTTATCCTTGATTTCGCTTTGATTAATGCTTATATCATTGTCATCATCCTCATACTTATATTATGATAAAAGTCAAATTTTGGCTTACGTTGCAAAGATGGACCGTTGATTACTAGTTTTATAAATTGTATATCTTTCGCTTACGTGCAAAAGATGGATCATTAATTATTAGTTTTATAAATTGTATATCTTTCGCTTACGCAAAAAGATGAGGCTGTTGATTATTAGTTTTACTGATTGTATATCTTTGGCTTACGTGCAAAGATAAACTATTGATTGATGAGTATCTTTGGCTTATATGCATAGATGAAGCTGTTTATTGGTATGATTATGACCAGGATCATTGGTATAATCATGACCCGTAATGTTATAGATGATGTGGTAAAAGTCCTCATTGGCCCGTAGTGCATTGATGGACAGTTATTGGTATGATTATAATCAGGAATTATTTTGTATAATCATGACCATTGATGATTACATGAATATCCTTGGCCGTAGTGCATGGATGATTCGATGATGTGGATCATTTATTAAGCTGAGTCTCAGGGATAAAATATTGATTATACACTTTTAATTCGTAAAAGATAGTAGATATCATGCTCTACTTGAGTCTTCTAAAATACAGTTGTATATCTTTGGCCTGTAGTGCAAAGATGAATTGTTAATGAATATCTTTAGCCATAGTGCAAAGATGAATTTATTAGTATGATTATGAGCAGGAATTGCGATTTGTTATAACCATGATTTTTGATATTTCAGGTGAAGATAGGTGATGAAAATTATCTTCGTCCTGGGTGCGAAGAGGAATTTAGAACCACAATTATGATTATGAGTTATTCATATGATTGTGGACAGGAATTGTTGATTGATGTTATAGGGATAAAACATTATTGGTGGACTTTTAACATGGAGAAGATAATAGACACGATGGTCTATTCGACTCTTATAATGGATCGCTCGTTCCAATCGCAACTATGGTTGAAAAGTTTTATCACCTACTATATGTTCTAAATCTCGATTTATTATTGATGAAGGCTATTGATGATGTAAATTATCTTTAGTCATGATATTCTTTATTGGGTTAGTTGGTTTCACCCTTTTTGCTTCACAATTCCTTTCGTAATAAGAGTGTAATTGGAGTCGGCGGGGATAATGAGGAAATATTGTGATGGTCCGAGATCATCAAAGTTTCTCAATACATTATAAAAACGGCATGATATGTAACGAGATAATTGTATTGAGGACCTAAGATGTGTGTGTCGTATTTTATATGTCACTTAATAATTGATTTTGGCGAACAACAATAGGGTGATGAGAACCCGACTTTGAAAGCGTCAAAAGTGCACCTCATTAGAATGAATATGATAGTAATCTTCTCGTTCTTCTTTGGGGTCTTAAAATATTTTTTGTTGTATTTTATATGGCATTGTAACAATTTGAGTTTGGATACTGTCTACGAGACAATATTGTATTAAAACTCATAGCTTATGTGTTGTCGTACTGCATGCTGCGATAGTTCAATGATTGTATAAATGAAGTTTGTATGTGATTTTTATAGTATGATATCTGGCGACTCAGAATGGGTCGTGTGGACCTATTTTGGGGGCGTCAAAGTATTCCTCATCTGCATATGTTCTGTATATATGTGATTCTTGAAATCTATCCATTAAAGCCTTTTGTTGAAGCATTAAATGCGTTTGACATTTCTGAACTTTGATGGAGACTTTTCTGCACACCTTCTGAATTGCATTCTGGCCCACTGACACAGCAGCATGCTTTCTCACCTAACACCTAAAAATGTGTTTTTCCTCTATCCTATGGTCCTTTCCTTAGCTTCTTGAATATGTTTCTTTTGTTGAATACTAAGGATATCTTTTGTACCGTTGGGACTGGAGAGGACTTCAACGTTTCAAACCCATTCCACTTTTGTTGGAATTTGTCTTTAAATAAAAGTAGGGCTCGATGCTTCTGACATAAGGCAAATGATACTCTACTATCCATATCGTGGTGTCTTGTCACATTGGTGCTTGGTCTGAAGAGAACACTACGATTTCTCTCAAGGATTTGCACACTACGGTCTTCAGTTGCTCGTTTTGCAGACTCTGCATTTCCGAAAGCACTCTACGATCTTTGAGTTAGCTTCGGCAAACGTCTAGACCACTCTACGATTTCTGGAGAGGCCCTTCAAGGCAGATACACTACGATCTTCTAAGCTCTACGATCCTGCCTTAGCGTCGCATTACATTGATCGACTTGATAGACTGCGATTCTTTTCAAGGCCTATCTATTTCTTTCAAGTCATAGATCAACCTAACATCTTTGATCTCTTTATCTATACATTCGTTTATAGAATGATGAACATTAAAAGCTAAGATGAACCTAACAATTTTGATCTATCACTAAGTCCTTGTACATATATTCCTTGAAGGACTTTACATATAATCATGAGTATTTACTTTAAACATCAAATCCAAATATGCATTCTTCAAACATTATTAAATCAATAATTGAGACGAATTATTTGCATTATTGACAATGTCTAGAAAGTTCTGTCGAGAAAAGGGGTTAGGTTATTTAATTGCATGCCAATAAGGAGAAGTCCTTATCGGAAATCCCACTCTTTCCTGAGAATGATTTGGTTGATAATATTGTGAGTTATAATATTAATGATGAATAATTGTTGAAAGATTAAAAATGTGTTTATTGAAGATAAGTGATTTGTAATAAATATTTATTCAATTTTTGATATAAATAAAGGGGTTGTCATGAAATATTTGTTGTAAGTTTGGCTTACTACATGTACCCCCGCTTACTCATTTTTTAAAATTATCAGTAGAAATTTATCTCAGTTTTGTTTTATTATTATTATAATAGTAATAAAACATAATTTTTTTTATATAAAATAGAATACTTTTTATATTTTATATAAAGTTTTTGTTTTATTAGAATATTTTATTGCACAGTAATGAATAGTAAAATTTACGTGAAATCGTCTGAAATTCTTCTGTTCACCCGTAATTTTTTTTCTTAAATAGTACTCTGTCATTCTCCTATAAATAGGATGCTTAGTTAATATTGTGTGTATTTCTTTCTAGTATAAGGATACTTTGAGTGTAGAAAATAGTGCAAATTTTCTTCAAGAATATATTCATCATACCAGTCGGATTTACTCTCCTTTCAAGGTAAGGGATATTATTTTCTCTCAATATTCGTAAAAAATATTATTTTCTTCCATACTCTGTAGTATGTAAGTAATATTATTTTGTTTATATTTCTAAATCTACACTTATTTTGATAAGTATTGCTTCTATACTCCTTGAAATTAGTAGAATATCCTTTAATTTTGCACTTCATCTAGTATCGTTTACTGAAATATTTTTCTGAACTTTCTTATTAAATTTTAATCTTTTTATGTTGGGGTACTATTCACTCTGGTACTATTCACCCGGGGTACTATTCGCGACAAAATCATGAATATCATTCTTGAATTTTACTCCACAATTGGTGATCTTGTTGACAATTTGGACATTCTTGAACTATGGATAAATTGAATTATAAATATCTAATATTTATCCTTGATCTCACTTGATTCATTCTTTATATCATTGTCATCATCCTCATGCTTATATTGTGCTGAAAATCATCTTTGGCCCGTAGTGCATAGATGGACTTTTGATTGGTATGATTATGACCAGGAATTATATATTGGTATAATTATGACCTGTAATGTTACAGACAAATGATGTGGTGAAAGTTCTATTTGGCTCGTAGTGCATACATGGATAAGTGTTTGGCATGATCATGACCACTGGTGATACTAACGAATATCCTTGGCCCGTAGTGCATGAATATTTCGATAATGTGAAATATTTATTGAGTTGTGTTACAGAGATAAAATATTGATGATAAACTTTTAAATCATAGAAGATAGTAAACATCATGCTCTACTTGACTCTTCTAATGGATTATTTGTTCCGCTGCAGTTAAACTTGTTGTCTATTGTTTTCTATCAATTTTTACACTATTGAGGACTAAGGATAATTTATTCTGCATTATCTTAGTCATAATATTCTTTACTAGGCTAGTTGAGTTCACCCTTTTCTTTCATTGTTTTCTTTAGGAAATGAGAATATAACTGGGACTAGTCGGGGAATGGAGTGATGGTCCAAGATGGTGGCTATAGTAGTCCTCACTATTCTATAAAATAGTGTGATAATAATTGTAATAAGGACTTATTTTGAGTTCGGATATTGTCTATGAGACAATATTTATATTAAAACTCACAGTTATGTTTTGTCGTATTTTGCACGACAGTTCAATGGTTGTATAAATGAAGTTTGTATTTAAAATTATGTACCATGTATTTGGCGACTCAGAATGGGTTGTGTAGACCTATTTTGGGGGCGTCACAGTTCGTATCAAAGCTTAGAGATATGATCCCTGGCAGAGATCTTAGGCTATAACTAGGAGGGGAGAGACGAGTAAATTCTTCACTAGTGTGTCCTACTTAAGCTTATTTTTTATTTAATTGGTTGGTCAGAATATAAGGATAATATGTGGCATGTCAATTAACCCTTGTTTTGTGGCAGTGTTTGAGAATGACATCTGAAAATTTTGAGATAAGCAATGGAGCGCATGAGACCATTGAGACACTGCCAATCAATAACCAGGATAATGTGCATCATGAAGGTAATAATCCTCATAAAAACAACACTGACCAAATGATGAATGATGTGATGTTTAAGAGCTTTCTGCAATTCATGTAACACCAAACGAGAAAGATTCCTGTTCAAAATATAGGTGGAATCAATGGAAACTCACGGCTGGTCACTCCTATGCAATTCAAGGAGATGGGACCACTGGAGTTTTTGGGAAAGCCAGAGCCACTTAAGTCAGAGACGTGGATTAAGCAGATCAACAAGATATTTGATGTCTTGGGATGCTCAGAAGAGCAAAAGGTTCCTTTCGCCACCTTTATGTTGCGAGGAGATGTAGATTACTAGTGGGAATCTGTAAAATGTACTCATTTTTCCGCACTAAAGATTTCTTGGGAGAAGTTCCAAGAATTGTTCAACGACAAGTACTTTTCAGAGAGTATTCGTCACATGAATGAGATTTAATTCATTAAGCTAGAACAAAATAATATGACCGTATCGCAATGCGAGGCTAAGTTTGCGGAGTTATCCCGGTTTGCATCCCATTTGGCAGATAATGAGGAACAACATATGATGCGAATGTTTCTGTTAAGTTTAAAGCCCAAAATTCGTCAATACCTCATTTCTCACAAACTTTATTTATATTCAGATGTTGTGAATAGGGCTCAGTTATTGGAACGCGATAATGAGTCAGCCTAACCAAAAGATAACAGCCGACAAAACGATAATGGTCATACCAATGACAACAATCATCGAAGCGGTGATAGCAAACGTGGAGGAAATTATCATGCTAGAAATGGTAATCACTACGTTGGTAATCCTGGCCAAGATAATAGAAGAAATGAGTCAGGTGGAAATTTCAAAAAGAGAAGGTTTAATAATGATGGAAAGACAGCAGCACCAATACCCGTTTTTAAGGAAGGAGAACGACCATCGATCGTATGCTACAGATGCGGAGAGGAGGGACATATCAGTCCAAACTGTACGCAGCAACCCAAAATGTATTTTAATTACGGAAAGAAAGGTCACCTAGCTCAATTTTTTCGTATAATGAAGTCAAGTACAGCTGGGGTGGTGACACCAAAGGTTGTCTCAGACAAGTCAAAGCCGGTAGTTCAAGGGAGAACGTTTGTCGTGACTTCCCGAAAAGCGAAAAACCCGAACAAAGTTATCACGGGTAAGCTAATCATAAACTCTTGCGAAGTCTATACCTTATTAGATACCGGTTCTACCCATTCTTTTATTTCACCTGCTTGTGCTCAATGTTTAAATTTGACTCTAGAGAAATTAGACTTTGACTTATCTGTTGAAACTCCGTTAGGAGAAACCTTCATTACATCCACTATTTATAAATCTTGTTTGATTCAAATCGACACTTTCACATTACATTTTGATCTCATCTCTTTGAAAACACTTGTATTTGATGTGATTTTAGGGATTGATTGGTTAACTACTCATCATGCTAAAATTGATTATTTTCATAAGGTTGTTAGTTTTCATATTCCTAGTGTAACACCCCCTTTCCGAAATAGAAAGAGAGGTTACTCAAAACTCAACAAAACTAATGAATATATATAAGAAGGCTCTAAATTACAAAAGAATAATCTCATAATGATTAAATGTCATAAGACAAACCATAATAAATGCCACACTGGCTCAAACCACAATCTGAACTAATTATTACAACTCTAAATAGATCAATTTATCAAAGCCTAACAAAATATATATAAACCATTGGAATGAAGGAAGCTCTCATCACACTTACCCTTGATCCCCCTGATTACCTGCTGGAAGAAAAACACAGCATGAACCAAATGCCCAGTACGGATATAGAATAAAAGAATGAGGAAACGAAATAACTAACACAATTAAATAAACTGAACTATACGAACAAAACTAACACAACGAAAAGATAGGCTGAAACAAATGGCTGGGTGTTATTTCATACCGAGCTCAAAACAAATAGTAATATACCTTGCCACACAGGCAAGTCAAATAATGCCACACACGCAACCACACATCGGATTGCGCAATCCAGATGTGTGCAAAACCGGAAGGCGTGTTTGGCACAAACATCACCAATCTGCAGAACAGAACAGAAAACTAGGGTCGGCCCATACCCCTCCCACAACAAAACACCAAATGGCCAACTCCTACCGGAACACAAAACGGAGACGCCGTGGACTGATCACACCACCACGGAAGGTGTCACGCCTCGGTGCCAAGAGGACATGCCTATGGTACCCCCACAGGTGGTTATAGCTCAGGTATATGGTATTCTAACAAAGATATCATGTCACAAGACATGCGACATAATACCAACAAAAAGGGTTTTTAATATGTACATGTTAAACTGAAATGAATCATCAACTCAAAGTCTCCAAAAATATTAACATGTACTTTCTACGAAAATCAAAATAAATACAAAAGATGATACACTAGATCAAGAGTACAAACACGAGTTCTAAGTATCAATACCAAGACGGAACTATCAAAATAAATTTAGACATGTTGTACTAGTCTAAAGAGTACAAAAATGAGTTCCAACTATGAACGCCAAAACAAACTATCAAAATAAATTGACAAGGAATAATTATGAGATGCAATACTAAATTTCAAAAAGAATAACGAAACGAACAAATCAAAAACAAAAGAGTCTCGCTGAAAGAGTACGGAATCCGTACCTGAATTAAGCAATGTAATACCCAAAATTATTATCCCAATATAGTTCGTTAAATTCCTTCCGTTCGAACTAATTTAAATAAAATAATAATAAATACTATAAGTATACATACCAACTGTATAACTAAAAAATAAAAAATAAAAAAAATCATGTTGTTCGAATTACAAAACTTTATAAAATTTAACTAAAGTAATATAACCAATATACATAATCAGTGACATAGCCTTTATAATTGATAGCCTGTAATTTAATACACAAAGAATAATTTAATTAAAGATACCAATTTCTTATATTAATGTCATAAAGGATGACAACGCAGGTAATGCATATATATATAAGTGATCCAATTACTAATGATACACACCTTTGATTGACCACATAAAAAAACTGTTATATGAGTGGAAAAGAAAAACCCGCACATTATGCTATGAAACTTGGTGATATCACCGAATACCCACACATTATTATTAATTTTAGACTGCAAAGAAGTGACACATGCATATATATATATATATATATATATATATATATATATATATATATATATATATAACTTATCAATTCTTAATTCTTATGCCATACCAGTATAATCCGATCGTCTTTTTCCTTTGTTTAGTTATCATGCAATCAGATTCTCCTTTCTTTTCTCTACGGTCGATTATAACGAAAGTAAGATTAGGTTTTGTTATATGTTTATTTATTAAAAAAATTTATTAATTAATATATTTTACTAACTCTCCTAATTTAATAGTTTTAATTAATTTTTAATTTTATCTTTTTTTAAAAAAAAAATACACAATTATAAATTAGACCTACTTAGTTTAAAGCTCAATTTTTACTAATTTAATTTATCCATCACATACTAATATTTATTAGCCCACATAAATTAAATAACTAGTTTGACCCAATAAATGACAAAGTCCAATTAATATGTTTTAAAATAAAGTAATTTTTTTTATATTTAATATTTATATATTTTACTGGGTATTACATCACCTACCCCTTAAAAAGGATTCCGTCCCCGGAATCAAAAGAATAGAACGCACCTAAATATCAAAAAGATGCGGATACTCCGCTCGAATAGACTCTTCCATCTCCGGGTAGCTTTCATTCAATGATTTTTCCACAAACCTTAACAAAAGCGGAATTGTCTTCCTCCTCATAATCCGCTTCTGACGATCCAAAATCGCTTTCTATTGTTTCCTCACAAGTAAGATCCTTTTGAATCTTATCGAATGGATATTGCACCACGTGCAACGGATGATAATGATAACTCCTCAACACCGACACATGGAACACATTGTGCACATGAGCTAACTGTGGAGGCAAAGCTAACCTGTATGCAACCTCACCAACCCTCTCCAAAATCTCAAATGGGCCAATATAACGCAGACTAAGTTTCCCTTTCAACCCAAATCGCTGAATTCCCTTCCAAGGAGAAACTTTTAGAAACACATGCTCACCAGGTTCAAACTCTAAAGTCCTCCTATGCTTATACGCATAACATTTCTGCTGTGATCGAGCCGACTTCAATTTCTCCTTAGCCATCGCTACCTTCCCCGTAGTGATTTAAACTAACTCAGGCCCTTCTATGGCCCTTTCGCCAACCTCATCCCAACAAGTTGGTGCCCGACACTTCCTACCATACAATGCCTCAAAAGGAGCCATTCCAATACTTGCATGCCAACTGTTGTTATAAGAAAACTCAACTAGGCTCAAGTAATCATCCCAATTACCCGACCACTCAATTGTACAAGACCTCAACATGTCCTCTAATGTCTGAATAGTCCGTTCGGATTGCCCATCAGTTTGCGGATGAAAAGAAGTACTGAAGTTGAGCCGAGTACCCCAAGCTCGTTGAAACACTTTCCAAAATTGCGAAGTAAATCGTGGGTCCTGATCTGAAACAATAGACATTGGAGTACCATGAAGTCTAACAATCTCCTGTTGAAAGATATGTGCAAACCTATCCACTGAGTAACCCTCATGGATCGCCAAAAAGTGTGCTGATTTAGTCAACCGATCCACCACTACCCAAATGGCATCATTCTTCTTAAAAGTCTTTGGCAACCCAGTCACAAAGTCCATCGTGATATCTTCCCACTTCCAAACTGGAATGTCTAACTGTTGTAACAACCCACTAGCTCGTTGATGTTCTATCTTCACTTATTGACAAGTGAGGCACTTCCCAACATATTCAGCCACATCTCGTTTCATCTCATTCCACCAAAAATTCTTCTTTAAATCCCTATACATCTTCGTAGAACCTGGATGAATAGAAAATGGCGAACAATGAGCCTCAGCCAACACAGCCTCCCAAATGATTGGATCGGATGGTACACACAACCACTCACCCAACCAAATCACACCGTGGTCATCAATACGAAACTCGGGCTGCTTGCCCTCCCCACAACTCCCCATCTTATTTTTGAGCTTTTTTGACTCGCGAGATAAGAGAGGGCTCCACTCTCATACCCGCCAAAAGCCCATCTGAACCTCGTACATACAACTCCAACTCGATCTACTCCATATCCAAAATAAGTTAAGGTTGTGTAATAAGGTCGCTACACTCCGAAACTCTTTCTTTGCTAAGAGCATACGCAAACCACATTTGCCTTCCCGGGTGATACTGAATTCTAGCATCATAATCTTTTAGAAGTTCCAACCAACGCCTCTGCCTCATATTGAGCTCCTTCTGAGTGAAGATGTATTTAAGACTTTTGTGATCGGTGAAGATATCACAAGTCTCTTCATACAAATAATGCCTCCAAATCTTTAGGGCAAAGATCACGGCTGCCAACTCCAAATCATGTGTGGGGTAATTCACCTCGTAAGGTTTAAGTTGCCTAGAAGCATAAGAAATCACCTTACCGTGTTGCATCAAAACACACCCCAAGCCCTTCTTAGAAGCATCACTATAAATCTGGTAACCACTTGTCCCCGACGACAATGCAAATATAGGAGCTGTCACAAGTCGTTTCTTCAACTCCTCGAAACTCTTCTCCTGCTCCTCATTCCACATAAACTTCATGCCCTTTCTCTTCAACTGAGTTAATGGTAAGGCAAGCAAGGAAAACCCTTCCACAAACCGCCTATTATAATACCGCCAAACCCAAGAAACTCCTAATCTACATCACCGTAGTAGGTCTCAACCATTTAGTGATAGCCTCAATACCAGTGAGATCCACCTTAATGCCTTCAAGTGAAACAATGTGGCCCAAAAATGCAACTGCTCCAACCAAAACTCGCATTTAGAGAATTTAGCATATTACTTCTCTTTACGCAAAATCCCAACAACGTCATGCGAAGATGCTCCTCATGTTCTTCCTTAGACTTGGAGTAAACCAAAATGTCATCAATAAAGAAAATAACAAATTAATTCAAGTACTCCTGAATTCAGATTCATCAAATCCATAAACACCGTCGGAGCATTAGTCAACCCAAATGGCATCACCAGAAACTCGTAATGCCCATATCGAGTACGAAAAGTTATCTTAAGGATATCCTCATCCCTCAACCTCAACTGATGATAACCTGATCTCAAGTCTATCTTCAAAAAATACTTTGCCCCCTAAAGTTGGTTAAACAAGTCATCAATCCTCGGCAATGGATACCGATTCCTGATGGTAATCTTGTTCAACTCCCTGTAGTTTATACACAACCTTATTGACCCATCCTTCTTCTCCACAAATAAGACTGGAGCACCCCATGGCGAAATAATTGGCCGAATCACACCACGATCTAAAAGCTCCTGCAACTGTTCCTTTAGCTCCTGCAACTCCAACGGTGCCATTTGATACGACGCCTTAGAGATAGGCTCCGCACCAGGAACAAGCTTAATAGCAAACTCCACTTCCCGCTGCGGTGGCAACCCTGACAACTCCTCAGGAAACACATCAGAATAGTCACGAACAATTGGAACATCTTCAATACGAGACTCACCCTTAAGAGGTATCTTTCACAAATGCCAAATATCCCTCACAACCCTTTGCCACCAACTTTCCAGCCTTCAAAGCTGAAATTAAATTCACCACTCTACTAGGCTGTGAACCTTGAAACACGAATTCTGGAGACTTCACATCTCCAAATATAACCTTGTATTCAAGGAATATTTGGATCATTTTGTGGTTATCTTTATTGATGACATCCTCATATACTCCAAAAGTTGTGAAGATCATGAACAACAATTGAGACTGATATTCCAAAAGCTTCATGAAAACAAGTTATACACCAAGTTAAAGAAATGCGAGTTCTGGCTTGAAGAAGTGGCATTCTTTGGGCACGTGATATTGAAACACGGAATATCAGTTGATCCGGCGAAGATTGAAGCGATACAAAGTTGGGAGCGACCTAAGTCAGTAACCGAAGTACGTAGCTTTCTGGGCTTAGCTGGTTATTATCGGAGATTCATGGAAGGATTTTCTCGAATCGCCACTCCTTTAACTCAGCTGACTCGAAAAGATACAAATTCGGATGGATCAAGGAATGTGAAAAGAGTTTCTAAGAACTCAAGAAAAGACTTATTTCAGCACATGTTCTGACATTACCATCAGGTTCGGAGGGATTTTTCATCTACAACGATGCTTCAGGAAAAAGTTTAGGATGTGTTCTCATACAACATGGGAAAGTCATAGCCTATGCCTCACGACAACTCAAAAAATATGAGAGGAATTATCCTACTCATGATCTAGAGTTGGCAGCAGTCGTTTTCGCGCTAAAGATCTGGAGACATTACCTGTATGGGGAGAAAGTGGAAATCTATACAGATCATAAAAGCCTCAAATATTTCTTCACCCAAAAGGAACTCAACATGCGGCAATGAAGTTTGTGATGCCCTCAAAATAGGTCCACACAACCCATTCTAAGTCGCCAAATATATGATACAGAAACCAAATACAACTTCATTAATACAACAAAATACGACAACACATACGCTGAGAGTTTTAATACAAATATTGTCTTATAGACAATATCCAAACTCAAATAAAGTCCACATTACAATTATTGTTACACTATTTTATGAAATAGTGATGACTGCTATAATAACCATCTTGGAGCATTACTCCACTCCCCAACTAGTCCCAGCTACATTCTCGTCTCCTAAGAAGAACAATGGAACCAAAAGGAAAAGGGTGAGCTCAACTAGCCTAGTAAAGAATATTATGACTAAGATAATATAGAACAAATTATCCTTAGTCCTCAACAGGAAAAAATCTGATAGAATACAATAGACAACATGTTTTAGAATACAACTGCAGCGGAAACTGCAATCCATTAGAAAAGTCAAGTAAAACATGAAATCTACTATCTTCTATGATTTAAAAGTCTATCATCAATATTTTATCCCTGTAAAACCAAGCAATAAATATTTTAAATCAATGAATTATCCATGCACTACGGGCCAAGGATATTCATTAGTATCACCAGTGGTCATGATCATGCCAAACACCTGTCTATCTTTGCACTACGGGCCAAATAGAACTTTTACCACAAATATTATCTGTAACATTAAAGATTATGATTATACCAATACACAATTCCTAGTCATAATCATACCAATCAAAAGTCCATCTTTGCAGTATGGGCCAAATATGACTTCCTGTATAAGCATGATGATGATAACAATGATATAAAGATTCAATCAAGTGAGATACATAATAAATATTAGAGAATTCTAATTCAATTTATCTAGAGTTCAAATATGTCCAAATTGTCAACATGATAACTATTTGTTAAGTAAAATTCAAGAATGAATTCATGTATCAAAAATAATTTGGACAGAAAAAAATTAAATTCTGTTATGAATAGTACTCGTGAATAGTACCGTATGTATGAATAGTATCGTATGTATAAATATTACTGTATGAATAGTACCCAGACATGAAAAGTTTAAAATTTAATAAGAAAGTTCAGACCAATATTTCAGTGAAATAATATTAGATGAAGCGCAAAACTTATTCAATTTTTGATATAAATAGAGGGGTTATTATGAAATATTTGTTGTAAGTTTGGCTTATTACATGTACCCCCGCTTACTCATTTTTTAAAATCGTCGGTAGAAATTTATCTCAGTTTTGTTTTATTATTATTATAATAGTAATAAAACATAAAACTTTTTATATAAAACACAATACTTTTTTATATTATATATAAAGTTATTCATTTTATTAGATTATAAATAGAATATATTATATTTTATATAAAGTTTTTATTTTATTAGAATATTTTATTGCACAGTAATGAATAGTAAAATTCACGTGAAATCGTCTAAAATTCTTCTGTTCACCCGTGATTGTTTTTTCTTAAATAGTGCCTTATCATTTTCTCCTATAAATAGAATGCTTAGTTAAGAAATGAAAATCACACCAGAATCAGAGAATTTTTCATCTATAATATTGTGTATTTCTTTCTAGTATAAGGATACTTTGAGTGTAGAAAATAGTACAAGTTTTCTTCAAGAATATCTCCGCCATACCAGTCAGATTTACTCTCCTTTTAAGGTAAGGGATATTATTTTCGTTCAATATTCGTAAGAAATATTAATTTCTTCCATACTTTGAAGTATGTATGTGACGCCCCCAAAATAGGTATACATCACCTATTCTGAGTCGCCAAATACATGGTACATAATACAAATAAAATCTTAAATATACAACATGAGTTGTGAGTTTTAATACAAATATTGTCTTCTAGACAGTATTCAAACTCAAAATAAGTCCTCAATACATTTATTATCACACTATTTCATAGAATAGTGAGGACTACTAATGCTATCATCTGAGACCAGTCACTCGGTTCCTAGACTAGTCCTCGCCACGTTCTCATTTTTCAAGAGAACAATGAAAGCAAAATGGTGAGCTCAACTAGCCCAAGAAGAAATATTATGGCTAAGATAATGCAAAATAAATTATCGTTAGCCTTCAACGATCGTTAAACCGATACAATATAACAAACATCAAGTTTAATTGCGGTGAACAAGCAATCTATTAGAAGAGTCAGTAGAAAATAAAATCTACTATCTTCATGATTTAAAAGGCTTTTCATCACTTTTATCATTTGAGACTCAAACTTATTAAATAAATCACGTCATCCCTACTACTACGGCCAAGGATATTCATTAGTATCACGATCACAAATTATCCATGCACTTCACGGGCTGAGGATATTCGTGTTTTCATCAATGGTCATGATCATGCCAACAAGCGCCCATCAATGCACTACGGCCGATGAATACTTTTACCACATCATTTGTAACATTACTTGGTAACGACTATCTAGAATAATCCACAGTCATAATCATACCAAGTCCATTACATGCACTACTGCCGCCCACGAGATGACTTTCAACATAATATTAACATGAGGATGATGATAATGACATAATAATTCAATAAAAAAGTTCAAGAATTAAATTTTAAAGATTTATAAGTTAATTTATCACGAACTCAGCGTCCAAATTATCAACATGATCTTTGCTTTGTGGAGTAAAATTCAAGAATGCTCGAATAATATTTCCATGAAAAGATATCTTTGGATGAAGCGAAAATATCCAGGATATTCTACTAATTTCATGGAGTATAGAAGCCAAAACTTTAACCAATTGAGTATAATAGAATATATGAACTCGTAAATGGATTTTTAGCGCCATGCAGTAATCACGTAGAGCATGATCATTTCCACAATTTAATAAGGAATGAATACAAAGGATCATTCACCATGCGTGTGGTAATCCACGTAGATGATTATTCCGAATAATAAAAGAATGGAATAATGGAAGAATTCGCCGTAAATGCGATGAAGCCGCATGATATAAGTTATTCAGCGTAATAATAAAGAATGGAGCGAAGTCATGCGAAATCCGCATGCATGACAGGATATTCCAATGCGAATAATAAAGAATGGAATAACAACGAGAATTCACCGGGCATGCGATGAAGCCGCAGCGGCGGTTATTCTAACGAGAATAATAAATAATGGAACGAAGTAAATGCGTAATACGCACGAACGAGGATAATCCAACGAGAATAATAAAGAATGGAATAATAGAAGAATTTTACCATGTATGCGGTGCAGATGCATAGGCGAGTTATTCCGAGAATAATAAATAGTGGAACGGGCCGAGGCGTATACGCACGCAGGTGAGGATATTCAAGCAGAATAATTAAGAATGGAATAATGGAAGAATTTCACCATATATGGTACTTTAGCATGGCTGGTTATTCCAACATAATAATAAGGAATGGAATAACAATAGCTCTCTTCATAAAAATGAAATAAATAATACCCCTTACCTTAGAATAAAAATTTGGATCTTTGGAGTAGAGATGTGTGCAGACTTCTTCTTCTTCTTTCTCTATAATTTCTCTCTATAATAATTGCTCTATAGCTTTAGTGAATTGGTGAGAAATGAAGGAAGAATGAGCTTCTATTTATAGAGAAATATTGTTTTGATAATTGCACGTTTTGGGGCTCGAAAAATTACAGTACAATACCTCTAACTTTTCTTTCATTTTTAATTTAGTCCTGCAAGTATTATCAAACTTGCATCACCTCCCCTAATAGTAAATAATGTGAATCAATAGTTCAATCATGTGATTCAATAGTTATAATCATGTGAAAATACGAATAACAGTATAGTACCTCCATCTATACCCCCATCTTTAACTTAGTCATGCAAGTATTATCAATCTTGCACCAACTACCCTAATAGTACATGAATGTGAATCAATAGTATACACATGTGAACAAATAGTTATAATCATGTGAATTAATAGAAATTAATTACTCATTTATCCGATTAATTATCCGATAACTTTCAGACATCAATTATTATCGAAATAAATGTCGATTTTCACAACACTAATAATTCCAACATAATGGAACTATCAATTTCATCTTTAATCAACACGAACTTATTCATCATTAATATTATAACTCACAATATTTAACAACCAGGTCGTTCCCAGGAAAGAGGGGCTTTCAGATAAGGATTTCTCCTTATTGACGCCAATGATTAGATGACAAACCTCTCCTTGACAGAACTTCTAGACATTGTAAATATTAAAATTTAATAATATGAATTACTTTGTCATCTCAATTATTGATTTAATAATATATCATATTATCTGGATAATCTTTGTGACAATAATCAAATCAATAATATGAGAGATATGATGCACAATTCTTGTATGTAATAATTGAGTATAAGCGAGTGACTTCTCACGTAAGCATCAATAACCAATCTGCCAGTGTGCTTCTTATGCAACCACACAGCGTATCGTTGTATTTACTTCTAGGATAGTTCAAGCGGTTTTACTTGGTAACACTTTCGCCGTTATTTTTATAAAAAGATAATTCTGTGTTTTCTAAATACGACAATACCTCCGTTGTGGGGTCCACCAATGATTGTGTCGTTGTACGGATATTCCCCGACAAAAAGAATATTCTCCGAACAATCGAATATTATATAACAACTTGCATACTTTTCAAAATTTGTAAATATTACCCACAACTATAACATTATATCAAATCCACACCATAATATTAAAAAAAATATTTCGAGAAATTTAAATCTTTATTCATAAAATTTGGGGTCTCACAATGCAAGTAATATTATTTTTTTTTATATTCATAAATCTACACTTATTTTGATAAGCATTGCTTCTATACTCCCTAAAATTAGTAAAATATCCTTGAATTTTGCGCTTCATCTAGTATCGTTTCACTAAAATATTTTTCTGAACTTTCTTATTATATTTTAAATCTATGGGATCTATTTATGGGGATACTATACTATTCACGGGTCTTATTATGACAAAATTGGTTTCTTTTTTGTCCAAATTATGTTTGATACATGAATATCATTCTTGAATTTGACAAAATTGGTGACCATGTTGACAATTTGGACATTCTTGAACTATGGATAAATTTTATTATAAATCTCTAATATTTATCCTTGATCTCACTTGATTCATTCTTTATATCATTGTCATCATCCTCGTGCTTATATTGTGCTGAAAGTCATCCTTGACCCGTAGTGCATAGATGAACTTTCGATTGTTATGATTATGTCTAGGAATTGTATATTGGTATAATCATGACCTGTAATGTTACAGACAAATTGTGAGACCCCGAATTTTATGAAATGAAAGTATTCAAATTTTTTTTAATTTTAATTATTATTTTATTTCGTAAATGGTTAAATTGATAAAAGGTTAAAGTTAAGAGTGATATGTGAAAATTTTTGCAAAGTATACAAGTTGTTATATAATATTCAATTGGTCGGGAAATATTCATTTTAACAAGAAATATAAATGCAATGACATCAAGACAATCGTCAGTGGACCTCACAATGGAAGTATCATCGTATTTAAAAACGACATAATTATCATTTTATAAATATAACTTGGCGAAAGTGTTACTCGTTAAAACTGTTGAACTACCCAGTAGTAAAATTACGATGTCTGGCGTGGTTGTATAGTAGCACACGGTATTGATTATTGATGCTTACGTGAAGTCACCAGCTTATACTCAATTGTTGCTATACAAGAATTGTCAGATCATATCTCTCATATTATTGATTCAATTATTATCACAAGATCATCTGCATAATATATATTATTAAATCAATAATTGAGACGACAAAGTTATTCATATTATTATTTGCAATATTGACAATGTCTAGAAGTTACATCGAGGAGAGGTTTGGTCACCTAATCATGCGCCGCCAAGAAGGAGAAATCCTTATTGAAAGCCCTCTTTCCGGAACGACCTGTTGTTAAATATTGTACGTTATAATATTAATAATGAATGTTATTAAAAAATAAAATTTGAGTTCGGAGTTGAATTTGGAGACGCGGACGTGATATTTGAGTCCAGAACGATGAAATTAGTAGAAATAGACTATAAACACAAAATTTGTCGGGGTTGACGTTTTGGTCAATAAAGTCAACAGTTGACTTTTTTAGAAAAAGTCAAACTTTGAAAATTCAAAAATGAAATTTTTGAGAAAAATATTTCCATTGTGATGGGATTGTTAGTGTTAGTGAAAATCGACATTTATTTCGATAATAATTGATGTCTGAAGGTTATATTGACCAATCGGGTAATTAATCGAATAAATAAGCAATTAATTGTTATTAATTCACATGATTATAACTATTTATTCACATGTGTGTACTATTGATTCACATTCATGTACTATTAGGGGAGGTGGTGAAAGATTGATAATACTTGCATGACTAAGTTAAAAATGGAGGTATAGATGGAGGTACTATACTATAATTCGTATTTTCACATGATTATAACTATTGAGTTACATGATTGTACTATTAATTCACATTATTTACTATTAGTGGAGGTGGTGCAAGTTTGATAATACTTGCAAGACTAAATTAAAAATGAAAGAAAAGTTGAAGGTATTATACTGTAATATTTTGAGCCCCAAAATGTGCAATTATCAAAACAATATTTCTCTATAAATAGAAGCTCATTCTTTATTCATTTCTCACCAATTCACTAAAGCTATAGAGCAATCATTATAGAGAGAAATTATAGAGAAAAAGAAGAAGAGAAGTCTGCTACCTCACTATTTCAGTATCCAGTTTTTTCTAAGGTAAGGGATATTATTATTATAGTAAGGGATATTATTATTATAGTAAGGGGTATTATTTCTTTCGTATTCATGAAGAGAGTTATTGTTATTCCATTCCTTATTATTCTGTTGGAATAACTCAGTATAATGTGACTCACCGTATACATGGTGAAATTCTTCCGTTATTCCATTCTTTATTATTCA
This sequence comes from Panax quinquefolius, assembly GCA_020205615.1. Lineage (NCBI taxonomy): Eukaryota > Viridiplantae > Streptophyta > Magnoliopsida > Apiales > Araliaceae > Panax > Panax quinquefolius. The sequence continues at coordinate 12,050,587 of CM035152.1, forward strand.
TTGGAATAACCCGTCTCAAAATGATCTATCTCTACGTATCCGGTGAATTTCATTGTTATTTCATTCTTTATTATTACATTGGAATATCCTATCTGCAATGGATTATGCATGACCTGGTTCCATTCTTTATTATTCTATTAGAATATCCTATCTGTGTGCGGATTACTGGTGACACAGTTCCATTCTTTATTATTCATTGGGAATAACTTGTTTTGCGCGATCTATCGCATGCATGGTGAATTCTTATGTTATTCCATTCTTTATTATTCTATTGGAATAACCTGTCTATGTGGATTACCGCATGCATGGTGAATGATCCTTCGTAATCATTCCTTATTAAATTATGAAAATGATCTATCTACGTGGATTACCGCATGGCGGGTGAAAATCCATTTGTAGTTTCATAATTTTATGACCCTCAAAAATTCTGGAAAAATTTGAAATGATAATTTGATGAGTTTTCTATATTGTGTCCAAAATGGCGATCTTTGGATGTATAGATTAAGAGTTATGGATTTTATGAGAAAAGACTATTTTAAAAGTAAACCCTTATAACTCCTTGTGGTTAACTCCGAAATTGGTAAAAATTTTATTGGGAGTACATATATATAACAGGAGTATACCCTGTAAATTTTGGAATTTTTGGATAAAAGTACAATTTATGATAAATGTCTAATTCAATAGCTTTTAGCCATATAAAAATAGTAAATGAATTTTAAAATTCGAGAAAATATATGTTCAATATGGGACTATATATTCGCTAAATACCGAGAAAATATATATTTATGGAAATGATTTGGTATTTTTCATGAAAATGAACTAGTTATGAGTAAATGAATTAAATATGTTATGTGAAGTAACAAAATTGGAAAATAGGATTTTATGGCTTGGGATTCCTATATAGGGTATATGCAGATTTTTGATGAGGATTTGATCATTGGTGATGAAATCTTATGAGTACGGCATTTTGAATGATTAAATGCATTATTTGGTAAAGTGTAAATAATTGAAATAAATTGTTTATAAGTTTAAGAAGTGATTAAAATATTGTTATAATATTAATAATATTAGATTATGAGTTTATTAAGTGATTGATAATATTTGGATAAATTTAAAGTCTTTAATATTTATCCTTGTTTTCGTTTGATTAATGCTTATATCATTGTCATCATCCTTATGCTTATATTATGATGAAAGTCATCTTTGGCTTACGTGCAAAGATGGACTGTTGATTATTGGTTTTACAGTTGTATATCTTTAGCTTACGTGCAAAGATGGACTATTGATTATTGGTTTTACAGTTGTATATCTTTGGCTTACATGCAAAGATGAACTATTGATTGATGAGTAACTTTGGCTTATGTGCATAGATGAACTGTTTATTGGTATGATTATGACCAGGGGTCAATCGGTATAATTATGACCCGTAATATTATAGATGATGTGGTAAAAGTCCTCATTGGCCAGTAGTGCATTGAGGAACAGTTATTGGTATGATTATAACCAGGGATTGTTCGATATAATCATGACCATTGATGATTACATGAATATCATTGGCCGTAGTGCAGGGATGATTCGATGATGTAGATTATTTATTAAGCTGAGTCTCAGTGATAAAATATTGATTATACACTTTTAATTTGTAAAAGATAGTAGATATCATGCTCTACTTGACTCTTCTAAAATACAGTTGTATGTCTTTGGCCTGTAGTGCAAAGATAAATTGTTAATGAATATCTTTGGTCGTAGTGCAAAGATGAATTTATTAGTATGATTGTGAGCAAGAATTATGATTTGGTATAATCATGATTTTTGATATTTCAGGTGAAGATAGGTGATGAAAATTATCTTCTTCCTGAGTGCGAAGAGGAATTTAGAATCACAATTATGATTATGAGTTATTCATATGATTGTGGACGAGGAATTGTTGATTGATATTCTGAGGATAAAACATTATTGGTGGACTTTTAACATAGAGAAGATAATAGACCTGATGGTCTATTTGACTCTTCTAATGGATTGCTCGTTCCGCTGCAACTATGGTTAAAAAGTTTTATCATCTACCTTATGTTCTAAATATCTGTTTTATTATTAACGAAGGCTATTGATAATTTAATTATCTTTAGTCATGATATCCTTTACTGGGCTATTTGTGCTCACCCTTTGCTTCACAATTCCTTTCAGGTAATAAGAGTGTAGCTGGGTCGAGCGGGGATAACAGGGAAATCGTGTGATGGTCCGAGACTGTCGAAGTTTCTCAATACATTATAAAATGGCATGACATGCAACAGATAATTGCATGTATTGAGGACCTAAGATGTGTGTGTCATATTTTATACGTCACTTAATAATTGATTTTGGTGAACAACAATAGGGTGATGAGAATCCAACTTTGAAAGCGTCAAAAGTGCACCTCATTAGAATGAATATGATAGTAATCTTCTCGTTCTTCTTTGGGGTCTTAAAATATTTGCTGCTATATTTTATATGGCATTGTAACAATTTGAGTTTGGATACTGTCTATGAGACAATATTGTATTAAAACTCATAGCTTATTTGTTGTCGTACTCTGCACAACAGTTCAACAGTTGTATAAATAAAGTTTGTATGTGATTTTTATAGTATGATATCTTGCGACTCAGAATGGGTCGTGTGGACCTATTTTGGGGGCATCACACAAATGATGTGGTGAAAGTCATATTTGGCCCATAGTGCATAGATGTAGGGGTGCTCAAAAAATTCGGTTTTTTACCGAACCGGTTGAAACCGGTACCGGCGGTATCGGTTTATTTCAGTTTTGGTTTATTCGGTACCATTTTTTCAATATTTTTATACTTTTCGGTAGCGGTAACGGTAATGAAAATTTTGAATTTGGTAAATACCAAAAAATTGAAAAAGAACCAAAAAAGTTGAAAAGCAATAACATATTCTGTAACATTAAGAAGCTTCATTTTGGAACTTATGCACAAGATTTAACTACATGATCTATCAGAATCTATTCAATAGCAGGACTAAAATAGTGGGTCAAATACAGTTTGGCAATGTGCACCATATTATAGATAGTGAAAATTATAAATTAGGAGTGCTATAGAAATATCTAATGGTATATGCTACATAGTTATCACAGAATTATAGGAAAAAAGAAACATGTGAGAGGACGTGATATGAGGAAATACGGAGAGTCAAAGCACTAGTGTCCTCAAGTGACCAAGAAATTAAATCAAGTTCACACAATATGCAAGTAAGGCGAGAATGAAGAGCGGATACCAAATTATTTTGACATCATTTCGCAAGAGCTTGTGATGCCAACCACGCCAGGCTCCATCAACAATGTTGCAGGCGATAAGAATATAACAACAATTGGAGCCATGTACTGTAGAAGGTTCATAGAGTTCAGTTTTTCCTTAAAAAAGTTAAAAAAGAGTCTATAATCTACCTTTTAAGCTACAAATAGGAAGTAGTAAATTATGTAACAAACTAATAATCGCAAGTTCTTAGTATGTTTCAATAATGAACAAGATTTTCAAGACCACAAGAAATAAGCTAAATCAAAAATTTGTTAATATAAAAAAAAATTATTTAATTATTACAGCATAACCGAAAATCGAACCGAAAAAACAAGTACCGATTTTGTAATAGAACCAGCATCAATCCGATTATTAATTCGCCAATGCATCGATTCTTGATTTTTTGGGTTTTTCAGTTCGGTACTGGATCAGTTTTTTCAATACTGGTTTGGTTTTTTACCAATGAGCACCCCTACATAGATGGACAGGTGTTTGGCATGATCATGACCACTGGTGATACTAAAAAATATCATTGGCCCGTAGTGCATAGATAATTTGATGATGTGGAATATTTATTGAGTTGTGTTACAGAGATAAAATATTGATGATGAACTTTTAAATCATAGAAGATAGTAGACATCATGCTCTACTTGATTCTTCTAATGGATTGTTTGTTCCGCTGCAGTTAAACTTGTTGTCTATTGTATTCTATCAATTTTTACACTGTTGAGGACTAAGGATAATTTATTCTGCATTATCTTAGTCATAATATTCTTTACTAGGCTAATTGAGTTCACCCTTTTCTTTCATTGTTCTCTTTAGAAAATAAGAATATAGCTGGGACTAATCTGGGAATGGAGTGATGGTCCAAGATGGTGGCTATAGGATCCTCACTATTTTATAAAATAGTGTGATAATAATTATAATGAGGACTTATTTTGAGCTTGGATATTGTCTACGAGACAATATTTGTATTAAAACTCACAGTTATGTTTTGTCGTATTTTGCACGAGAGTTCAATAGTTGTATAAATGAAGTTTGTATTAAATTATGTACCATGTATTTGGAGACTTAGAATGGGTTATGTAGACCTATTTTGGGGACGTCACATGGAATCTTGGAATTCTTTATTGATGGTGAAAAATGATGCTTATGTGTTGTGTGTGTGTGTGTATATTTATATAATATAGTTAATGGTGGACCCTCTGTTTTTGTTCACTGTGTGTAAAGATTCGTTATTTATGTCTAATGTTTGTTTATTTTTAATAATGTGGCTTTATATGTTCAAACTTATTTTTGTGGATGATTGTAATTTGTCCAACTTTAGTGTCTTTTGATGTTGTCTTTTGTCACCATGCTGAATGGTGGTTGCGAATGTCTTCATATCACAAGTTTCTGGTGTCTTTTGTCAAGTGGATGAATATGTAGTTTAGGCAAATGGTGGATGCTTTTGAGATTGGGATTAATCTCTAATAATAGTATGATATTGTTGGTGAATGGTTTTAATTGTTATGATATATGAGATTGTAACAGGTTTTTAATTGTTCTAATGTGATATTGTTGGTATAATATGGTGTGGTTGAGTTTTTTTTTTTTTTGCCAGAGGTGTAGTTTAAAAACAAAGCATTTTCAAATTGATTTCAACAGAACATTATCCAAGTAAAATTCCAACCGCAAGTTCAACCAAAATTTCCAAATTGATTTCAACATAACATCATTACCCAAGTAAAATTCTAAAAACAGAGCTGGGTCCAAACAAAGATGAAAAAATATAGCAAGTTTAAAAAAAATAGCACAACAGAGCTTCATTCATTACCATGAATTCATTACATTTACATGAGGGAATTCAAAAATCCTAACTGTTCCATCTCCCAAATTCTAATTAGAAAATTTTCTCATTTCGGTATCTCCATCAACAGAGATGGTTCCAAAGAAATTTCAAATTACCAATATCACCAAGACCCATATGATTATCAAGTAAATCCTCTCTTTGCATCGAAAATTTTGACATTTATTTTCAAGAGCTCTCAACCTCCTCAACAGATCAGGTATCAGTTGAATGGATCTCAATTGCATCAGAGGATCATACCACATGAAATACCCACAACTATGTGGCTGATAAAAAGGAAAATTTATTGGGACGAACTTCAAATCAAAGGAAATTAAAGAAAAATTACTTACTATTGCAGTGTTGCATCCATAGAATCAACGACCAAGATTCAAATCAGTTCAAGAAGTTAGAAACAAAGCTAGGTGGTGACAATGACAGTGATTAACTCCGATCATTTACTTTTACTCAAACCGTTGCTTCAATCAAATTTATTCACTCTCTGCATTCAAGAGTTCTGGGCATCCTCAATTAAATGGAATAACAGGAAGTTCATATATATATATATATATATATATATATATATATATATATATATATATATATATATATATATATATATAAGCCAATGAACATTGGAGGAAATGGGTATATTATTTTTTAGGGAAATGATGCAACGATTTTTGGTGGGAATGAAATTATACGGTCAACATACAGTTAACGAGTATCTTCGGCGAAGTATTTGGCTGGAATGACAAAAAGGAACATATTTGTTGTTTTTAAATTCATAGCGTTATTGATTGACGATTTTTAAATTTTGAGTATCAAATTAATTTTCGTCCAAACTTAAGGGGACAATTTAGTCATTTGCCTTAAAAATTAACATTATCCTATATATAATGTATTTATTTTTATAAATCTATCTATACAAAATAGGATTGCTTTTGAAAAAAAAATAATCCCGCTCAAAATCTATTAAGAGATCTGGGCCATCGAAATGTTGGGATAAATCTAACCCTTCAATACTAATTGTATCTACAAGGGCAACAAAACACGGAGGAAAAAATCTATCAATAATAAGGTTTTTCTTCCTCTTCTACCTGTTCAAACCCAGACGAAATTCAAAACCCTTTTCAGTAATAAAGTTTAGTTTCAGGAGCTAGCTAATCAATCTATTTTGATAAACCTCAACCCATCGACCCATCTGTATGCGTTATCAGATAAACCTCAACCCATCGATTTCTATAAAGAAGAAGAACCTCAACGGCCCACTACCACCGCAAAGCCACCACCATCCGATGATTCTCGGCGACAGCAGCGGCGGTGAAGAAAACCCCAAGGCCCCGAAGAAATGGGCGAAAACATGGGTCCAAGAAGAGACCCGAACTCTCATCAGCCTCCGCCGGGAAATCGACTCTCTCTTCAACACTTCAAAATCCAACAAGCACATGTGGGACCAGATTTCAACCAAAATGAGGGAAAAAGGGTTCGATCGCTCGACGACTATGTGCACTAACAAGTGGAGGAATTTGTTGAAGAAGTTCAAAAAAAGTAAATCTAGCAATGACTAGCAAAGTGATCCCAAGATGTCTTTATTACAAGGAAATTGAGGAGATTTTTAGGGACGAAGCAAAACAACCCATTTCAACAGTTCGTCTCTTGCTTCCAAAGTTGATCCCTTTATGCAATTCTCTGATAAAGGTATAACCTTTTCTGAGATGGGTGTTTCTTTTTGTTCAAATATTGTGTTTGCATTTGTATTCTAAGGTCTCTGAGTGATTTTTGGTGATTGTTTCGACTAGCTCATCGGTAAAAAATCGAACCTGTACCGAAAAAACCGAACTAGTACCAAACCCAAAAAACCCAAAATCGGTATCGATACCGAATAATCGATTTCGGTAGCAGTTCGGTACAAAGTTGGTACCGGTTTTTTCGGTCGGTTTTCGGTTATATATAATTATTACTGCTTTGGCATTTTTGGTTTTCGGTTATATATAATCATATGAACATATAAATATGGCTTTTTATGTCAAAAATAAGATGTCCCACTAATGTACCTTAATACAAACACAAAAACACTTGCCACCATTCTAAAGACTTGAAAACAATTATTTTTCAGAATGTGAATTATTTCATATAAATAGTAAAGCTAGGGACTGTTAGATTATTTCATATAATAGATTATTCATATCTAATACTCTTGCATATTAAGTAACAGTACTTATTAGTTGTTATAACTTGGGACTGTTTGTATGTATAGCAAAATTTTGCCTATATGTGAAATGTTATAACAAAAAATCACATTTCTTGAATTCCCTTCAAAAGAACACAATTGTCCCCCTTTTTTAGCAACTCAAATCAATAAACAATCCCCTTTTTATGAGGTTGAATGTGTTTTTATAAGTCAAAAAGAAAAAGGAAAAGACAGAGATTTATTAACTCAATTAGACCCAACCATAGTTGTTAAGTCGTCGCTTAGGCGACGCCTAGTCGACAAGTCGGTGGTGAGCAGTAAAGTGTAACGAGGACTTGAGACGATGACCGAAAAGCGGCGCTAGCCAGAAAAAAAAGGCGTCGACTTGGATCGAAAGGCGACGACCGTCGACTTGGGATGTAACAATGACGACTTGGCCTCTATGGGTCGACCCAAATGGCAAAATCTGAACTGGGTCTTAAAATAAAAAATGACGTCATAGAAGAAAAGGAACATAAATGATAAAACAAGCCCTAGTCGATTGATCGATCGATTAGAAGTCAGAGCATCGACCGACTGACCGAGAGGCGAGAGCTAAGACAGAGACTACTTACCGAATACGAGCGAGCGAGGGAGCAAGCGAGGCAACGAGATTGAAGAAGGAAGCGAGTTCATCGGCAGTCGGCAGTCAGCAAGTAAGTCGACTTTTTCGATCTTCTTTCCTCTTCCCTTTTTCGTTTTCTGCTGCCTCTTACTAAAACATAAGCTGCCTCTTCCCTTTGGTCAGCAGTTGGGTTGTTTTTTTTAAGCTTTTATGCTTTTATGTTGTTATGTTCAGTCTCTCTAGTCTCTATATATATTATAGTTATACATATATATAATATTTGTTGTTGGGTGTAAATTATATATAATATTTGATGTTGCTATTGCTGTAATATATAAATTATAATTATACATATATAAATAAATAAATATATATATATGTATAATTATAATATATATATATATGTATGTATAATTATTATACTTGTTTGGGGTTTTTTTTCTTTCTAATCATTCATTTCTGTTGAGTACCCACTAGCAGACTGGTTCTTAACTTGTTATGTTTTCTAATCATTCATTTCTGTTGAGTATCCATATCATTCATTTCTATTAATTATATCATATCTTTTTTTTTAGTTTTTGCAAGTATATAATAATTATAATGCATGACTATTAGTACTACTATTAATTATATGTAAATTAGTACTACTATTAATTATAATGAAATAATGCATGACTGTTAGTAATAATTTTGACCTTAACTACTATTATTTTGAACTATTATTAGTTATTTGATATCACTATATATATATATATATTATATAGTATTAATAATGTCAACATCAGAGATATTTGTGGGTGCATTATGAGATTGTGAATTCTATATAAATATTATATTATATGTTTGTCTTAAAAAAATTTATTTGATTGTATTGTGTAGATATTAAAATGGCGGAAAGTTCAGGGGCAGAAAATTATGATATAACGAAGGACCCTAAAAGAAAAGCTAAATCGAACGATCCGGGTTGGAAATATGGATATTGGTCGGATTTAAGTAATAAGGATGTCGTGCAATGTACACTTTGTGGGAAGAAATGTCATTCAGGCATCAAAAGGCTCAAACAACATCTAGCCGGAAATTATGGAGATGTAGCTAAGTGTCCTAAAACAACAACAAAAATTATGAGGGAGATGCAAGCGGCTTTGAATAGTAGAAAGAGGAACAAACCACTTGAGCTAGATGATGATGATGATGATGATGTAGTAGAAGTGCAAGAAGAACAATCATATGCTCGTCCAACCATGGCTTCCAATACTTCTTCTAACACTATCCCAAGTTCTGGGACGGCTTCTAAAAGGAAGAATGTTGTATTTCAATTCCAAAATCCACAACCAAAAGCTAAGACGGTTGAAGCACTTCTAAGAAAGACTCGCGAAGAAGTTATAGAGGAGAGGTATACCAAGCGTTTGAGCCAAACGAGTATTGAAAGTGGTTTGAGGACACCGGAGGAAAAGGAGAGGGTCCAAATGCACGTTGCCGACTTTTTTTACGAATGTGGCATACCATTCAATGCTGAAAATTTAAGGAGATTTGAAGTAATGGTCGAGTCCATAGGGCAATATGGGCCGGGTTTCAAGCCTCCAACGTATCACGAGTTGAGGGTTCCTTTACTTGAGAAGGCAAAGAAGAAAACCGATGACTTAAAGAAGAAACATGAAGTTGCTTGGAAGGAATACTACCGCTTTCACTCACGTCGGATGGTTGGACAGATAAGAGGGAAGACACTTGTTGAATTTCCTTGTTAATAGTCGGGAGGGATTTATTTCATTGGTTTCATTGATGCCTCCAATCGGTCTCTCAAGATGCCACAATGTTGGCAAATCTACTTGATAAAGAAGATCGAGGAAATTGGCCCGAGTATGTTGTTTAGATGGTCACTGCATAATGCATCTAATTACAAGGCAATGGGCATATATTAATGGAGAGGAGACTACACTTTATTTTGGACACCTTGTGCAGCTCATTTGCGCTTGACCTTATGTTAGAGGACATAGCAAGTTAAAGCAATTTCAGCCCACAATCACAAATGCAAGGAGAATTACAACATTCATTTATAGACATGGTCGTCTTCTTAGTGCGATGAGGGAGAAAATGAATGGGAGGGATCTTGTAAGACCCGCAGTTACTAGATTTGCTATAGCTTTTCTCACCTTGTAAAGTTTGTACAAGAATAAAAATGCATTGAGGCATTTGTTCATCAGCGAGGATTGGTCAAAATCAAAGTTGTTGGCTACTGAAGCGGGGAAGAAAGTATGTGATACTGTTATTTCAACAACATTTTGGCATACTGTTGAGGATTGCATTAGGGTGTCATAGCCACTTCTTATAGTCTTGAGGATTGTTGATAGTGATGAGAAGCCTGCTATGCCTAAAGTTATTGTTGCGATGGAATGCGCGAAGAAAAAAATCAAAGATGCATTTGATAACAAACAAAGACTATATAAGAAGGTGATTGAAATTGTTAAGCGACGATGGGAAAATCAAATTGAGCAAAAATTATATGGGGCTGCGTTGTTTCTCAATCCGGGCAAGTACTTTCATATCAAAGAGGAACATCGGTTGTTTGCTAATGCTTATACTTAGATGACTTCAATGACGTTTTTTGCAAAGATGGTGCCCGAGTTAGATTTGCTAGAATTGGATAAGCAATCTAGCCGATAACTATGATGCTTCTCGCGATACTTTTGCAAGAGAAATGGTGATTAGGCAACGAAAAATAAAGAATCCTCGTACGTATATTAAAAAATATATAAAGATATATTATGATTATAATTTATATACATTCTTCATTTCCTCCCTTTAAAAATATTTATATTTCTTTTAAATGTTTGCTAGTTGATTGGTGGAATGCTTATGGAGCGCGAGCTATTGAGCTATCCTCATTTGCAAAAAGAATTTTAGGCCTCTGTTGTTCTTCTTCCGGTTGCGAGCGCAATTAGAGTACATTTGAGTTTGTAAGTATTTTCTATTGTTAGTTCAAATTTTAAAAGTAATAAATCATTCACTATTATTAAAATTTTATCATTAATATTATTATTTTTTGTTCTATTTATTTTAGATTCATACGAAGAAGAGGAATAGATTGGAACACAAACGATTGAGCGACTTGGTGTATGTCCAATACAATCAAAAAATCGACTCAAGGTTCCAAAAGAGGCGTGAACTTGGCAATAATTTTGATCCATTAGTCATTGATGACTTTGAATGGGGTAATGAATGGATCGATAATGATGTTGATGTTGTTCATCCCGGGGGGGATCTTACATGGAATGATGTGGATCGAGCAACCGGTGCATCCAACACACTTGAGGGTCGCAATCTTTCAAGGAGTGCTCATGCTAATACTAGTAATAATCTAATGACATACTTTCGACGTGGTGGTGGTTCAACTTCAAGGGAATCAAGGTTGATAGATTCTGACTCCGATAATGAAGTTGATGAAGAAGAGAGAATTCCAAATGATGATGAAGATATAGAGGATGATTTTGGAGAAAGACCACCACCTACGCCTTTGAATGAGAGTAGTTCTCGTGGAAGAGATGGAGATGACCTTTTCTATGATGATTTTGATTGAATGATGTTTCTAGAGTCTAGACTAGTGTAGAGAGTCTAAACATTATTTTGACTTGCTATGGTGGTGTTTTATTAGTTATTAGACTACATAATTGTGATGGTTGGTTGCAACTTTATTTTCTATGTGGTGTTTGTTGAATTCTTCATTTATTTTACTAATTTTTAATATTAAGTGTGTTGTTTTTGGATTGTTATTGATAAATATTTACATAATTATGCCTTTAATGTTATTCCATAGTGTTATGTTTTGAATTTTAATGTATATAAAATTTTATTGCCAATATACTTGTTAAGTAAAATAAATAATATATAAATTGCACATTGTAAACTACTTGTCGCCTTACGGACGCCATGGCGGTCGCTTTGGCGCCTAGGCGTCCAGGAAGTCGGCTACTGCCATGATTCGTCATGACGCCGTAACAACTATGGACCCAACAACCAAAACACACTACTTGAATTTAGTTATAATCCCACAAATTCGTATGAAGTATATGAAAATTATTTCCATTCTACAACTTTCTTATAATAAAAAAATATCTGTAAATCGAATCCCAAAAAACAACTTGTGTCACTAACTACTACTACAACACTCATAGTTTTCAGGAAGCAACAGGAAAAAAGGACATTATGATTGTCAGTTCATTACAGACCCAAACTTCCACTGAGAAATCGCACATTTCCCTATAAAAAGCGAAGAATAACAAAGATTGTGCAATTGTGGTGACTGCAACAACATCTAATAAGCACATTCAAGTCAATCTTGGTAATATATATCATCCAACTAAGTCCCCCAAACGAAATGAACTCAAATCCTCCTTAATAATTTACAACAATACTCGCGCACCTAGCTGTATAACAAATTTTCAGATGTTTATGCTATTTGAACTTTTCAAACTTCTGTAAGTTAAAATTGGTTTTGGAAGAAAAAAGTGTTAAATGTTGGTCAAGTCCATTTTTGAAGTGTTTTTTCCAATGTAAAAGTTTTCTTTGAACTTATGTGGAAAATGCACCTCAAAATAATTTTAATTTCTTAGTTTAGGGGATTCAAATGAGGCGAGCAAAATAAGGGGCTGTTGCCCTTGGCAGTGGCAATTGTTTAAAATGGCAACAAAGAGCTGCTACGGTAAAAAAAAGATTAATGCCCAACTCTTAGTTAAGTAAGTATATAGAATATACATCAAAGCTATCATACGTATGAACCAAGAAAAAAACTCCTTTATAAAGCCAATTTCAGATCTTTAAACTCACTTGCTCAAAAAACCAACTCTCAGTTATAACAAAATTCTTCCTACTCTCTAGCAATGTCATGAATTATGCGAATGGTAGATTTAAGAAGGATTTTAGTTAAGTTTGAAGTAGTAGACCACAACGAGATTATCATCCAAAATTAGCAATCAAGAAGTATTATTATCTCTTTATGTTCTAAGATAAATTAGGGCTATGTGAAAAAATTGTGTTGATTAATATTTGTAAACTTGAATGAATGATATGTAAATACCCGAATGTTCAATTTTTTAGGATTGATTGCTATGAAATTTGGGGTTATAACATACTGAGATTGCTAATATACTGAACTTTTCAATTTAAGCCCACTAAATATGTGAGTTAATGTCTAGAAGAAATTTACTGTGACGCCCCCAAAATAGGTATACATCACCTATTCTGAGTCGCCAAATATATGGTACATAATACAAATACAATCTTAAATATACAACATGAGCTGTGAGTTTTAATACAAATATTGTCTTCTAGACAGTATTCAAACTCAAAATAAGTCCTCAATACATTTATTAACACACTATTTCATAGAATAGTGAGGACTACTAATCTTTATCATACGGAATGATCACTCCGGTTCCCGACTAGTCCTCGCTACGTTCTCATTTTCTGAAGAGAACAATGAAAGCAAAAGGGTGAGCTCAACTAGCCCAGTAAGAAATATTATGACTAAGATAATGCAAAATAAATTATCGTTAGCTTTCAACAGTGTTAAACTGATACAATATAACAAACATCAAGTTTAAGCTATAGTAGAACAAGCAATCCATTAAAAGAGTCAAGTAGAGAATAAAATCTACTATCTTCTATGATTTAAAAGGTTTTTCATCACTTTTATCGCTGAGACTTGGCCCAATAAATAATCCACATCATCCCTGCACTACGACCAAGGATATTCATTAGTATCACAACCACAAATTATCCATGCACTACGGGCTAATTTAAGGATATTCGTGTATTCATCGATGGTCATGATCATGCCAACAATCGTCCATCAATGCACTACGGGCCAATGAGGACTTTTACCACATCATTTATAACATTGCGGTCATGATTATACCAAATAATCCCTGGTCATAATCATACCAAGTCCATCTATGCACTATAGGCCACAGATGACTTTAAACATAATATAAACATAAGGATGATGACAATGACATAATAATTCAATAAAACAAGTTCAAGAATAAATTTTAAAGATTTATAAGTTAATTTATCCGAAATCAATAATGTCCAAATTTTCAACAAGGATACTGCTTTGTGGAGTAAAATTCAAGAATGCTCAGAAGAATATTTCCATGAAAAGATACTGGATGAAGCGCAAATATCAAGGATATTCAACTAATTTTATGGAGTATAAAAGCCAAAACTTTAATCAACTAAGTATATTAAAGAATGGAATAACAAAAAAAATCACCAGGCATGCGATAGACCGCACAAAATGATTATTCCAATAGAATAATAAATAACAGAACCAGGCATGCGATAAATCGCACGAATGGTTATTCGATAGAATAATAAATAATGAGAACGGTCATGCAGAAACGCACGCATGGATATTCCAATGAATAATAAATAATGGAACTAGGTCATGCGTAAGCGCAGACGAGGATGTTCCAACAAAATAATAAATAATGGAATAATGTAAGAATTTCACCGTGTATGCGGACTTGTGACAGGATGAGTTATTCAACATAATAATAATAAAGAATGGAATAATGGAAGAATTTCACCATGTATGCGGTACTTATGCATAGGCAGTTATTCAACATAATAATAAAGAATGGAATAATGGAAGAATTTTACCATGTATGCGGTACTTTGCATGATAAAAGTTATTCCAACATAATGATAAAGAATGGAATAATAAAGCTCTCTTCATGAATACTGAAATAAATAATATTTTACCTTAGAAGAAAGCTGGATATAGGAGTAGTGAAGTAGCGAATACTTTTCTTCTTTCTCTCTATAGTTTTCTCTCTAGAGTTTCGGTGAATTAAGTAAGAAATAATGAAGAAATGAGCTTCTATATATAGGATAATAATTTGAATAGTAACTAATTCATGAAGCGGTCCAGATTAATTTACTTTTAAGCAGATGATAATATTAATTTACTACTACGCATTATTAATAAAATATTCTAATAAAACAAAATCTTTTAAATAAAATATAATATATTCTATTTATAATCTAATAAAGCGAATAACTTTATAAAAGTATTACATTGCATAAATTGCATAAATTACAATAAATGCAATGACCACCGAGAGTTTTCAAGTGTTTCCACCTACGTTTTGGGCGAGAGTCGCTCTACTTTCTTTATTCATAAATTGCATAAAGCCTCCGAACATTTGATCATTCATCATTTGGTCGGTGTTGTTGTTTGCATGAGGATTGTCGCCTTAGGATGCACATTATCCACGATTATTGATATGTGGTGAATCAACGATCGCTTTTTGTGCTCCATTCTTTATTCTCAACATTCTCGGATGTCATTTTCGACATCGCCACAAAAAAAAAGATTAATTGACATGTAACAATTATCTTTATATTACTAACAAACCAATAAAATAGCACATAAACTTAGGTAGGTCATACTAGCGAAGATATTCCCGTCTCTCCCTCCTAGTACTTTTTCTCACATCTTAGCCAGGATCATATCCTTAGCTTTTGATACCAATTGTGGCGCCCCAAAATTAGGTATACATCACCCATCTTGGGTCGCCACTTACATGGTATGTAATTTAAATACAACTTATTAACATAAGCATCTTTCATGCAATCTGACATAAACTGTGAGTTTAAATACAAATATCGTCTACTAGATATTATACAAACTCAAACAAAAAGTCCTCATTACAATTATTATCACACTTATTTCACGAATAGTGAGGACTACTAATGCTATCTTCGGGACCATCACTGCGTTTCCCCGACTCGCGTCCAAATTTATATTCTCATTTCAAGAGAAGAAACGGTGAAAGAAAGGGTGAGCTCAACTAGCCCGAAGAAATATTATGACTAAGATAATGCAGAATAAATTATCAATAGTCTTCAACAATGTTAAACTAATAAAATACAATGATAATGACCGGTTTAAGCTGCAGTGGAATATCACAATCCATTAAAAAGTCAAGTAGAAAATAAAATCTACTATCTTTTATGATTTAAAAGGTTTTTTTCATTATGTTATATTTGAGACTCACTTTAATAAATAATCCACATCATCGAATCACCCCCGCACTTCTGCCGAGGATATTCTTTAAGTATCACGATCACAATTATTCACGCACTACGGGCCAAGAATAGTTGTGTATTCATTAATGGTCATGATCATGCCAACAATCGCCCATCAATGCACTACTTCTGACCACTTTGAGGATTTTTACCACATCATTTGTAACATTACGGGCATGATTACATAAGAATAATCCTGGTCATAATCATACCAAGTCCATCCATGTTCTACGTGCCACAGATGACTTTTAAAAAAAATATAAACATGAG
Organism: Panax quinquefolius; assembly: GCA_020205615.1. Taxonomy (NCBI): domain Eukaryota; kingdom Viridiplantae; phylum Streptophyta; class Magnoliopsida; order Apiales; family Araliaceae; genus Panax; species Panax quinquefolius. Next base: position 12,066,858 of record CM035152.1, read on the forward strand.
GATGATGACAATGATATAAGAATTCAATAAAACAAGTTCAAGAATTATTTTATCCGGGAATTATTAACGTCCAAATTATCACAATAATCTTGCTTTGTAGAGTAAAATTCAAGAATGATCGGAAGAATATTTCCATGAAAAGATTTGGATGAAACGCAAATATCAAGGATATTCTACTAATTTCATGGAGTATAGAAGTCAAAGTTTTAACCAATTTGGGTATAATAAAGAATGGAATAACAAAAGAAATCACCGTGCATGCGTATTGCGCCGCATAGGCAGTTATTCAACAGAATAATAATAATAATCGAACCGAGTCGGGTGAAATTCACATCGGCGGGATGTTCCAACAGAATAATAAAGATGGAACTGAGATCCGGTGTAAAACACACGGATAGGATATTCAACAGAATGATAAAGAGCGGAACCGGTCGGTGTAAAAACACATGCATGTGATGTTCCAATGCAGAATAATAATAAAGAGGCGGAACCGGTCAGGTGTAAAACACATGCACAAGGATGTTCCAATGAGAATAATAGAAGAATGTCACCAAGTATAGGGTAAACAGCGTATACAAAGTTATTCCAAGAATAATAAGCAATGGAATAACATAAGGATTTCACCAAGTATAGGGTATCTGCGTATCTGAGTTATGTATAGGGTATGCCACTTTTACAAAAGTTATTCCAATGAGAATAATAGTGAATGGAATAATGAAGTTTCTTCAAGAAGAAAGAATAACACCCCTTACCGTAAAAAAGAACTGAATATAGAAGTAGTGAAGTAGCGAATACTCTTCTTCTTTCTATAACTTTCTCTATAACCTCTCTATAATTTCTCTCTCTAGAGTTTCAATGAATTCGTTAAGAAAATAATGAAGGAATGAGCTTTATTTATAGGAAAATGGAATGCATAGTAACTAATCCATGAACGGTCCAGATTGATTTACTTTAATCTGACGGTCCATATTTAAAGCAAAATCTTTTAAATAAAATATAATATATTCTATTTATATAAAAACATTTTACTATGCAAAAACACTATGCAAAATACTATGCAATACTATGCATAATAAAATATAATATATTTTATTTATAAAATAACTTTAATAAAGTATTACATTTTATATAAAAGATGTTTACATTTTATTACGTTAATAATCTGAATAAAACAAAAAGTCATTATCGCTATAATAATTCATGACAATAATGGAATCAAACCGAGTGACTTCTCACATAAGCATCGATAATCAATACCGTAATGCTACTTATGCAACCACATGTACATTGTATTTTTTACTACCGAAGTAGTTCAACAAAGATTATCAACCGGTAAAACTTCCATAGTTATTTCAATAAAATATTTTTATCGTTTTCTCAATCCAAACAATAATTACATTGTGGGGTCCACCAATGATTGAGTAGTTATGCGAATATTCCCCGCTAAACCGAATATTCCCCGACCAATCGAATATAATATAACCACTTGCATACTTTTGCAAAATTTATAAATATTACCCACAACTATAACATTATATCAAATTATTCCATAATATTCAAAAATAATATTTATAGAAAATTCATCTTTATTTATAAAAATTCGGGTCTTACAACCTCCCCTTCTTATGAAATTTAGCCCTCAAAATTAGGGTGCGATACACGGTATGTTGAAGAGGTAAGGATACCTTGATTTCATTTGATTCTAACTCCCAAGTCATTTCCTCAACATCGTGGTTCCTCCACAAAACTTTGACTTGAGGTATAACCTGGAGCGTAGAATATGTTCTTCTTATCCAAAATTTGAATAGGAACCTCTTCATACGTCAAATCTTCCGCTATTTCGTCCGGTTCTAACTCAATAATATGATTCGGGTCTTTCACATATTTACATAACATGGATATGTGAAAAGCGTTATGAACACGAGACATATTTGGCAGTAAAAAGCGAGTCTATAGGCCACGAGTTCCTACTCGATCGAGGATTAAAATGGATAGATGAATCAAGGATTAAGTTTTCCTCTCTTTCCAAATCTTGTAACTCCTTTCCATGGAGCAACTCTTAACAACACATGATCTCCTATATCAAATTCCACGTCCTTTCGATGAAGATCAAGATAACTCTTTGTCGATTTTGTGAGGTTTTTATACGTTGTCGGATCGTTTGAATATTTTCCGTAGTCATACGTACCAACTCCGGTCCCAACAACGTTGCTTCACCCACCTCATCCCAAAGATATCTTCGGAGAAGCGACACTTTCTTCCATACAACGCTTCGAATGGAGCCATGCCAATACTTGCTTGATAAGCTGTTGTTGTAGGAAAACTCAACCAATGGTAAGAACTTGTCCCAACTCCCTTGAAATCAAGAACACTGAGTCTTAATAGATCTTCAAGAGTTTGAATAGTCCTCTCCGACCGTCCGTCCGTCTCCGAGGATGATATCGCCGAAGCTAAATCGTAAGTCGTGCCCATAGCTTTTTGCAAACTAACCCAAAATTGTGAAGTGAATCTTGGGTCTCGATCGAGAAACTATGGATCTAGGCATACCATGCGATCTTACAATCTCGTTTATGTACATCTGAGCAAAGACGTTCAAGTGTATGAGTTTCTCAGATCGATAAGAAATGAGCAGACTTGGTCAATCTATCAACAATGACCCAAATCGCATCAATGCCTTGAGAAACCTTAGGAAGGCCGTAACGAAATCCATGGTAATGTGCTCCCACTTCCATTCCGGAATTTCAAGTGGTTGCAATGGACCTTTTGGTACTTGATGCTCCGCTTTAACTTCGTTGACAAGTTAGACACCTTGAGATAAGCAATAGCTTATCTCTCTCTTCATATTGCTCCACCAAAATGTATGGCGAATATCATGATACATTTGGTACTCCCGAGATGGATTGCAAATGGTGTGTTGTGCGCCTCCATCATGATATTATACTTTAAATTAGGGTCGTTAGGAACATTAAAGTCCGGAGTTGACTCAAGTATTCCTTCTTCATCAATTCTTGCTTAAGATAGCACCCTCTTGCACTTTCTTCCTCATACGCATCGCCTCCGTGTGCGTAGCTTGAAGCGACTTTAACTTTATCGATTAAAGTCGGTTCTACTCGTATATTCGCTATCATCACATGCGTCCACAGAGTCTTTAACTCTATTTCCATCCTTTGCAAGTCACACAAAATGGGCCTTTGTGTTGACAATAACGCACTCAGATTCGTCTTGCATACGATCTTCTACTCAATGCATCAACTACCACGTTCGCTTTTCCGAGGATGGTATTGGATGGTATGATCATAATCTTTCAAGCGATTCAAGCCAACGTCGTTGTCGCATGTTGAGTTCCTTTTGAGTGAAGAAATATTTGAGGCTTTTATGATCCGTAAAGATCTCCACTTTCTCCCCCATACAAGTAATGCCTCCAAATTTTAAGTGAAGACAACATTTGCTAACTCCGGATCATGAGTAGGATAATTCCTCTCATATTCTTTGAGTTGTCATGAGGCATAAAGCTATAACTTTTCCATGTTGCATAAGAACACATCCCAACCCTTTGCTCAAGCATCATTGTAGATGACAAATCCCTCCGAGCGGATGGTATTGTCGAGCAGTCTTTGAAATAAGTCTCCTCTTGAGTTCTTGAAAACTCTTCTCACATTCTTCGCTCCAACCGAACTTTGTATCTTTTCGAGTCACTGAGTCGATGGAGTAGCGATTCGAGAAAATCCTTCCACGAATCTCCGATAATAACCAAATTAAACCGAGAAAGCTACGACTTCGGTCCATCGATTTAGGTTGTTCCGACTTTGAATAGCTTCAATCTTTCTTTGGTCAACAGATATTCCATGACTTGATACCACGTGCCCAAGGAATGCTACTTCTTGACGTAACTCGCATTTCTTCAACTTGGCATAAAGCTTATATTCACGAAGCTTTTGGAGTGTCACCTCAAGTGTTGCTTTCATGATCTTCACTGACTTTTGGAATAAATAAGGATGTCATCAATAAAGGCGACCACAAAGTGATCTAAATATTCCTTGAATACTCGGTTCATCATATCCATGAAGGCAACAGGAGCATTAGTCAATCCAAAGGACATGACTAGAATTCATAATGCCCGCATCGAGTTCCGAAAGCCGTCTTTGGAATGTCGGTTCTAATCTTCAATTGGTGATATCCTAACGAAGATCAATCTTTGAAAAGAATTTGGCTCCTTGAATGGTCAAACAGTCATCAATACGTGGCAATAGATACCTATTTTGATGGTGACATGATTCAACTCTCGATAATCAATACAAAGTCGCATACTCCCATCTTTCTTCTTCACGAATAGAGCAGAGCACCCCAAGGAGAAGTACTAGGGACGAATAAAGCCGATGTCTAACAATTCCTGCGGTTGGGTCTTTAACTCACGAAGTTCAATAGAGCCATTCGATATGGGGCTTTGGAAATAGGTTTTATACCGGGTTCAAGGTCGATACAAAATTCAATTTCACGCTCTGGGGTAGGCGGGGAAGTTCTTGGGAATACGTCCAGAAATTTATTAACAATAGAAATATCGCTTCAAAGCGGCGTATTTTTGTTTAAATCGTGACATGAGCTAAGAAAGCTTGACATCCATTTTTCAATAAATGAATAGCTTTATGGCTTGAGATGGACCGTGATTAATTTTAATGGTTTGGTCGTTTGAATTCGCATAATAGGTTGATTAGGAATATGAAAGCTAACAACCTTACGAAAACAATCAATTTTTGCATGATAAGTAGTTAACCAATCAATCCACAGAATCACGTCAAATGCAAGTATTTTAATGAAATAAGATCGACGAGGTAATGTGAGGGTACCGATTTGAACCAAACAAGACTTATAAAGCAGTGGATGTAATGAAGGTTTCTCCCAACCGGAGTTTCCACAGATAAGTCAAAGTCTAATTTCTCCGAGTCAAATTTAATCGATGAGCGCAAGTAGGAGAAATAAAAGAATGGGTTGAAGCCCGGTATCAAATAAAGTGTAGACTTCATTAGAGTTTATGATAAGCTTACCGTGATGACCTCATTCGGGTTCCTTGCTCTCTGGGAGGTCACAACAAACGCTCTCCTCAGACAGCTCTGGTTTTTGACTTTTACGGGACTGACCTTTGGTGCCTCCATCCTAGTTGAATTTGTCTTGAAACTAACAAAAATCGAGCTAAGTGATCCTTCTCTTCCACAATTATAACATGCTTTGACTGAGATGGCACGATTCGGATCGATGTGTCCCTCTTCTCGCATTTGAAGCATATGATAGGTGGTCTTTCTCCTTCCTTAACAACGGGTCTTTGGTCGACGTCTTTCCATCATTGTTGAATCTTCTTTTCTTGAAATGTCCATTCTTATTGTTTTGGCCGATTACCCACAAGTGGTTACCATATCGGCCCGTTGATTCCCTCCACGCTTGTTGTCACCGCTTCGATGACTACTCATTTGGTATTATAACTTTGCCAATTTGCTCTCTTTTAGTTGCGTTGACTCATTATCGCGCTCCACTAATCGAGCCCTATTTACAACATCCGAATACAAACACGGTTTATGATAAATAAGATGTTGACGTATCTCGACTTCAAACCTCTTAAAAACATTCGCGCCATTCTCTCTTCATTATCCACCAGTGGGGATATAAACCGTGATAACTCTCGCAAATTTTGCCTCGTATTGCGACACGGTCATATTGTTTTGTTCCAACTTGATAAACTCTACCTCCTTCACGTATGGCGAATACTTTCGGGAAAGTATTTGTCGTTGAAGCGACTCTGGAACTTCTCCCAAGATATCTTGATACAAAAGTTGAGTACGTTTACCGATTCCCACCAAGAATCGCCTCTCCAAGCAACATAAAGGCGCGTAAAGGAACCTTTTGCTCCTCGGAGCATCCCAAGACATCAAATATCTTGGTAATCTGCTTTATCCATGCTTCCGCCGAAGTGGTTTTGGCTCTCCCTTAAACTCCGGTGGTCGGCTCCTTGAATTGTTTAGCGGTGACCGCCCGAGAGTTTTTCGTGTTTCCACCCTACGTTTTGGACGAGAGTCGCTCTACTTTCTTTGTTGCATAAATTGCATAAAGCCTCTGAACATTTGATCATTCATCATTTGGTCGGTGTTGTTGTTTGCATGAGGATTGTCCGCCTTCCTCGATGCACATTATCTCGATTATTGATATGTGGTGAATCAACGATCGCTTTGTGCTCCATTCTTATTCTCAACATTCTCGGATGTCATTTTGAATCATCGCCACAAAACAAAAGATTAATTGACATGTAACAATTATCTTTATATTTAATCGACCAATAAAATAGCACATAAACTTAGGTAGGTCATACTAGCGAAGATATTCCCGTCTCTCCCCTCCTAGTACTTTTCTCACATCTTAGCCAGGATCATATCCCTTAGCTTTGATACCAAAATGGCGCCCCAAAATTAGGTATACATCACCCATCTTGGGTCGCCACTTACATGGTACGTAATTTAAATACAACTTATTAACATAAGCGTCTTGTACAATCGACATAAAGCGTGAGTTTAAATACAAATATAAATCTACTAGATATTATACAAACTCAAACAAAAAGTCCTCATTACAATTATTATCACACTATTTCACGAATAGTGAGGACTACTAATGCTATCTTCGGGACCATCACTCGTTTCCGACTTCGTCCCAAAGCCTATATTCTCATTTCACAAGAGAACGGTGAAAGAAAGGGTGAGCTCAACTAGCCCAAGAAGAAATATTATGACTAAGATAATGCGTAATAAATTATCAATAGTCTTCAACAATGTTAAAAGCGATAAAATACAATGAGACAAACCGGTTTAAGCTGCGGTGAATATCTGCAATCCATTAAAAGAGTCAAGTAGAAAATAAAATCTACTATCTTTTATGATTTAAAAGGTTTTTTCATTATTTGTTATATTTGAGACTCGACTTTAATAAATAATCCACATCATCGAATCACCCCCCGCACTACGGCCGAGGATATTCTTTAGTATCACGATCACAATTATTCACGCACTACGGGCCGAGAATAGTTGTGTATTCATTAATGGTCATGATCATGCCAACAACTTGTCCATCAATGCACTACTACTAATCGAGGATTTTTACCACATCATTTGTAACATTACGGTCATGATTACAATCGAATAATCCTCGTCATAATCATACCAAGTCCATCCATGTTCTCTAAAGCCACAGATGACTTTAAAAAAATATAAACATGAGGATGATGACAATGATATAAGAATTCAATAAAACAAGTTCAAGAATTATTTTATCCAGGAATTATTAACGTCCAAATGTCAACATGATCTTGCTTTGTAGAGTAAAATTCAAGAATGATCGGAAGAATATTTCTATGAAAAGATCTTTGGATGAAACGCAAATATCAAGGATATTCTACTAATTTCATGGAGTATAGAAGTCAAAGTTTTAACCAATTTGGGTATAATAAAGAATGGAATAACAAAAGAAATCACCGTGCATGCGGTGCCGCATGGCAAAGTTATTCAACAGAATAATAATAACGGAACGGTCGGGTGAAATTCACACAAGCTGGGATGTTCCAACAGAATAATAAAGATGGAACCGGATCGATTGTAAAACACACGGATAGGATATTCAACGAGAATGATAAAGAGCGGAACCGGTCGGTGTAAAACACATGCATGACAGGATGTTCCAGCGATGTAATAATAATAAAAGCGGAACCGGTCGGGTGTAAAACACACATGCGGGATGTTCAGCAATGAATAATAGAAGAATGTCACCAAGTATAGGGTAAACCATGTATACTGAGTTATTCCAATGCAGAATAATAAGCAATGGAATAACATAAGGATTTCACCAAGTATAGGGTATGCTGCGTATCAAAGGTTATGTATAGGGTATGCCACTTTTACACAAGGTTATTCCAATGTAAGAATAATAGTGAATGGAATAATGAAGTTCTCTTCAAGAAGAAAGAATAACACCCTTCACAGTAAAAGAACTGAATATAGAAGTAGTGAAGTAGCGAGAATACTCTTCTTCTTTTTTCTATAACTTTCTCTCTATAACTTCTCTCTATAATTTCTCTCTCAGAGTTTCAATGAATTCGTAAGAAAATAATGAAGGAATGAGCTTATTTATAGGAAAATGGAATGCATAGTAACTAATCCATGAGCGGTCCAGATTGATTTACTTTAATCGGCGGTCCATATTTAAAGCAAAATCTTTTAAATAAAATATAATATATTCTATTTATATAAAAACATTTTACTATGCAAAACACTATGCAAAAATACTATGCAACACTATGCATAATAAAATATAATATATTTTATTTATAAAATAACTTTAATAAAGTATTACATTTTATATAAAAGATGTTTACATTTTATTACGTTAATAATACTGAATAAAACAAAAAGTCATTATCGCTATAATAATTCATGACAATAATGGAATCAAACCGAGTGACTTCTCACATAAGCATCGATAATCAATACCGTGTCTTCTTATGCAACCACATGTACATTGTACTTTTACTCTGAAAGTAGTTCAACAATGATCAACGGTAAAACTTCCGCCGTTATTTCAATAAAATATTTTATCGTTTTCTCAATCCAAAATAATAATTACATTGTGGGGTCCACCAATGATTGATTAGTAGTTATGCGAATATTCCCGCTAAAAGAATATTCCCAGACCAATCGAATATAATATAACCACTTGCATACTTTGCAAAATTTATAAATATTACCCACAACTATAACATTATATCAAATTATTCCATAATATTCAAAAATAATATTTATAGAAAATTCATCTTTATTTATAAAAGCTGGGGTCTTACAATAAGGGTGAATTAAAACTATGCACACCACATGTTTGTTAAAAGTCCCAAGTGGACTGTTTTGGCTAAAAAGAGAATTCTAGAGGGAATTAAAGTTGGGGTTATATATGTACATCCTATATAATATGAGGAGAGGTGTTTTGACATATTAAATGGAAATGAAAACAAATTTTTTAAACGAAAACCAAAAGAGGGATTTTGATATGTCAAGCAATCTTTGGCCACTATTTTGAGTAGCCTCGAGAATCTGAAATAGAGTGGTTATACCTTCTAATTACAGTCTTACATATGATATACAACATATATAGAGTTTATTGCAATTTGGTATATGAACTAAATTAAACAAGACCTCAAAGTGACCACACGGGAGAAGCGAAGAGCTTGCTTGAGTGGCATCGGTGTGTGTACCAGCAGAAGAAGCAATAGCGATTGGGATGAATGAGGCTGGGGGCTCTTTTGAGCTCTCAGTCGGAAGTGTTAAAGTTGTTGTGACGCCCCCAAAATTAGGTATACATCGGCCCATCTTGGGTCGCCACTTACATGGGTGTAATTTAAATACAACTTATTAACATAAGCGTACGTAGGTACAATCGACATAAAGCGTGAGTTTAAATACAAATATAAATCTACTAGATATTATACAAACTCAAACAAAAAGTCCTCATTACGATTATTATCACACTATTTTTACTGAATAGTGAGGACTACTAATGCTATCTTCGGGACCATCACTCGTTTCCAGACTTCGTCCAAATTTATATTCTCATTTCACAAGAGAATAGTGAAAGAAAGAAAGGGTGAGCTCAACTAGCCCAAGAAGAAATATTATGACTAAGATAATTTGAATAAATTATCAATAGTCTTCAACAATGTTAAACCGATAAAATACAATAGACAACCGGTTTAAGCTGCGGTGAAATATGCAATCCATTAAAAGAGTCAAGTAGAAAATAAAGTCTACTATCTTTAAGGTTTTAAAGGTTTTTCATCACTTCGTTATAAATGAGACTCAAACTTTAATAAATATTCCACATCATCGAATCACCCCCGCACTACTCGACCGAGGATATTCTTTAGTATCACGACCACAATTATTCATGCATCTACGGGCCAAGAATATTTGTGTATTCATTAATGGTCATGATCATGCCAACAATCATCCACCAATGCACTACTACCATCGAGGATTTTTATCACATCATTTGTAACATTACTGGCCATGATTACACCGAATAGTCTCTCGGTCATAATCATACCAAGTCCATCTATGCACTACATGCCACGAGATGACTTTCAACATAATATAAACATGAGGATGATGACAATGATATAAGAATTCAATAAAACAAGTTCAAGAATTATTTTATCCAGAATTATTAACGTCCAAATTAGTAAAATTCAAGAATGATCGGAAGAATATTTCCATGAAAAGATCTTTGGATGAAACGCAAATATCAAGGATATTCTACTAATTTCATGGAGTATAGAAGTCAAAAGTTTTAACCAATTTGGGTATAATAAAGAATGGAATAACAAAAGAAATCACCACGTGCATGCGATTGCCGCGCATAGGCGAGTTATTCCAACGAGAATAATAATAACGGAACCGGTCGGGTGAAATTCATGCAAGCGGGATGTTCAGCAGAATAATAAAGATGGAACCGGATCGGTGTAAAAAACACAGATAAGATATTTCAGCGAGAATGATAAAAGACGGAACCAGTCAGTGTAAAACACACGCAGCAGGATGTTCCAACGAGAATAATAGAAGAATGTCACCAAGTATAGGTAAATGGCATGTATACTGAGTTATTCCAATGAATAATAAGCAATGGAATAACAGCGATTCTCTTCATGAATAAGAAAGAATAACACCCCTTACTTTTGGTAGGAGATTGAATCTGCATGCGGTGTAGTAACAAAATACTCTTCTTTTTTCTCTCTTATTCTTTCTATACTTTCTCTATAGCTTGAATGAATTTGTGAAAAATAATGAAGCCTAGGCCTCTATTTATAGAAGATTTCTAGCTTAGCACTTCTGCAGTGTGAAAAGGCAAGTGGCTTGACGACTAATGATGTGAAAAGAAAAGTGGTTTGGCCTTTGTAATGTGAAGCGACAAGTGGTTCGGACGCTTGTAGAATGTGAAGCGACAAGTGGTTCGGACGTCTGGTAAAGGTAATTACTATTAACGAAGGTAAATACTATTGACGAAGGTAAATACTATTCACAAGGGTAATTACTATATTGTGAAGGTAAATACTATATTGTGAAGGTAATAACTATTCACAAAGGTAATTACTATGACGAAGAGACTCTTAGATGATGACATATAGAGCCCCCATAAAATAATCAAACTTACCACAAATCATAACACATATTTAATTTTTCTACAATTATTAATCATTTATAACTTGTCGTCTCAATTATTGATTTAATACTATAACATATTATACGAGATGATCTTGTGACAATAATTGAATCAATAATATAAGAGATATGATCAAAGAATTCTTTGTAGTAATAATTGAGATATAGGTGAGTGACTTCTCACGTAAGCATCAATAATCAATACTGAGTGTGCTACTTGCAACGACGCAGCGTAGACATCGTACTTTTACCACCGGGTAGTTCAAGCGGTTTTTAACAGTAACACCTCCATAGTTATTTTTATAAAATATTTTGTCGTTTTCTCAATCCAAACAATAATTACATTATGGGGTCCACCAATGATTGAGTAGTTGTAGACGAATATTCCCTAAGAATATTCCCACCAAACGAATATTTTATAACAACTTCAGATACTTTGCAAAATTTATAAATATTACTCACAACTATAACATTATATCATATTTATTTCATAATATTCAAAAATAATATTTATAAAAAATTCATCTTTATTTATAAAAGTTGGGGTCTTACAACCTCCCCTTCTTATGAAATTTAAGCCCTCGAAATTTAGGGTACGATACACAGTATGTCGAAGAGGTAAGGATACCTTGATTTCATTTGATTCTAACTCCCAAGTCATTTCCTCAACATCGTGGTTCCTCCACAAAACTTTGACTTGAGGTATAACCTTGGAGCGTAGAATATGTTCCTTCTTATCCAAGATTTGAGCAGGGAACCTCTTCATACGTCAAATCTTCCGCTATTTCGTCCGGTTCTAACTCAATAATGTGGTTCGGGTCTTTCACATATTTACGTAACATGGATATGTGAAACACGTTATGAACACGAGACATATTTGGCGGTAAAAGCGAGTCTATAGGCGCGCATTCCTACTCGATCGAGGATTAAAATGGACCAGATGAATCGAGGATTAAGTTTTCCTCTCTTTCCAAATCTTGTAACTCCTTTCCATGGAGCAACTTTTAACAACACATGATCTCTATATCGAATTCCACGTCCTTTCGATGAAGATCAAGATAACTATTTTATCGATTTTGTGAGGTTTTTATACGTTGTCGGATCGTTTGAATCTTTTTCGTAGTCATACGTACCAACTCTGGTCCCAACAACGCGTTGCTTCACCCACCTCATCCCAAAGATACCGAGAAGCGACACTTTCTTCCATACAACGCTTGAATGGAGCCATGCCAATACTTACTTGATAAGCTGTTGTTGTAGGAAAACTCCACCGATGGTAAGAACTTGTCCCAACTCCTTGAAATCAAGGACACGAGTCTTAATAGATCTTCAAGAGTTTGAATAGTCCTCTCCATTGTCCGTCCGTCGAGGATGATATGCGAAGCTAAACCGTAAGTCTGTGCCCATAGCTTTTTGCAAACTAACCCAAAATTGTGAAGTGAATCTTGGGTCTCAATCGGAAACTATGGATCTGGCATACCATGCGATCTTACAATCTCGTTTATGTACATCTGAGCAAGACGTTCAAGTGTATAAGTTTCTCGTATCGGTAAGAAATGAAATGAGACTTGGTCAATCTATCAACAACGACCCAAATCGCATCAATGCCTTGAGAAACCTTAGGAAGGCCGTAGAATGAAATCCATGGTAATGTGCTCCCACTTCCATTACGGAATTTCAAGTGGTTCTGATGGACCTTTTGGTACTTGATGCTCCGCTTTTAACTCGTTGACAAGTTAGACACCTTGAGATAAAGCGGCGCTTATCTCTCTCTTCATATTGCTCCACCAAAATGTATGGCGAATATCATGATACATTTTGGTACTCCCGAGATGGATTGCAAATGGTGTGTTGTGCGCCTCCATCATGATATTATACTTTAAATCGTGGTCGTTAGGAACACAAAGTCCGGAGTTGACTCAAGTATTCCTTCTTCATCGATTCTTGCTTCCGTGATAGCACCTTCTTGCACTTTCTTCTTCATACGCATCGGCTCAGTGTCCGTAGCTTGAAGCGGCTTTAACTTTATCGATTAAAGTCGGTTCTACTCAGATACTTGCTATCATCACACGCGTCCACCGAGTCTTTAACTCTATCTCCATCCTTTGCAAGTCACACAAAATGGGACTTTCGTTGACAATATCGCACTCGTACTTGCATATGATTTTCTACTCAATCGCGCACACTACCGTTCGCTTTTCGGGATGGTATTGGATGGTATGATCATAATCTTTCAACAGATTCAAGCCAACGTCGTTGTCGCATGTTGAGTTCCTTTTGAGTGAAGAAATATTTGAGGCTTTTATGATCCGTAAAGATCTCCACTTTCTCCCCATACAAGTAATGCCTCCAAATTTTAAGTGCAAAAGACAAATACCGCTAACTCTAGATCATGAGTAGGATAATTCCTCTCATATTCTTTGAGTTGTCGCGAGGCATAGGCTATAACTTTTCCATGTTGCATAAGAACACATCCCAACCCTTTGCTCGAAGCATCATTGTAGATGACAAATCCTCCGAGCTAGATGGTATTGTCGAGCAGTCTTTGAAATAAGTCTCTCTTGAGTTCTTGAAAACTCTTCTCACATTCTTCGCTCCAACCGAACTTTGTATCTTTTCGAGTCAATTTGAGTCGATGGAGTAGCAATTCGAGAAAATCCTTCCACGAATCTCCGATAATAACCAAATTTAAACCGAGAAAGCTACGACTTGATCATCGATTTAGGTTGTTCCGACTTTGAATAGCTTGATCTTTCTTTGGGTCAATGATATTCCATGACTTGATACCACGTGCCCAAGGAATGCTACTTCTTCAAGACGAACTCACATTTCTTCAACTTGGCATAAAGCTTATATTCACGAAGCTTTTGGAGTGTCACCTCAAGTGTTGCTTTCATGATCTTCACGACTTTTGGAATAAATAAGGATGTCATCAATAAAGACGACCACAAAGTGATCTAAATATTCCTTGAATACTCGGTTCATCATATCCATGAAGCAAAGAGGAGCATTAGTCAATCCAAAGGACATGACTAGGAATTCATAATGCCCGCATCGGAGTTTTGAAAGCCGTCTTTGGAATGTCGTGATTCTAATCTTCAATTGGTGATATCCGGAACGAAGATCGATCTTTGAAAAGAATTTGGCTCTCTTGCAATCGGGTCAAAACAGTCATCAATACGTGGCAATGGATACCTATTTTGATGGTGACATGATTCAACTCCCGATAATCAATACAAAGTCGCATACTCCCATCTTTCTTCTTCACGAATAGAGCACGGGAGCACCTCAGGAGAAGTCTTGGGGACGAATAAAGCTAATGTCTAACAATTCCTGCAGTTGGGTCTTTAACTCTCGAAGTTCATATAGAGCCATTCGATATGGGGCTTTGAAATAGGTTTTGTATCCGGATTCAAGGTCGATACAAAATTCAATTTCACGCCCGGGGTAGGCCAGAAGTTCTTCTGGGAATACGTCGGAAATTTATTAACAATAGAAATATCGTTCAAAACCGGCGTATTTTTGTTTAAATCGTGACATGAGCTAAGAAAGCTTGACATCCGCTTTTCAATAAATGAATAGCTTTATGGCTTGAGATGACCGTGATTGATTTTAATGGTTTGGTCGTTTGAATTCAAGATAATAGGTTAATTAGGAATATGAAAGCTAACAACCTTACGAAAACAATCAATTTTTGCATGATAAGTAGTTAACCAATCAATCCCAGAATCACATCAAATGCAAGTATTTTTAATGAAATATGATCGACAGTAATATGAGGGTACCGATTTGAACCAAACAAGGCTTATAAGCGATTGGATGTAATGAAGGTTTCTCCCAACGGAGTTTCCACAGATAAGTCAAAGTCTAATTTCTCCGAGTCAAATTTAATCGATGAGCGCAAGTAGGAGAAATAAAAGAATGGGTAGAACGGTATCAAATAAAGTATAGACTTCATTAGAGTTTATGATACGCTACACCGTGATGACCTCATTCGGATTCCTTGCTCTTTGGGGAGGTCACAACAAACGCTTTCCCTTGCAGACTCTGGGTTTTGAATTTTTCGGGATGGCCTTTGGTGCCTCCATCCTAGTTGAATTTGTCTTGATGAAACGACACAAAATCGAGCTAAGTGACCTTCTCTTCCACAATTATAACACGCTTTGAATGGCATTTAGCGTAGTTTGGATCGATGTGTCCTCTCCTCCGCATTTGAAGCATATGATAGGTGGTCTTTCTCCTTCCTTAACAATGGGTCTTTGGTCTTGACGTCTTTCCATCATTGTTGAATCTCCTTTTCTTGAAATGTCCATTCTTATTGTTTTTGGCCGATTACCACCAGAAGTGGTTACCATATCCGCTGTTGATTCCCTCCACGCTTGTTGTCACCGCTTCGATGACTACTCTCATTTGGTATTATAATTTTTCTTACCGCTCTCTTTTAGTTGCGTTAACTCATTATCGCGCTCCACTAATCGAGCCCTATTTACAACATCCGAATACAAAACACGTTTAAGAGAAATAAGATGTTGACGTATCTCCGCTTCAAACCTCTTAAAAACATTCGCGCCATTCTCTCTTCATTATCCACTGAGTGGGACGAACCGTGATAACTCCGCAAATTTTGCCTCGTATTGCTACACGGCCATATTGTTTTGTTCAACTTGATAAACTCCACCTCCTTCATCCGCGAATACTTTCGTAAAAGTATTTGTCGTTGAAGCGACTCTGGAACTTCTCCCAAGATATCTTGAAGACAAAGAGAGTTGAGTACGCTTTTACCGATTCCCACTAGTAATCGCCTCCGCGCGCAATATAAAGGCGTGAAGGAACCTTTTGCTCTCGGAGCATCCCAAGACATCAAATATCTTGGTAATCTGCTTTATCCATGCTTCCGCCAGAAGTGGTTTTGGCTCACCCTTAAACTCCGGTGGTCCCAGCTCCTTGAATTGTTTAGCGGTGACCGCCCGAGAGTTTTCCGTGTTTCCACCTACGTTTTGGATAGGAGTCGCTCTCGCCTGCTGTTGCATAAATTGCATAAAGCCTCTAAACATTTGATCATTCATCATTTGGTCAGTGTTGTTGTTTGTATGAGGATTGTCGCCTTCCTGATGCACATTATCCTGATTATTGATATGTGGTGAATCAACGATCGCGCTGCGACTCCATTCTTATTCTCAACATTCTCGGATGTCATTTTGAGACATCGCCACAAAAAAAGGTTAATTGACATGTAACAAATTATCCCTATCTTCCGACCAACCAATAAATAAAGACATAAACTTAGGTAGGTCATACTAGCGAAGGTATTCCCGTCTGCCTCCCTCCTAGTACTATTCTCACATCTTAGCCAGGATCATATCCCATGCTCGATACCAACCGTGACGCACTTTTAAAATTACGTATACATCACCCATCTTGGGTCGCCACTTACATGGTATGTAATTTAAATACAACTTATTAACATAAGCGCTAGGTACAATACGACATAAACCGTGAGTTTAAATACAAATATCGCTCTACTAGATATTATACAAACTCAAACAAAAAGTCCTCATTACAGTTATTATCACACTATTTGCTGAATAGTGAGGATGCTAATGCTATCTTCAGGACCATCACTCGCTTCCCGACTCGTCCCCGCCTATATTCTCATTTCAAGAGAAATAAAGGAAAGAAGGGTGAGCTCAACTAGCTTTAAGAAGAAATATTATGACTAAGATAATGCGAATAAATTATCAATAGTCTTCAACAATGTTAAACCGATAAAATACAATGATAAACCGGTTTAAGCGCAGCGGAATATCGCAATCCATTAAAAGAGTCAAGTAGAAAATAAAGTCTACTATCTTTTAGGTTTTAAAAGGTTTTTCATCATCGTTATAAATTTGAGACTCAGCCTTTTAATAAATATTCCACATCATCGAATCACCCCGCACTACGGCCAAGGAGGATATTCTTTAGTATCACGACCACAATTATTCACGCACTACGGCCAAGAATATTTGTGTATTCATTAATGGTCATGATCATGCCAACAACTCGCTCACCAACGCACTACTACCATCGAGGATTTTTATCACATCATTTGTAACATTACGGTCATGATTACACCGAATAGTCTCGGTCATAATCATACCAAGTCCATCTATGCACTCAAAAGCCACGATGACTTTCAACATAATATAAACATGAGGATGATGACAATGATATAAGAATTCAATAAAACAAGTTCAAGAATTATTTTATCCAGGAATTATTAACGTCCAAATTAGTAAAATTCAAGAATGATCATAAGAATATTTCCATGAAAAGATCTTTGGATGAAACGCAAATATCAAGGATATTCTACTAATTTCATGGAGTATAAGTCAAAGTTTTAAACCATTTGGGTATAATAAAGAATGGAATAACAAAAGAAATCACCATGCATGCGGTACTTTGATAGGCAAAGTTATTCCAGCAGTAATAATAATAACGGAACCGGTCGGTGAAATTCACACAAGCGGGATGTTCCAACAGAATAATAAAGATGGAACTGATCCGGTGTAAAACACAGATAAGATATTCCAACAGAATGATAAAAAGGCGGAACCGGTCCGGTGTAAAACACATGAGCAGGATGTTCCAATGAATAATAGAAGAATGTCACCAAGTATAGGTAAATGGCAGCAGATATCTGAGTTATTCCAGCAGAATAATAAGCAATGGAATAACAACAGTTCTCTTCATGAATAAGAAAGAATAACACCCTTACTTTTGGTAGGAGATTGAATCTCGCAGAAGTGTAGTAACAAAATACTCTTCTTCTTCTCTCTTATTCTTTCTATACTTTTCTCTCTATAGCTTGAATGAATTAAGAAAAATAATGAAGCCCTCAGCCTCTATTTATAGAAGATTTCTAGCTAAGCACCGCCGTGTGAAAAGGCAAGTGGCTTGACGACTAATGATGTGAAAAGAAAAGTGGTTTGACGCCTGTAATGTGAAACGACAAGTGGTTCGACGCCTGTAATGTGAAACGACAAGTGGTTCGACGTCTGGTAAAGGTAATTACTATTAACGAAGGTAAATACTATCGACGAAGGTAAATACTATTCGCAAGAGGTAATTACTATCGACGAAGGTAAATACTTATCGACGAAGGTAATTACTATTCACAAAGGTAATTACTTATTGACGAAGAGACTCTTAGATGATGACATATGAGCCCCCATAAAATAATCAAACTTACCACAAATCATAACACATATTTAATCTTTCTACAATTATTAATCATTTATAACTTGTCGTCTCAATTATTGATTTAATACTATAACATATTATCTGAGGATGATAATTGTGTGACAATAATTGAATCAATAATATAAGAGATATGATCAAAGAATTATCAGTAGTAATAATTGAAAGCATAAATTGGTGACTTCTCACGTAAAGCATCAATAATCAATACCGTGTCGCTACTACGCAACCACGCCAGACATCGCATTACTTTTACCACCGGGTAGTTCAATGCTTTTTTTAACAGTAACACCTCCGCAAGTTATTTTTATAAAATATTTTTGTCGTTTTCTCAATCCGATAATAATTACATTGTGGGGTCCACCAATGATTAAGTGGTTATGCGAATATTCCCTAAGAATATTCCCCGACCAAACGAATATTTTATAACAACTTGCATACTTTGCAAAATTTATAAATATTACCCACAACTATAACATTATATCAAATTTATTTCATAATATTCAAAAATAATATTTATAAAAAAATTCATCTTTATTTATAAAAGTTGGGCAGTTGTCCCAAATAAGTTAACTAATGCTTTTCTACAGTAGGTGAATGTGTCCTTTATTCAATATTCAAAATTTAACAACACATGGATCAAAGATGTGGGAATTAAAATTACTTAAGGCAAGGGGCAGGGAAAAAGAGACTGTTGCCTATAGGCAGTAGTGAATAGCCACGATCAGCTGATGTAGCAGCCATGGTGAGCTACACTTGGCGTTGGGTTGTAAATTGAGGGTTTTCCATAAAAATTAAATTCTGAACTCCTAAAAAGTTAAGTGTAGTAAATATAATAAAGGGGAAATCATGTCATAAGTTTAGTTTAGGGGCTTCAAATGAGGCGAACAAAATAAGGGGCTGCTGCCTATTAGCAGCGGCAATTGTTTCAAATGGCAACAAAGAGCTGCTACGGTAAAAAATTGTGAATTATTATTATTTTGAATGTGAAATATTGTTTTAGTTATGATAGATTTATTTAGTAATAAGAATATTCTTTCATCACTGAATTTATTTTGTTTCACACTAATAGATTTTTTCAATAGCGAATATGAATCATGAGGTCACCCTGTCCACGGGACCACCTTCTTCTACCGTGTTTGGATATGTAAGTTCCTTTTTTAGTCTTAATGAAAATTGAACAGTTACTGCTCCTTTTTGAAATTTCTAACATGTTTTTCAATTTGGGACAGGAGGATTATCATTTACAATGCACGATAAAATTATTTTCTTCTTTTATAGTAAACATGCTTTTTAATAGTTCTTTTTTTATTCTTTCTAGATTTAACCTTCTTTTTTCCTTTCTTTAATAGAGAGAGCGTTACCGAAAAAAGAATATTGGCATTGTCATTCGAGAAGAATCTGAATTTAAGATTATGCGTAAGGCAAGATAAGATTACTTTTCCTTTTCTTAAGATCATACTTTTTTTTCAAGATAAAACATCTTATATTTGTACGCTATCAGGAAAATTAAAGAAAACTTAGAGCAAAAGAAAAAGGGAAGGAGAATAAAAAAGGAAAAGAAAAAAAATCATGCTCCCAATTTACATGTGGTAAGTATACAATATTCCAGACATTTACGTTAGTAGTTACAAAGATTTGTTACACAAAGTCATATAAATAAAATATTTGAACCTAATTTATTAACGACACTATGCCTTCTTAGGTTTATAATTATACATCTTTTTAGGGTTTCAATAATAATATCCTTTATGAAACTGCATTTCCTCAACGTAAAAGACAACAAACAGAAAGTGGCGAGCAATGCATATTGCACAGCGCTTGCGTGTGAAATACAAAACCAAGCAAACTGAATATATGCATCCTAATCCGAAAAAATATAAAACTAGGGTTTTTTCCTTAAAAAAACACTACGACTTCTTATATTTACACTTACATATCTATTTTTATTTATAGGAATTCAATAAAAATATCCTTGACGAAGCTCCAACTCCTCGACGTAAAAGACGAGAAAGGGATAATGGTGATGTGCGTCGAATACATATTGCTCAGCGCTTGCGTCGTGAAAGAGAGAAGCAAGAAAAAATAATACAATCTCAACCATATCCATTTCAACCAAGATTTTTCCCTGGTTTGAGACCCAGGCCATCCAAACGCGCAGCTTATGAATGGGATTGTATCGCGATCAAGAATCATTTTTATCAGCATCCGTCGTTGTTAAAACCTCTGCCATCAGACTCTAATCAAATTCCTCCAGTTTTGATTTTACCACCTCAAGGGATACATTCAACTAACTCGAATTCAATGGGTGGAGAAATCCTTCTTCCACCAAATAATATAGAGCATATACATGACTCCCGTAACATTATATCATCTTCCATGCCTACATCACCAACTTTTGTGTATGTTCAATGCAAATTATTTATAACTATATACCATAAGGAGTGTTATGATATATGTGAACTATTTAAAACAAGTTTATTTATTTTTTTAGGTTATTACCAATTATTCAGTCAATCCTTGATGAAGCTTGCGTACAAGAGGAGGCATTGCCTACAAATATAGCCCCTCGGCTGCATCCTATTTTAGGTAGACACTACCTCGATAAAATGAATATACAATGTCCTCACCGCTTTCAAAGATTGCATTGGAAAGTCGAAAAGTTATCAAATTCATCATTGGCCGCCTTTCTT
Organism: Panax quinquefolius; assembly: GCA_020205615.1. Lineage (NCBI taxonomy): Eukaryota > Viridiplantae > Streptophyta > Magnoliopsida > Apiales > Araliaceae > Panax > Panax quinquefolius. The sequence continues at coordinate 12,088,027 of CM035152.1, forward strand.
CGTAATATGTTATTTGCAAGGAAAGATTCGACTTCCACAACTATTAACACCTCCTTCAGAAATTCAATCATTATATGATGGCAATGATGATCAGTCAAAGTCCTTTCGAAGTTATACCCGACTGTACAATGCAGCTAATGCTTTTACAAGCTTAGGTGTACATATGGATGATAGAGTGGTTCCTGGTAGGGGTCCTAACGCATTTACAATCCATGGGGAATTGCGACATCGGACAGGGTTACTACAACCTCCACCCGGACAAGATCCAGTATATGCACAGTTGTATATTCACGATGCCACTGTTACTTTAGAATATCGTTCTCGAAGAAACCCGAAGCTGTGAGAGGATGTCCTGAGAACAATCCAGGATAGTCTTTTGAGTTACAACTCATTTTCAGAAAAGTTTAGACATGCAGCTGCAATTTTAAGCAGGGAACATCTGAACGATCACGACATCCCAGCTTACCTTCATTATAGTGCAGCAAAAGACCGTCGAACTCATAATTTACCCACGTCAGATGAGGTTGTTGTCATATTACCTGGAGATGGTGCTGAATTCTCTACGATGAAGGATATTATTGTACGGTTAAGAGGGAGTGACCAGCTGATGCAAATAAATGAATGTCATCCAGCTTATTTACCACTACATTACGTATTGTTGTTTCCGTATGGTGAGCTTGGATGGGAACCAACTTCTAAGCAATGGGATGTCAATAAAGGTAACGCTTCATCAAAAAGACTAACGCAATTGCAATATTATGGGTATCGTTTGTTTGAAAGACCTACTTAGTATTCAACTATCTTGAGGGGCGGAAGATTATTTCAAGAGTTTATTGTAGATGCATGGGCAACAACAGAGCAAAATCGATTAACATATTATAGGCTCAATCAACAAAAATTACGATTTAATTTATACCAAGATCTGGTTGAGGTAGTTCCTGATGGCTTAGAGGCTAATCAAGTTGGTAAGCGAGTAGTTTTGCCTTCTTCTTTTTCTGGGAGACCAAGGCAAATGTTTGAAATCTTCCAAGATTCTATGGCCATAACTCGGTATAACCAACACCCTGATATTTTCTTAACTATGACGGCAAATTCGAATTGGCCCGAGATAAAAGATGCATTGTTACCACATCAAACGTCAATTGATCGCCCAGACTTGGTGGCCCGCGTATTTGAGTTGAAGCGACGAGCTTTTATGATGGAGATTGATAAGAAGAAATTATTTTGTGGAAAGGTGGCACATGTTTTCACGATTGAATTCCAAAAGCGTGGGTTATCGCACATGCACTTGCTAATATTTCTTCAAGGGTCTGATAAAATACGAACACGTGAACAAGTAAATCGAGTTGTTTGTGCCGAATTCCCCGATCCAATTTCTGATCCACTTCTATATGAAACAGTTAAAACTTGCATGGTACATGCATCATATGGTGTTCGAAATCTTAAATCGCCATGTATGGAAGATGGTAAATTCACTAAGAGATGTCCTAAATATTGGGCAGAAGAAACTACAATGGGCGAAGATGGGTATCCGATATATCAAAGGCTGATGACGATTCGAAAACATTCTCTAAGGTCTGGACATGAAGTTGATAATAGAGATGTTGTACCATATAATTCATACCTCTCTAGATTGTTTAATTTCCATATAAATATGGAAGTTTGTGCAGGAGTAAGGTGCGTAAAGTATATCAATAAATACATCTACAAGGGTTACGACTGCACAACTTTGGTATTGGGGGTTGTAGATGAGATTAAGCAATATATTGACTCGAGGTATATTGGACCTACAGAGGCGGCATGGCGGATATTTGGATATCATATGCATCAAGAGTTCCCTCCAGTTATACGTCTGGTAGTTCACCTAGAGGGGAAACATCACGTCTGTTATAACCCTTCTGAACCAATAGCTACAATATTGAACAGAGCAGAGGATCAGCAGACAACTCTAATAGGATTTTTTGCATGCTGCTCTACTAATGCTTTAGCTTGAACTCTCACATGCCAATAATTTCCAAAGCATTTCGTTTGGAAAAAGAAAGAACAGCTCTGGACAGAGAGACAAATGGGATTTGCAATTGAAAGAATGTATTTTGCCAGTCCAAATGAAGGTGAAAGGTTTTATCTTCGTCTTTTGTTGACGGTTGTAGAGGGACCTCAATCTTTTCAATGTTTAAGAACAGTTTATAATGTTGTACACCCCACATATAAGGCAGCATGTATTGCGAAAGGCCTTTTGGAAGACGATGAAGAGTGGATTCTGTGACGCCCCCAAAATTAGGTATACATCACCCATCTTGGGTAGTCAGATACATGGTACATAATTTAAATACAACTTACTAATATAAGCGTGCGTGTGCAATCGACATAAAGCGTGTGAGTTTGAATACAAATATTGTCTACTAGATATTATACAAACTCAAAAGGAGTCCTCATTACAATTATTATCACACTATTTCACTGAATAGTGAGAGGACTACTAATGCTATCCTCTGGACCATTACTCCGTTCCCCGACTCGTCCCAGCTATGTTCTCATTTCCTGAAGAGAACAGTGAAAGAAAGGGTGAGCTCAACTAGCCCAGTAAGAAATATTATGACTAAGATAATGCAGAATAAATTATCAATAGCCTTCAACATTGTTAAACTGATAAAATATAATAAACATCAAGTTTAAGCTGCGGTTGAACAAGCAATCCATTAAAAGAGTCAAGTAGAAAATAAAATCTACTATCTTTTATGATTTAAAAGGTTTTTCATCACTGTTATAGCTGAGACTCAGCTTTAATAAATAATCCACATCATCGAATCACCCCTGCACTACGGCCAAGGATATTCTTTAGTATCACGACCACAATTATTCCCTTGCTACGGGCCGAGAATAGTTGTGTATTCATTAATGGTCATGATCATGCCAACAATCGTCCATCAATGCACTACTACCAATCGAGGACTTTTACCACATCATTTGTAACATTACGGTCATGATTACACAATCGAATAATCCTGGTCATAATCATACCAAGTCCATCCATGCTCTATGAGCCATGGATGACTTTAAAAAAAAATATAAACATGAGGATGATGACAATGATATAAGAATTCAATAAAACAAGTTCAAGAATTAAGTTATTCAGAACTAATAACATCCAAACTGTCGACATGATCTTTGCTTTGTAGAGTAAAATTCAAGAATGATCGGAAGAATATTTCCCATGAAAAGATATTGGATGAAACGCAAATATCAAGGATATTCTACTAATTTCATGGAGTATAGAAGTCAAAGTTTTAACTAATTTGAGTATAATAAAGAATGGAATAACAAAAGAAATCACCATGCATGCAGATTGCTGATAGACAAAGTTATTCAGCAGAATAATAATAACGGAACCGAGGTCGGGTGAAATTCACACGCAAGCTGGGATGTTCCAAATGAATAATAAAGATGGAACCGGATCCGGTGTAAAACACACGAGATAAGATATTCCAACAGAATGATAAAAAGCGGAACCCAGTGGGGTGTAAAACACATGACGAGGATGTTCAGCGCGAGAATAATAAAGAGCGGAACCGGTCCGGTGTAAAACACATGCATGGATGTTCCAGCAGAATAATAATAAAAGGCGGAACCGGTGGGTGTAAAACACATGACAGGATGTTCCAGCGAGAATAATAGAAGAATGGAATAAAAGAAGAAGATCACCAAGTATAGGGGATTAAGCGTATCTGAGTTATTCCAAACAGAATAAATAAGAATGGAATAACAAAAGAAGTTCTCTTCATGAATACTGAAAGAATAACACCCTTACGGTACAACAAATAATATTCCCTACCTTAGAAGAAGCTGAATATTGGCAAAGTGAAGTAGTAGAATACTTTTCTTCTTTCTCTCTATAGTTTTCTCTCTACAGTTTCGGTGAATTCGTAAGAAAATAATGAAGGAATGAGCTTTATTTATAGGAAAATAGAATGCATAGTAATTAATCCATGAGCGGTCCAGATTGATTTACTTTAATCTGACTATCCATATTTAAAGCAAAATCTTTTAAATAAAATATAATATATTCTATTTATATAAAACATTTTACTATGCAAAACACTACGCAACACTATGCAAAACACTATCTAAAATACTATGCATAATAAAATATAATATATTTTATTTATAGAATAACTTTAATAAAGTATTACATTTTATATAAAAGATGTTTACATTTTATTACGTTAATAATAATAATAAAACAAAAGCGCCATTATCATTATAATAATTCATATTATTAATCGTGATAATGGAATCAAATGGTGACTTCTCACATAAGCATCGATAATCAATATCTGGTGCTACTTCTTAACGACCACACGATATCTTTTCTTTTACTACTCTAAAGTAGTTCAACAAAGATCAACCAGTAAAACTTCCGCCGTTATTTGATAAAATATTTTTGTCATTTTCTCAATCGACAATAATTACATTGTGGGGTCCTTTGATGATTGAGTAGTTATACGAATATTCCCCGCTAAAGCTGAATATTCCCAGACCAATCGAATATAATATAACCACTTGCATACTTTGCAAAATTTATAAATATTACCCACAACTATAACATTATATCAAATTATTCCATAATATTCAAAAATAATATTTATAGAAAATTCATCTTTATTTATAAAAGCTGGGGTCTTACAGATTCAATGTCTTAGAGAAGCATCAATAATGAGAACAGGGTCTCAATTAAGAAGATTGTTTTCTATTATCTTGACACAATGCTTTCCTTTAAATCCAGAAGCGTCGTGGAACCAATTTTCTATGCATATTTGTGATGATTTATCACACAAAATAAGTACATGTTATGGCATTGATGTTCCTACTAATGCTCAAATTTGTGATTATGGTTTATACTTTATTAATCTTTTGCTTCAAGAGTCGGGTAAGAGCTTATCAGATTTCCCACCAATGCCACTGCCATGTGCTAATTGGAGGATTATCGTTGGCAATCGACTTATATGGGAACATAGGCAGTTACAAATTGAAGTTGATCAAATAAATGTCCAGCAAAACATTGATCTACTGAATGAAGGTCAACCTATAGCTTATAATGCAATCATTTCATCTGTTTATGAGAATAGAGGAACGACCTTTGTTGACTTATGTCATACTCCATATTTTGATGATGACTCGATTATTTCTCTAATCAATGTTATATTATTTCAGGGAAAGATATGGAACTTCAGAAAACGTCAAGGAAGAAATCACAAAGCCAAGACATCCTTGGAGAAAGAAAAGCCAATTTGAGTCCTAGGAATATATGTAAGATCTTAGCATTTATTGCTTTCCAAAATAAGGCTCTAGGACATGTGCATTACATAATAGCATTATCATGTTTAATGCCACCTGCTAATTCACGAGCACTAATATACACGGGCCGGCATCTCTTACCATATCATAAGAAATCAAATCTTGATACTTTTGGTAATCTGGAATAAGCTATCGATTTTTAGAAAATATCATACCAGCTTGACATATTATAAATCATGCGAACTATCTAAAGAAACAAGTTAATTGAATAGCAGAAATTATGCCCCATAATCTTGCCTCATAGTTCTAGAAATCTAGTTGGGCTTAATCACTGATCCAAGATTTGTGGACACCGGCCAATAGATATAAAAGGTAAGCATATATCATGACATTATAGATACTACTCTTAAAACACGCTGCAGACATCATGCTCATAAATTAAGCATCTTAATTCTAGGAAATTAATTAAGGTAACGTGTCAAGTGCATGTATCAACAGATTCTGCAGAGATCATGGGTCATGATTTGAGAAATCCAATTGGTCAATTCTAACGGTCCAATGTATGCTTCGTAATATGGAAACATGCCAACAAGTATTTATGGTAATCGTAGAAGTTGACTTCCGGCTTTTTAGAAATTGGACCGTGGAAATCTGCAAATAGAAATCATTTAATAAAGAAAGTTCTTGATAGCATGATATCTTAGAATCTACATTATGGAAAAACAAATTAAGTATATCATGATTCACGAAGGACATCAAGATTCATGCAAAATGTTATCAACGGAAATATTAGGGAGTCGTCTATATAAACTGAGCTCATTAACAAATACAAAAACGAAAAAAAAAACATACACAAAAGAATATAGCATACAAGTTACGAAATTGTTTTTTATTGATTGCATTAAGAACGAGGTTGCTGCTTCAAAAATATTCTGGTAATATTCATTTTGCATATCACTTCATACTAGAGCCTTGAGTTGGTGAGTAATATATTGCTTGATCATTAGACCGCTAGTGTGTATCTTTCATTTCCTATCTTAGTTAATATTACATATAAAATTGTCTTGAATTGATAACTAATTACGATCAAGTTCAAAGGAAGCATAGTGCTTAAGTGTGCATAGGTGCACAGGAACAAAAGGTGTTCATCTTATTGGAACTTGTATTGTAATTGAAGAAGTTTAATAAAAGTGAGTCTCCAATACTAGTTGGTATTGGACGTGGACTAGACTACTATTCTAGAGGGTAGTGGTTGAACCACATAAAAAATTTCGGTGTTGGTGTGATTGCTTTATGTGATTCTACATTAACTTTACATTCAGCTACCTGCATCAGTAAAACTTGGTCAACTAAATAATATTCTGATTTGGTAATACAGCTTTCTGCATTAGAAATGAAAGTTGGACATAGTTTGTGCCTACACTTATTCAACCCCCCCCCCCTTCTAAGTGTATCTATTTAAATTTCAACCTTCTTTTTGAGTGGGGGTGCAGGAACTGGAAAGACTTTTCTCTACAATACAATTGCCAAAAAATGTTGTTCCTTATGCGATATAGTAATTACAGTAGCATCTTCTGGAATTACATCTAGGTTGTTACATGGGGGACGTACTGCACATTCAACATTCTGCATTCCACTTAACGTATTAAAAAATTCAGTTTGTGGATTCATGAAGCAATCATCACACTCGAAATTATTTCGGAAGGCTAGACTAATTATATGGGACGAGGTTCCAATGCAGCATTGTCATTGTGATGAAGCAGTTAATCAGACCTTACAAGACATTCGTGATAACTCACAACCATTTGGAGGTATTACTGTTGTTCTTGGGGGAGATTTTAGGCAGATTCTTCCTGTTATACCTAGAGGTCTTCGCGAGCATATAGTGGCAGCATCACTATGGCGTTCTTTGCTTTGGAAAGATATACATGTCTTGACTTTACAAGTTAACATGCACTTACACGATGACCAATCTGTATTATTTGATTTCTCAGCTTTTCTTAATGAGGTTTGAGTATTTGTATCTTTATTCATATTGACATCTATATATCAACGAGAATATTTTATAATTTACTAATACTTCATTAATGTGTAGATTGGGTCTAACCCTCAAGAATCTATACTACTTCCAGATTCAATAAAAATGACTCAAAGTGTAGATAATCTTATCTCGACCATCTACCCAGATCTAGAAGTTCCAGGTAAAGTCACTCTCGAATTCTTAAAAGAGCGCACAATTCTATCTGCTAGAAATGATGATGTCAATGATATCAACCTAGCTGCGTTGGCGGTTTTTTCGGGAGAACTACATACATACTTTGCTGCAGACAAAATGGTTAAAGATGGCGACGTGGATCGGACTATTATGCATCGGTACCCGAATGAGTATTTGAACACACTCAATCCCCCTGGACTACCACCGTTCAAATTAAATTTAAAAAGGGTTGTCAATAATGTTTCTACGTATTATTGCACCGAAAGATGGCCTTTGTAATGGTACTTAGACTTATCATAGTCTAGTGTGGTGCTTTAGTACTTAAAACATGATTTTAAGCGGTGATAAACATGGCGACTTGGTATTCATTCCAAGAATTTCTTTGACTCCTTCTTAAATGAAAGTTAAGTATTAAAATGACAAGAAGACAATTCCCGATGTGAGGTTAAGCGTGATGCAATGACAATGAATAAATCACAGGGCCAGTCTGTCAAATTTGTTGGGGTAGATTTATGTACGCCAGTATTTAGTCACGGTCAACTATATGTAGCTCTGTCAAGATGCACAAGTTCTTCCCACTTATGCATACTTCTTCGTGAATTAACTGACAAGTCCGCAACAAATATTGTCTATCCTGAAGTTTTGTTATAATTTGATATGTTTGAGGTACCATTTCTTTATCTCCGTGCATTATTGATCTTCTTACGATAAAAGTCTTTATATTTATTTTTTAAAAGACATATAACTAAACGATTCATTTCAATTTTTGCAGTCTTGGGATGATATTGCTATTGAATGGAAACGTTCATTCAATAAGAATTCGAGGGTGGAGAAAAGTTAACACGGTTATGTGTATTTCATAATTCTTAAATCGTATTCAATTAATCACGTAACAATTATTTCTTTCTTGCGATACTACTAACATTTTGCTTTTTCTTATAAATAATAGATTTTTGTTACAAATAATATTTATTAGTCGTGGACGTTGCCGATGGATAGCCTTTCTTTTCAAAGGTTTATGTACCGAAGACATGGAAGAGCTTGACAGATCTACAAGGTAACTGTTATTATATGTATTTTTTAGAACATAGTTTATTAAAAGTGATAATATTTTTTGGTAGATGATTGGAAAATAGGTTGCTGTAAAATCATTTTTTTAGGTACATTTGGATGATGTTTATTATGGTTGATCAAGCATTTAGAGCTTTGTTTGTTTATTTGACATGATTAATGCAATTTCTAGAATGTCCAAATTCTCTTTTTGATAAAAGGTTTGCAGGTTTGTATGGAGCAGTAAATATCTTATTTTTCGTAAACTAATTTGCTAACTTTGTTGTTTATGGGTTTGTTAAAGTAATTGTATTAGGTGTTTTCATTTTTTTTTCTTAGCTAAATTATTGAAAGTAAACCAGATCTTTGATATGTCTAGCTGTGCTGTGATTTCTTCTTTTATATCTACTTGGGTTGCTTCTGGGAGTATGTATTCATGCTTTGGAATTGAATTTGGAGCAAAACTTTTCTTAGTTTTGAATTCGGATTTCAGTTGAGATGTGAGGGCGTGGTTTTGTATCAACATGTTGTTTTCATGCTTCTGGTGGTTTGTTTTCTCATAGGGTAGGTTTAGATCTCAGCTAAATTTTGTCAATAGTGGTGGCGACATGAGACTATATTTTGCTTGGTGCTATCAATTTAATATTTTAGGTAAATACTGAGCATGTAGCGAATTTTTTGATATACAAATGGGTTTACCTTATGCTAGATATTGAGAATTATAAAGCTAAAGTAATGTTCTAACTACTGAATTTTTGTTTTTCTGTTACTTTCTGATAATTTGTTGTTCTAATTTTGGGTGTATTTTCTTGGTTTCATAGTATTGTGGATTTTTTCAAAGAGATTCCTCAGTTTGTTGTTTGTAAGGAGATTAATTTATTATTTTCTTTTTCCAATAAGTCTAATTATATATGCCCACACTTATCAACCTAAAATCATTGCATTTCATGTAATTTTGGTTCCCTTTGTGGCTTTTGTGGATGCTTATATTTTATCCTGTTTACTGATTTTGGTTTCCTATTTATCTTTTGATATTGTCTTTAGTTTTATGCACTTGCTCTATCATCTATATAATATGTAGCTTATTCTTGAATTTATTAGGTGTTGGTTCAACTATTTATAAGGGAACTCATTCGTATTGAGGGGTGCTTTCCAATTCTTCGCAACCTGTAAGTCAATGAAATTTGAACTACTTCAAATGATATTCACTTTGCCCATATAGTTATTTGTGGTTCGCCTTCAACTCAAATGTGCAGGTATCTAAATAATAATTATCTTACAGGAGGAATTCCTGCACAGCTTGCAAACTTGACAAATTTGAAAATTTTGTAAGTTCTGCATACACGTATATAATGTTCTGGAATTATATTCTTAGCATATATTGATGGCAATAAAAAGAGGCACATAAAATTGATTTTTTAATTGCTAAAGTCTCACGTGGAGTATCAAGGTACATTAAGAAGGCATGGATTTCAAACTTGAAATTATGCACAATTCACTTGAACAAATCAATCATTGTAAAACATGGTAACTCAGAGAGGAAATTAGAAACGGTGAGAAATTTATAGAAAATCAAATTACTGTTTTTGTTTTTTGGTGACATAATGGGGACTTTGAATGAGAAAGATTTCTTTCCATTTCTGTTGATTTCTTTGGATTCCCTTTTGGATTTGTAGTATGGCCACAACTTTTCTTCTCTCTTCTTTGTGTTTGCTTTCTCTCTCTTTCCCTGTTTGTGGAATTCATGGTTGCTACTACTGTTAGTTCTGATATTCCTCTACCAGGGTAATACTCTTCTTCTTTACGTTTTTAGCTTTTTTTTTGGTTTATTGATTTTTTTTTAAAAACCCTTTGTGTTGTTAAGGTTTTGTTAGATTTTTGTAGGTTTCATAGATTCTTGAAGCAAACCCCATTTTGTTTTAGCTTTTTTATAGATTTTTGAATCAAACCCATTATGTTTTGGCTTTTAGCTTCTGTTGGTTTTGTAGATTTTTGAAACAAGCCCCTTTATGTTTTTAAGCTTTTGTTAGCTTTTGTGGGTTTTATACATGTTTAAAGCAAAACCCATTATTTTCACTTTTAGCTCGACTGGTTTTGTATATTTTTGAAGCAAGCCCATTATGTTTTGCCTTTTACCTTTTGCGGGTTTTATAGATTTTTGTACAATAATGTGTCTACACGACTCTATTTATGAGTTTGCACTTACTGTATATGGGTCTCTTAATTTTGCTAATCATATGGATTCACAACGTACCTGAAGAAAATGATCGTTCATAGTGTTTTTTGTGACATTCTGAGTTTTAGCTGATGGGTTTTTGGTTTTCCTAGAGACATATATTTATTTTTTTAAGTCTTCTATTTTTATTTCCTGTTTCTTAAAAATTTTAATTAGTAGTCAATGAGGCTAATGGTTTTGTTTTCTCTAGACTTTGCACATTGGTGCAAACTGTAGATTTCTTTAGCATTTTCTATTTATGTTTTGTGTTTTTTGTTATTGTGGTTCTTTGAATGAAAATTTTACTTTACTTTACTTTACAGTTTATAAATCACATGGCTTGATTGGGGATGTTTGAATAGAACATATTATAGAAGTTTCACATTAGATATCTCTTATATGTATGCTTAGATTTTGTATTATTATGTCATATTAGTGGGAGTGTCAAGAGATTTTGCTACATGAGCACTATAGGCTATCTGTTCTCCTACTCATATTTCGTGAGTTTTGACCAATTAATTTCCTGGAAATAGTATTTTAGGTGACACACAGTGTGAGACCCCAAATTTTATGAATAAAGATTTAAATTTCTCGAAATATTTTTTTGAATATTATGGAGTGAACTTGATATAATGTTATAGTTGTGGGTAATATTTATAAATTTTACAAAGTACGCAAGTTGTTATATAATATTTGATTGGTCGGGGAATATTCGTTTTAACAGGGAATATTCGTACGACGACATAATCATTGGTGGACCCCACAATGGAATTATTGTCGGATTGAAAAAATGATAAAAAATATTTTTATGAAAATAACGGCAGAAGTTTTACAGTTAATTGTTGAAACACCCGGTGTTAAAAAATGCGAATACGCGTGGTTGCATAAGTAAGACGCGGTATTGATTATTGATGCTTACGTGAGAAGTCACTCGGTTTTGTTCAATTATTGCTCTGATAATTATTGCATAGTATCTCACGTTATTTGATTCAATTATTGTCGATATTTTATATATTATTAAATCAATAATTGAGATGACAGAGTTATTAATATCATTATTTACAATATTAACGATGTCTAGAAGTTCTGCCAAGGAAAGGTTTGGTCACCTAATTGCACGCCAATAGGGAGAAATCCTTACTGAAAAGCCCCCTCTTTCCTAGGAACGACCTGGTCAATTAATATTGTGAATTATAATAATGATGATAAATATTATTAAATATATTGTGGTGTCTTTTTATGAAGTCACGGAAGTTTATATATATATATAAATTTTGTTTTATTAGTATTATTAATGTAATAAAATAGAAAAGCTTTTTATATAAAACAGAATACTTTTATAAAGTTATTTGTTTTATTAGACTATAAATAGAATATATTATATTTATTATACATAGTATTTTTGTATAGTAATTTTTTATATATAAAAGAATACTTTTAAAAAGTTATTTATTTTATTAGACTATAAATAGAATATATTATATTTTATTATCGTAGTGTTGCATAGTGCACCGTATAGTATTTACATAGTAAAATCTTTTTATATAAAAGCGAATACTTTTATAAAGTTATTCATTTTATTAGATTATAAATAGAATATATTATATTTTATTGAAAAGATTTTGTTTTATTAGAATATTTTATTAATCATTTGTATAGTAAATCAATATGGGACCGTCTAGTTTAAAAGTAAATCAATCTGATAGTTCATGAATTAGTTCTTATTCATCCATTCTCCTATAAATAGAAGCTCATTCCTTCATTATTTTTACTTAATTCTTTGAAACTCAGAGAGAAACTATATAGAGAAAAAGAAAAGTATTCTCGCTACTTCACTACTCCTATATCCGGTTTCTTCTAAGGTAAGGGATATTATTATTGTAAGGGTATTATTTCTTCGTATTCATGAAGAGAACTTATGTTATTCCATTCTTTATTATTCTATTGGAATAACTTTGTATACTGTGGACTACCTTATACTTGGTGAAATTTTTTACATTATTTCATTCTTTATTATTACTATTTGGAATAACCATACATGCGAAATATCGCATACATGGTGAAATTCTTACATTATTCCATTCTTTATTATTCGCCGGAATATCCACGCCTCGTGCGTTTACGCGTGACTGGTTCCATTCTTTATTATTCGCCGAAAATAATATCACATGCGTGCGTTTACGCACGACACTGGTTCCATTATTTATTATTACATTGGGAATAACTCGTCGTGTGATCTATCGCATGCATGGTGAATTCTTCATTATTCCATTATTTATTATTACATTGGAATAACTATACATGTGGATTACCACATGCATGGTGAATGATCCTTTGTATTCATTCCTTGTTAAATTGTGGAAATGATCTATATACGTGGATTACCGCATGACGGGTGAAAATCCATTTGCAGTTTCATATATTCTATTATACTCAGTTGGTTAAAGTTTTGGATTCTATACTCCATGAAATTAGTAGAATATCCTGGATATTTACGCTTCATCTAGTATCTTTTCGTGAAAATATTATTCTAAGCATTCTTGAATTTTACTCCACAAAGCAGTATCATGTGGACAATTTGGACGTTATTGGTTCATGGATAAATTAATTATTGAACTTGTTTTATTGAATTCTTATATCATTTTCATCATCCTCATGTTTATATTTTGTTGAAAGTCATCTGTGGCCTGTAGTGCATAGATGGACTTGGTATGATTATGACCAAGGATTATTCTGTATAATCATGACCGTAATGTTATAAATGATGTGGTAAAAGTCATCATTGGCCCGTAGTGCATTGATGGACAATTGTTGGCATGATCATGACCATTGATGAATACACGAATATCCTTGGCCCGTAGTGCATGGATAATTTGTGGTTGTGATACTAATGAATATCCTTGGACGTAGTGCAGGGATGATGTGGATTATATATTAAGCTGAGTCCAAACGATAAAAGTGATGAAAAACCTTTTAAATCATAGAAGATAGTAGATTTTATTCTCTACTTGACTCTTTTAATGGATTGCTTATTCCGTTGCAGTTAAACTTGATGTTTGTTATATTGTATCAGTTTAACACTGTTAAAGGCTAATGATAATTTATTCTGCATTATCTTAGTCATAATATTTCTTACTGGGCTAGTTGAGCTCACCCTTTTGCTTTCATTGTTTTCTTCAGGAAATGAGAATGTAGCATGGACTAGTCGGGGAACGGAGTGACGGTCCAGAGGATAGCATTAGGAGTCCTCACTATTCTATGAAATAGTGTGTTAATAAATGTATTGAGGACTTATTTTGAGTTTGAATACTGTCTAGAAGACAAAATTTGTATTAAAACTCACAGCTCATGTTGTATATTTAAGATTGTATTTGTATTCTGTACCATGTATTTGGCGACTCAGAATAGGTGATGTATACCTATTTTGGGGGCGTCACATACAGTATAATTTGGTAATGTGTTTTCAATGATTTTAGTTCATCTTATTTTGTTTCTTTTCCATAGTTTTACCGTATATTTTTTTGTGAAACACGGATACTTTAAGATATTTAAAATCATTTGCAGTCATACTGTTTAGCATCATCAAGTAAAAATCAGTGATGTTTCAAAGATTTTTATAAAATCTGTACTTTTTGTTCGGTTATTTTAAAGGGTTTTACTGTTAGGTTTATGAGTGCTAATTATGATTATTTCATTAAGAAATTTATGCGATATGTTTTTTGAAATAAAAGGTATTTAATATAGCCTAAATATTTCTGCAGAAAGTTATTTGAGTAGTTAGGTCTGTGCACATGTTTTAAATGGAATAGTTGAATATTTTCTAATTGTTGTAAATGAGCTAACAATTTCAATTTTTTCAACTTTATAAGTAGATGAGACTGATGCTTGAATAAGTTGTGGCATAGTTGTAGTTTTTAGAATTTTCTTAAAGCACTCATAGGAGACAACAAATGATCTTTGTAGGAGACAAAGTATGAGAACGTGGTGAATATAGGAGTTAGGAGTTGCATGTTAAAGGAATTCTAGCTTTCTCTTTGCACTCCATAACTTATTAATACTGGTTGAATTGAGAATATATATGGCCAAGCTAAACGAACTGAGTCATCAATCTAATAAGCATGAGCTGGGATGCTGAGAATTCTTCAAGCACACCTATCAAGAGCTGGCATATTATTATGACCCCAAGGATTCAACAGAGCTATAATATAAGGAGCAAGATATGGCAGTTTTATACAAACCAAACTTTCAGTCTCAATTTCCTTTATTTAGCCTAACTCTTGATACACTGCACTTTCAATTTCCTTCATTTAACCTTTGAGTTGTTGAGGAATAGACGTTGGAAGTTAAAGGAAATTGGAATCATCCTAAATCAAGAGGTGAGGAATACATCTGCTCATGATTTTATTAGATAAAGGTTATACATGAAAGGGGTATATGGCTATGAGTATTAGATGGTGCGATTGATTAAAAAATTCTCTGTATTAGTTTTGTGTTGATTGAATTGGATGTTAGATGCTCAGAAAATGATTATGAAATTTGGGATTATAGTATATTAAAAGCTCTATAAAACTAAACTTATAAATTTTTGCCCACCAAATATGTGATATAATGTTTGAAAGAAGTTTACTATCTAAACCTTTGGAAATTAGAAGATACATAACATATGTATGTTAAGAATTGAAGTAGAGTTGTTTCTAAGAGTTTTGAATTGATAATATGGTGATTATAATTCATGATACCAAGTGTTGGTGTTGGAAATCCGAAATATGCAAAAAACAGAGTGTCTTAGTATGTTGTCGAAAGGCAAAACCAGCGTGGCCGCGTTGGTTCTCAAAAATTGAAAAATAATTCTTTTAGATTCTAAGCTTCTGAACAGGTGTAACAGGGACATATATGTTTAGGAAGATGTCTACCATAATGTTCAAATGGTATAGGCATCACCCACTTCAATTTCAGGAGTCAAAACTGTGTAAGTTTTGGTGCAACTAAAATGTCATTCAAAGTACAGACAAGTAAATAAAGATCACCAAAATTTTGGTTTTATCATTTCAATGGTTTCTCTATAAGTGTATTACATAATCAATTATAGATAGGAAAGAAATCACTTGAAAGATTCCTATATAAATGTGGTAAATTTAGTTGGCATATAGGGTCTGTAAAGTACAAGGGCAAAGGTATGGTTCAGAAACACACACATACACATACATATATACACACACATACAAGTATATACATATATGTGTGTGTGTGAAGAACAAATTTGAGAAGCTTGATCATCGCAGTTAACATATTAAGCTTCTCAATGTTGGCCGAGTTATAATATGCTTATTATCTATTTCTCCATTTGTGTAGAATTCTTATTGGATATATAACTTATGTTTCAGTTTTACTTGCACATGACTCAAACAATTTGTGCATATATCCTTTTCAATACATTTTGTTGTCACTTTCCAAGTTGTTGATTTGATCTGTTGATATAACTAAACGATTCATTTCAATTTTTGAAATCTTGGGATGATAAAGCTATTGAATGGAAACGTGTTCATTCAACAACAAGTCGAGGATGGAGAAAAGTTAACACGGTTATGTGTATTTTATAATTCATAAATCGTATTAAAGTAATCACGTGTCAATTGTTTCTTTCTTGCGATAGTACTAACATTTTGCTTTCTCTTATAAATAACAATTTTTTGTTACAAACAATATTTGTTGGCCGTGGACGTTGTCGATGGATTGTCTTTCTTTTCAAAGGTTTATGTATTGAAAACATGGTAGAGCTTGACAGATCTACAAGGAAAATGTTGTTATATGTATTTTTAAGAACATAGTTTATTAAAGTGATAATATTTTTTGGTAGATAATTGAAAAATAGATTGTTGTAAATTCAGGCATTTGGATGTTGTAAAATCAGACATTTGGATGTTGTAAAAATAGATTGTAGATAATTAAAAGTGGTAACATTTGGATGTTGTTTGTTATGGTTGATCACACATTCAGAGATTTTTTGGGTACATGATTAATGCAATTTCTAGAATGTACAAATTCTCTTTTTGATAAAAGGTATACAGGTTTATATGGTATATGGTTCTGTTATCCTGGACAAAAGGTTACTGCACTTTATAACTAAATGTTGTTTTTATGCTTCTGGTGGTTTGTTTTCTCATAGGGTAGGTTTAGATCTGAGCTAAATTTTCTCAATAGTGATGGCGACAATAGACTATATTCATAGTAGATACTGTCAATTTAATGTTTTAGGTGAATAATGAGCATGTAGAAAATTTTGATGGACAAGTACATAATGGACATATAGATATTGGAGTTGTCAATTTAATGTCTTAGGTAAATAATGAGCAAGTAGCTAATTTATGATATACAAATAAAACATAAGCATGTAGATACAATTTAAAGGCAAAATTCTTGATTTCTTTATTTTTTTTGGGAGGGGGTGTATTAGAAATTTTCTTATTTAGAACAAATAATTATAAAATTTTCCACTTCTTATCAAATGTATATTCTTTTTAAATTGTCAACTAACATTTTTTATTTAGATTCATTTTAGGTATTAAATAATTATACGAGCCGGAGGCACGGAAGCCAAAGTATAAACAAACAAAATGTCAATAAATATATTATCGGGGTTTTCCGGTTTCTTCCCCCACTCCTAATTTTTCCCCCAAATCCAGCTCCCTCTCTCCTCAAAATCGCCAGGATATCCCACAAGAGCTTTACCCAAGTAAGTTTCACGGAGCTTTCAATCCAATCGCCATGTCAATTCCACAAGAGCTTTACCCAAGCCAAGACGATCTCTTATACGAAGAAGAGCTTCTGCGAAATCCCTTCAGCTTAAAGCTGTGGTGGCGCTACTTAATTGCTCGAACTGAATCCCCATTCAAAAAGCGCTTCGTGATCTACGAACGAGCCCTAAAAGCTCTTCCCGGAAGCTACAAGCTCTGGTACGCTTATCTTCGTGAACGCCTTGAATTAGTTCGGAATCTACCCATTAATCACTCACAGTATCAAACCCTAAACAATACATTCGAAAGGGCTTTGGTTACAATGCACAAAATGCCTCGAATTTGGATAATGTATTTGCAAACCTTAACTGAGCAAAAGCTTGTGACCCGCACGCGCCGCACTTTTGATAGGGCTCTGTGCGCGTTGCCGGTGACTCAGCATGATCGTATTTGGGAGCCCTATTTGGTGTTTGTTAGCCAAAGCGGTGTCCCGATTGAGACGTCGCTTAGGGTTTATAGGAGGTATTTGAAGTATGACCCTAGCCACATTGAGGAATTTATTGAGTTTTTGGTGAATTCGGGGTTGTGGCAAGAGGCGGCGGAGCGATTAGCTGGGGTGTTGAATGATGATCAGTTTTATTCGATAAAGGGGAAGACAAAACATAGGTTGTGGTTGGAGTTGTGTGATTTGCTTACACAACATGCGAATGAGATTTCCGGGTTGAATGTGGATGCTATAATTCGAGGTGGGATTAGGAAGTTTACGGATGAGGTTGGCAGGTTGTGGACTTCGTTAGCGGATTATTATATTAGGAGAAAGTTGTTGGAGAAGGCAAGGGATGTCTTTGAGGAGGGGATGACTACTATTGTGACTGTTAGGGATTTTAGTGTTATTTTTGATGCGTATTCGCAGTTTGAAGAAAGTATGCTTGCTTTGAAGATGGAAGATATGAGTGAGAGTGAGGATGACGACGGAGAAGAAAACCTGGTTGAGGATGACGATGAGGATGAAGAGGATCGATTAAATGTGGCAAAGATTGTGGCAAAGCTTAAAGGATTTTGGTTGTCTGATGATAAAGATGTGAATTTGAGGTTAGCACGATTGGAATATCTTATGGATAGGAGGCCTGAATTGGCTAATAGTGTGCTTCTTCGACAAAATCCGCATAATGTGGAGCAATGGCATCGGAGAGTTAAACTTTTTGAGGGTAATCCAACAAGGCAAATATTGACTTACACGGAAGCGGTAAGGACAATTGACCCAATGAAAGCTGTGGGGAAGCCTCATACCTTATGGGTTGCATTTGCTAAATTGTATGAGACCCACAAAGATATTGGCAATGCTAGAGTGATTTTTGACAAAGCTGTACAAGTTGGCTACAAAGCTGTGGATAATCTTGCTAGTGTTTGGTGTGAATGGGCAGAGATGGAACTAAGGCACAAGAATTTTAAGGGTGCACTGGAGCTGATGAGGCATGCTACAGCCGAGCCATCAGTTGAGGTCAAACGGAGAGGTAACCTTTTACTTCCCTGCAGATTTATATTAGCTAGAGCAGTGATTTAGTTTTTTTTTCATTTTTATATCTTAGACATACCAAAAAACTGTCTGGAAATTTATCAGAGGTACTGATTAATTTTAAAAATAACTATTGGCCTTGTATGGACACCTTAAAATTAATAGCAGCATTGTGGGGGTGCTATAGCATTCATTGACCTTGCTTTATCCACCTTTCTTTTCCCTACATTGTTGAATAAGTTTTAAATTTTCTAGTCAGGAACAAAGGAGATTGTCTTCTTCCCCTTAACATCAGTCCATCCAAGTGTTTCATAAAATGGACTTTTTTCTTTCATATTTCTGAGCTGATTCAAGATAGAATTTTCCTCTTATCTCTTTCGAAATTATGATATTCCACTATTAAGACCGAGTTCTCATTGTTTGTGTGTTTTGCATAAAATAAATTTGAGTATGAACTTTTGCATGTGATTTCTCCCCCCCAAAACATAGGCTTGGCAATTTTAATTTCTTAATGGATCTTTTGGTTTCTCAATTCTGTTAAAAACAAGAATCTCTTTTGTTAGCTATGTGTTTCTTAGTCTAGATCTGAAATTTAATACGATGTGTTGAAATCTGCACTAGAGATGAGCATCAAATGTTTCCGATCTCAAACAAGTACATCTCTAAGAGCTTAATTGTGCCAACTGAAGGTGTATAGTTAGACCATATGTGGTCCTTGTGTACAGATCATTGTTGTTGAGTGAATTGCTTGCAACACTTTAACCCCATATAGACGGTAATCTTGGTGCAATTGCTCGCGTTCGGAAATTTGCGTTGAATGGACACCAACGACATCTTGACCCCTCGCTTATATTGAAGCGGTAATCTCGGTACAATCGACAATTGATGCGGTAGAAGACGCCACACACAACTATGAATTGTTGTATGATAAGTCAAATTGAATCTCAAAGAAATAACTAAGAAAATACTATTTTCTTAGGAATTCTTCAAAGAACCAAAAGTGGAGAATAACCTCACAAGTTTATTGAATAATGAATAATGTGTTTGATTACATCAACTTGGACCTCTATTTATACTACTCAAAACAATGCAAATTGTAATAGGAATTTATAAACTATAACCCTAATTTCTATAAGGAAATAGAAGTCAATTAAAAAAGAAATCCTAAAAAAAAGAAATCCTAATTACAATAGAATTTATTATCTAATAATTCTTACTACGCGGACTTGCCGTGTATAAGAAATCAATTTGCGAGTGGAGGCTACTAAAAAAACCGTGTGAATTGATTTGCATGAAAGATTGCATGATCTAATGTAACTGCTGAATATATTAATCCATGTGACTCCTTTGCATGCCAACATCCCTTAATGTAATATATAGTCCACGTGTACATATATAATCTGGTGCTTGCTGAGATCAGCTCATTCCTTTAAGACTTGCCAATATCATCATATATCCAACATATGAAATTTGATAACTTAAAAAGGTCCGGCCCCAATGTTCAAAAAGGCGCTTAGAAGTGAAAGAAAGTACGAGGAGGCCTCATGCGCCTGTGGGACTCAAGGGCCTAGGCGGGTTTTTTTAGTTTAAGCCAATTTTAATATTTTATCTTACATTTATCCAAACAAAATAATAATATAAAACAAAACAATCTATAACAAAGATAATAAAGGTCTTTGCTTAAAGTTCAAACACATATCCATATTGCTAATGTCAAAGCTCAAACACAAACATGCAATTGTTCAAAGTTCAAACATATTTTTAACGTATTAGTTTTATTCATAAACAAGATTGCTATTAAATAATAAAATTTAAAATTTCAAGAATTTAATTCAATACTAAAACTTAATAAACTAAACATAAATTTAAGAATTATATTAAATTAAACTAAATATTACAAATGTATCATCATTTATATAATTTAAAGTTGGTACAAATTTAAAAAATTATAACTATAATAAAAGTATCTATTTTGACTTGATATTGTTCACTTTTTTGTTGTGATTTGATATGCTACAACATGTATTACGAATATGGTAAATCATTAGAAAAATAAATATATTAAAATTTGGTTTGGGTAGTTATTAAAATAAAAAAATCTCTTCGCCTAGACCCCACCTAGGCCCCGCCTAATTTCTTGGAGGAATTTTTTTGCTGCCTAGGTGAGGCGTCAGGGGGGCCTAGTGCCATGGCGAGGCGCCTTGAGGGGGTTTAGCGCTTAAAGGGGACGCTTGAGGAGGGCTAATGGCCTAAGCGGACTTAGGTGGGATTTTTAGAAACCGTGTCAACCCACATGATAGTTAATAAATTAATAAACCAACCCACATGAATAATAAACTCCCCTTGCATGTAAAATATGTTGACTTTGCTAAGAAGATTAGAATTTGGGCTTGTATTAAATTGACCCAAATTTGTGTCTCATGCTCTTTTGCCTCCTCTTTAGTTTTCCTTGCGTTAGCTTCAGTCTAAACATCTTGGATCAATCCATTGAGACCTTATTTGAACATTTTAGTTCTAGCTTTGCTTGTTCCTCACATCCCTTTAGTCTTGTTTGAGTCCAAGCATGTCATGTCCTCATCATTCCTCTCCTCAAGGATTTGTCCTCAAATCGTCACCTACATCAAACAGACTTAGACCAGTTACGTTAAATGTGGCACCAACATTATACTCACCTAGCAAATCCAATTTATAGGCATTGTCATTAATACGCTCGAGAACTTGAAATGGACCATCTCTTCTCGGAAGCAATTTCGAACGTCTTTGAACTGGGAATCTTTCTTTTCTCATATGTAACCACACCCAATCTCCGGGCTCAAAGATCACTTGATGTCGTCCCTTGTTCGCGTGCTTAATGTACTGTTCCGTTCTCCGTTCATTGTTTAGTCTGGCTTTTTCATGAATCTGTTTAACAAGACCAGCCTTTTTCTTTCCATCCATGTTAGTATATTCAGAAACAAGTAATGGTGAGTGATAAATCCAATTGGAGAAAAATTAGTAGCAAAATGAACAGAACGGTTATATGCAAACTCAACATGTGGTAAACATTTTTCCCATTGTTGGATATTCTTTTTAATGATAGCCCGTAATAATGTCAACAAAGTCCTATTTACTACTTCAGTTTGACCGTCAGTTTGTGGATGACAAGTAGTTGAAAATAACAGTTTAGTACCCAATTTACACCACAAGGTCTTCCAAAAGTAACTTAAGAACTTTGTATCTCTATCAAAAACAATAGTTTTAGGCATACCATGCAAACACACAATCTCCCTAAAGAACAAATCAGCAACATGAGATGCATCATCAGTTTTATGACATGGAATAAAATGTGCCATTTTTGAAAATCTATCCACGACCACAAATATCGAATCATGACCATGCTTAGACCTAGGTAAACCCAACACAAAGTCCATAGAAAGATCAATTCAAGGTTCATTAGGAATAGGCAATGGTGTATACAATCCATGGGTTTGAACACGAGATTTAGCTTGGCTATAAGTAATACATCTATCACATATTCTTTCCACATCTCGTTTCATATGAGGCCAATAAAAATGTTCTTTCAAAACTGCAAAAGTTTTATCAACACCAAAATATCCTATTAAACCACTCCCATGTGATTCCCTAACTAATAACTCACACAAAGAACATGCAGGAATACATAGTTTATTTTCACGAAACAAGAATCCATCAATTCTAAAGTATTTATCCACAACATTCTTTTCACAAGTTTTAAACTCTTCACTGAAATCAAGGTCATTATCATATAAATCTTTAATTCGTTCAAACCCAAGCAATTTCGTATCAAGAGTATTTAACAAAACATATCTGCGAAACAAAGCATCTGCAACGACGTTCTCTTTACCTTGTTTATATCGAATAACATATGAAAATGTCTCGATAAATTCCATCCATCGCGTACGCTTTTGTTCAACTTCAGGTTGACCCTTCAAATATTTCAATGATTCATGATCCGTGTGGATCACAAACTCTTTAGGTCACAAGTAATGTTGCCATGTCTCCAAAGCTCTAACCAAAGCGTACATCTCTTCATATTATATGTAGGATAGTTCAAAGTCGCTTTACATAACTTTTCATTTGAAATACGCCACTGGTTTACTTTCTTGCATCAACACAGCTCCAATCCCTAAACCTGAAGCATCACACTCAATCTCAAAAGTTTTAGCAAAGTTAGGCAAAATAAGTAAAGGAACATTTGTTAATTTATCCTTTATCAAGTTAAATGCTTTTTCCTGTTCATCACCCCACTTAAAGCCCACATTTTTCTTGATGACCTCGGTCAATGGTGCTGTAATCTCATTGAAATTCCGAACAAAATGTCGGTAGAAACTTGCGAGTCCATGAAAGCTTCGTACTTGACTCACATTGGTTGGACTCGGCCAATCCCGGATTGCACGTATTTTCTTATCATCAACTTGGACTCCTTGTGAACTCACAACAAAGGCAAGAAAAACAATTCTATTCGAACAAAACGTGCATTTTTCTATGTTAGCAAATAACTTTTCTTTCCTAAGTACATCTGAAACAGATTTTAAATGCAATGCATGATCTTCCAAGTTTTTGCTATAAATCAAGATATCATCAAAATAAACTACGACAAATTTTCCTATGAATGGACGCAAAACATGGTTCATTAATCTCATGAAAGTACTGGGTGCATTAGTTAAACCAAAAGGTAATACCAACCACTCATAAAGACCATATTTAGTTTTAAACGCTGTTTTTCATTCATCACCCTCTTGCATTCTAATTTGATGATAACCACTTTTTAAATCAATTTTTGAAAACATGCAAGATCCATGTACTTCATCTAACATGTCATCTAAACGAGGAATGAGATGTCGATATTTTACCGTAATGTTATTTACCGCTCGACAATCGATGCACATCCTCCATTTTCCATCCTTTTTTTCAAAGACTAGAATTACGAGAATTTACTGCTCATACTTTCTCTCACGAATCCTTTCCCCATCAGCTCGTTAACTTGCCTTTGTAACTCCTTCGTCTCCTCGGGATTACTCCGATAAGCTGGACGGTTTGGAATCGTTGCACCGGGAACAAAATCAATTTAATGCTCAATTCTCCGAATTGGTGGTAGTCCATGAGGAAGCTCCTCGGGAAATACATCTTTGAATTCGAGAGATGAAACAACACTAGGCAAAGATTCTTTGTTTAGAAATCAAAGCTCTTCTCACATTACTCTTTTTTGCCAGTATATTTGTTTTTCTCTCTTTTTTTTTCTTGATTTTTTCTTTCTTCACTCTCTTTTCTTTGTACATAATCTTTCTGCAAATGAATTTGATCCTCATGTACTTGTTGTGGTGACAAATGACGCAAATAGATTTTCTACTTGTCGTAAACAAAGGAATATACATTGATAAACACATCATGTTGAACCCTCTTATCAAACTACCATGGTCTACCCAATAACATATGCCCTGCCTGCATAGGCACCACATCACACAATATCTTATCAACATACCGACCAATAGCAAATGGAACTAACACTTGTTTGGTTACTTTAATGTCTGCATTATCATTGAGTCACTGCAAACGATACGGCTGCGGATGTTTGGTAGTAGGTAACCCCAATTTCTCCACCATCGTAGTGCTTGCCACATTTGTACAGCTGCCTCCATCTATGACTACACAACAGATTTTCCCATTCACAAGACATCGAGTATGGAATAGATTTTTCCGCTGTTCACTGCTCTCCTCCTTAACATGCGTACTAAGTGCTCTTCTTGTAACCACCAGAATTTCATCATGTATCGCATCCTCACCTATCTCCTTTAATGGTGGCATAGAATCAGTGTCGCTCTCTTCCTCCTCGGTCTCCACATCTCCATCGTCAAGCAACAACATTTTCCTCTGATTTGGACATTGGCAAGAAATATGTCCCCTGCCTTGACACTTGAAACATACAATATCCCGATTACGCCCAAAAGAAGGTTCATTTTTGCCTTGTATATCTCGGCTAGTCGATCCTTGCCAAAGGTTTGATTGTCTTTTCCTCTCACTTTGCCAAATTAGGTCTCCATGATGAACTAGGATTAGATTGTCCTTGTTGTCCTCCTCGCCTCTTGAGTTGTTTCTCTATCTTAGTAGCCATATGTACAAGTTCTTCTAACTCCAAATAATGTTGTCGTTCAACCAAGTTTGCAATCTCCCAGTTCAATCCCGCCGAGAACCTAGCCATCGCTGTTTCATTATCCTAATCAAATTAGCCCGATCCTTCAACATTTCTATCTCCCTGTAATATTCATCCACACTCCGACTTCCTTATTTCAGAGTTTGCAAACTACGAATGATCTCCCGTTGATAGTATGCTGATACAAACCTCTTTTTCATGATAGCTTTCATCTCCACCCAAGTTGTAATCGGCCGCTCTTCACACCTTCTCCGATTAGCTATCAACTGATCCCACCATATCAATGCATATCCAGAAAACTCCGTAACGATTAGTTTGACTTTCTTAAGGTCTGTATAGTTGTGACAGTCAAAGATTCGCTCCATCTTGGTTAACCAATCTAAATAAGTAAGCCTCAGGATCACCCGTGCCTTGGAAAGCTGTAATCTTCATTTTTATGCTATCCAAATTGTCATCTTCTCTGTCCCGACCTCCTCTTTCCCTAGCACCTCCGTGTCTTTGATGTCGAAAATTAGATTCACGATCTTCCATTTGCACCACCTGTCCTCACCGTGTAGTGGTCTTCCATTCTTGCGTCAGTTTGTTGTGTCCTCGTCTTGTTTTGCATCCCATGAGTGTTTTGGGATAGCTCAGTCATAGACACCCTCATCTCTTCTAATTGTTCTTGCATTTGCTCCATAGTTTTTCTCAATCTTCGATCCCATTCTTTATGCATGACTTCCATCTGGAATTTCAATTCAGCTGTTGAAGGTTGTTCCTCATAAGTTCCTTTATCTAGACATATTTCCTGCAAAATAAGGGTTAGTAGAAAACAATTTCCTCACCACTCCCTTACGTGTTTCGCTCGAATCAATGGTTCACTCGTGTATATTCTCAATAAATTGGCTTTTACCCTCGATTAATCTCACCACTAAGCCTTTTATACCTCAAAATATTCTCTCTAATAGGTTCTTGAATTCCCCTAGCAAAATCACCGACTGATTGCCTTGTACTCCTCTTGTATGCTTTGGATTTGTAAATTGTAGCTCCGTTTCAGAATTGATGATGATGGAACGATATGAACTCTTGGTTGGAATTTGATGATTTGATGGTGTGCTACAAGTTTGGTTAGCACAATGGAAATAAAATTTGAATTTTTTTCCCCTTTTTTTTATTTTACAATATATTTTGACAGAAAAATAAAGATAAGTAACTCGCTAGAAAGGCTTGGCTCTGATACCAAATGATAGACTCCACGACACGCTTGCGTGAGGTAGTCGTCACCCGAATCGTTTCTAGCACAGTTGTTGAGTGAATTGCTTGCAACACCTTAACCCCTCGTCTATATGTAGACGGTAATTTTGGTGCAATTGCTCGCGTTTGGAAATCTGCGTTGAATGGACACCAACGACACCTTGACCCCTCGCTTATAAGGAAATAGAAGTCAATTTAGAAAAGAAATCCTAAAAAAAAAATCCTAATTACAATAGAATTTATTATCTAATAATTCTTGCCACGCGAACTTGCCGTGTATAAGAAATCAATTTGCGCGTGGAGGCTGCTAAAAAAACCATGTGAATTGATTTGCATGAAAGATTGCATGATCTAATGTAAATGCTGAATATATTAATCCTTTGCATGCCAACATCCCTTAATGTAATATATAGTCCACGTGTACATATATATTCTGGTTCTTGCTGAGATCAGCTCATTCCTTTAAGACTTGCCAATATCATCATATATCCAACATATGAAATCTGATAACTTAAAAAGGTCCGGCCCACATGACAGTTAATAAATTAATAAACCAACCCACATGAATAATAAACTCCCCTTGCATGTAAAATATGTTGACTTTGCTAAGAAGATTAAAATTTGGGCTTGTATTAAATTGACCCAATTAAATTGACTCAAATTTGTGTCTCATGCTCTTTTGCCTCCTCTTTGGTTTTCCTTGTGTTAGCTTCAACCCAAACATCTTGGATCAATCTATTGAGACCTTTTTTGAACCTTTTAGTTCTAGCCTTGCTTGACCCCCACGTCTCTTTAGTCTTGTTTGAGTCCGCGCATGCCATGTCCTCATCAATTGTTGAGTAATCTTTTGTTCTATCTGAATTGTTTATCATTTGTTCCTCGGTAGATTTATTTTAGATTATGGTGGCCATATTTAAACCAATCAGTTGAATTATTTGTGCAATTATATGCGTTTTACGTGCATGTCTGTTATTTTGTGTGCATGACAAATATTTGGTGTGGGTTAACTTTGTGTATATACATGTGCTACATTGTCGATTGTACATACAAGTGTAACATGCAGTTGAGGTCAAACAATGAGGTAAAGTTTTCCTTCATCTGTGAATTATCAGAATCAAATTATTGATTCTGAGTTTCTTTTTCCCAAATCTTAGTGCATTCTGGAATTACTTGATTCCAATACAATATCTTTTTGCCAGGTGTTAAGCATTTTCCATACATTAATACTAAATTATTCTATTTTAAGAAAACATTGCTAACTTGGATCAGTTATGTAGTTTGGAAATTCCAAAATGGCATTCTTTAACTATAAGTGATCAATATAGAGATTTAGTCCGGCAGCAATGTTTGTTTTCATCTTCTGTAGTTGTTTTATGTTTTTGCCCCCTAAACTATGTCCTGTGATGAAACCCCTAATGCATACATGTGCCTTAGCTCTAGGCAATTAATATGAATTGGTTTTAAAATTTTGATGGTACATATATATGCCCCTATAATATGAATCTAGATGTGTCTAATTGAAATTGGCATCATGGGCACTGTTTGATTACACTCTTTCTTGCCTTGTTTTGTAATTAGTGTGAGGCCGGAAAAGTAAATAAGTCACAATAGTTCTTTTTTTTTTTAAATTTTGTCTAATATGATTGTCAATGTTTTCCTATCAGGACTCTCTGCATTTTAAATAAAATTGTAACAGTATGTCATATATTCTTCGATTTAAGCAATGAGAATATTTAAATGTTAAATTTAAGTACACAATTATGGCATATACCTAACCCTTAAATCTTTGGTTAAATGTGCAGTGGCTGCTGATGGCAATGAACCAGTTCAGATAAAGCTGCACAAGTCCCTTAGACTTTGGACATTCTATGTGGACTTGGAGGAGAGCTTAGGTACCTTGGAGTCGACGCGTGCAGTTTATGAGCGGATATTGGATCTAAGAATAGCCACACCCCAAATTATAATCAATTACGCTATGCTTTTGGAAGTATGCACATCACTTCAACTGCCTTATTCATACTGTTATTCCGTTCCTCCTTTTATTATGTTTCCTACTCCTTTCGACATTTCTTATTTGAACATCGATGTTTGTTTTTGATTTGTCCAGGATCATAAGTACTTCGAGGATGCTTTTAAGGTGTACGAGCGAGGTGTTAAGATCTTCAAATACCCACATGTTAAGGATATATGGGTCACTTATCTTTCTAAGTTTGTTAAAAGATATGGAAAGTCAAAACTGGAACGAGCTAGAGAGCTATTTGAACATGCTGTTGAAATGGTATGCACAATCTTTTCCTTTTATATTATTTCGTATTGATGTCTAACTCATCTTGTATATATTAGTCATCAATCACTTCTTTAATTTTGGATTTTTTGAAATATCCATGAGAATATCAGCTCCACATCAGGTAAATTATCCCATGGGTTGGTTACAAAATTAGATATATTTACTCTTAAGAGGCCAGATTATCTGCATAGAGGACTTACATTGGCAGTTAACATGACACAATCTACTATGCTCTACCCTAATGAGCTGAACCAATTTTGAACAAATGGAATCTGATTTCAACTAAGGCTCGAAATGGAAACAGTGAACAGAAACAGTAGCATAAATGAAAGAAAGCAGTGAGCAACAATGGAAATTAGCCAAGTATAGCACGAAGTTTGGGAAAGAAAGCTTTAGAGCAAAGATAGACTAAGTCATATCCATTTTGTATATTCATATGAAGCCATACAATCTGCAACTTCTCTGTTTATAGAACTCCCCAACATGTGCAAGACTGCTAAATGCACAATGTGGTACTAACTACCCATGTGTTCTGCCATTTCTAGACGCGACTAATAAACAAATGCCCTTGCCTTCTATTTATCTGTTGGAATGGTCCATAGCCTTACATTTCCTTCCCCTCAAATGATCCATGTACATATGGGTCTTAAGCTTTTGTTTAGCATTCCCCCGGATCAAATTGTAAATGTTGAAATTTGTATAACTTCGCATGTGCTCTGCCATTTTTAGAAGAGACTAATTAACAAATGGCCTTAACTTGTACTTACTGCTAGATTTGGTCCATCGGCCTTCCCGTCAAATGATCCATGTCCATATGGATCTTAAGCTTTTGTTTAGCACTCCTGTATCAAATTGTAAGTGTTGAGATTTGTATAACTTCACTTTTGCATAGCCAATTCATTTGATGAAGAAATTTAGCTCAAAGCTTCCTTGGCAATGACTTTATTGTGTCTTGTATACTAGTATTCCTTGCTTTAAAAAGTAGCACCAGTTGACTTTGATCCTCATCTAAGTGTAGTTTTTGAACATAAGTTGCTTCTATTAATCTATCGCATGGATATTTTGGTACTTCTGCAACTGTTATTTACTTTTTAGTTTCGAGGTTGTTGATTGTTTAGTTAGAGATTCGGATAGTTCTTTATGTGTTTGCATCTGACTCGTGTTTTATTTGGTTTAGGTAATCATTTTCCTTGTAGAATTTGAGGTTTCTTTATGTTATAGGATTTATATTCCTTCTCTTGGTAGGAAATGGTGTCTTTTGTTATATCCAATTAATATTTGTATTGACACTTGATCCATATATTTTTCAGCCTATTAGAGCATTCACAACAGCTTCCAACTCTCTATCCTCAACTTACTTTGAAGAATATATCAATAAATCATTATTCAACAATTTCTTTATCCTTATTTAACTCTCTATTTTAATCTTTACTCTCCAGCTCTATATATGCAAAATGACATTTCACATTCTTATTTAAGTGGACATCTTGACATTATTGTCACATGACTTCTTTACTATTTCATTTTCAAATTATAAAATTAATATCGACTTATTTTTTAAAAATTAATCTCAAACGTATTCAAATTTAAAATTGATATAAATTTATTTAATTTATGTCCATATAATTATAAATATTATAAAAGTACTATTAATTATAAAATTTATTATTTTCAAAATTTAAATTAAAAAAATCATATTAATTTTAAATTTAAAATATCACAAATTAACTTTTAAAAGTTAATATTGATCTTATGTACATTTGCATCTACAATCTATTCAATACTCACCCATAAATTACTTAAAATTTAAAATAAAATAAAAGTTATTTACAAAGTGGAATACAATTGATAAATTATACTCTCTTTTATAAATTATAAGATTATTATTAATTTTTATAAGTCAAATTCTCAAACTTAATAATTTTTGCTAAGAATTGAAAAAATAATAAATTTTATAAGTAATAGTATTTTTTCTCAATAATTTACAATATGTATTGATTAAATTTATATTAATTTTAAATTTAAAAACATCACATACTCAAAAAAGATTAATAAATTAATAGTGATTTTATAATTAAAACAAGAGGTTGTAGTATATTACATATATCATAAGTTTTAACGCATAAAACTAATACAAATGTCAAATAGTTACAACGGTCAAAACATGCTTTGACTATTGGAACTTTAAAATTTAATTTTTAATTTTTATTATTTAAGGAATCAATATAAGGAACCTATTGAGTTCATAGTGAAAAAATTGAAATCTTATCCTACAATGTCTCAATGACACTGCAGAGTAGGGATAGAGATAAAGAAATTATTGTGAATGCTCTTATGTTCTCCTTTTTTTTTTTAATGGTGAGACCTATTATGCTTCAGTGTTGTTCATTCAGTTCTGCACAGATTTATAAATACACCATTCAACTCTTAAATCCCTAAACTTTGATCCATAATTCTTGTCCATCTCATCCCTAGATGGGTCCTTAGCCTTTCTTTTCTTTAATCATAGGACAGTCCTGCATCAGTACATCAAGTAGAACCACCTGAACTACATACCCCAGGCAGGCTTTACCCTGGATCAAGATCAAAACAGTGTATATCTATAATTTTGAAAGGTCAAGTTTTATAATTTGGTACTTTCTTCTGTTCTTTCCTTGTGATATGGTGTGATGCTAATGTATGTACTTTCATTTGTCTATCAGGCCCCTGCTGAAGCAGTGAAGCCCTTGTATTTGCAGTATGCAAAATTGGAAGAGGACCACGGTCTAGCCAAGCGAGCTATGAGGGTTTATGATCAAGCGACAAAGACTGTCCCAGCCAATGAAAAGTTGAGCATGTATCAAATCTACATAGCTCGTGCAGCTGAGATATTTGGGGTCCCAAAAACTAGGGAAATATATGAGCAGGCGATTGAATCTGGCCTTCCAGACAAGGATGCAAAAACAATGTGTATAAAATATGCAGAGCTTGAGAAGAGTTTGGGAGAGATAGATCGCTCCCGTGGAATTTACAAGCATGCATCTGAGTTTGCAGATCCAAGATCTGACGCCGACTTTTGGAGCAAGTGGCATGAATTTGAGGTGCAACATGGCAATGAAGACACTTTCAGGGAGATGCTGCGTATTAAAAGGAGTGTTACTGCAAAGTATAGTCAGGTACATTTTTTGTATTTTGTCTTGTGTAAATTTCTACAGCTTTAGTAATCAACCGGACTGCCTATGCTCTTCTCTTTTCTTATATTTATTCTCTCGATTAATTGAGATTGAAAAGGGAACTTGTTAAAAAAAGGTTAAACCTTATTACATACTATGCTACAGTCTTTGTACTAGACTCTCATAGTGAAAACATTTTTCGTTTTGGGAATTTCTTACACTGCAAAGATGTAGCAATACCTTTGGTTGCTATAAGATTATCTCAGTTTAACCCCTATAATAAAACTGAAATGACTTTAGATTAGCCTATATCTGGAAATGCTCTTTGATTTCAGCTTAGAGCGTTTTCATGTGGAGATAGTTTTGGGTGTTATGGTTGATAATATCATGTAATCTGAATGAAAGTGATTTCATTGCATAGAATATTATTGGCTGCATCTGTTTGTACTCTAGTTTTAAAATTTTTGATTTCTTGTTTTTGATATAATACTAATAACTTCTTCACATAGACACACATCATTCTTCCCGAGTATATGATGCAAAAGGATACGAAGCCCAACATCGAGGAAGCAATGGATGCGCAAAAGAAAGATGGAATCCCTGGTGATGAAATGGCTGCTCTTGAAAGGCAATTAGTGCCTTCCTCCAATGATGCTGGCACCAAGGATAACACCAGGAGGCTAGGCTTCGTAAGTGCAGGAGTGGAGTCACAGACTGATGGAGTCCCGAAGGTCAGTGCAAATAACGAGGACATAGAGCTGCCAGATGAAAGTGACAGTGACGATGATGGTAGAGTTGAGATCACACAAAAAGATATTCCAGAGGCAGTTTATGGAGGTATCCGGAAAAGGAAAGGAGATGAAGATGATGATGATGCTGCTGCTAGTAAAAATAAAGAGGGTGACAATCATCTTGGAGCCCTTGAGAGGATGAAAAGAATGAGGCGAGGCGGGTAACGTTTTCATTGTGTTGTGCATATTTATAACTGATGTATACAATGTAGCTCTCAATCCATTTGTGTGCTTTGAAACATTAGCCTAAAGTTTTGAATTCATTATGTCTTTTTAAACTTTAACCAATCTTACTTT
Organism: Panax quinquefolius; assembly: GCA_020205615.1. Lineage (NCBI taxonomy): Eukaryota > Viridiplantae > Streptophyta > Magnoliopsida > Apiales > Araliaceae > Panax > Panax quinquefolius. The sequence continues at coordinate 12,120,981 of CM035152.1, forward strand.
TGGGGAACACATAATCTGTTTTTCGGCTTTCCATTTTTCTTGTGTAGGAAATGACTTGAGCATGAAACTCTGTCCAGGGGTATAAATGGCCCCTATTCTCATTGCTGTGTCATGAAGAGGATGATTCCAGTCATGCTCTACTAAATTTTTGTGAAGATATTTTATAGTAAAATTGCTCATCTTGAGGTATTGTAGGACTTTTCTTTTTGTTTCTTTTTCTTTTCATCTCTCATGTCTGGGGTTTTTTAAGTTTTCAAGTTTTACGGGACACTTAATTTAGAAGTTTCGTTGTGCTTTATACTCCGGCTCATGTGCATTGGATAATAAAACTATACTCCCTCCTATAAGTGTCGTTTTGGAATTTCTATGCAATATTGCACTATTTTTTCTTAATTTACCCTTCTATTTAATATGCTTAGTAAATGCAATTGTGGAGAGAGAAATAATTAATTAGGGACAATTGTGGAGAGAGAAGTAATTAATTAGGGATATAAAAGACATTTTGTGTTATTTCTTAATAAGTGTGCTTAACTCTAAAATGTCATTTAATCTGAATAGGAGGGAGTAGTATAACTTTCCTATCGAATTAATTGCGTGATTTGTAGGATATTATATTTACTATATAACACATTAGTGACAACTTTTTCCATAAAAGAATTCTCTATATTAATAGAGCATAGTTTTGAGCAAAATAACAAAACTCAATTTGATATATAACAAGACATTGCCACAGCCTCAACCCAAAAATACTTAGAAAGACTATTTATTTAACATGGTACTTGCCATTTCTTGCAAGGTTCTACTATTCCTTTCTACAACACCATTTGACTGTAGTGTGTGAGGAGCATTGAAGTTAATTACCTATACAATGCTTGTTGCAGAATCTAATGAAATCAAATTGTCAAATTCCTTCACCAATCAAAATGTCCACGTAAGAAAACCCCAACTTTAGATTCTGTTCCTATATCTCGGGATTCTATCAAAATGTCGAATTAAGAACAAAATCAATTTGTTCCCCCGAACAATTGTACAGTACAATCAATTTGTTCGCGAGAACAAACGCGAACAAATTCATTTTGTTTTTTCGGTCCAAAATTCCTGGAGTTATTAATATAGTTTTCCCGTGTAACAATATAACTACAAATTCTATCACCCAACTGCAACAATACCCAATCAAATTTCTTAGATTTCTTCCGGTAAATAAAAAAGGCAAAGACCCCTCAAAACTTCATACACATCTTTAGGTATAAACAGCCACAATGAAAGGGAAAGGGACTACATAAACAGCCACCAAGTCTGCAGTTTACTCCAAAGTGTACACTAAGGTCAAAAAGCAATAAACAATACAAGAAAATAGTTATGCTGATAGTGAAAGTAAGAAGAGCAAACTGGAATGATCATAATTTTCGTTTCTCCGAAGTTCACTAACAAGTTTTTACTACTACAGTAATTAAATCATCTCAGTTAATTGATACATTATCTAAATCCAAAATATACACACAACAACAGCCCAGAAGAACAACTCTTTGACATTGCAAATGAATGCTGAAGCCTGCTCATCTAGTTATAATTTGTAACTACCTATTCAGTGTAGCCCATGTATCTATCTTTATACCTATTACCCTGTATTCTTGAAAAAAGATGGATCTTCTATTCACAAATCGCACTATATATAAATCCAACTGTAGCGGCTCCTCAAATGTCAGATCATCTTAATACACCAAAACAGCGAGAGTAAGAGAGAAAACGTTTCATCTCCATAACTTCATCCTCTGGTCATGACTTACAGACGCCATCAATTTACTCCGAGGAGAAGCTGCCAGTCCAGAGATCACAGCATCGTGGGCATTAATGCTCAAAGTTTCATTGCTCTCGGTTGGATTCCATATCTTGAGCAACTGCAATAAAACTCGAACAATAAGATTCCACAACAGAGCTTAAGATATTATACTACTCCCTCCATTCGACGACAACTCTCATTTGCCAAATTTTTTGTTCCACAAAATGAGTCATTTTTATTCTTTATATTATAAAATGACACAATGTGCTTAAGTTTAACATTGCAATTTCATTATCATGCCACACCACTAAACTACACAATATTATATTCGGGGCAACCAAAAATGTAACCTTAAAGTCTTGCAAATGAGACTTTTTTTTTTTTTGTGGAACGAAGACAATGTAACGAATTACACCTGGACAGATATTGCAGTAATAGATTTCAAAACTCCCTATTCCTATTAGAAAATTGGGTGTGTGTGTGTAGGCTTCCTTACCACCTCGAGTTTATGCATAGGCAAAAGTAGCGGCAACTATTCTCTTCATGACGACAAAATATAGGAAACAAAATTCATACCGGCTCTATCTAGTTTCCATTTGTTTTAGTGGAATATAATTCATATAAGAAAGAAATTGCACCTTGATTTAGTTAAACACAATTTGTTTCAGTGAACTAGAGTCCTAGAGAGAATAAATTCATAAAATTTTCTTTTTAAGCTTGGGATGATTAAATTAAATAAAAGGAATGCTAAATTTCTGAACAACAACAGCCCCGGAAAATTAAATGGACATGAAGAGTGATCTAGTAAAAAGGCATTACGGACCCCACATGAAAAGTGATGAAGATATAGATTGAAGACTAAATACCTTCTGAGAACCAATAACCAAGAGTTGTGAATTACTGGGATGGAATATGCATGATTCAAACTTGTTGCCACTGGAAGGCAGTTCAGAAATGCATTTTCCACCTGACACTATTGACCACACTCTCGCACCGTCTGAACTGACAGAGGCAATATAATTGCCAGTAGTATCTCAACAAATTGAGCGGATGTCTTTGACATGCCCCTAGAAAATAAAGAGACCATGAAAAACAGTTCAGAACATACAGGTTATATCATCAGGCATACCTCCAACCGATAGCAAACAATATTAGTCTCTAAATCTATAAGATTGAGAGTATTTCCTGCAGCAGCAGCCAAAAGCTTCCCAACTTCGGGTTGGAACCTAACTTGCCTGCTAGCACCCTGCAGTTATTTTACTGAATTGTCAATACATTTCTTTCTTCAGGAAGTTAAAAATTCAAGTATTATCTTCAAAGAAACAGTACATAAAGTACATTGACAACACAAAAACTGAACTTTGGACGAAAGTGACTTGATAATATAAATGGATAGATGGGCTATTTCTGACGCTTCAATCGCAATTTCTACACCATTTGAAGAGAGCTTCCTTATAGGAGGAGGACGATATCAAGATAACATAAGATTAAAAACACAATCAGGAAAGAAAGGTTTGTATCAAGTTGAAAGGTAATTATTTTCAGTCGAAGTTGGACAGTCATCTGCATATTCCAACTTTGACCGAGCAAAAAGAGAAATCTGTGGTTTGTGGACTGGATATATCCCCCAAGAGTATGTGCCATTCATATTATGATTTTATGGTATCCCCTGAAGCGTGCGTGCCTGCCTGCCTTTCATATTATGATTTTACGATATTCCAAGCATATATTTTAAATTCACAAGAGTCAAACTGAAAGGGATCAATAAAGACTACCATATGTTAAGCTAAAACCTGCACTCTCACCAAAAAAATGTGCTACTGGTAAATCAGAGTTTTGAAGGATGGTCCAAATTTACTAGTTAAAAAAGCAATTAAGAGTTTCCTCTGTGAACACAGCCTGACCTTAGATACGCGTATGCAAGCAACTTCATTGATATTCCATAGTCGGATCTCACCAGTACTATCGGAAGAGCATAGGAGATCCGCCTCTCTTGGGTGGAAATCCAGTGTCAACACTGGCTCAGTATGCCCTGAGAGCTTCATCAGAGATTTATATGGCTACAGTAACATGTCAGCAAACATGTAAGCAGTCTAATATAAGTAAAGAGAGGAGAACTAAACGAGAGAAAGAGAGAGAGAGAGAGAGAGAGAGGAGGACATTGAAATAATAGCGAATCAAATGTAGTTATCAAAAGCATATAAATAAATGCAATCAAGTAAAGTATAGAAAGGATAACAAGTCACTAGACTGCGATCTCATCTGCTAATTAAGTTATAACTGACAACACCATTTCCCTGTTTTCACTAAGTTGTTATGACGTAAGCTTATACTTATTTTCCATGTGTCAGGTTTCGAGAGGATAAATCATGAGAAGTAGTGCAATTGAAAAATTACAATCCTATGATAATACTGCTACAAAATGGTCAACAGCTGTATACTTGGACATACTGGTGAAATGCAAAAATTTATATATAGGTCTTCCATGCCAACATGTGCTCCATGCAAGTGTCAGCATATTATGGGCATAAACCGTAAGCTACGAGGAGGAACAATGTCAAGTGTAACATCGGCTAAATAATTTGACGTCAGTGACACAAGTCCTTGCTCACATTGGGAAAATGAAGTCTTCTATAAACTAAAAAATAGAATTTTAAAGATATTTCTAAAGCAAAGGTAATAAAGGGCTATATAGAAGTAGGACAAAGGAAATACTTACTCTTTTTTACATCCCATAATCTATTTCCATCCCATATTTGAACAGTTCTATCAAAAGAAGATGTTATGAAGAGAGCTGAACTTGGTCTGAATCGAACATCCGTAATGATATGAAAATGCCCTTCCGGTCATTAACAAAATCATAACTATCCATAATCCAAACCGTGATCTGGTACAGGAAAAATGCAATCAGTTCTTGGCTCATGAGAAAACTCAATTGACCTTAACCAAGCATTGAGCTTAAGATTGAAGATTAATATTTAATAGGATCAAACCTTACTCTCACTTCCAACACAAGCTAAGAGGCTTCCCTCAGATGAAAAATGGCACCGCAGAATCTCTGTTTTACTTGCCTGGAAGCTGCCAACCTCTTCAAAACAGAAGTCTGTTTTAAATAATTAGTTGCAGAATTAGTTGCAAAAAATGATTAACATTAGGAGGGGAACAAGATACAAGGTACGGAGCATATCAACAGAACTTGTATATTTACATTGAAAGAGAATGGCATGAGAGAAACGAGCAACAAAATGGCAACAAAACTTTTGGAAACTGCAAAAATATGATATGCACAGAATAATTCAATACACTAATAATTTCAACCAAAAGAGTAGCTGAGTTCATTTTCCAGCGTACCCAAGCAATCTCACCAGCAAGAAAATTGGATGGAGTCTCCCCTTTCCACAATTTTGATTCAGACATCAGTGTATCATAAAATTATGTGGAATGGTTGTATAAAAATTACACTCCAGTTTCTACTTAGTAAAGGAAAGATACAAATATGAAGTTCCTTCAGCAAAATTGATAGTCTAAATCATCTCAACTAACCTCAGGTAACTGGTGCTGCAACAGATCCTCCAGTTGCTTCTCTGCAGTTTGTGTCATAGGAGCCGTACTTTGATTCTCAGCTGTTTCTCTTGTAGGGGCACTGATCTGATAATCAATTTTGATTTAAAAAATAGTTATTATAAAGACAAGAAAAATAATATATACATATATATATGTGTGTGTGTGTGTGTGTGTGTGTGTGTGTGTGTGTGTGTGTGTAACAAAGCTGAAACAAAGATTTATGTTGCTACACATTATATACAAACAAATAACCCAATAAATCATTAATACTTGAAAGGTTATTTTTTACTGCTATTGCTTTTATTGAACTTCCATCAGTCATAGTAGATTTATCACTCAGGAAGGAAAATAATATCTAATGACATGGGTAAAAAATATCCACCTATCACATAGGGACATGTGTACAAGCATACATGGCCCAAAGCTCTAATTCTGGAAGGGAAAATTAAGTCACTTTACAAGGGTACAGAAACCCCAATACCAAGATGACTCCAAAAAGGATTCTGTTGAACCCTACAATTATTCTTCAGGGACTCTCTTATTGGTATCAACCCATCAACAAAATATCCTACTCAGCCAAAGTAGTAAACTTCGATTAAACTGCATGAGTAGATTCCTTATTGGATTCTACCATAACCCTCTATAAATACCTTGCTCAAGCGTACCCTTGATATTTGCTAAGAATTTTTTAGTGGTGGTGTGATGATAGATAGGAAATCAAAAAATAATGCCAAATTAGGAACATCATACCATTTTATTGTCCTAAAATAGAAATGTATCCAATTTTGGGATGGACTAAAAAGGAAAATGTCTTTAATTTGAGGACGAAGGGAGTAATTTCTATAACCAAAAACAAAAGTAATTATAACTGTAACATGACATTAAACAGTCAATACTTTTCTTCTTCCTTTTTTTCTATGATTAAACTTTCATCAACTACTATGATATATTATTAATAGATTACCCCAATAAGTATTTCCTTTACACGCAAATATTGCACCACATAGTAATCTGGAGCCAGATGTATAGGAATGCATATGGAATCAAATCCTGCAATAACTACGCTATCATGCCTGTGAACTCATGACAGAATATGCAACAGAAGCAAAAAATGAAACTAGTAGCAGATGCGATTCCACTTACATTGAACGCCTCCCCTGGCGATGGCATTTGGCTGATCCCTTTGTCTTTCTCTATAAAGTACAAAATTACAACCATTAACACTCATAATTGTGAATATATATATATATATATATATATCAGCGTAGAGATAAAAGAGGAAAAAAAGCACAATAGTAATCTTTTTCTTTCCTTTTTTTTTGGATAAAAAGAAGAAATTCTATTAAATGGAAAAGAGAGTACGGGAAGGGAGTAGGAGTCCCCCAAATAAATCAAGTGTGAAAATAAGGAATAAATGATAAAGTGCTGCCACCAATCTATATGAACATCTGAAATAACACCACCTCTAAAAGCTCCTATAGTAAAAGCCTATAGCGATACTAGAAATTAAACCATGTCTGAAAGAAGAGAAGAGAGAAGAGAGAAATGGGTATCATTGGAAATTCTAACATTACTTTTCATCCATATACTTTATAAATAGTAAAACAAACACATATTCCAAATTATCTTTGCATCCTTATATCTTCCAAAATCTCAACACCTTACACAAAAAGCAAACTGTCCAAAGAATAAAGGAACACCAAATCTTAATCTAATCTTGATTCAAGATCATTAATAATTTAAAGATAACAAGTCTTGTTGTTTAAATATAGTTATTTTAATACCACTTTCCAAAACTGTATGATATATATCTTTTTGCTACTCACCATAGTTGTTACCTCACCTAGGCAGTTCTAGGCGCACTTTCCACTATGGAGGCCACTCGATCACCGAAATTTTGTGACACGTAAAAGAAGAGATTTTTCTTAAGGAAGTTTATCAACAAAAGAAAAAATTGGAAGTTGATGAAAAAAGAGAAGAACATAGAAGAAAAAGGAGTAAGAGTAGTATACTGAAAGCAAAGGTAAACGATCTACAATCACTTCCCTCTACAATTGACTTCTCTCTCTAATCGGGGTTCTAAAAGGTAATAAATCTTTAATTTAATTCCAAAACAACTGAGTGTGTGAGCACTAATCCCCACTTTCTCTTTTTCAGTGTTCTAAAGGGCACTAGGCGAACCTAGGCACCTTCGACTGCCTAGGCCTTGTAGGTGACAACCTTGATATTAAACCAGATCAAGCTTGGAATCTTCTTGGAAATGGGAAGATCTAGGAAAGGTGGACAACCTCCTGGAGAGAGCGATGTGCATGGAGCATATGGAGCATGTGAGTAAGGATGCAGCTCTGTGGACCGCTCGTCGGGCCTGACAAGTGGTGGTATTACACCCTTCTCAAAGGAATCATACGTGAGACTCTCGCGCCATACAACTCTGTCCAGGAATCAGGAGCTCCCCTGTCATCCCTTTCTATTGCTCAGTGAGTGGGTTTTTTTTATTAATTCAAGGTAGCTTTAGCTTTCTTCCAAGTCCAAGAGCTAGCGGTAAAAGCTAGTCATCAGAAGCAAACTTTCGGTCGGAAAGGAGCCTAGGAGGTTTCCTAGGTGGCCCTAAGCAATATAATATTCATATTTTTAATTAAACTAGGGCTATTCTTTTGTATTTATTATTTTAAAAATAATTCACCACAATAATGAGATGCATTTCAACTACAACACTAAATGAGTATCATTGTCTAAGAAGGAAATGAAAAATTATGAAACTAATAGTATACAACGGAAATAAATAAAGGCTGAGAAACAGAGAAGAGGGAAGTAGAGATACCGAGACGAAAGAAATGAGACATATACTTTGTTTGGTAACTACAAGCGGGTAAAAATCTAAAATTGCATTGAAAAAAATTTAAATAAAGAGTTGGACCGCCTAGCCTGCCAAAGTCCTCTCCACCCAGAATACTTAGCCGCCCTATTAGCGCATAGCCATTATTTCCAAGATTAGGGGTGCCCAGCGCTATTTTTTAAACACTGCTCTTTTATTTTGAATCCATATTTACACAATATGTGACCGCTTAGGAGCACCCCAGGGATAAAGCCATTGCAACAACTCTTTTGCAACCCCACCCCACCCCACCCCACCCCACCCCATGCACAATTCGTTATCAATCTGGCACACCCAAGCTTCTTACCTTGGAACTTTAATTTTTTTAGAAAATTAAATAATTGTGAGCAAACAAAATTAGTTGTTATTTTGGATATTCTCAACTAGGTTTCACTTTCTTCTAATAATTCAGATAATATATTATCGTCTTTGGATTTTTCAGGTAATTTTTTTTTTTGCAAAACTTGTTTATTATTTATTTTATTCATATTCGATCCCAGTGATTTTCCTTAGCTAAATTTGGAATGTCAGGGTAATCTCAAAATTAAGGCTTTTATTTGATCAATAATTTGCAATCATCTGAATACTAATTTGTTGTTGCAAAAGGCAAGGGCCACACAAATGTTTGTGCTCAGATATGTGTGTCTTGTGCAAGAAAATTAAGAGTGTTATGCGTTCTTTTTCTATTTTTTGTACTTTCATTTTTATTCATTGGGTTATAGCGTAGGTTATGGCATTTTGTTTTTAGAGTTTTTAGGAGGCTTAGGTGACCTTTACTCCTTGGAGAGTTTCCTTCACACAAAATTTGGGATTTTGGGAGGCACATAAAGTCCACGATTCATTAAAGGCGGTTCTTGTTTTGCTATTTTATTAGGTATATGAATTGAAAAAAATTGTAGACTAAGTTATATGAACTTGGATGGAGTGTCTGATCAAACACGAGTACTTTGAAGAGGGTGACGTGGATACTCTACAATTTCGCCAATTTTTACACTAAACTAAAGTGTCTCACCCATACCTTTGTTCGAAGGTTGATTGTCGGACACGGGTACCCATATCCTTGTTCGAGGGTCAGTGCTTCATTAGTTTTTGTGTATTTCTAAACTTAGTTTCATTGAAGGTCTCTTTGTCCTCCCTTTCTATACTCTATTCTATCAATAAAACTTCTTAATTTATCCAAATACAAAATTCTCTTTCCACATGATAGGTAATCCAACAATATACCAAACTCCCCTAACATAGTATCTAGAGCTTTTATAGGTAACTTATATCTTCATACATAAAAGCATTGATTTGCTTTCATATTCATGAATCATTCATTCGATTCACTAGAATTTGCACATATCTCGAAACCTACGAAAAGAAAATCAAAGTATTAAATTTTTATTGCTTTTGCTGTCAAATCACCAATGATACCCTTACATACAAGGTTACCAGATACCCACCTTTACCGTTTTGATGCCTTAATAATAAATGTTTATAGTACCCACTTTTGAGAATCCCCTCCCCATTTCTTCAATGCCACAATGACCCAATTGATTATCTGATACTAGAGTACCAAGTAGAAAAGATTTCAAAATCATCACAAACCTCCATTTTTCTTTTCTATTGCAATTTCTAGATTTTTATATGATGGATTTGTGAATTTTCCCCAGATGTGTTGATATCAACGGCGACTCATTATTTGAGAAATCCTTTCTTCGAAAAAAAGAAAATTATGTAAACACTTACTCGAAATCTCACTTATCAGATTCCATTTTCATTTTCAGTGTTTCATTTCCATTGTGGAAGACAACTTTTTATGATTTTGTTAAAAACAAACTACCCCCGGAAGTGCGTAAGCTCCGAAAATAAATTTATACTCCCATTTTAGCAATTGAACAAGGTTGGGGGAAAGGGAATGGGAATGGGAAGTCACTTGCATTTTTTACTTTTAGTCTGGCTTAAGAAAGCAACAGATACATGGACAAACCTATCTTGCGCAGGTATTCATGTATAACTCAACATATTGGAGGCTCCCAATCGATTTGACAACTCCGAGTTGGAGAAAAAAGTTACCCCACTCAGGCAGAACACCCTTCTTCTGTTGTATTTTTACATCCCATAACTTCGACAGATCGCTCAACCTCGTTCATATACAATGTTATGATATGAACCATATGAAATTGAAAAAGATAGAAATTAAATGCTAATTACTAACATTTAAGCTTCAGAGTTGGTAATTCTATCTAAAGAAAAATAAAACGATAAGTTTTTCTTGGCTTATTTATCAACACAATAACCAAATAACTCCAAATTAAAACTGAGATTAATCTCAAGTGAAAAGTATTTATTATCATGATTTTTAGAGGAATTTGTATTAAGCAACAAGTATTTGAAAATTTTAGGAGCGTACTCGGAGCTATAAAGTGACTCTGAAGAGTAGAATGGACTAAGGATCAGAATTAAGTTTGAAATACGTAAGTTTCCGAATAAACTCATCAAGTGGCCAAAACTTTTTTAAGTATTGATTAAAGATTGAATTATGGTAACTCAATATCAGGGTAGAAGGCAATGACTCATAGGATGACAACACCACATCTCTTACCTTATGCCAAGCCCCTTGCATATTCCGAAGTTAATAAGTAGATTAAGAGCCCTCTGAGTTTGGATTTGAGAGAGGGAAAGATAAAGCGCCTGCCTTGACTCCAAAACTGGAGGGCCGACACCTACGTCTATTCTGTTCTCTCACCGGCCAGCTGATGGAAATGGACTTATTACCAGAGATATTCGTGTTACTTCTTTTGCACTGGTATCGAAATCTCATTATACAGTTACTAGAAGAAAAAGAAATAGGACAAACCATCCTTCAGTAATAGCTCATTTTGTCTCAACACTGGAATGCAGAAAGCAAACAAAAGTGGAAGAATATACAAAGCCCTTAAAGGACTGCCCTCCAGTCCCTCTATAAATCTCAAATATCAAACCGCTTTAATGCACCCACAGTAAATGTCCCGATGGACATGAGAAAGGACACTCAATCCCATAAAGATATTTAGGCATGAAAAAATTGTTGAATTCTTCTCCTAAAACCCCAAAAGAAATATCGAAGTTACCGAATCATCGACCAATGAAGAAAAAGGGTAAGAGTGAGTCTCGCTAGCCTGTGTACATAATGCACAAACATTTGGAGACGAAGCTACGTAAGACCTACCCTCTGAAGCACCTTATTGATACCAATGACCAATAAAAGGCCTAATACCATAAGGACTCTCTGTCTTCTAAACGTAAGAGCCTAATGGAAGTGAGATCAGGGAACAAATATTAAGGAGGAACGAAAAGAAAAAGAACTGAAGAGAAAGTGATTGATAAATCCGAATCCAAGATTGCCAATTAAGGGAAGAGGAAAAACTGAAATAGCCAAGAATAATAAGATGTGAGCACAATTCCCGGCCTCCCTATCTGAGATTATAAAAAACAATGCACGAGTCAAATAGCTGGTGTCCATATGGCATATATAACGCACAACATGGAAAATTAGTAGCTTCACACTACCATACACGATCATCCAATCAGACACCATACTTATAAAAAGCTAAAAGGCAAAAGGGCTATTTAAATTTACCATATCAGATAGAAGAACCAAAATACTTTACGCTTTAACAGAGCGCAATAATCATACTCATTGAAATTCATAGTACTGATAAATTATTTAGAGTCGAACAGATAAGATGAAGCCCCAAAGTTCTCTACAGACCAATTCCATAATCAAAAATATATATTCCAAAAAGTAAACAAACCCGCGTCACGAAGTTCTGTTGTTGGATTTATGGAACTCTGCCCTGCAGGAAAAGTTGGCTCTATTTGGGTACATCGTCCCAGAGAAATGCCATGCCTAGTATCCTGAAACAACAGTAAAACCCTTTAATCTCCATTCAGTAATAAAACCTATGACACTCCATAGAAATGTCTGTGTAGATGTTACCATACCCTCGCAACCTGCAATGGTGGAGACTGTGTAAAAGCTTGCCGCTGTAGGTGGCTGTGACACATGAATGCACATCAGAAAGATCAGAAACCTCTATCCATAAGTATCAAGGATAAAAATTGTTAATAGCATCATCCAACAACTTTAAAACAAACACAATGATCATTCCAGATTCTCTAATTAAGTGATCTCCTAATGCTATATCATGATATCACTGCGAAATTAATAGTTATGGATGCAATTTCCCAACTACTAATAAAACCGTACTACAAGATTCTTTGAGCGAATACTTTTTGAAACAATGATATCACTCTGAAAAAACAGGTGTATGAAACCATACTTTTCACTTGTTATTTAGTTCTACAGTACATCGCTTCACTTGATTGTGCACCCGAAGTGGTTCGGCTTTTGTTGTGCTTGTGATTGGATTAATGTTCTTTTTTATTTTTGAGTAAACATTGCAAAATATGGGGTCTATAAATATTAATCTGATTCACCATGTAAAGGTAATTATGACATTCAAAGTTTATGATTCTTACTAGCAATCAATCTCAAGTAGCAAGAGGAAAGATAAGTTCATCCATTTTGTGTCATACTCAATTGATTGCAAGTAAGCATCATAAGAAGAAAACACAAAGTTAAAATGTCTTTACTACTTTTACAATCTCAATCAGAATAATACTCATAGATCCCTCTTTTGTAATGTTTTCTCAAAATCCACAAAGAGAATTAATCCGCTCACAAGCACAATCGACCCCAAAAAACAAACTCCAAAGGCAATTCAGTATGATGGATAGAATAATTTGAACTAAATTACCCAGCATTGCTTGAAGATGGCATTAAGTGAGCCCTATTATCAGCATCAAGAAGCTTTCCACTGGAATCCCTTTCCACATAAGGAATCCTAGGACGCTCTCCAATTAACAAACTTGCAGTTGTTGATTGAGCCAGCGTATTATCAAAGTCAGGATTGATAGGATGCTTACCAGCCCCATGCTGGTTTATTCCAGGGGTTGGCAACAAACTTGCCGATGGTTGCCCCAGCACAGTACCAAAGTCAACAGCAAAATTACCAACCCCCTGCTGGTTCATTTCAAGATCTGGCACTTCAGCACACTGTTGGTTCATTCCAGGATTTGGGAATGAACTACTTGATGGCTGCCCCACCAAATTACCAAAGTCGGTATGGATAGGGTAATTGCCAGGCATTTGCTGGCTTGGTCCAGGAGTTGCCACTATGGGGAATATGTTTTGTGAGGTGGACTCCATCATTATTTCCTGAGAATTGCCAGCACCCTGCTGGTTCATTTCAGGAGTTGGCTCTAGAGGGCTTATATTCTGTAACAAGCTCCCCATCAAGGAACCCTGAGAATAAATTGAAACATTTCTTAGATACATTATTACGAACAGGAACATACATAAAAGATGAGAATTTTAAGTTCATCAAACAAGACCTTTCCAGAATATTCTACCTTGTTCGCAGGATCGGCCGGATTCCTCAAGAAGTATGCGGCCCAGAATACTGCCCACCATTCAGCCAAAAACCCTTCAGGAGACATAGACACTACAACAAAATATACAACATTCAAATCAATAATCAGACGGATTGTAACAACTTCAGACATAACTATAAAATTACTATAAAATTTAACATGCATGAGAGACTTAACGCAGCATTCTTCAATTAATTAAATGACAAGAACATAATTGTGCGAACATCTTGACTGCATTCCAATATCAGACATTTAATTAGAAATCATAAAATTACAATTAATTAATTATATAACAAAAAGTCATCACTCATCAGATAATTATCAAGGCAAAATTCCAGCAATTAATTAACTGAATTATTTTCACAAGAAAATTTTGATATTTTCAGGGGACTCACATAAATTTGGGTCCCATATACTATTTATGTGACAACAGCATTGTGAAACTCTTGTGAAAAATTAAGAGCAAACCAGAAAAATAACTAATAACTCAAATTCAAGTGAGGAACTTTATGAATAAAACACAAATAATTGAAATTGATATTTTTAGAAGAGAAACTGATATTTTGCAAGACTCCTCCCATATTAATAACAAATAGGACCTACATTCCTTTGAGTAAGAGCTTGTGGAAATATCAATTTTATCAAGTGGAAATAACAAAACACAAAAATAAACATGAGCATTACACAAGTTTCTTCTTTCATTGAAAGAAAACTATCCAAAAATAATGTGGAGAAAAAAGTATTAACCTCCTTCAAGGTCAAGATTTGCCTCTTTGGCAAATAACTCAGCAAGTTCATGCATGTTCTTTTTCTTCATATGATCATAAATGTACAGCGACAGCCTAAAAATCCCAAATCAAATAAGCACAAAAAAAGCAAGTAAAAATAAAGAAAACTAAAATCAAATGGATTTAACACGTAGTACAACTATAGCTCACATCTTATCAGAATCCCAGTAGTTCCCAAACGCCATTTTCTTCAAAAACAAACTTAACTCCACCAAAAATGAAAGAAATAGATTTAAAAGTAAGGAAATAAGGAAAGAAGCGAAACCCAGATGAAGATTAACAATCAAAAGCAAAGCCCTTTTGGGATTCCTCAAGAAATACAGAGAGAGATAGAAACAGAGAATGAGAGCAAATGAAGATAGAAAAAACAGAGAGTAATGTATTATGTATATAGAGAAGAAGGAAAATTGAAGGTGCTAGCTCAGTTTGTTGAGAAGGAAACACCTTGCAGTGCCATGCAAAAGAAGACGAAGAATAGGGGAAAAAAACAAAGATTGTTTAATTGCGGAGCGGTGGAGAACGAGTAGAGAGAGAAAGAGTGCGTTTATCCATCTTTTATTACCAGCAGTGTGAAAATAGTGGACCGGCTTTATGGATAGCTATGAAGGGTAATTTTGAAAGGAAATTAAAACTTTGGGGCCGAGAACGAGAAGCTTGAAAGTTTTGTCATAAATTTAATGGGTGCAATTGAAAAAACAAAAAACAAAATAAAAAAATATATATCTTGTGATTTTATATGCCTGCATTTTTTTTTTGCCACGAGTTACGTGAATAATAATATTAATAATATTTTCACGATATATTTAATATAAAAGGTGAACCATATATATAATCTTATCTAATCTCATTTATCGATATACATCACAATTATAATTCGATAAAATACTTTTATTTTTACTATACATAACGGGACTCAAATAAAATATGCTTTTGAATATGAAGTTAATATTTTACTACTAAAATTTAATATTAGGAATTGATATTTTGTAAAGGATTTGATAGTTTCACAAGACTCTCATCACACAAATAATAAATAAGACTTATATTTATATAAATAAAATCTTGTAAAATATTAAATTTTACCTATAAAATAATAATTTCCTTAATATTAAATGAAATTTCTTTCATAAATATTACCTATAAAAATAAGACTTATTAATTCGCTTGCGGATAAATTAAATGAGACTTTTTTTAGAAAAATAAATAAGTTATTGATATCTAATTATTACCTACTCTATATTTTAGAGGAAGGATCAAGAACATTTCATTTATCTAGCACTTCTATTTAAATAACATTCTTTTATTAAAACTACGTCGTTTTGAACATTCTTAAAAAGAAGTGATCCCACTTGTTTTCTTTTTATTTATAAATATGTCACCCGCGGCCTCACTTATTTTTTAAAAAATCTCCAAAATGACACAGTTTTAATAAAAGAATGTTATTTAAAGAGAAATGTGAGATATGTGGTGTGACGCCCCCAAAATTAGGTATACATCACCCATCTTGGGTCGACACTTACATGGTACAGAAATTAAAAACAACTTATTAACATAAGCGCCGCATATATAATACGACATAAATCGTGAGTTTAAATACAAATATCGCCTACTAGATATTATACAAACTCAAACAAAAAGTCCTCATTATAGTTATTATCACACTATTTTACTGTAATAGTGAGGACTACTAATGCTATCTTCAGACCATCACTGCGTTTCCGACTCGTCCCAAATTTATATTATCATTTCTCAAGAGAACGGTGAAAGAAAGGGTGAGCTCAACTAGCCCAATAAAGAAGAAATATTATGACTAAGATAATGCGAATAAATTATCAATAGTCTTCAATAATGTTAAACCGATAAAATACAATAGACAACCGGTTTAACTGCAGCAATGAATACGCAATCCATTAAAAGAGTCAGTAGAAAATAAAGTCTACTATCTTTTAGGTTTTAAAAGGTTTTTCATCATCGTTTATATATTTGAGACTCAACTTTAATAAATATTTCACATCATCGAATCACCCCCACACTACGCCAAGGATATTCTTTAGTATCACGACCACAATTATTCATGATCACGCCAAGAATATTTCAGGTATTCATTAATGGTCATGATCATGCCAACAATCGGTCCATCAATGCACTACTACTAATCGAGGATTTTTTATCACATCATTTGTAACATTACTGGCCATGATTACAACCAATAGTCTCTCGGTCATAATCATACTAAGTCCATCTATGCACTACAGCCATGTATGACTTTCAAAAAAAAAAATAAATAAAGGATGAGGATGATGACAATGATATAAGAATTCAATAAAACAAGTTCAAGAATTATTTTATCCAGAATTATTAACGCCCAAATTGTCAACACGACATCTTGTTTTGTAGAGTAAAATTCAAGAATGATCGAAGAATATTTCCATGAAAAGATATGGATGAAACGCAAATATCAAGGATATTCTACTAATTTCATGGAGTATATAAGTCAAAGTTTTAACCAATTTGGGTATAATAAAGAATGGAATAACAAAAGAAATCACCACGCACGCGATAGATCAAGACAGACATGTGTTATTCCAACGGAATAATAAATAACGGAACTGTGTCGTGAAATTCACACAAGCGGGATGTTCCAATGTAATAATAAAGATGGAACTGGATCCGTGTAAAACACATGATAGGATATTCCAATGTAATAATAAAGATTTTAACCAAAATTGTAAAACACACGCATGTGATGTTCCAACAGAATAATAAAAGACGGAACCAGTCCGGTGTAAAACACATGCATGTGATGTTCCAACAGAATAATAAAGACGGAACCAGTCCTGTAAAAAACACATGACATGGATGTTCCAATGTAATAATAAAGATTTAAACCAGTCCGGTGTAAAACACATGCATGTGATGTTCCAATGTAATCATAGAAGAATGTCACCAAGTATAGGTAAATCCAAGCAGATACAAAGTTATTCCAAGAATAATAAGCAAATGGAATAACAACAGATTCTCTTCATGAATAAGAAAGAATAACACCCTTACTTTTGGTAGGAGATTGAATATCGCAGCAGCAGTAAGAACAAAATACTCTTCTTCTTTCTCTCTTATTCTCTATACTTTCTCTCTCTATAGCTTGAATGAATTGTAAAAAATAATGAAGCCCTAGGCCTCTATTTATAGAAGATTTCTAGCTTAAGACCGCCGTGTGAAAAGGCAAGTGGCTTCGACGATCGGTTTGACGCTCAGAATGTGAAACGACAAGTGGTTCGACGCTCAGAATGTGAAACGACAAGTGGTTCGTCGTCCGGTAAAGGTAATTACTATTAACGAAGGTAAATACTATCGACGAAAGTAAATACTATATTCACAAGGGTAATTACTATCGACGAAGGTAATTACTATCGACGAAGGTAAATACTATTCACAAGGGTAATTACTATCGACGTGAAGGTAATTACTTATCGACGAAGAGACTCTTAGATGATGACATATATAGCCCCCATAAAATAATCAAACTTACCACAAATCATTTTTTTTTCATCAACACATATTTAATCTTTCAACAATTATTAATCATTTATAACTTGTCGCCTCAATTATTGATTTAATCTTATAACATATTATACGATGATGATCTTTGTGACAATAATTGAATCAATAATATAAGAGATATGATGCAAAGAATTATCAGAGTAATAATTGAGCATATAATTGGTTGACTTCTCACGTAAGATCAATAATCAATACCGTGTCTGCTACTACTTAACTACGCCAGACATCTTGTACTTTTACCACCGGGTAGTTCAACAGCTTTTAACGGTAACAATACCTCCGTAGTTATTTTTATAAAATATTTTTGTCGTTTTCTCAATCCGACAATAATTACGTTGTGGGGTCCACCAATGATTGAGCCATTGTATTTAATATTCCCTAACAAAAAGAATATTCCCCACCAAACGTAATATTTTATAACAACTCTGCATACTTTGCAAAATTTATAAATATTACCCACAACTATAACATTATATCAAATTTATTCCATAATATTCAAAAATAATATTTATAGAAAAATTCATCTTTATTAAAAAGTCGGGTCTTACAACCTCCCTTCTTATGAAATTTTCCTCGAAATTAGGGTACGACTGGTATGTCAAGAGGTAAGGATACCTTGATTTCATTTGATTCTAACTCCCAAGTCATTTCCTCAACATCGTTGTTCCTCCACAAAACTTTGACTTGAGGTATAACCTTGAGCGTAGAATATGTTCCTTCTTATCCAAAATTTGAACAGAATCTCTTCATACGTCAAATCTTCCGCTATTTCGTCCTGCTCTAACTCAATAATATGGTTCGGGTCTTTCACATATTTACGTAACATAGATATGTGAAAAACGTTATGAACACGAGACATATTTGGCAGAAAGCGAGTCTATAGGCCACAGTTCCTACTCGATCGAGGATTAAAATGGACCGGATGAATCGAGGGTTAAGTTTTCCTCTCTTTCCAAATCTTGTAACTCCTTTCCATGGAGCAACTCTTAACAACACACGATCTCCTATATCGAATTCCACGCCCTTTTCGATGAAGATCAAGATAACTCTTTGTCGATTTTGTGAGGTTTTTATACGTTTTCGGATCGTTTCAATCTTTTCCGTAGTCATACACGCACTCAACTCCGGTCCCAACAACGTTGCTTCACCCACTTCATCCCAAAGATACCGAGAAGCGACACTTTCTTCCATACAACGCTCGAATGGAGCCATGCCAATACTTGTTTTGATAATCGTTGTTGTAGGAAAACTCCACCAATGGTAAGAACTTGTCCCAACTCCCTGAAATCAAGGACACGAGTCTTAATAGATCTTCAAGAGTTTGAATAGTCCTCTCCAGATTATCCGTCCGTTCGAGGATGATATGCCGAAAGCTAAATCGTAAGTCTGTGCCCATAGCTTTTTGCAAACTAACCCAAAATCGTGAAGTGAATCTTGGGTCTCGATCAAACTATGGACACCGCAAGATACCATGCAGATCTTATAATCTCGTTTATGTACATACTGAGCAAGACGTTCAAGTGTATAAGTTTCTCAGTCAGAAGAAATGAGCAGACTTGGTCAACCTATCAACAATGACCCAAATCGCATCAATGCCTTGAGAAACCTTAGGAAGACCCCAGAACGTAAATCCATGGTAATGTGCTCCCACTTCCATTCCGGAATTTCAAGTGGTTGCAATGGACCTTTTGGTACTTGATGCTCCGCTTTAACTCGTTGACAAGTTAGACACCTTGAGATAAACAAATGTATCTCTCTCTTCATATTGCTCCACCAAAATGTATTTATTTAATATCATGATACATTTTGGTACTCCCTGAGATGGATTGCAAATGGTGTGTTGTGTGCCTCCATCATGATATTATACTTTAAATCGGTCGTTAGAACACAAAGTCCGGAGTCGACTCAAGTATTCCTTCTTCATCGATTCTTGCTTCCGACATAGCACCTTCTTGCACTTTCTTCCTCATACGCATCACCTCCGTGTCCGTAGCTTGAGCAATTTTTAACTTTATCAATTAAAGTCGGTTCTACTTTCAGATACCGCTTATCATCACACGCGTCCCCTGAGTCTTTAATTCTATCTCCATCCTTTGCAAGTCACACACAAATGGGCCTTCATACGTTGACAATATCGCACTCAGATTTGCATATGATTTTCTACTCAACGCGTCGCCTACCACGCTCGCTTTTCGAGGATGGTATTGGATGGTATGATCATAATCTTTCAATGATTCAAGCCAACGTCGTTTGTCGCATGTTGAGTTCCTTTTGAGTGAAGAAATATTTGAGGCTTTTATGATCCGTAAAGATCTCCACTTTCTCCCCATACAAGTAATGCCTCCAAATTTTAAGTCTGAAGATAACAAATGCTAACTCAGATCATGAGTAGGATAATTCCTCTCATATTCTTTGAGTTGTCGCGAGGCATAGGCTATTACTTTTCCATGTTGCATGAGAACACATCCCAACCTTTGCTCAAGATCATTTGTAGATGACAAATCCCTCCGAGCGATGGTATTGTCGTAACAGTCTTAAATAAGTCTCTCTCGAGTTCTTGAAAACTCTTCTCACATTCTTCGCTTCCAACCGAACTTTGTATCTTCCGAGTCAATTTGAGTCGATGGAATAGCGATTCGAGAAAATCCTTCCACGAATCTCCGATAATAACCAGCCTAAACCGAGAAAGCTACGATTTTGGTCATCGATTTAGAGTTATTCACTTTGAATAGCTTCAATCTTTCTTTTGGTCAACAGATATTCCATGACTTGATACCACGTGCCTAAGGAATGTTACTTCTTCAAGCCAAAACTCGCGATTTCTTCAACTTGGCATAAAGCTTATATTCACGAAGCTTTTGGAGTGTCACCTCAAGTGTTGCTTTCATGATCTTCACGGCTTTTGGAATAAATAAGGATGTCATCAATAAAGACGACCACAAAGTGATCTAAATATTCCTTGAATACTCGGTTCATCATATCCATGAAGGCGGCGAGGAGCATTAGTCAATCCAAAGGATACGACTAGAATTCATAATGCCCGCATCGAAGTTAAAGCCGCGTCTTTGGAATGTCACGGTTCTAATCTTCAATTGGTGATATCCTAACTAAGATCAATCTTTGAAAAGAATTTGGCTCCTTGCAATTTGGTTAAACAGTCATCAATACGTGGCAATGGATACCTATTTTTGATGGTGACGTGATTCAACTCCCGATAATCAATACAAAGTCGATACTCCCATCTTTCTTCTTCACGAATAGAACAGAGCACCCCAAGGAGAAGTCTACTAGATTTAATAAAGCCAATGTCTAACAATTCCTGCGGTTGGGTCTTTAACTCACAAGTTCAATAGAGCTATTCGATATGGGGCTTTGGAAATAGGTTTTGTACCGGGTTCAAGGTCGATACAAAATTCAATTTCACGCCTGGGGTAGGCCGGGGAAGTTCTTGAGAATACGTCGGGAAATTTATTAACAATAGGAATATCGCTTAAAATCGACGTATTTTTATTTAAATCGTGACATGAGCTAAGAAAGCTTGACATCCGCTTTTCAATAAACGAATAGCTTTATGGCTTGAGATAACCGTGATTGATTTTAATGGTTTGGTCGTTTGAATTCAAGATAATAGGTTGATTAGGAATATGAAAAGCTAACAACCTTACTTAAAGCAATCAATTTTTGTATGATAAGTAGTTAACCAATCAATCCCTAGAATCACGTCAAATGCAAGTATTTTTAATGAAATAAGATCGACGGGTAATGTGAGGGTACCGATTTGAACCAAACAAGACTTATAAGCAAATGGATGTAATGAAGGTTTCTCCCAACGGAGTTTCCACAGATAAGTCAAAATCTAATTTCTCCTGAGTCAAATTTAATCGATGAGCGCAAGTAGGAGAAATAAAAGAATGGGTAGAACCCAGATCAAATAAAGTATAAACTTCATTAGAGTTTATGATAAGCTTACCCGTGATGACCTCATTCGGATTCTCGCTCTTTGGGAGGTCACAACAAATGCTCTCCTCAGACTAACGGGTTTTTGAATTTTCGGGATGGCTTTTGGTGCCTCCATCCTAATTGAATTTGTTTTCTTGATGGCGACAAAATCGAGCTAAGTGACCTTCTCTTCCACAATTATAACATGCTTTGGACGACGCACGACGCAGCTTTGATCGATGTGTCCCTCTCCTCCGCATTTGAAGCATATGATAGTGGTCTTTCTCCTTCCTTAACAATGGGTCTTTGGTCTTTGACGTCTTTCCATCATTGTTGAATCTCCTTTTCTTGAAATGTCCATTCTTATTGTTTTGGCCTCGATTACCACCAAGTGGTTACCATATCCGCCTGTTGATTCCCTCCACGCTTGTTGTCACCGCCCGATGACTATTCTCATTTGGTATTATAATTTTTCACGGTTGCTTCTCTTTTAGTTAACGTTGACTCATTATCGCGCTCCACTAACTGAGCCCTATTTACAACATCTGAATACAAACACAGTTTATGAGAAATAAGATGTTGATGTATCTCCGGCTTCAAACCTCTTAAAAACATTCGCGCCATTCTCTCTTCATTATCCACCAAGTGGGACGAACCGTGATAACTCGCAAATTTTGCCTCGTATCGCGACACGGCCATATTGTTTTGTTCCAACTTGATAAACTCCACCTCCTTCATGTGGCGAATACTTTCAGGAAAGTATTTGTCGTTGAATAGCTCTGGAACTTCTCCCAAGATATCTTCAAGACAAGCTGGTTGAGTACGTTTTACCGATTCCCACCAAGAATCCGCCTCTCCAAGCAACATAAAAGGCTGCGAAGGGAACCTTTTGCTCTCTGAGCATCCCAAGACATCAAATATCTTGGTAATCTGCTTTATCCATGCTTCCGCTGGAAGTGGTTTTGGCTCTCCCTTAAACTCCGGTGGTCCTAGCTCCTTAAATTGTTTAGCGGTGACCCGAGAGTTTTCCGTGTTTCCACCTACGTTTTGGACAGAGTCCCTCTCTTTCTTTGTTGATAAATTGCATAAAGCCTCCGAACATTTGATCATTCGTCATTTGGTCGGTGTTGTTGTTTTGCGTGAGGATTGCCGCCGCCCCGATGCACATTATCTCGATTATTGATATGTGGTGAATCAACAATCGCTCAAGGCCCTCGCTATTCTCAACATTCTCGGATGTCATTTTCGGGATCATCGCTACAAAAACAAAAGGTTAATTGACATGTAACAAATTATCCCTATCTTCCGACCAACCAATAAAATATCACATAAACTTAGGTAGGTCATACTAAATAAGAAGGTATTCCCGTCTGCCTCCCTCCTAGTACTATTCTCACATCTTAGCCAGGATCATATCCTAAGCTCGATACCAACCGAGACGCCCCCAAAATTAGGTATACATCACCCATCTTGGGTCGACACTTACATGGTACGTAAATTAAAAACAACTTATTAACATAATCTGTGTGGTGCAATACGATATAAAGCGTGAGTTTAAATACAAATATCGCCTACTAGATATTATACAAACTCAAACAAAAAGTCCTCATTATAGCTTATTATCACACTATTTTACGAATAGTGAGGACTACTAATGCTATCTTCGGGACCATCACTCGCTTCCCGACTCGTCTCAAATTTATATTATCATTTCCGAATAGAAACGGTGAAAGAAAGGTGAGCTCAACTAGCCCAAAGAAGAAATATTATGACTAAGATAATGCGAGAATAAATTATCATAGTCTTCAATAATGTTAAACCGATAAAATACAATAGACAAACCGGTTTTAGCTGCAAATGAATACTGAATCCATTAAAAGAGTCAAGTAGAAAATAAAGTCTACTATCTTTAGGTTTTAAAAGGTTTTTCATCATCGTTTATAATGAGACTCAACTTTAATAAATATTTCACATCATCGAATCACCCCCACTACTCTGGCCGAGGATATTCTTTAAGTATCACGACCACAATTATTCATGCACTACGGGCCAAGAATATTTGTGTATTCATTAATGGTCATGATCATGCCAACAATCATCCATCAATGCACTACTACCATCGAGGATTTTTTATCACATCATTTGTAACATTATGGCCATGATTACACCGAATAGTCTCTGGTCATAATCATACCAAGTCCATCTACGCACTACTGTGCCACGTAGATGACTTTCAAAAAAAAATATAAATATGAGGATGATGACAATGATATAAGAATTCAATAAAACAAGTTCAAGAATTATTTTATCCGGGGAATTATTAACGCCCAAATTGTCAACATGATCATTGTTTTGTAGAGTAAAATTCAAGAATGATTAGAAGAATATTTCCATGAAAAGATATTTGGATGAAACGCAAATATCAAGGATATTCTACTAATTTCATGGAGTGTAGAAGTCAAAGTTTTAACCAATTGGGTATAATAAAGAATGGAATAACAAAAGAAATCACCATGCATGCGATGAATCAAGACAGACAAAGTTATTCAACGGAATAATAAATAACGGAACAGTCGTGTGAAATTACACCGACAGCTGGATGTTCAACAGAATAATAAAGATGGAACCGGATCGGTGTAAAACACACGAGATAGGATATTCCAATGAGAATAATAAAGACGGAACCAGTCAGGTGTAAAACACATGTGACGAGGATGTTCCAACAGATAATAAAAAGCGGAACCAGTGGGTGTAAAACACATGTATGTGATGTTCCAGCAGAATAATAAAGATTTTAACCAGTGGGTGTAAAACACATGCAGGATGTTCCAATGAGAATAATAAAGACGAAACCAGTCCGGTGTAAAACACACGCATGCGAGGATGTTCCAACAGTAATCATAGAAGAATGTCACCAAGTATAGGGTAAACGGCGATACAAAGTTATTCCAATGTAATAATAAGCGATGGAATAACAACGATTCTCTTCTACGTGAATAAGAAAGAATAACACCCTTACTTTTGGTAGGAGATTGAATCTCGCAAAGCGGTGTAGTAACAAAATACTCTTCTTCTTTCTCTCTTATTCTCTCTATACTTTTCTCTCTATAGCTTGAATGAATTAAGTGAAAATAATGAAGCCCTAGGCCTCTATTTATAGAAGATTTCTAAAAGCACTCTAAATGTGAAAAAAAAGTGGCTTGACGATTGGTTTTGGCGCTTTGTAATGTGAAACGACAAGTGGTTCGGCGCTTTGTAATGTGAAACGACAAGTGGTTGACGTCTGGTAAAGGTAATTACTATTAACGAAGGTAAATACTATTGACGAAAGTAAATACTATTCACAAGGGTAATTACTTATCGATGAAGGTAATTACTATCGACGAAGGTAAATACTATTCACAAGGGTAATTACTATTGATTGAAGGTAATTACTATCGACGAAGGTAAATTATCGATGAAGAGACTCTTAGATGATGACATATAGAGCCCCCATAAAATAATCAAACTTACCACAAATCATTTTTTTTCATCAACACATATTTAATCTTTCAACAATTATTAATCATTTATAACTTGTCGTCTCAATTATTGATTTAATCTTATAACATATTATACGGATAATCTTTGTGACAATAATTGAATCAATAATATAAGAGATATGATCAAAGAATTATCATGTAATAATTGAGCATACCGAGTGACTTCTCACGTAAGCATCAATAATCAATACAGGTGTGCTTCTTGTCTAACTCACGCGTAGACATCGTATTTTTTACATAGGGGTAGTTCAGCAGCTTTCTTGGTGTAACACTCCGTAAGTTATTTTTATAAAATATTTTTGTCGTTTTCTCAATCCGACAATAATTACATTTGTGGGGTCCACCAATGATTGAGCCATTAGACGAATATTCCCTAACAAAAGAATATTTAAAACCAAACGAATATTTTATAACAACTCTGCATACTTTGCAAAATTTATAAATATTACCCACAACTATAACATTATATCAAATTTATTCCATAATATTCAAAAATAATATTTATAGAAAAATTCATCTTTATTAAAAAGCTGGGGTCTTACATGTGGAATGCTCTTAATCCTTCCTCTTATAACTTATCCCTAATAATAAATAATTTCCTCTCACTCCCAAGGAGTAATAAATTTTGATTCTTCATAATTAATTATTTCTGTCACAAAATTTTGTAGGAAACTAATATTTTCACATGTTAAAATAATATTTTTATATAAGTCTTTCTCACATGAAGGTAGAACCCACTCACTATTCATGTGAGTTAGATCATATGAAAATATCAATTTTTTATGTGGAAACATCGATTCCTAATTTTTTAACTTCATAAAAACAATTTGTGAGATTATCATATGATTCATATTCAATATTACTACTCCCTACGTCTCAAATTAATTGCTCAATTTTAATTTTTTTAAGTCAAATTGACTATTTTTAGAATTAATAATTAATCATATATAAATATATTTCTAAAATTATAAAAATTGGGGTTAGTAATAAATTGTATATATATTTTTTTGGTTATAATCTCTTTACCTATATTTTAATAAAAATAATAAAAAAATTAATTTTAAAAATAGTCAATTCAATTTTAAAAAATTAAAATTAAATAATTAATTTGGAACGGAGGGAATACGAAGTTATCCATTTTTGGTCAATGATGAAATTAATGCTTATTGTATTTCCTTTAAAACTTAAAAAATTCACATCAATACCTTATATATAAAGGCAGCAAAAGCAATCCCAATTATTTACGAGTTGGTCTGATCTCTTCCTCTTCTGTTCCTCATAATTTCAGTTTCTTTCCCTTCCCTTCCCACCTAAATCGAGTCTCTCAATTTTTCTTTTTGTTCTGTATCTCTCCCTCCTCCCACACGCATCTCAAATTTCTTCTTCTCTATCTCTGATTTATCCAAAACTTCTTTTGTAGGACAAACGAATACGAAGTCGATTTGGAGTTTTTTGACTCTTTTTGCGTGCGTGAGAGCGAGAGGATGGGAGAGGCCAGTACAACCACCGTCAACGATGAATTGCTTCTCAAAACTTTCTTCGCCGAAGTCGGCGAGGTTGAGCGTGACAACGAAGTCGTCAGGTTCCTCTCTCTCTCTCTCTATATATCATATCTTTCTTTCCATCAGCCAAAGCTTCTATTTTCTAATTACCCTATTTTTATTTAATTTTTTTTGTTATTTTATCATCAATTTTACTTTAATATTTTGTTATACACGTGTAACCTGATATTTCTGCATAATTTTTTGATTAAACGTTTGTGTTTTATTTTTTTTAAAAAATTTCTGTTTATGTCCGTATGAAAGAATGGAGCATGATAGAAATGAAATGAAAATGCTATTGGTTGATTTATGATTTACTATGTGGTGATATAAAGTGATTCCAGTGGTATATCTTGAAAATTGAGATGGATGAGATGTACTATATTAGATATTCTTTTAGTCCCAATTGACTAAAAGTTGATCCAGTGAACTAAATAACTTAAATCCTTAATTTGATTGACTGAATAACACAAAGAGTAGTGCTTTTCTACTGATGTGCCTATATTTACTAAATATATATATATTTTTTTAAAATGGTATTAGTTTTACTGTACAAAATTCAGCAACTGATGTGGATGCAAAAGAGTTAGGAGAAGGGTGGGATAAAACATTAACTCTAGAATTGTGTTGGTCCATTTACAAGGAGGAACCTAATAGTCCGCAGGTTTGTTGTCTATTTCGGGGTAGTTTATCTGGTATTTGCCCTCTATTTGAATAGTAAATAGAAGGCCATTGGGGGCGGTGAGAGGTCTTTACTTCCCTAATTCGTTTTTCTTTTGTTCAGAACTGTATTGTTGTTTGAAACTAATATACGGAAAGGGATATCCATATTTTCATCAATTTCTGAAACTTCTATAAGATTTTCATTATGCTATGTTTTTACTTGGTATAACATATACGGCATTTGAGAATAAAATAAAATTTTGAACCCATTATTTGTTTTTCTTTCTCTCTAAAATTTTGAAACAAAGCTTCTTCCTGCACATTGCTTGGCAAAGGGATGAAGAAATAGGGGAGAAACAGAGTATTAAAGGAGAAATAAATATGACATCTGGGGGTATGGTAGCAACAAAACAGAGGTGAGCTATTTTTCTTCTCTCCGATCTCCATATATTTTGATTTCTCTATCTGATTTGATTTGTATATCTATTTTTCAAATTCCTTGCAAAGGCTAAAGAGCAATTGATTTGGCAAAACAACAATAGTTACGTCATGCAACTAAGGTGTTTGATAAAAGTTTCAGTCAAATCAGACGACCAATTCCAATTTATCCTCGACTGAAAATCATGATGCTATTAAAAGAATGGTAAGCAAAGTCTCTCATTTAGGTAAGGTTTCTATGGAATAGAATTTATGTGCGCTACGGTGGATTATTCTCAGGCTAGATGATTCATTTCATATAATTTTTTGAAATTATTTGGTCGGCTGAACTATGAATCATTCCATTCCAGGTACATCTCAATTTGTTTCTTACCTTTTGAAAACTTTTTATTCTAAAAAATAAAACCGGGCTCAATATTATCATCGTTTTAATGCCTAGGGGCTGGAACTGCATATTTTTATTAACTGTAGAAACTTTATAGCTTTGATATTTCATAAATCACATTAGTTTTAGTTTTCTTGCTGTTTTTTTTTTCTCCAATTGTACATGATATTACTTGATAATGATGGTATTGTACTTAAAATACGAAAATGTCTACTAAAGTCTAGATTTATAAAGCTTATATATACATCAGAACACACTTAATTACTATACAATTAATGTTTTTGACGCGATTTTCACCTTGCTCTAGCCAAAGCTAGCTAGAAGTAGAATCCTTACATGTATATCAGTTCAATCAAGTATAACACTTATTGGTGGAATAAGTAGTGGACACCTCACTTGGACAAGGGGTAGAGTCCCATGCCAAATTAAGTTTCCATACGTTAGGCAGGTTTGACGACAAAAATGAAAGGAAATCCTATTGGTTGGATGTTTCCCCGTTGGTTATTTCCATGTGTTGCACTACGAATCTTTGTCGAGCCTGCATCAGCCTCTTCTGTGCCTATGCTTCCTTGCATTTCTTCTGGTGAACTCATTGAGAAGTTGTTGAACTCATGTTGTGAATTATTAGAATCCCCAATTAAGGCAGGGGACAAATTAAAAAACATGGTATTAATATAAACTGTTGACTTAGTGCTTGGTCCAGAAAAATCAGGAGGAGAAAACAGAAGACTGTCTCCATTAGGGACGCCTACAGAAAATGGTTTATAAAATGTTGGGTTAATTGGTCTATATTAGCGAAAACTAGCCGTAGAATTCTGTTGCAGTTCGATACATAATTGGATGACTGAGCCAGTTTGCAAGACATGTTCTCTGAACTAAACTGAATGGAGTGTGAACCTTGAGTAAACATATCAGATGTGATTATGATATTGTCATGTCTTTTGGCTCTTTTTATTTGTGTATTTTGCATATGTTCACGTGCTGCTATTGAAGCTCAAAATAGGGATGGGTTCAATCTCCAATAATAAGTTAGTAAAGTAGTTGAGTTTTGTTAATTTGAAAGAAAGGCTAAATAAATCAAATCAAACCAACCTCACCACCAAACAAAGTGGGACTGCGAATGGTGGTGAGAGCGCCTTCAAGAAACTCAATGGTGGTCAAGATGAAAATAGATGGATCTTTCTTACTTTAAAATCTTGGGAAAAGTTTATCTTGGATTAGTTGCTGACAAAAATGCAGTTGATTTGTTGGTTGCTTCTATTTTAAAATTAAATTAGATGTTTAATGTTAATTATATTGTTATATGTGGTGTTGTGCTAGCATTCTCTGTTGAATGGATGTTTCAGTGACTGGGAGTTTAAGGTTAAGTTACTTGATTATTGGTTTTGTCATTTTCAACAAGAATTAGTTTTACATTTCAGAATTGAGTATGATATGGGGGCTTAATTAATTGGCTATAGCATACATGATATGCCTTTTGCTGATTAATAATGTTACTTCCTTAAATACACTGATTGTTATTTAAGTTTAACTGGTACGGTTGTTTTGAGGAGTGAACAGTTGTCTGATCTCATTTCACAGCTGCAATAGTTGACCAAGGATGTCAATGAGGGTGATGATGGTGCTTTTTTACAAAAGAAGAAAAAGACAGAATTATTTTAAAAAGTAATTTTCTTTTACGATTAAAGACAAGGTGTAAAAGTCAGTTTACTAATAAATGTTCAATGAATGCATTTCTTTTTAATTCTTTTCTCTAATATTGTCTGAAACAAATTATTAAATTCATTATTCAAACAAACAAACTCGTGCATTGCACGGGCTATCAACTAGTTGATTTTAAATGTAGGATTTTGTGAATTGATTTCTTAGTCAATGTGACCACTCTTTGTAAAAATAAATAGAGTAATTTTTTGGAACAAATAATCTTATAATTAATAACTTTTTGGTCTTCCGATGTTATTATTTAATTATAAAGTTTACACCTACGATGTCCATTTATTTAAAATTTATTGCTTTCTCTCCATATATTTTTCTTTATCCAAAATAATTATGTTTTCGTTCAAAAAAAAAACTCATTTTAGTTTTTTGATATTTTAAATTCAAAAGTGATTAATTAATTACTTTCAAATAATACAATTGTGTATATTGTAAACTATGTAAAGTATTATTAATTATCATAATAGATGAAAAAAGAAAATATGTAGCATGCTGCATGCCTAAGCAAGCTTGACTGTGAATTATTTTAAAAATAATATTTTAAACATTTTCTATTAACTTTCAATTCTTTAGATGATAAGAACGTTAAGAAATAAAATAGTTTATCATTTTTCATGTAATTTTGTAAAGTGAAATCTTTTGATCTATGTAATAAAAATTTAGTATAATTTCAATAGCACAAATTTATTAAATTTCTTGATTATGAATGAGAGAGTCTCACATTATTAAATACCCTGAAAATTGACTAACCCTCTTATGCATGAAGAAATGAAATGGTATCATTTTTTATGTTTTTTTTAGGTTAAACTTTTTGATCTACGCAATGAAATTTTACTATAATTTCAATAGCACAAATTTAATGAATTTCTTGATTTTGAATAATAGTGTCCTACATTATTAGATTTCTTGAAAATAGATTAAGGTGGTATTTGTTTACCTCTTAATAACAATTTTATATCTGATTCAGTGAGAGGATAAAGATGTTTGATAAAATTTTGTTTCTCTTATCGTCTCTTATCGGCAGTAGTGCTGGAGATGCAACGGCGAAGATCGGAGACGGATAAGGAGACACGGGAAGGGAGGAATAGGAAAATGGTGAGGGAACAGATGAAGAGTGTCACGTTCTGGCCACCAAAATCTCATAGTATCATTGTAGTAATTGATTGGAGCTGGAGCACTCATGTGGTACGCTCCTGGATGAAGATAACACAACAAATCTGAACTTGTCATAGATTAAACGAGAAAGTAAAGAGAAGAAATAAAGGTAAGAAAAGAAAAGTATATTCATTCATTCATTTTCCTAAGCAGCAATTGCAGTACATAGTCTTTATATATAAGGTCATAATCACTCTCTCACTCTAACTAAATTAACTTTATATTTGGAGTAAATTACACCCATACAATTTATTAACTATTGTGACAAAGAGCAGAGCAGTGGGAAGGAGTTTAAGCTCTTCTGCACAATTCCATACCACCCAATGAACATCTTACATAGGCATAATTGAATTAGTTATAGGGACATAATTGTCTGAGAATTTCATTAACCCAATCCGCTAGAATTTCTAAGGACGCTGATTTCATGTATTTAATGTGGGCCTCTGATAATTTAATAGAAGGTTAAGATGTTATATGCCAATATTTGATGTATAACAAATAGATACTATGGATCAAGTATGTATGCATAGCAAATATATATATATATATATATATATATATATATATATATATATATAGAAAGGATAAGGAGCATACTATTTATCCAATCTACCTTGCATACCCCCCTTTAGCAACGGATCGGGCGACGGTTCAATCTGTTGCTATATATTGTTCATCGCTAAAAGCTAAGACGACGGTTCTATATAGAGAATATGCAAGGTATGTTGGATAAAGGGTAATATTAAGATCCGGACTATATATATATATATATATATAGAGAGAGAGAAGCGAGGATCAAGTGCATACTCTTATCTTCTTTTCAATAGTACTCACCCCCTTTAGCGACGGACTCGGCGACGGTTTCGATCATCTAACCATAAATCTATACTTTTAGCGACAGACAACATATAGCGTCACTAAAAGTATATCTGACGATTGTATAACCAAAACAGATTCTACGTCCGTTTGCTAAAAGGAGGTGAATGCGGAGGTAATATATATATATATATATATATATATATATATATATATATATATATATATATATATAAGGAAATGATCCATGAAAAACGTTAATTATAGGCCTTTGTTTCAACTAATTTGTTATCAACCGTCAAAATTAGAGTGAATGGTGAGATGAGGTCCATTGCTACTCCTCTACAGCGGCCACCAAATTTTTTTCGTTGGTGCTATTACTTCCTCTGGCGGCTAGTCAAAACACATGTTTTGACTAGTAGATTAGAAAAAGGTTCTTGACAACATAAAAGAATTTAGCTTAATTACTGATTATAAAGCGGACATAATTATTCTTATACATACTTATTTTGTTAATATGTATAAGGATAAGTATAAAGATAATTACTGATTATCTTTATAATTTTTTATTATTTTATTTTATTGATTAATAAGTAGTATGTATAAGAATAATTAAGATAATTAGTAATTAAGCCAATTTTTTTTATGTTGGTATTTAGTCTCTAATGACCCGGTCAAAACACGTCGTTTTGACCGGCCGCCATTAAAAGTAATAACAAAACATAAAAGAATTTGGCTAACCGCTAGAGGGAGTAGTCGCTGGGCTCTCATCTCGGCCATTCACTTTAATTTTGGAGGGTTTTTTCATAGATCATTTCCCATATATATATAGAGTCTGGATCTTAAGCTCATCCTTTATCCAACTCACCCGAGCTCACCCCTCTTTAGCGACGGAAACGGCGACGGTTCGGTCATACAACTGTCGTCTATACTTTTAGCGACGCTATATGTTGTCCGTCGCTAAAAGTATAGACAACGGTTGTATGACCAAACCGTCGCCGTTTTCGTCGCTAAATGGGGGGTGAGCTCGGATGAGTTGGATAAGGGGTGAGCTTAAGATCCGGACCGTGTATATATAGATATATATATAGAGAGAGAGAGCAAGGATCAAGTATATACCCTTTATCTTACTCACTCCCCTTTAATGACGGGACCGTGACGATTTCGATCATTACATACAATACATACTTTTAGCGACGGACAACATATAAGCGTCATTAAAAGTATGAGCGACGATTATATATGATCGAATAAATCGTCGAAGTCCGTCAATAAAAGAGGTGATGAGAAGTGAAATAAGATAAGGGTATGCAATGATCCGGGATATATATATATATATATATATATATATATATATATATATATATATATATATATATATAGGAGCCCTTCCATAAGAATGCAGGTTCTTATATGGGTCTTTATCTATGTTGACACCCCTTTTTGGATAGTTGATAAACTTATTGGAAGGTGAGATTGAAACATAAATATATCAATAAGCATGACTTATCTGCAAAGCTTTTATTTTAATATGAGGACCCCACATAGTCAACATGTTGTCGGTTTGTTTAAATAAAGCAATTTTAATATTAAATAATGCTGGTGAGATGCGAAACATGCAAATTTGTGCCTTTTATTTTTATTTTTAAGCATTTCTCCATTAATAGTCAGTGATTTAAACACATTCGTAAACTTAAAAAATATAAAATACTCCGTAGCTTCAAGCTCTTACAGTTATAATAAAAAAAAAAAAAAAATCAATAAACCACAATCTCTTAGGCTTGTATAAAAGCTTATATCTATTTGTGGCACAAGTTTTTTATTTGCTATTTTTTATAACAATATTTGTTATTTTATAAAACAAATATTTTATAAAAATAAATATTTTATAATAACAAATAAAGAATATAAAATATTTTATAAAAACAAATATTTTATAATAACAAATAAAGAATATAAAATATTTTTATAAAAATAGCAAATAAAGAATTATAAAATATTTGTTATTTTATAATAGGATATAAAATAGGATATAAAAATATTTTATAATTCTTTATATAACAAATATATTAATTTCTTCCCACTTTAATTTAAAGTATTAATTCTTTATGATATTTTATATCCTATTTTATATAACAATAGCATATATTTGTATTTCACTAAATGAAAGAGTTATAAAAAATAACAAATATTGTTATAAAAAATAGCAAATAAAGAACTTGTGCCACAAATAGGATATAAGTTTTTTATACAAGTCGGAAGAGGTTGTGCCGGTTTGGATTTTTTTTTTTTTTTTTTATTAATGTAGTAAGAGCTTGTAGAAGGTAGGGAGTATTTTATATTTTTTAAGTTTATTATAATGCTTTGAAGTCATGACTATTAATGGAGAAATGCTTAAAATAAAAATAAAAAGGTACAATAATACAAGTTGTATCTTAATTTAAGCATTATTTAATATTAAAATTGCTTTATTTAAACAAACGACAATATGTTGACTATATGGGGTCCCTCATATTAAAACAAAAGTTATGTACAAGTTGTGCTTACGCAGATATTTATGTTTCAATCTCAATTTTCCAATAAGTTTATTATCAACTGCCTAAAAAGTGTGTTAACAGATAAGACTACAAGAAACCGGTCATATGAAAAGAAACTCCCTATATATATATATATATATGCAAGTTCAAGTATGTTTGGTTACTAAAGTAATACTATTATTATACATGCATGTAAAATCCATATATACGCAAACACCAATAAACTAAATTATAAGTGTTGTGATAGTTGAAATCTAATGAAAAACATGTAATCTGAAGGAACACAGGTCTGCAAAATCACAAAATTATAACTTTAATTTCCGTAAATATATTCTCTCCGCTTTATAACATATAATAAACTCTCTTTTTCTTTTCTATTACAATTTCTAAATTATTATATGATGATTTCCAAATTATTTGGATAAATCCTTTCTCCTGGCAAAAGAAGATTATTATGTGAACATTTACTCGAAATCTCAGTTACCAAATTTGTTTCATTTCCATTGCCAAAGGCATTTTTTTTCCTGGTGTTGTTAAACAAACTACCTGGCGCCGGCATGTGTGTGTGCAAGCTCCGAAAATAAATCTACAGTCCCATTTTAGCAATCGAACAGGGGAGAAGTCACCCTCATTTTTTACGTTTACTCCAGCTTTTTGGCCTGGAGGAGAAAGCAACAGATACATGGGTAAACCCATCTTGCGCACATAACTACTCCTATTTTAGAATGTAATGCTCTATGTATCTCAACTCACTTTGTTAATTTTGATCAATAAAAATATTTACGGATACAACTAATTAATTACATTATACAGCTCCTGTAAACCTGTGCTCATTCTTCTATCCTTCAATCTGCATCACTCTGTTCCTACAAATTATGTAAGCATCTCCAAGGCATTGAGGTTGAACCATTGCAGATTGCACTACTTCCCCTTCAAATGTAGATATATTCACTTGCATGTATATGTAAAGACGAGTTAAACAAACAGAATTTGATACCCAAAACATGTAGAACCTCTCCTTATAATTAGAGATACATTTCTAAAACGATGACTTTCAGGGAAAACTTTAATTTTTCAAACAAACAAATCCTTAACATTTAAATGTTAGAAATGTAGTAGTGGTGGCATTTAGGAACTTCATATAACTTTATAGATTGAAAACAGAAATGTCTCTCTAATATTAGAATGGACTAAAAAGGAAAATGCATATCTAGTTTTAGAACAGGAAACAAAGGCAGACGTGCAGATTGTGAAATTCATGTACCTGAAATTAGTTCCCCATATAAGTTGGACCTCTCATTTGAGACTCGCGGTGCAGTTGCCACTCTCTGTCTTGGAGATACTGCAGAAGTGGTGGCTGCTCAGCTCTTAAGTCTGTCCCAACACCACATCCATAAGGGCTTGGTCTTTGGTAACCAAGAAAGTGCTTCTCCCTTCTTTGTTCGTCCGCGCCATAAACAGACGAGCTCTGATGCAATTGTGGGACGTTGTCCAAGTATACCATCTGATTAGAAGCCAAAGGATTTCCCCACCTGTCAAAAAGATCAAACCTTGAAGCATCATGCCTGTGGAAGTTTCCAAATTCTCCAGGTGTATTGAACTGAACTGGCCATGGGTGACCACCATAAGCTTGCTCGAGATTGTGATTGTTTCTATACTGATAAAGCCATTCAGAAG
The DNA here is from genome assembly GCA_020205615.1 of Panax quinquefolius. Lineage (NCBI taxonomy): Eukaryota > Viridiplantae > Streptophyta > Magnoliopsida > Apiales > Araliaceae > Panax > Panax quinquefolius. Next base: position 12,157,418 of record CM035152.1, read on the forward strand.
AACTCAGTCCAAGGAGCGGTGGGTAACCATCAATAAAACCTGGTAGACGCGGACTAAATGGTCCATGAGTTGGAGAGTATCCGCTAACGGGTGATGCACCTAGAATACCCTCGGCTTCTCTAATCCCAACACCGGTTTTAGACTCTGGAAAACTTGATGAATGGCCTCTAAACCAAATAGCATCAGCAGGTAATTGTGGGGCAGAAGGCAATGGAGCCACATATGGAGGAGACGAGTTATGGGTGGTTGCAGAGACATCCTTTTCATTTATGGAGAGACCAGCTAAAAATGCAGAAGGGATTTCCTCAATAGGGCTCAACTCATTTCTAAGAAAATCCCTTTGTCCTTTCTCTCTCTCAACATGAATGCTTTCTCTATTGAGCACCCAACCACTGAGTGAGGGAGGCCCAACAGGATATGATGCTGAATCCTTCAAGAGAGGCTCCTGCTGCTTATATGGCTTGTTGAATCTGAAATTAGTGGTATCAGGATGGAAATTTGAAGAATCAAGCTGAGCTTGGTTTTGCGGGACAAACAAGGATGTTGCGCGGCGTAAAATGTCATCAGAAGGAACTGTTTGGTCATTGTTGTCTTCGGAAGACATTGAATCTTTTGTGGTATTAGAAGCATATATTGGTTCTGAATTATGCCTTGTGATAGGCTTAAAGAGAATGACTTCTTCCTCTTCCGCGACAGCAGATTCGTCCTTCCCATGATGGTGAACTTGATTTTCCATAGAAGTTTCTTTCTCAAATAGGTTTTCATCTTTCACTTCAGTATCAGAACTGGACTCCATCACTTCTGCTTCTCTCTGGCATGTAATTTTTATCGGAACTTCTGCATAATATTTTCTTCCCAATTTATCATAAGAAATCCACTTCCAAGAATCTCTGGATCTCTCAACAATTTGCATAGCAGCATGAAGGATGCGATGAGCACGACTAACATATCTGTTCTCACAATTTCCCATGTGTTCCCTGTGAGCTGAGAAATCCAATGGCATATGTGCATGGGCTAATGGTGAAAATCCCCTCAACTCGTAATCTTCCCACAATGCAGTATGATCTAGAAACTTGACTTCACCCTCTTTATTATCAAGCCGGTTCAGAAGGTTACAAAAAACACCAAAAAAGTATGATGTAGCACTCCTAACTTTTTCATGAGCACCATATGTTTCTGCTTTGTCAAGCATTCCAACCAACCACTCAACAAAAACAAGCACTGCGACTAACAGAGGGCAAGAGTCCAAGTGACTACCTTCCATACATCTCTCAAGAAGGCGACCCATGCAAATGAATGCAGCAATCCATACCAGTTGTCCCGCATCAGACTGCTCCATCTCATTTTTCTTTATTGGGTTTTTGACTTCTGGGCTCTCTGTCAGATTATGGATAATGAAGATGAGTATGGAAACAATTTGAAGGGATCGATAAGGGCCTCTTCTGGATGAATCCATACAATCATAGGACTCTAATGAGGCTTTTAGTTCTGTTTCACTGAATTCAAGCAAAGCTTCCAACCTTCTCATCATTGAAGAAAAAATGCAATGAAAGTCCTCTGAACTGCATTGCATGAAACAAATTGTTGCTTATTATGTCAAAACTAGAGAAAAACTTAATAAAAACATCACAGGCCTTAGTAATTTAAATGCAAATGTGGAATTGGAAACACCAACAATGCATAAATTAACAGCTTGTGTAGAATTGGTGCAAAATTGATTTTCCTAATCTGGAGTGATTTTGATTGCACTTATAAGGTCAAGATAAAAATCTTGCTAGCTTGGTTGAGTCAGACTTGGTCTAAGCCTGATTCTCTATGATAGAACAATAGAAGCAGGAGTTTCTTTTAAGGTCTGCATAAATTACTTTGACATTCCCCTTTAGAACACTGGCATCACAGTAGTCGGCCCTCTTCTCTCCACGGCTCCACCCCTCTGTTTTAGTTCTTTATCATTAGAAATCTGAGAGACATGGTTAAAATGCAACTTGGCCTACCTAAAAGGCCTCCGGGCACAACTACCTACTTGAAGTCTAAAGAGGAACCCCATGAGGGAAAAATAACATTGTTCAGTCCTTGGCTGACCATTGAAGGATCTTCTTCTGAATACAAGAAAAAAAATCCAATAGAACTTGATCCTCTCTGTATAACAGCTATGAAAATAAACCCAGTGCTTGTTGGAAAGATCCTTCTTTCCGGTGCTCTCTCTTAGCAGCAGAAAGGAGTCTATCTATATATTCCTGACTTTGCAAGATCCCCCAATACACTACATAAAAACTAGTAGCTCTAGGGAAAAGGTTGATTAGGTATTAAGCTTTTGACAAGGAAAAGGTACCATGGAAACAACCTGACCACATCTACAATAATTGCAATACGAAGTAGAGGGCTTTTTCATAAAGATGCAGTTGTAGGGGATATGTGTAATCAAAATAAATTCAGCTTTTCTAAGAAGAAAGCATCAAGTTTATCTACATTTAAAAGTAATCCAATTTGTAGAGAATTTCACTGTTACTGATGATACAATCACATCAATGATCCAAAAATATCAAACCCATAAAAAATCACCTAAGTCAATAAATTTTTTAAAAGGTTTCACTTTGGGACGCCATATCAGCCATTAAAGTCCTTAAACCAAATTTGTTACTAGTTAGCAAATAAGACCCTTATAAATCACTTATCTTATTCCCACATACTAGATGTTGGACAGGGGCATCACAGAGTTTCTAGATCTTTTAGTGCATGTCAGTCGCTAGATTATTAAATGAGGATGGTAAAAATGTCACTGAATGACCAGATATAACAGCTCATAAGCATTTCATCAACAAAATGGGTAAAAGTAAACTCCAGGAAAGCAAAACTATGATGATACCAAGATACAACAGCATATAAGAAATTTTCAAACACCAACAAACACTCCAGGAAAGCAAGATTACACTAAATAAAAAAAGAAGATAGCTGACAAGAAATATGACAAAACTTGATATTGAAAGGACAAATGCTTCACTAAATACCTGGATTTTACAAAAAAGAAACTTGTCATTCTGACAAAAAGAGGCCATAAATCAGTTATTCCAGATGAAACATGTTCAGTGGCTTCCAACTTCTTGTTATTTGAGGAACCATTGGGTGCATATGACTTGGTCCGTGAGTAACTTCTTTCAGATGGTTTTAAAAGGTCAAAATGCACCTCACTAGAAAGTGAATGCAATGGATAAGACCTGTTCTGCAATATTCCAGGAAACAAATCAAACAATGAAGAACTACTGAGACCCAAGAGAAACACTCGGAAGAAAAGAGCTATCTAGGAATACAATTACCATTAGCGTGACTTTTCAAATAGTTGTTCTTACCTTTTCAAAGAGTAACATTAGGTTATCCCAAGCGTCGGGAAAAGGTTCTTTAATAGACAGACTTCTAACACAGTGATACAAGGCAAGGAAATCATCGCCAACGTATGTTGCCAATAATGCCAACTGCAAATGGACTTAGATAGTTACATGAATTCTAAAACAGTATAGCATTAGGATACATTTCCAAACTTCACAAGTTATTTCCTCCAGGCAACTAGTAGAGTGAAAGACGATTATGTTATGATAAGACAGAAAATACCTGATTTTGGGGGTTTCCACTATCTGGACAAATGATTGCTGCTTCGAAGTAATAGCTGGCTGCAACAGACCACTTACAGTTTCGATTATCAGATTTTTGACAAAGTTCCCTGTATCTAGCAAGATCCCCAAGACAAACTAACAAACGATGGCAGGTATATTGGCATTTAAGAAATTTTGTTGGTTCAACCATAAAGGAGCTGTCATCCTTGTTATCCAGCAGCAGTTCCTCGTGAAGCCCGCAACTTTTTTTAATTTTTCTGATCAAATCCTTGTAAAATTCACTTGCCTCAGACAGAAAAGATTTAAATCCTTCCATATGATCGTCAATGCTGTTCTGCACACTAGCAACAACTTGTGGAGTTCCTGATTTTTTACTCTCTGCACTACCAGAAAATTGCCGTATTCTTCTACGAAATTCATCAATATGCTTGTAGTGAAGCTTCCACAAACAGTATTCAACATCTTGAAGTTCCATCACCTCATGATCATTCAGGATCATGTCCTCATAACCAGAGCGAGATTTACGATACAAGTCTTGAACGTCTATTCGCAATAATTCTTTAGAATGAATCAATGCCCACAACTGTTTTTCTGCATCAACAACCTGAAAAGAGAAAAGTCAATAGTAGGGAATTTCACCCGTGCATGATTTTAAGTTAGAAAGGAATGAAACTTCAAAATTACCTCAACAAATTTATTCTGCTTTTCCATATTATCTTCATCCACAATAGGTTCATAAGTTTTCATAATTACTGTGACAAATGTCTTCACTTGTACCCAATCTCCTAATGCAAGGAGCACCTACACCTGTGTTTCTGCCTTTCGGCAGTTAAAGCAATCCATCAGTACTTCATAAAGAAAGATAATGGGAAAATGGGGATAAGAAAAAATGAGGGGGCAGATTTCTTAGTGTAATTTAAGATTCTGTTAATTAAATTTTGGAATAAAATTTCATTTTAATAACTGTTATTATCATAAAGATGGAGAAGTGGTATGAACCACTAATTTGTTTTAGACATCATTGTTGTGTTGAAACTCTGTGGAGATTTTCTGAGTTCCATAAATATCTGATTGGATTCTGATCTCAAATAGGTCAGATACACTACAACAAAGTTCAACTTAAGGTAAACCAAACAAGACAAAGAGCAGATTTTAGTACGTTTATAGTTATAACGTAAGTTATGTAACTCATGATTGAGCTTCATCTGCCGTGTGATCCTTAAAATATACTACAACTGAGGCAATTACAACAAGAGACTTAACAACATTCATACAATAAGACAAAAACCACATTAGCATGCATGCATACATACATACATACATACATACATATATATATATATATAGTTCGGATCTTAAGCTCACTCCTTATCCAACTCACCCGAACTCACCCCCTTTAGCGGCGGATCCGGCGACAGTTCGGTCATACAACCGTCGTCTATACTTTTAGCGACGCTATATGTTGTCCGTCGCTAAAAGTATAGACGACGGTTGTATGACCGAACCGTCGCCGGGTCCGTCGCTAAAAGGGGTGAGCTCGGGTGAGTTGAATAAGTTGAGCTTAAGATCGAGACATATATATATATATATATATATATATATATATATATATATATATATATATATATATATATATATTGCATTCTGTCAATCAATTGCGGTACTATAATTTATGGTTTGCCTCATAATACATTCACGTAATGGTGAATCCACATCTCCTCAATGCTTCATATATATGAATGTAGTCCCTAAAAGTTATTGTTCTTGGAATTTATGAGAGCACAATGTTTTACCCTTTGGCACATTATAGCATAAACTGAAATAGTCTTAACTTGTAGACAATTTCAAAATCCAAAAGAAACACTTATCTTCAAAGTCAATGGAAATTAAACTTCAAGTGACTCCTTAACTATCATTTCAAATTACCATCTTTAAAAAATGAAACAGAAAAAAAGGGAAATGAAGCCACATATGTAACCCCCAAGTAAAATTAAGCCAGAAGAAAAACAAATTTACAGTGATCATCATAAAAAAGTTTGTAACTTAAAGCCTGAAACAAACAGTAACTCAACTTACTTCAATCAAGTTACTAAACAGAATAATTAGGCAATTAATTATTAACAATTTCACACCAACCAGTACTATTTATGTCTTTAATTAGAAAATAATTGCAAGATATCATAAAGAAAAACAACCCAGATAAATTAACAGAGTGTGTTTAATAATCCATAACAAAACCCCCAACAAAGAAAATTCCAAAAACCCACATCAAATTTCACACAAAAGATCTCTAGAAAAAGGAAAAAAAATTAAAATTAAAACCATTAATTTGCTATGATCAAAAATAGAGGTAATTGGTTGAGATGAAGCAGGCTACCTGAATAATCCACAGATCACACCAATTAAGCAAACAAAAGACCCATGAGGGTCCTTACTAAAACTTGAAGAGAGAGAATTGAGCACTGAACAAAGTTACACTTTAGAGTTTAGAGGTCAGATAGAGAGAGAGGGAGAACTGAGAAGTGCGGGGAAAGGGAGATGCTAGAAGAGAAAACAGGATTTGGCTAAACGTTACTCTTAGTTGTGAAACGGACAAACCAAAAGGTGGCTAATAAGTGGCTTGTCTTAAAGACATACGGAAAAAGACCGTCTTGCCCTTTAGGTGGAACTTTAATAAGTATGTATAGGACGTTCTCAGCTATTACAAATTTTTTAAAAAAAATTATCACTATTATTTTTTCACATAAATACTCGTAATATATATATATATATAATATTTTTATTATTAAAATAACAATAATTTAGTAAAGTAGAGTTATCACCATTGTCATCTTATCTGACTAAATTTATGAGATCCCTTGTAATCCAATCTACACTGTCAAAGAATATATTCTCTACTTTTTAATTTTAGGGAGTCGTTAGCATGAAATTAATTTTATTCAATTGATCAATACAGTACATAAGTGGGAGATGATCGTTTTCACTGCGTGTCAGCACTGTATTGGTCAATTGACCAACTTATCATGAAATTAATTTCTGGATCTCCCAATTTCTATGTCTGCCTGACTACATAAAGAAATGTTTAGTCTGACAAGTCTAATTTTTTCTTTACTAACTCTAAAACACTTCTTAGTAAAAATTATATTAAATATGAAATTAAAAATTATTTGTGATAAACACTTGAGTAAAATATATATATATATATATATATATATATATGATCATCTCCAAATATATAATCATTTATTTTTATATTTATAAATACAAATGAGCTTATATTTTTAAACAATAAATATAATTTTCTCTTAAAAACTCATGATTTTTTAAAAAGAAAATTCTATTAATCTTCTTAAAAGTACAAAATTAATATTTTCATACATGTATTTTTTATATTTTTATAAGGTAGTCTCTCTGTATGGTAGGTTCACAAACATTAAAAAAGTGAGAGCAGATCTTATGTCTCCAATTTTTCTGTTCTTTTGTGTCCCTCTACTTAAATTTTGATACCTAATTTTTTATTTAATATTAATTAATTCTAAAATTAAATAAAAAAACACGTGTCAAAATTTAAGTAGGAGACAGAAGATGTGCTCTCTAAAAAAGTATGCATGTAGCAGTTGGTGGTTTCAACCTAGGAAATTAAATAGAGAGGACAACTGACAAGTGTGTATTTGGTAATTGGAGCAGGTGGGTTGGTGGGGTGTTATTTAACTAACTTTCCTTCTAGCCTAGGAGGTCAAATACACGACTTATCCTTTCCAAATCAAAAATAAAAAAATAAAAATTTATATTACAAAACTAAAGACTTAATTTTGTCTATATTTATACTTATATTTAACGAGTGTTTTGTTTAATATTAATAATAAAATTGTAGTTATAAATTTGAAAGACAATGTACCATTTTATTTAATTAAAAACACTTTTTCTTTTTTAAAAAATAAACTTAAACGATCAGAGAGAGTGCTATTTATAAGTAAAATTATACATGAATACGCGCTGACTGCGTAAATTATGTGAAGTAAATTAAATATTTTATAAAATTTAAATGATTAAATAAAAAAAATAAAAAAATTAAAATTATAAAAATAAAAGATAAATAAAATAAAAGGCTTGACTTAAAATTACCAAAATAATTTAGAAACCCACTAGAGTCAAAAGGGTTAGGTCATGGATATGGCCCACATGGGTGTACGTGGTCGTTATTGAGCTGATGATGTGTCCCATGAACAATATTTTCAAAGATTAAAGATTGAAAGCACAATTCATTCCATGGTAGCATTCAGCTGTGCTTATCAGGCTGTCTGCTCCATCTTTTTCCACTCAATTTTTCATTTGACTCATATAGCCAATATTTAAAATTGTTTTTAAGGCTTTTCTTTTGATGTAAAAATAATAATAATATTTCAATACATACTCAACAAAATAAAAAACAAAATAATTATTGTTTATAATATTTTAATAATATATTTAATATAATGGGTCAAATTTATAATTTTATTTAAGTCTATATACAGATATACGTTACAATTTTAATTCAAAGAATTATGGTCAAAAATATTATAATCTTGATGTACATAATAGGAAGTTAATAATTCAAATTTGAAACAAAATAGTTGTGATCTGACGGTCCAGAGTGGGGAGTTCATTGTTTTAAGTATAGGACAGCCTCACCATAACTCTTCCCTTTATTGAATTGGAGTATTATGAAGTAGTAGATGAGATGAGGATGAGATATTTTCTTTCTAGCTAATTTTCTGGTTGTTTGTTGGAAATGAAGAATGACACGTTTCAGGGCCCATAAATATGAGGATCGAGTAGCATATAATATGTGATTAGGACAGCTTCAACATTTACATTGAACAAAAGGACAAGTTACTAAGCCAGTAAACCAACCGAATAATATTTCGGACTTAATTAGGGCTCGACTCGAAAAAATATGAATGAGATTCAAATTCGTTAAATATAATTTGAATTTGAAAATAAAAAATAATTTTAAAAAAATATGAGTAGAATCTGAGCAAAGTTTTACTCGATTCGTTTAGTATTCAAATTAAACTAGGTATCGAATCTTTATCAATTAAATAGGTATCGAATCACAATCGAGAATTTGACTAGTTTGAATCTTAAACGACTCTTCAAACTAGTCAAGTATAACCTTATTCAGATTCTACTCGTATTTTTTAATCAAACTATTTTTAAACTTGTAATATGGTACAATAGTTATAATTGTTAGAATTTGAGCCTAATTTAATATGGGTATCATTAATTAATTTTAATGATTTTATATATTAATGTGTTCTACTTCATGAGTATATTAAATTAAGTATTTGGAAACTCAAATCCATGGAATAATGAATGAGATATTAACTCCCAAATATTACACTTAAAAATGATAAAAGATAATAAATACATGTGGAAAAAACCAAGTCCCACATAGGTTAAGAATTAAATATTTTATATGTTTATATACAATGAAAGTGCTCTTGAGTTTGGGTTCCAAGGGACACCCCACTTTTGTGGAAGGGAGAGAACCTAGCGAAGGCTAGGTTTGAACTCACACTACGCACGCCACGACCGACTACTTTAATTTTGCTTTCGGGCGAGGCTCTCGAGAACACGAAGTGCAGGTTTAATTAAAATTTATTCAATTCTATTATCAAAACTGTGTCATTTTGAGAAGCAGTATTTATAAATAGATAGGAGGGGGCAACCTTTATTTTTATTTTCATTCACAAGCAACTAAGCATTTATTAGCCATTTAATTTTCTGTTTTCTCATTAGTTTCATAGTTCTAAAAGAGAGAGTTAGAGCATTATTGTTTTGATTCGTTGAGTATACCTTTTGTAGTCTTTTTAAGGTATCTGAGAATCATCATATCTTGAGAGGCAATCTTATCAACTAAAGCACCATATCTGAGAGGACATAATTATTTTAAGGATATAAGATAGAAATCTTTAGCCTTGACATATTATTTTCTACTAGATAAATTCATATATATATATATATATATAATTTCCTTTAAGGTTTCTAACAATAATATATCACAAATTAAAATTCCTTTATTTTCCTTAGCAACTCACAAATATGGGCTAAGAAAATTGTTATATTTTCTTCACTAAATTCACAAATAAAACTAAGGAAAGTTATTTTTTTATTATTTTCTTTTCTATCATTTCTTGAGTTAAAAATCCTCCAGAATCCTAGTCAGAAAAACTCACAAAGAGTAAGTTTCATTTTTATTTCCTTCCAAAATTGATAAGAATATTTTACAAAGGAAAAAGACGGGGGTTTAATTTTAATCAAACCTTTTGTAATACTATAATTTTTAATTTTTCACAAAAGTAAAAAAAGATATTGATGGTATATAAATAAAATATCAAAGGTTAGGTGGTGTTTGTTTGTGTCTGAGTGTTTCTTAATTCATCTGACTCTGATTTGGTCAGAGACAAATCTTATTTGATAATTTTTTTTTGACTCTTAATCGTTAAGATATAAACTCAAATCTTAACTATTAAAAGTTGCCTATTTATAGTTTATTTAAAATTTATTGACAAAAATAGTCTCAATAAATATTGTACTCCTTAAATTTCAAATTTTAAGATCATTCAAATAAAATTTTTAAATAACTCAGAAGGTTAAAATGGTAAAATAATATCATTTAGATGTTTTACGCTTTTTAGTTATCAAACAATTTTTTAGATTCAGATGCTATTTTATTATTCAGATGATCTAATTTATTAAGATGTATTAACTATTCAGATCTTAATTACTTAGTTTTATCAAACACCCTCTAAGCTGTTTGTTTACATCTGATTGCCTCTTAATGGTCTGTCTCTTATTCGCTAAGAGGCATGATGCTGTTTGTTTTTTTTTGTTACCTCTGAATAACTCTTAATCGGTAAGACAGAAAATAAAATCTTAATAATTAAGAAGTACCTCTTAATGAAATTTTTTTGATAATTTTTTTTAGATAAATATATTCAACAATATTATGCACTCATTTTTATTAAATTGAATATTTAAAATTATTAAATTTTACCCTTTAAAATGGTAAAAAAGTGTCATTAAGAGACAACTTACTTTTTAGTTATCAAACAATTTTTTAGATTCAGACCTTATAACAATTCAGATGATCTAATTTATTAAGACATCATAATTATTCAGATCTTAAATCTCAGGTTTATCAAACACAACCGTCTCGTTAATTTCCTTTCTTTTTCTCTATTTATATCTTGCTGAAGGAAAAATGGGATGGTTAGGAAAATTTATATTTGTTGGGCTATTTTTGGGACTGAAATTGGGCCTAGTTGGCATCAATTGGATCCTAAATTCCTAATGACTCGCACGACTTGGGGCTTTAGAGCAGTGTTACGTTCCTAATTGGCAAAAAGAGAGAAAAGAAATCATATATATCTGGACAATATAATTCAATAGGAATATAGTGTAACTAATTGACAGAAGATCTTTAATAATTAATATATTTATATTTTTTTTGAAAAATAATATTTGTTTTTGATAAATAATTAGTAAATTGATTATTCGATGATTAATATTTATTATTAGAATTAGAATGATACTATATTATATATAATTTATTTATTTAGCCTGCTTATTACAACTTGCAATGGGGGAAAAGGCTGCTCTTATTTAGCATTCGGCTGAAGACGATCTTGGCTGAATTTTATGAGCTTGAATGTAAATATCACAACTTGCAATTGTTTGACAATTTTACCAACTACTCCCTCCGCCCCCCCTGAATATATATGGTTTTCAGGACGAAGTCGGGATTTGTTTTTGAAGGGTTAATTTTTTTTTTAGCGGTATAAAATATATTCATCACTAAAAAATAAAATTTTATCATTATAAAATATATTTTTACTAAAACAAAAATAATGTAATAATATAATTTATTTTGACAAAGACAACAAAATAAAGCAAAAAAAAGTCTTTTAGAACATATCAAAACTTCGTCAGACCTTGGGGGGTCCGTGGTCTTACAAAATTTTCAAACCAAACAAAATATACAAGTGAGTATTACAAAATTTTCAAATCTTGGGGGTGAGTCTTACAAAATTTTCAAACCTTGGGGGGGTTGTGGCCCCCTCAGGTCTATATAATGGCTCAAAGTCACGATGATTTTAGAGTTGTGTACAAAACTTAAGAAAATGATTGTATAACATTAAATATAATATTAATTGTTTAACATAAATTTACATAATTATCATACTTATTTCATACTCTTTGTAATATTTTTTTTATGGGGATAATTTTAAAAAGATTATAATTAATTCTCTTAAATTATATAAAATAATAAATAATTAGGGGAAAGTTTTACATTTAATTAAGGTATGGAGAGAGTAGTTAAAATTGGTATTTTATTTGCTCTAAAGTACAAGGACCGTCTTTGTATGATACAAGGATTCAAGCTAGACCTGGCAATATAAGTAGTTAAGCTGTTAGGTCAAATTATATTAACTTAAGGCTAAATGAATTGATTAACCATTTTATTTATTCGCGAGTTGGTTAAAGTTTGAACCCATATTTTTAAAACAAATATAATTAATTAACTGGTTAATCATTTTTTAACTCATATTCTATTTAATTGCACTTCTCTCTCTCTCTACCGAACTACACCAAACACGATTATTTTTTTTTGGGTGGGTGGGTGGGTGAGTGAAGTGGTATATCATAATCACTTAATATTAATTTATTTTGGGAGAGAGTGGTGGGGTGGGGGTGGGGGTGGGGGTGGGGATGGGGTGGGGTGGTGTAGGTGGGATGGGTGGGGTGGGTGGGTTATACATAATCGCTTAATATCCTTTTTGAGAGGGAGTGTTGAGTGGGTGGGTAGGTAGGTAGGTGGGTGGGGTGGGGTGGGGTGGGGTGGGGTGGGGTTGAGGGTGAGGTGGGGTGGGTAAATGGGTGGGGTGGTGGTGGGGTGAGTGGGTGGGTAGATGGGTGGGGTGGGGGGATGTGGGTAAGGGAAGGGGAGGGGTGGAGTGGGGTGGGGGGGGTGGGTAGGTAGGTGGAGTGGGGGTGGGGGTGGGGTATATACATAATCATATAATATTATTATTTTTGGTTTGGTTGGGTTGGGGTTGGGGTTGGGGATGGGGTCAGGTGAGGTGGGGTGGGGTGGGGTGGGATGGGGCGGGGGTGGGGCGGGGTGGGGGGTAAGGGGTATATCATAATCACATAATATTATTTTTTAGTGGTAGTGGGGGTCGTGGAGTGGGGGTAAGGGGTTGGGTGGGTGGGTGGGTAGGTAGGTGGGGGGTGGGAGTGGGGGTAAGGGGTATATCATAATCACATAATATTATTATTTTTTGGTTGGGGTGGGGTGGGGTGGGTGGGGTGGGGTGGGGTGGGGTGGGAGGTAAGGGTTATATACATAATTACATAATATTATTTTTTTTAGTGGTAGTGGGGGTGAGGTGGGGTGGGGTACATAATCACATAATATTATTTTTTTTAGTGGAGTGGAGTGGGGTGGGCTGGGGTGGGGTGGGGTGGGGGTAAGGAGTATACACATAATCACATAATATTAGTGTCGAACCAGTGCTTGTGGAACTCATAACCCATAACAATATTAAAATGGTTATTATTGTTAATATGATTTTTAACCATAACCATATTGTTCCAACCCACATTATCCATATTAAAAATAATTAATATGATTTTAGTTCTTAAATGGAATCATAACCATATTTTGAAAACCAAAACATCCTATAACTATATTTTGCCAGACCTAATTCAAGCTCAAAAAATTCCAAAGAATTCAAACTGTGGGGCCGAGCTTTATGGATCCCAGTCCCACCGAAAAAAATTAATGATACAAAATATGAGAGCTCAAGAACTAAAAGATATACTTCTTCTCTAATGACTTAAACATAAGAGATTTAATACTCCTTCCGTCTCATGATAAAAATTTTTATTATTATTTTGAGTAGTCTCATGTTAAATGTCTATTTTTTTTTAATAATCAAATTTTTACACATATTTTCCTATTATACCCGTAGCATTAAATATCTCATATTTTTCTTATTCTAATTCTCTCTCCATATTTAATGCCATTATTATAGGTAATTTTGTCATTTTATTCATCTTCTTAATATGCGTAAAAAATTCACCAGAACTTTTATCTTGGGACGGAGGGAGTATAAATTTAATTTTTATTTTTATTTTTATTTTGTCCATGTATTGGTATGCATGTTAATTGTTTTTTAAGTTACTCTTGAATTTATGAAGGGAGAGAGAGAATTAATTTGAGTTATTAATTCATTTGTAATGTGATTAATTTAGTGTTTAGTTAAGATGTAATATGATTAATGGTAAATCAGTTAATATAAATTTTATTTAATTGACTGAGGACATATTTTTTATATTATTATTTAAGTCAATATTTTGGGAACGAATAGAGTATTACTAAAAATAAGGATGCAGCTATAATTTTTTATAAGCCAAAAGTTAACTAGAATTGTATGAAAGAACATGCGTTTGTACCTTAATAGATATGGTAACATATATATACAAATATTTTCAATAATATAAGGGAAAAGAAGCTAGAATGCATTAAAAATATTGATGGGTACTTGTATTTGCTAAAAGAAACATGAAAAACCTTAATAACTAACAATTTATGTTTCTTGTATTCTTACAATTCTAGTTAATAATTAATGGAGCATTGACTGTTTTATATATACGGAGATGATCAGGTGCATACCCTTTATTTAACATATCTTATTTAACATCTTTAGCGACGGACTAGACAACGATTCGGTCCATCGCGTATATCAGAGAACCGTAATCTTAACTTTTAGCGACGCATCAAACCGTCGCCATAATATATAAATTGTTACTATTCTATAGCGACGGACCAAACCGTCGTCCGGTCCGTCGCTAAAGGTGGTGAGCAGAGTATGTAAAATAAAGGGATATGCATTAGAAACGGACTGTGTATATATATATATATATATATATATATATATATATATATATATATATATATATATATATATACGGTCGAGGATCTTAAATTTCACTCTTTATCCAAACTCACTGAAAGCTCATCCTCCTTTAATGACGGATTGAAACAATGATTGATGTCATACAAATAAATCTATACTTTTAGTGACAGATGACATATAGCGTCACTAAAAGTATAGCGCGACGGTTATATATCCAACCGAATCGTCGAAATCCGTCATTAAGGAGGTGAGCTCGGAGTTAATGAAATAAGGATGAGAACTAAGATCAGACTCTCTCTATATATATGTATGTATATATAATCATAATTAATTCATTAATCAACAACATTACATACATATAAATAATAAAAAAAGAAGATAACGATAAGGTTGATAATCTATAAGAATCATAGGACAATTACCAAACCACAAAAAATATCAATCATTTTAAATTCTTCCTATCCCAAAACTAACACTAATTCATTCTAATTAAATTAATGGGCTACCCTAGCTACCTGAGGTCACGAGCTGCCATGCCTTGAGCCCTACTACTCCTAAGCCCCTATTCCTCTCACCACCCATCGTTTTTTCCTATATATAAACCCTCTCTTCCCCCTCTTTGCGTTCGCAGGAAGGACAAGAGACTAGGACAACCATAGACAACGCATGTCCACATAAATTCTCTCGTACGTCTTTCCTCTGCCGTTTTTTTGTACGTACACAAAATTAAGTTCTTGTGTACGCCCTCCAAAATGGGCCTCCGTCTCGCACTTGTCTTTCTTCTAGTGGCCTTGACCGCCATGATGGCCTCGTCGTCATCTGATAATGCCCTTTCGGGCTACAAAAATAACTCGACGACGACCGGCCATTATTCCCATGGTATGGCCACATGCAACGGCCAAATTGGCGATTGTATCGACGAGAAGGAAGAAATGATGTTGGATTCGGAGGCCAGTAGAAGAGTACTGGCTACTAGAGCTCGTTCCTTAAGCTACGAGTTTCTTAGCAGGGACAAAGTACCATGCAGCCGCCGTGGCGTCTCCTACTACAACTGCAGAAAAACCGGCAGAGCCAATCCCTACAGACGTGGCTGCACCGTTGCAACACGTTGCGCTCGCCGGACTTCTTAATCGGAGAGTATTGCTAGCTGAGCTACGGGGTTTAATTAATATATTCATTGAAAATGAAGGCCGGAATCTTTTTATGATATCATTATATATGCTAATGAACCTCCGACATATTTATATTAATTATGTAAGCATGGGTTAAAAAAATAATGATTTTTATTTCAGATTATTTAAAGCCTTGATCACCCCCTGCCAGTGCCATTGAAGTTGTTCTTGGAGGTCTAAGAATTATATTTAAGGAGGCTAATATAGTAAGGACTCCGTGTTTAATTCTACTTTCATGATGAAACCAATTTATTTGATTATAAAATGGATATATTACAAAATTGTCGACATTGAATTACAATTTATATAATATATATAAATGATAAAATTTTAATTACAATTGTTGTTTTTCAAAACTATCTCTTATGACCAAATTTTGTCAAAATAAGTCAATCATGTACATATGATCACATGGGTGTTTAACTGGCAAAATTGTCAATTTGTACACTAAAATATAATCCCTCCTAAGTAAGGGTAGAACCGTCAGCAACAAATTGACTATTTTGGGCCTTAAACACTCGCATGATTGACTAATTTTGACCAACATTGGTAAAAGAGAATAAGTTACCAAATAATTAAAATTTTAACTATAACGTTGTAAAAATTAAAATATTATATTATAAGTCAGTGTAATCATAAGGGAGGCGAGGACGAGGGCGAAAGAGGGGGAGGGGGAGGGGAGGGGGAGGAGAATAAGTTACCAAATAATTAAAATGGGGGTGGGGGTGGGGTGGGGGAGGGGGAATAAGTTACCAAATAATTAAAATTTTAACTATAACGTTGTAAAAAATTAAAATATTATATTATAAGTCAGTGTAATCATAAGAGAGGGCGAGGACGAGGGCGAAGGGGGAGGGGGGGAGGGGATAAAATTGTGGCGACATGAATTTTTTTGTTAATTTAAAAAAAAACAGTGATCAAAATCAATAATTCAGCCCGTACATATTGATTTGGAAGGAGGTATACAAGATTTTTCACTTTGTTTAGCAAATATCGGTGTGTATTATTTCCTCATTGATTGGGTGTAACTCTTGATATATTTAGTGACGGATCCGGTTTTCATAAAGTAAACTTTATGGTAAGTTAATCAATTGATCAATACAGTATTAATACGCAGAGAGAGATCACCACCTGACTTATGTGTTGACATTTTATTGATTTGATCAAAATTAATTTTATACTAACCACTCCTTTTATTGACCATTTCACCTAATAAATTATGTTGTATAAGCTCTCATCACATCGGAGGTTTGTAGAATAAAAGGAGAAGTCATAAAAGGGGTTAAAATTGAAGAAAACCCAACTCTAGAGAGGCTAATAATTTGGAAGCAAGTCGATCGGTAACAAGTAGAAGATTTATATCAATTCAAGGATGTGGATATTGCAACTAACAAAATTGGTTAATTGTGAGATTGTTCCAAAAAAATATTTTTTATATTCTATTTTTTATATTCTTTTCAAGATATAAGAAAAAAATTCTTTTTATTATTTTGAGGGTAGGTAAACACAAAAATGTTGATTTTTTCTCAACTATTTACATAATTATTATTTACAAAAGTTGTAATAGTTCAACTCTCATTGACATCAAGTATAAGGCCACGTAAGCGAAAACATGTTTATGAAGGGGAGATATGATCGCAAGTTCGAAAAACTCCTCTTTAATAATAAATAAATAAATCTAGAATAATAAACATAATATTATTTCGGTCACCGTTCCTTACCACTGGCCCACCAAATATGTCATGATATATAATAATACATTTGATAGTAAAATTAATTTAAAATATTTTTAAATATATTTTTAATATTTTTACGTAGTTGAGGAGAGACCATATTCATGTAAAAATATCAACACAAGATCTGAACAAATTTTAATAATTAGTAGCAGAACAATCAAATCCACATGTAATGTTCGGACAAGCAATTGAGACATTACAGAAGTGGTCCCACAAAATCAATAAATAACTCTTGATTCTTGAATTTTTTTTTCCCAATAAAGAAAAGAGTAAAGCCCGACAAAAATTAATTTTTATAGTTTGAATTTTATTTGGATATAAGACATTTCATATATTTTTATTATTTGTTATTAGAATTATTTATACTAAGAAGGTGTTTGATAATTCTTAATTATTATTTAAAAGGATAATTTTGATTTGGTCAAACAATGAGGGGCTATTTGTTCTAAATGATCCAAAATCTGAATCTATAAGTCATTCAGATTATTTATTTTGAATAAAAAAAATCTGAATTGGTCTGATTTAATCTGATCGATGGTAGAAAAATGCTAACTAAATCGGTCTGAATAACTACATGCCCTTTTATATATAATATAAAGAATTACTTTCAAAATCCTATTTCATACCATTCATCACTTTGTCTGCCAATTCGTACAATCTCTCATTCTTAAAGCTGTAAATGAGTCAAATAGTTCGGGCTCGATTCGGGTTCAAATCGAAAAAATATGAGCAAGACTCGGATGCGTTAATAAGATGATTCAAATCTGAGCATTAAAAATAGTTCGAATAAGAATATGAGTACAGTTATACTCGACTCGTTTAAGATTCAAACTACTCGAATTTTTGATTGTGATTCGATACATACTCGATTGATACATATTCGATTAGATGCTCGATACATTCTCTTATAATATATATAAATTTAAATCAAATTAGGATAATTAATTATTATTATTATTATTATTATTTTGCTTTGTTTTTAATTTTAATTGTGATTTTATATTTGTAAAATATAACAGTAAATATATTTTCTCATTTCTAAATAAAATAATAAATTTAATTTATAATTATATTTATTATAAAACTAGTTATTATGTGAAGACTCGAATTCGAGTTTGAATTTGAAACTCGCGAGTAGTTTGAATATAATTTAATCCTAGTCGTCGAATTCGAGTAATAAATATTCGAGTCAAGTCGAAACTGAGTAAATTTTTTTAAATACAATTCGAATTTGAGTACGAATTTATCATTTCAAGTCGAATTCGAATAACTCTCTATTTATTTCGGTCTGAATCATTTACAGCATTACTTATTCTTCTTCATCTATTTCTTTTATGTCTTCTTCCTTATTTAAATCCCGCATCTTATGTACAAAATTACTTCCATCTGTGTACAAATAGTGTATTGGTTTTTAAACCGAGAGAAGAACAAGGTTAAAAGGTTGAAGAGATTATTAGAAAGCAGAAGCAAATTTGAAAATGCAGGTGTCAATAACCTCGGTATTTCATGGGTTTTGTACTCGAATAAATTTTTAATTTTTGTGGGATGGAAGGAGTATATAATTATAACTAATTTTTAAAAAGTAAATTTGAGAGATTTTAAATTTATATTATTCATTTAAAATTATAAAATTTATAATTAGTAATATATTTATTATTATATTAATTAAAATTAAGTGAATTTATATCAATTTTATATTTTAAAATAACTAAAATTGACTTTCAAAAATTCAATGAAGATCTTATATTTTTGAATGAATGGAGTATTACTATATTTGATAGTGATGTACTTTTGATCATTATGTTATTATATTTAAATAATAATATATTTTGGATAATAAAATAAAATTTATCATCAAATATTTTAAAGTGAATTTAATAATAATCATATATGTGACGCCCCCAAAATTAGGTATACATCACCCATCTTGGGTAGTCAGATACATTGTAAGACCCCAAAATTTTTAAATAAAAAGGAATTTCCTTTATTTATTATTTTGAAATAGTAAGGGTTGATTTGATTAATGTGGATAGTTAAGGGTTAAATCATGAAATATTTCAAAATAAGCAAGTGGTTATAAAATATTCATTATAAATGGGGAATATTCGTTTGGTCGTGGAATATTAAATCTTTGTCGGGAATATTAAATTAAATGCACCAGCGAGCGACATGTGTGGGCCCATGTGAGCGATTGGATGAAGAAAGCGACAAATATAAGTTGTTTTTAAATAGCGGCGTAGTTATTTCACAGATTATCTTGTTGGAATACCGGTGGTTAAAAACACACTAATACGCGTTGTTGAGCGATGGCACTGCGGTATTGCACCAATTATTGATTCTTACGTGAAGGCCTTTTTCGATAATGGTTACGATAATTCTTTATTCGATATTTTATTGAGTTAATAATTCTTTGCGTTGATATTTTATATTCTTTGTTGTTTGATAATTGTCATTCTACGGTATTTTTCATTATCGAAGCAATAATTCATATTATCTGAATAATATTATTAGATAACATTATTGGCAATGTCTAGAAAGTTACATACAGGAGAGGTTTGGTCACTAATTAATTGCTTGGCATGATAAGAAGAAATTCTTATTGGAAAGCCCCTCTTTCACAGGGGCTGCACGGTTGTCGATATTGTGATTACGTAATATTATTTGTGAATAATTAATTATTGATTATATGATGAGAAAATATTGATTTTATGTGGATATAGATGGAGAAAATTTTTAAAATGACAATTGTTGAAAATTAATATTTTATCTTTTACGATAAAATAATTCATTTAAATATATTATTTTAATAATATATTATGGTGATATTTTTACAACGAATGTGGGATATATGAGTATCTGAGGAGGAAGAGTATTTTTGTTGCAATAAATGTTTAAAACATATTAAACATGTAAATTGGACCCCATTTATTATTTGAAATTTGATTATAGCACTTTTTGTAAAATCGATGGTTTGTGGATTTGGTCAATTTCTATTTGGAATTTGGAAAAACTTTCTTACTGCAAAGTTGTAGAGAATTGAATTTCCTATAAAAACTCATGAGATTTGAATTTTCTGATGAAAGGGCTATTTATTATGAATTATTGAAGTTAGAAAGCTCAAAATAATTGATTTTTTGAAAGTTTTAATTATTTTTTTTATGAAAAACGTTTTTTTCATTACTTTTCTAGAAGGTTGGCATGTGGGAAATGCTGGGATCTGATTTCTAAGGTTGGTGTATGAATTTGAAGATATATATATATATATATTAATTTATTAAATTTTTACTTTTGGTGTTCTAGCGATTTTCTATAAATAGGGTCTTGGGTTAGAATTGAAAATCACACGAAGCTGAAGTTTTCTCTCTATATTATCGGCGTATTCTTGTGAGTATTTTGAGTATACTTTGAGTATTGCTTTAGGCGGTGCAAGTTCCTTGACCTTTATATCAGGTATTTAATTTAGAAATCTTGATCTTTCGAGAGGTAAGGGATATTATTTTTTTCGTAATGATATTATTTCTTGATATCATTATCTTTGAAATATTGATCTGAAGTTTTTATCAAATTTGGAACTTTTTCATATGGAGGGGTTACTATTCATGAGTTCTTATTCATGAGTTCTTATTCACGATTCTTATTCATGATTCTTATTCACGATTCTTATTCACGAGTTCTTATTAGTACTATTCATGAAGCGTGAAGATGTTTTTGTGGAATTTCTATCTTTTGGTGTCGGAGTTACTATTCACGTATCGGCCTTTATTCACGCATATCTGACCTTTATTCACGTATCTGGTCTTATTCATAGAAAAATAAAATTTCTTCTTTTTCGTCAAAACATCTAATACGGATACTAACTACTCTGATTGTATCCATGTTTTGATCATTCTTGAATTTTACACCACTATGATTATTTTGAGGTATTTTTGGGCGTGGATAAAACCAAATCGAATCCTTAATCCTTAATCCTTGTCATTTTGTTTCTTTGGATTCGTTTCTTTTAAAAAAAATATTTTCATCATCCTCGGTCTTAAATGATGATATTATGGAATATCTTTGGCTTTGTAGTGCAAAGATGAATGATTTCTTAAGAATATCTTTGGCTGTAGTGCAAAGATGAATGATTTCTGAAGAATATCTTTGGGCGTAGTCTGAAGATGAGCAGTGTTTAAATGAACATGACCCGGTGATGAATATCTTTGGCTGTAGTGCAAAGATGAATATTTGATTCGGATGTATATTGATTGATGTTACGGGGATAAAAGATGAGCGATGAACTTTTAAATTCATACATAGAAGATAGTAGTTTGCATTCTCTACTTAACTCTTACTAATGAATTATTATTTCATTGCGAATATTGATTTAAAATTTGTTGTCTATTGTATTCTATTATATTTTTCCTGTTGAAGACTAACGATAATTTGTTGTATATTATCTTAGTCGTAATATTCTTTCTTGAGCTAGTTGAGCTCACCCTTTTCCTTTTGTTCATTTTTTTCTCGGGGAGGCGAGAATATAGCGATGCAGTCGGGGTATGGAATGAAGGTTTTAGAAAGGATTGTTTAGTAGTCCTCACCATTTTGTAAAATAATGTATCGATAAATGTGATGAGGATTTATTTGAGTATAGATATTATGCAGAAGATAATATTTGTATTCAAACTCACAGATTTCTTGTTGTAATAATAAAGTTGTAGTTGTTTACGTACCATGTATTGATTTCGAGAATAGGTGATGTATACTATTTTGGGGCGTCGCGGTTAGTATCGAGCTTAGGGATATGATCTCTGGCGGAGATCGGGGAATAGAACTAGGAGGAGGGAGGCGAGTAAATCCTTCCTTGCTAGTGTGTCTACTAGCAAGCTTATTTGTTAGTTAGTCGGGTATATAGGGATATTATGTGATATATTGATTTCCTTAATTAACCCTTGTTTTATGGCGGTATTTGAGAATGTCGTGAGAATATTAACAATGGAAATGAGGCCAGTGGAGATGCTGTACTCACCAGCGAGGAGAGCGTACAGTGGTGGCAATGTTCCTCTGTGAACAACACCATTGAAGCGAGATGATGAGCGAGGGGATGTTTAGAAGTTTTTGCGGTTCATGCAAAATCGGGACGAGGAAACTTCGTGTTCAAAATCTGAGGAGAAATGATAGCAATTCACGGGTTGTCACGACCAAGCGATTCGAAAAAGTTGGGACCACGAATTTAAGGAAAGCGGATCCGATCATGGCGGAAACATGGGTCAAACAAATTACCAAGATATTCGATGTCTTGGGATGCGGAGAACGAAGGTTCCATTCGCCACCTTTATGTTAGTGGCGAAGGCGGATTCTTTGGTGGGAGATGCGTGTAAGCGTACCCATCGGTACTTTTCGGCATGTCTTGGGAGGCGTTTGAAGCTATTTAATGACAAATACTTTCACGAAAGTGTTCGTCGTATGAAGGAAGTGGAGTTCATCAGATTGGAACAAAACAACATGGCGGTGTCTCGATGCGAGGCAAAGTTTGCGAGTTATCGGTTTGCACCTCATTTGGTGGAGAATGAGAGCGCGTATGGCGGATGTTTCTTAGAGGTTTGAAAACGGCGTACGTCGGTATCTCATTTCTCATAAATTTTCTCTTTATTCGGATGTTATAAATGAGGGCTCAATTATTAGGCGAGATACGAGATGCGGTCGGTTGAGGACCCTGACGAGGATCGTATCGGAGATAGCGATCAGCAGAATAATGATAACTGCGGAGAAAAAAAGAGCGGGACGAAATGGTAACCACTCTGGTGGTAATCATAGCCGTGAAAATAGAAGAAAAGCGAGTCGGGGAGGAGATTTTAAAAAGGAGATTTAACAACGACCATATGAAGGCAGCGGTCTTGCGTGACAAGCTGGTTCTAAGGGAGGAGAAACGACCACCGGTCGTATCTTCAAATCACGGAAAAGAGGACATATCGGTCAAGCGCCCTAATGATTCAAGGTATGCTATAATTGTGGAAAGGAAGGACATATCGCTCGAGATTATGCGATGCGAAACCTAGTTAGTGAGGGGACGGTGACTCGAAAAAACATCCCGAGAAAAGTCAAAGTCAGCGATTAGGAAGGCGTTTGTTGTATTTGGTCATAATCGAGGAACCCAAGCGAGGTGATCACGGGTAAGCTATTTATAAATTCTTGCGAAGTTTATACCTTACTTGATCTGGGGTGCTACCCATTCATTTTATCTCTCTGCGTGTGCTCAGCGTTTAAACTTGACTCAGGAGAAATTAGACTTTGACTATCTGTGGAAACTCAGTTAGGAGAAACTTTCATCACATCCTTTGTTTATAAATCTTGTTTGATTGAGTTGGCACCATTACCTTACATTGACCTTATCTCTTTAAAGATACTTGCTTTTGATGTGATTTTAGGGATTGATTGGTTAACTACTCATCATGCCAAAATTGATTGTTTTTCGTAAGGTTGTTAGTTTTCATATTCTAACCAACTTGACTGTTATGCAATTCAAACAACTAAACCATTAAAATCGATCCTTTGTCATATCTAATCATAAAGCTATTCGTTTATTAAAAAGCGGATGTCAAGCTTTCTTAGCCCATGTTATGGATTTGAATAAAGACACGTCAAATTTGAATAATATTCTGTTGTTATTGACTTTCTGGCGTATTTCAGAAGAACTTCCGGTCTACCCCGAGCGTGAAGTTGAATTCTTTATTGATCTTGAACTGAGTACAAAGCCCATTTCTAAAACCCCATATCGAATGGCTCTATTGAACTTGGGAGTTAAAGGTCCAACTACGAGGAATTGTTGGACATCGGTTTCATTCGATCTAGTACATCTCCTTGGGGTGCTCTGTTTTATTTGTAAAAAAAGAAAAGGCGGGAGTATGCGACTTTGTATTGACTATCGGGGAATTGAACCATGTCACCATCGAGAATAGGTATCCTCTACCTCGTATTGATGACTTGTTTGACCGATTTCTCTGAGGGGCACAATTCTTTTCAAAAATCGATCTTAGTTACGGATATCATCGGTGAAGATTAGGCGAGGATATTCAAAGCGCCTTGAGAACTTCGGTATGGGCATTATGAATTCTTAGTCATGTCTTTCGGACTAACTAATGCTCTGCTGACTTTCATGGATATGATGAGCCAAGTATTGAGGAATATTTGGATCGATTCGTTGTTGTCTTTATTGATGACATCCTCATATATTTCAAAAATAGTGAAGATCATGAGCACCATTTGAAAATTTGGTACTCAAAGGCCGTGAAAACCAACTATATGCCAAATTGAAGAAATCGAGTTACGGCTTGAGGAAGTAGCATTCCTTGAGCGCGTGGTGTCGAAACATGGAGTATCTGTTGATCCGTGAAGATTGAAGCAATCTGAAGTTAGAACAAGCGAAAGTCGGTGGTGAAATCACGTAGCTTTTTGGGCTTAAATTTGGTTATTATCGGAGATTCGTGGAAGGGTTTTCTCGAATCGCTACTCCATTAACTTCGGCTAACTTCGGAAGGATACAAAATTCGTTTGGGGCGAAGAATGCGAGAAAAGTTTCAAGAGCTTAGAGGAGACTTATTTATTTTGTTCTAACAATACCATCTGGTTCGGATGGATTTGTTATCTCTGATGATGCTTGAGGCAAAGGGTTAGGATGTGTTCTCATGCAGCGTGGGAAAGTCATAGCCTATGCCTCGCGACAACTTAAAAAAGAGTATGAGAGGAATTATCCTACTCGTGATCTAGAGTTAGCGGCGTGATCGTTTTCAGCGTAAAAATATGGAGCACTTATCTATATGGGGAGAAAGTGGAGATATATTAGGACCATAAAAAGCCTTAAATATTTCTTCACTCAAAAAAAGAACTCGACATGCGGCGGCGTGACGTTGGCTCGAGCTATTGAAAGACTACGACCACACTATTGATACCATCTGGTAAAAGCGAGCGTGGTGGTGGCGCGTTGAGTAGAAGATCGTATCACGGGGAGCGAGTGCGATGATGTCAAGTATCGCGTAGAGCCGACTTTAATAGAAAAGTTAAGGTTGCTCGAGCCCGCAGGCCGGGTGATGTCGTATGAAGAAGAAAGTACAAGAAGGAGCTATTAGGGGCGAGAATTGATGAAGAAGGAATACTTGAGTCCACTCTAGACTTTGTGTTCTAACGACTACGATTTGAAGTACAAGATTATGATGGAGGCACACAATCGCCATTTGCAATCCATCTGGAAGTACTAAAATGTATCGTGATCTTGACATACATTTTGGTGGAACAATATGAGAGAGAGATTGCAAAGTTTATCTCGATGTGTTTAACACCCAGCGTGTAAAAGGCGGAGCATCTTGTACCTAAGGGTCCGTTGCAACCACTTGAGATTAGGAATGGAGTGGGAACACATTACTATGGATTTCGTTCACGGGTCTTTCTACGGTTTCTCAAGGCATCAATCTATTTGGGTTATTGTTATTGTTGATTAGATTAACCAAATCTGCTCATTTCTTGCAAATCGGGAGACTTATTCCTTGAGCGTCTTGCTAGTAGTATGCGTGAATGAGATTGTGAGGTTGCATGGCATACTGTATCCATAGTTTGGATCGTGACCCAAGATTCACTTCAAGATTTTGGGTTAGCTTGCAAAAAGCTATGGAGCGCAGTTTGCGATTTAGTTTGGCATACCATCCCCAAGCGGACGAGATGATCGAGAGAGGACTATTCAAACTCTTGAAGATCTATTAAGACTACTGTGTCCTAGACTTCAAGGTAGTTGGGATAAGTATTTACCATTGGTGGAATTCTCCTACTGACAACGAGTTATCGAGCAAGTATAGGTGTGGCTCCATTGAAGCATTATATGGGCCGAAAATGTCGTTCTCGATATGTTGGGATGAGGTGGGTGAAGCAACATTGTTGGGACTAGAGTTTAATGCGATATGACTAGAAAAGATCAAATGATTCGACAGCGTATACAAGCGGCACAAGATCGACAAAAGAGTTATCACGGATCTTCATCGAAAGGGCGTGGAATTTAATGTAGGGGATCGTGTATTGTTGCGAGTTGCTCATGGAAGGAGTTACAAGATTTGGGAAGAGAGGAAAGCTCGATCCACGATTTATTGGTCCATTTCAAATTCTTGCCAGGAAGTAGGAAATGTAGCCTATAGACTTGCGTTACCTCAAAGTATGTCTCGTGTTCATAATGTGTTTCACATGCTCGTTGTGCCGTAAATATGTGAAAGACCGAACCACGTTATTGAGTTAGAGCCAGGACGAGATAGTAGAAGACTTAACGTATGAGGAGGTACTGTCAAGATCTTGGATAGGAAGGAGCATGTCCTACTACATGCAAAGGTCGTACCACAAGTTAAAGTTTTGTGGAGGAATCATCTTTATAGAGAAATGACACAGGAATTGGAAGCGGAAATGAAAGCGAGGTATCCTCACCTTTTGAAAAACACAGTCGTCGTCGTCGATTTCGAGGGCGAAATTTCATAAGGAGGGAGGTTGTAAGACCCCAAAATTTTTAAATAAAAGGAATTTCCTTTATTTATTATTTTGAAATAGTAAGGGTTGATTTGATTAATGTGGATAGTTAAGGGTTAAATCATAAATATTTCAAAATAAGCAGTGGTTATAAAATATTCATTATCGTCGGGGAATATTCGTTTGGTCGTGGAATATTAAATCTTTGTCGGGGAATATTAAATGCTGACGTAGCTTGACCATGTGTGGGCCCATGTGAAGCGATTGGATGAAGAAAGCGACAAATATAAGTTGTTTTTAAATAGCAGGCGTAGTTATTCAGATTATCTTGTTGGAATACCGGTGGTTAAAAACACTGTCTGGCGCGTTGTTGAGCGATAGCTGCGGTATTGCACCAATTATTGATTCTTACGTGAAGGCACTACTCGATAATGGTTACGATAATTCTTATTCGATATTTTATTTTATTGAGTTAATAATTCTTTGCGTTGATATTTTATATTCTTTGTTGTTTTGATAATTGTCATTACACGTATTTTTCATTATCGAAGCAATAATTCATATTATCTGAATAATATTATTAGATAACATTATTGGCAATGTCTAGAAAGTTACATCTAAGGAGAGGTTTGGTCACACTAATTGCGGCATGAAGAAGAAATTCTTATTGGAAGCCCCCTGCTCTGAGGAGCGCACTGGTTGTCGATATTGTGATTACGTAATATTATTTGTGAATAATTAATTATTGATTTATATGATGAGAAAATATTGATTTTATGTGGATATAGATGGAGAAAATTTTTTAAAATGACAATTGTTGAAAATTAATATTTTATCTTTTACGATAAAATAATTCATTTAAATATATTATTTTAATAATATATTATATGGTGATATTTTAGCGAATGTGGGATATATGAGTATCTGAGGAGGAAGAGTATTTTTGTTGCAATAAATGTTTAAAACATGTTAAACATGTCGGTGGACCCCATTTATTGGTGAAATTTGATTATAGCTTTGTAAAATCGCTTGGTTTGTGGATTTGGTCAATTTCTATTTGGAATTTGGAAAAACTTTCTTCTGCAAAGTTGTAGAAATTGAATTTCCTATAAAAACTCTGAGATTTGAAATTTTCTGATGAAAGGGCTATTTATTATGAATTATTGAAGTTAGGAAGCTCAAAATAATTGATTTTTGAAAGTTTTAATTATTTATTTTATGAAAAACGTTTTTTTTGTTACTTTTCTAGAAGGTGGCATGTGGGAAATGCTGGGATCTGAATTCAAAAGGTTGGGCGTATGAAGATGAATTATATATATATATATTATTAATTTATTAAATTTTTAACTTTGGTGTTCTAAGCGATTTTCTATAAATAGGGTCTTAGGTTAGAATTGAAAATCACACGAAGCTGAGTTTTCTCTCTCTATATTATCGGCGTATTCTTGTGAGTATTTTGAGTATACTTTGAGTATTGCTAGGCTGGTTGCAAGTTCCTTGACCTTTATATATCGGTGTTATTAATTTAGAAATCTTGATCTTTCGAGGTAAGGGATGTTATTTTTTTTTCGTAATGATATTATTTCTTGATATCATTATCTTTGAAATATTGATCTGAAGTTTTTATCAAATTTGGAACTTTTTTCATATCGGGGTTACTATTCATGGAGTTCTTATTCATGAGTTCTTATTCACGAGATTCTTATTCATGAGATTCTTATTCACGATTCTTATTAAGTACTATTCATGAAGCGTGAAGATGTTTTGTGGAATTTCTATCTTTTGGTGTCGAGATTCTTATTCACGTATCACGGCTTTATTCACGTATCTGACCTTTATTCACGTATCTGGTCTTATTCATAGAAAAATAAAATTTCTTCTTTTCGTCCAAAACATCTAATACGGATACTAACTTCTGATTGTATCCGTGTTTTGATCATTCTTGAATTTTACACCACTATGATTATTTTTGAGGTATTTTTGGGCGTGGATAAAACCAAATCACGAATCCTTAATCCTAATCCTTGTCATTTTGTTTCCTTTGGATTCGTTTCTTTAAAAAAAAAAATATTTTCATCATCCTCGGTCTTAAATGATGATATTATGGAATATCTTTGGCTTTTTGTAGTGCAAAGATGAATGATTTCTTAAGAATATCTTTGGCTGTAGTGCAAAGATGAATGATTTCTGAAGAATATCTTTGGCGTAGTGCAAAGATGAGCAGTGTTTAAATGAACATGACCGGTGATGAATATCTTTGGCTGTAGTGCAAAGATGAATATTTGATTCGGATGTATATTGATTGATGTTACGGGGATAAAAGATGAGCGATGAACTTTTAAATTCATACATAGAAGATAGTAGTTTGCATTCTCTACTTAACTCTTCTAATGAATTATTATTTCATTGCGAATATTGATTTAAAATTTGTTGTCTATTGTATTCTATTATATTTTTCCTGTTGAAGACTAACGATAATTTGTTGTATATTATCTTAGTCGTAATATTCTTTCTTGAGCTAGTTGAGCTCACCCTTTTCTTTTTGTTCCATTTTTTCGGGAGGCGAGAATATAGCGAGTGCAGTCGGGGTATGGAATGAAGGTTTTAGAAAAGGATTGTTTAGTAGTCCTCACCATTTTTGTAAAATAATGTATCGATAAATGTGATGAGGATTTATTTGAGTATAGATATTATACAGAAGATAATATTTGTATTCAAACTAGTTGATTTCTTGTTGTTTAATTGTTGTAATAATAAAGTTGTAGTTGTTTACGTACCATGTATTGACAACTCGGAATAGGTGATGTATACCTATTTTGGGGCGTCTTTTATGATTTAAAGGTTTTTCATCTTTTTATTTATATTTGAGACTCGACTTTAATAAATATTCCACATCATCGAATCACCCCACTTTTCTGGGCCGAGGATATTCTTTAGTATCACGACCACAATTATTCATGCACTACGGGCGAGAATAGTTGTGTATTCATTAATGGTCATGATCATGCCAACAAGCGTCCATCGATGCACTACTGACCCTTTGAGGATTTTTATCACATCATTTGTAACATTACGGTCATGATTACAAGAATAATCCACAGTGGTAATAATCATACCAAGTCCATCTATGCACTACGAATACGAGATGACTTTCAACATAATATAAACATGAGGATGATGACAATGATATAAGAATTGATAAAACAAGTTCAAGAATTATTTTATCCAGGAATTATTAACGTCAAATTGTCGACATGATCTTTGTTTTGTAGAGTAAAATTCAAGAATGATCGGAAGAATATTTCCATGAAAAGATCTTTGGATGAAAGCGCAAATATCGAGGATATTCTACTAATTTCATGGAGTATAGAAGTCAAAGTTTTAACCAATTTGGGTATAATAAAGAATGGAATAACAAAAGAAATCACCGTAAATGCGATGAGCCGCAGGCGAGTTATTCAGCGAGAATAATAAATAACGGAACGGTCGGTGAAAGTCGCGCGTAAAACGGATGCCAGAATAATAAAGATGGAACCCGGGATGTTCAGGATATTAATAATAAAAAAGCGGAACCCGGTCGGTGTAAAACACACGAGACGAGGATGTTCAGCGAGAATAATAATAAAGGCGGAACCGGTCAGGTGTGTAAAAGGATGTTGCATGAAGAATGTTCCAGTAATAATAAAGCGATGTTCAAGAATAATAGAAGAATGTCACCAAGTAGTATAAGGTACCAGCGTATCGAGGTTATTCAACAGAATAATAAGGAATGGAATAATGAAGTTCTCTTCATGAATAAGAAAAGAATAACATCCCTTACGAGTACAACAAATAATATTCCTACCTTAGAGAAGCTGAATATTGGAAAAGTGAAGTAGCGAGAATACTTTTTTCTTCTCTCTCTATAGTTTCTCTCTCAGAGTTTCAATGAATTAAGTAAGAAATAATGAAGGAATGAGCTTTCTATTTATAGAAAAAGCGAGGGTGGCTCTTTGGTCTTAGCGAAGAAGGGTCAAAATGACTCTTGGTAATATTGAAGAGACAACTACTATTTACTGAAGGGGTAATTAACCTTTTGAACAAGAAGAAGCGGTTAACTCTTGGTAATATTGAAGGGACAACTACTATTTGCGAAGGGGTAATTACTATTGTGAAGGTAATTACTATTGTGAAGGTAAATACGAAGGTAAATACTATTGACGAAGGTAAATACTATTGACGAAGGTAAATACTATTGATGAAGGTAATCTACTATTTGTGAAGGTAATTACTATTGCGAAGGTAAATACTATTGTGAAGGTAATTCTACTATTCACAAAGGTAATTCTTATTGTGAAGAGACTCTTAGATGATGACATATGGGCCCCCCATAAAATAATCAAACTTACCACAAGCGTCTCATATGAGACTCTTTATATACATCGAGGATTGAATAAATATTACCACAAATCATTTTATTTTTAATCAACACATTTTAATCTTTCAACAATTATTAATCATTTATAACTTGTCGTCTCGATTAATAATATAACATATTATACTGAGATGATCTTTGTGACAATAATTGAATCGATAATATAAGAGATATGATACATCAATTCTTATAGCGATAATTGAGTATAGCTAAGTGACTTCTCACGTAAGCATCGATAATCAATCTAGTGTGCTCTTATGCAACCGCAGCGTATTCTTTGTACTTTTTTACCATAGGGTAGTTCAGCAGTTTTAACGGTAACACCTCCGTAGTTATTTTTATAGAAAGATAATTTTGTCGTTTTCTAACTACGACAATACTTAGTTGTGGGGTCCACTGATGATTGAGCCGTAAATACGAATATTCCCAAACAAAAAGAATATTCCCAGAGCCAAGCGAATATTTTATAACAACTTGCTTACTTTGCAAAATTTATAAATATTACCCACAACTATAACATTATATCAAATTTATTTCATAATATTCAAAAATAATATTTATAGAAAATTCATCTTTATTTATAAAAATTTGGGGTCTTCTGACCTCCCTTCTTATGAAATTTAGCCCTCGAAATTAGAGTGCGATACACGGTATGTCGAAGAGGTAAGGATACCTTGATTTCATTTGATTCTAACTCCCAAGTCATTTCCTCAACATCGTGGTTCCTCCACAAAACTTTGACTTGAGGTATAACCTTGGGCGTAGAATATGTTCCTTCTTATCAAAATTTGAATAGGAACCTCTTTCATACTTCAAATCTTCCGCTATTTTGTCCGGTTCTAACTTCGATAATATGGTTCGGGTCTTTCACATATTTACGTAACATGGATATGTGAAAACGTTATGAACACGAGACATATTTGGCGGTAAAAGCGAGTCTATAGGCCGCAGATTCCTACTCGATCGAGGATTAAAAATGGGATAGATGAATCGAGGATTAAGTTTTCCTCTCTTTCCAAATCTTGTAACTCCTTTCCATGGAGCGACTCTTAACAACACATGATCTCTATATCGAATTCCCGTCCTTTCGATGAAGATCGACATAACTCTTTTATCGATTTTGTGAGTTTTTTATCGTTGTCGGATCGTTTGAATCTTTTTAAAAGTAGTCATACGTACCAACTCGGTCCCAACAACGTTGCTTCACCCACCTTATCCCGGCATCTTGGAGAAGCGACACTTTCTTCCATCTGGCGCTTGAATGGAGCCATGCGATACTAACGATAAGCTGTTGTTGTAGGAAAACTCCACCGATGGTAAGAACTTGTCCCGACTCCTTGAAATCAAGGACCACGAGTCTTAATAGATCTTGAGAGTTTGAATAGTCCTCTCCATTGTCCGTAAAATGCGAGGATGATATCTTAGAAAGCTAAATCGTGAAGTCTGTGCCCATAGCTTTTTGCAAACTAACCCAAAATCGTGAAGTGAATCTTGGGTCTCGATCGGAAACTATGGATCTGGCATACCATGCGATCTTACAATCTCGTTTATTTACATCTGAGCAAGGCGTTCAAGTGTATAAGTTTCTCGTGTCGGTAAGAAATGAAAGCGGACTTGGTCAATCTATCAACAATGACCCAAATCGCATCGATGCCTTGAGAAACCTTAGGAAGGCCAGAGTAATGAAATCCATGGTAATGTGCTCCCACTTCCATTACGGAATTTCAAGTGGTTTGATGGACCTTTTGGTACTTGATGCTCGCTTTAACTTCGTTGACAAGTTAGACACCTTGAGATAAGCGGTAGCTATCTCTCTCTTCATATTGCTCCACCAAAATGTATGGCGAATATCATGATACATTTTGGTACTCCCGAGATGGATTGCAAATGGTGTGTTGTGCGCCTCCATCATGATATTATACTTTAAATCGAGGGTCGTTAGGAACACAAAGTGTGGAGTTGACTCGAAGTATTCCTTCTTCATCGATTCTTGCTTAGGCGTAGCACCTTCTTGCACTTTCTTCCTCATACGCATCGAACTCCAGTGCGTAGCTTGAAGCGACTTTAACTTTATCGATTAAAGTCGGTTCTACTCGTATACTCGTTATCATCACATGCGTCCTGAGTCTTTAACTCTATCTCCATCCTTTGCAAGTCACACAAAATGGGTCTTTGCGTTGACAATAACGCTTTTCGTGCTTGCATATGATATGATCTTCTACTCAATCGTCGGCTACCACGTTCGCTTTTCGAGGATGGTATTGGATGGTATGATCATAATCTTTCAGCAGATTCAAGCCAGCGTCGTTATCGCGTGTTGAGTTCCTTTTGAGTGAAGAAATATTTGAGGCTTTTATGATCAGTAAAGATCTCCACTTTCTCCCCATACAAGTAATGCCTCCAAATTTTAAGTGCAAAACAACATTTTGACTCTAGATCATGAGTAGGATAATTCCTCTCATATTCTTTGAGTTGTCATGAGGCATAGGCTATAACTTTTCCATGTTGCATGAGAACACATCCCAACCCTTTGCAGAAGCATCTTTGTAGATGACAAATCCTCAAGGCGGATGGTATTGTCGAGCAGTCTTTGAAATAAGTCTCCTCTTGAGTTCTTGAAAACTCTTCTCACATTCTTCGCTCAATAGAACTTTGTATCTTTCGAGTCAATTTGAGTCGATGGAGTAGCGATTGAGAAAATCCTTCCACGAATCTCAGATAATAACCGGACTAAGCAAGAAAGCTCGTTACTTGGTCCTTTGATTTAGGTTGTTCCCGACTTTGAATAGCTTGATCTTTCTTTGGGTCAGCGGATATTCCATGACTTGATACCACGTGCCCAAGGAATGCTACTTCTTCTTGACGAACTCGCATTTCTTCAACTTGGCATAAAGCTTATATTCACGAAGCTTTTGAGTGTCGACCTCAAGTGTTGCTCATGATCTTCACGGCTTTTGGAATAAATAAGGATGTCATCGATAAAGGCGACCACAAAGTGATCTAAATATTCCTTGAATACTCGGTTCATCATATCCATGAAAGGCGGCGGGGAGCATTAGTCGATCTAAAGGACATGACTAGGAATTCATAATGCCGTCTAGGAGTTACGAAAGCCGTCTTTGGAATGTCGGTGGTTCTAATCTTCAATTGGTGATATCCGGAACGAAGATCGATCTTTGAAAAGAATTTGGCTCCTTACGGTTGGTCGAAACAGGTCATCAATACGTGGCGATGGATACCTATTTTTGATGGTGACATGATTGACTCCAGATAATCAATACAAAGTCGCATACTCCCATTTTTCTTCTTCACGAATAGAGCAGGAGCACCCGAGGAGAATACTAGGGCGAATAAAGCCGATGTCTAACAATTCTGCGGTTGGGTCTTTAACTCACGAAGTTTGATAGGAGCCATTCGATATGGGGCTTTGGAAATAGGTTTTGTCTGGGTTCAAGGTCGATACAAAATTCAATTTCACGCTCACGGGGTAGGCGGGGAAGTTCTTGGGGAATCGTCGGAAATTTATTAACAATAGAAATATCGTTCAAAAGCGGCGTATTTTTGTTTAAATCGTGACATGAGCTAAGAAAGCTTGACATCCAGTTTTTGATAAGCGAATAGCTTTATGGCTTGAGATGGTAGTGATTGATTTTAATGGTTTGGTCGTTTGAATTAGCATAATAGGTTGATTAGGAATATGAAAGCTAATGACCTTACGAAAACAATCAATTTTTGCATGATAAGTAGTTAACAATCAATCCTAGAATCACGTCAAATGCAAGTATTTTTAATGAAATAAGATCGACGGGTAATGTGAGGTGCCGATTTGAACCAAACAAGACTTATAAGCGAGTGGATGTAATGAAGGTTTCTCCCAGCGGAGTTTCCACGAGATAAGTCAAAGTCTAATTTCTCGAGTCAAATTTAATCGATGGCGCAAGTAGGAGAAATAAAAGAATGGGTAGAAGCCGGTATCAAATAAAGTATAGACTTCATTAGAGTTTATGATAAGCTTACCCGTGATGACCTCATTCGGGTTCCCTTGCTCTCTGGGAGGTCACAACAAACGCTCTCCCCTTACTTCTGGGGTTTTGACTTTTATGGAGCGGCCTTTGGTGCCTCCATCCTAGTTGAATTTGTCTTGATGGCGACAAAATCGAGCTAAGTGACCTTCTCTTCCACAATTATAACATGCTTTGGACGGCATGGCGTAGATTTGGATGATGTGTCCCTCTCCTCGCATTTGAAGCATATGATAGGTGGTCTTTCTCCTTCCTTAACAAGCGGGTCTTTGGTCTTTGACGTCTTTCCATCATTGTTGAATCTCCTTTTCTTGAAATGTCCATTCTTATTTTTTGCCACGATTACCACCAAAGTGGTTACCATATCTCGGCTTTATTGATTCCCTCACGCTTGTTGTCACCGCTCGATGACTACTCTCATTGGTATTATAATTTTAAATTTGCTGCTCTCTTTTAGTTGCGTTGACTCGTTATATCGCGCTCCACTAAGCTGAGCCCTATTTACAACATCCGAATACAAACACGGTTTATGAGAAATAAGATGTTGGCGTATCTCGACTTCAAACCTCTTAAAAACATTAGCGCCATTCTCTCTTCATTATCCACCAGTGGGATATGAATAGTGATAACTCATGCAAATTTTGCCTCGTATTGCGACACGGTCATATTGTTTTGTTCAACTTGATAAACTCCACCTCCTTCGTGTGGCGAATACTTTCGGGGAAAGTATTTGTCGTTGAAACGACTCTGGAACTTCTCCCGAAGATATCTTGATATAGCGGGTTGAGTACGTTTCCGATTCCCACCGATGTCTGCCTCTCTCGCGCAACATAAAAGCGGCAAAGGAACCTTTTGCTCCTCGGAGCATCCCGAGACATCAAATATCTTGGTAATCTGCTTTATCCATGCTTCCGCTTGAAGTGGTTTTGGCTCTCCCTTAAACTCCGGTGGTCCCGGCTCCTTGAATTGTTTAGCGGTGGCCTGGAGAGTTTTCAAGTGTTTCCACCTACGTTTTGGGCGAGGAGTCGCTCTACTTTCTTTGTTGCATAAATTGCATAAAGCCTACGAACATTTGATCATTCATCATTTTGGTCGGTGTTGTTGTTTGCATGAGGATTATCGCCTTCACGATGCACATTATCTTGATTATTGATATGTGGTGAATCGGCGATGCTTTGTGCTCCATTCTTTATTCTCAACATTCTCGGATGTCATTTTGAGATCTTCGCCACAAAACAAAAGGTTAATTGACGTGTAACAAATTATCTCTATATTACGACCACCAATAAAATAGCAGATAAACTTAGGTAGGTCATACTAGCGAAGAGTATTCCGTCTCTCCCCTCTTAGTACTATTCTCACATCTTAGCGAGGATCATATCCTAAGCTCGACGATACCAATTGTGGCGCCCCCAAAATTAGGTATACATCACCCATCTTGGGTAGTCGGATACATGGTCTGAGAATTTAAATCTGACTTACTAATATAAGCGTAGGTATGCAATCTGACATAAGCTATGAGTTTGAATACAAATATTGTCTACTAGATATTATACAAACTCAAAAGGAGTCCTCATTACAATTATTATCACCTTTATTTCACGAGAATAGTGAGGGACTACTAATCTTATCCTACGGACCATTACTAGTTCCCAGGCTCGTCCCGGCTATATTCTCATTTCACGAAGAGAAACGGTGAAAGAAAGGGTGAGCTCAACTAGCTTTCGATAAGAAATATTATGACTAAGATAATGCGAGAATAAATTATCATTAGCCTTCTGTGATGTTAAAGCGATAAAATATAATGAACATCAAGTTTAACTACGGTGAACCAATGATCCATTAAAAAAGTCAAGTAGAAAATAAAATCTACTATCTTTTATGATTTAAAAGGTTTTCATCCTTTGTTATATTTGAGACTCGACTTTAATAAATATTCCACATCATCGAATCACCCACACACTCTGGCCGAGGATATTCTTTAGTATCCACGACCACAATTAT
Source organism: Panax quinquefolius (assembly GCA_020205615.1). NCBI lineage: Eukaryota > Viridiplantae > Streptophyta > Magnoliopsida > Apiales > Araliaceae > Panax > Panax quinquefolius. Next base: position 12,194,815 of record CM035152.1, read on the forward strand.
TCATGCACTACGGGCGAGAATAGTTGTGTATTCATTAATGGTCATGATCATGCCAACAAGCATCCATCGATACACTACTGACCCTTTGAGGATTTTTATCACATCATTTGTAATATTACGGTCATGATTATTTAGAATAGTCTCACAGTCATAATCATACCAAGTCCATCTACCACTACACTACTGACGGGCCACGAGATGACTTTCAACATAATATAAACATGAGGATGATGACAATGATATAAGAATTGATAAAACAAGTTCAAGAATTATTTTATCCAGGAATTATTAACATCAAATTGTCGACATGATCTTTGTTTTGTAGAGTAAAATTCAAGAATGATCGGAAGAATATTTCCATGAAAAGATCTTTGGATGAAACCTTGAAATATCGAGGATATTCTACTAATTTCATGGAGTATAGAAGTCAAAGTTTTAACTTATTTGGGTATAATAAAGAATGGAATAACAAAAGAAATCACCGTAAATGCGATAGGCCCTTGCAGCGAGTTATTCAGCGAGAATAATAAATAACGGAACCCGATGGGTGCGTAAAGCGCATGCAGACGAGGATGTTCAACAGAGAATAATAATAAAAAAGCGGAACCGGTCCGGTGTAAAACACATAGACGAGGATGTTCAGCGAGAATAATAATAAAAAAAGCGGAACCGGTCGGTGTAAAAAACAGACGCAGGACGAGGATGTTCCAGCAGAATAATAATAAAAAGCGGAACCGGTGAGAATAATGTAAAACACATGCAGACGCAGGATGTTCAATGAGAATAATAAAATGAGAATAATAGAAGAATGTCACCAAGTATAGGGTAAAACCAGCGTATCTGAGGTTATTCAATGCGAGAATAATAAGGAATGGAATAACTGAAGTTCTCTTCATGAATAAGAAAAGAATAATATCCCTTACGAGTATAACAAATAATATTCCTACCTTAGAAAAGCTGAATATTGGAAAAGTGAAGTAGCGAGAATACTTTTCTTCTTTCTCTCTATAGTTTCTCTCTACAGAGTTTCAATGAATTAAGTAAGAAATAATGAAGGAATGAGCTTTCTATTTATAGAAAAAGCGAGGGTGGCTCTTGAGTCTTACTTAACGAAGGTCAAAATGACTCTTGGTAATATTGAAGAGACAACTACTATTTATTGAAGGGTAATTAACCTTTAGAACAGAAGGCGGTTAACTCTTGGTAATATTGAAGGGGACTCTACTATTTGCGAAGGGTAATTACTATTGACGAAGGTAATTACTATCGATGAAGGTAAATACTATTGCGAAGGTAAATACTATTGTGAAGGTAAATACTATGCGAAGGTAAATACTATTGACGAAGGTAAATACTATTGAAGAAGGTAATTACTATTGTGAAGTAAATCTACTATTTGGTAGGTAATTCTATTCACAAAGGTAATTACTATTGTGAAGAGACTCTTAGATGATGACATATGGGCCCCCATAAAATAATCAAACTTACCACAAACATCTCATAATGGACTCTTTATATACATCGAGGATTGAATAAATATTACCACAAATCATTTTATTTTTAATCAACACATTTTTAATCTTTCAACAATTATTAATCATTTATAACTTGTCGTCTCGATTAATAATATAACATATTATACAGATGATCTTGTGACAATAATTGAATCGATAATATAAGAGATATGATCTGATAATTCTATAGTGATAATTGAGTATAGCTAAGTGACTTCTCACGTAAGCATCGATAATCAATCTTAGTGTCTTCTTATGCGACCACAGCGTATTATTGTACTTTTACCATAGGGTAGTTCAGCAGTTTTAACGGTAAAACCTCCGTAGTTATTTTTATAGAAAGATAATTTTCTCGTTTTTCTAACTACGACAATACTTAGTTTTAAGGGTCCACCTGATGATTGGTAGTACGAATACGAATACAAACGACGAAACGAATATTTTATAACAACTTGCTTACTTTTGCAAAATTTATAAATATTACCCACAACTATAACATTATATCAAATTTATTCCATAATATTCAAAATAATATTTATAGAAAATTCATCTTTATTTATAAAATTTGAGGGTCTACAATATATATATATATATATATATATATATATATATATATATATATATATAGTTCAATAGTTCAAACTATTAAAATGGAAAAATACATTCATTTAGATGTATCAGATAGATAATTATTAAACACATTTATTTATTAAGTGTTTAATTTTAATTAAAGTTTTTATTTCACTCCCCATTCAGGTGTACATAGTTATTTAGACCATTTAATTAAGTTTTATAAAGAAGTTTGATTTTTTCGCAAGAGAAATTGATATGTCCACAAGACCTCACTCACATGAATCTGGGTCCTGTTTACTATTCATGTGAATGAATGTGGGTTCTGTTTACTATCATGTGAGGAGAGCCTTGTGAAAATATCAATTTCACTTGTGAAAATATCAATTCCCTTTATAAAATAGCCCCTAAGTGTAAGACCCCGAAATTTTTAAATAAAAAGGAATTTCCTTTATTTTGAAATAGTAAGGGTTGATTTGATTAATGTGGATAGTTAAGGGTTAAATACGCAAATATTTCAAAATAAGCAAGTGGTTATAAAATATTCATTGTTGTCGGGGAATATTCGTTTGGTCGTGGAATATTAAATCTTTGTCGGGGAATATTAAATGCGATGGTAGCTTGACCATGTGTGGGCCCCATAATGGAAAGTGATTGGATGAAGAAAGCGACAAATATAAGTTGTTTTTAAATAGCAGGCGTAGTTGTTGCCAATTATTATCTTTGTTGGAATACCGATTGGTTAAAACACTGCTATCTGGCGTTGTTGAGCAAAGAGGACACGGTATTGCACCAATTATTGATTCTTACGTAAGAAGGCACTTTACTCGATAATGGTTCTGATAATTCTTTATTCGATATTTTATTGAGTTAATAATTCTTTGTGTTGATATTTTATATTCTTTGTTGTTTGATAATTGTCATTACGGTATCTTTCATTATCGAAGCAATAATTCATATTATCGAATAATATTATTAGATAACATTATTGGCAATGTCTAGAAAGTTACATCTAAGGAGAGGTTTGGTCATCTAATTCTTGGCCAAGATGAAGAAATTCTTATTGGAAAGCCCCCTCTTTCTGAGGCGCTGGTTGTCAATATTGTGATTCTGTAATATTATTTGTGAATAATTAATTATTGATTTATATGATGAGGAAAATATTGATTTTATGTGGATATAGATGGAGAAAATTTTTAAAATGACAATTGTTGAAAATTAATATTTTATCTTTTTACGATAAAATAATTCATTTAAATATATTATTTTAATAATATATTAACGGTGATATTTTACAATGAATGTGGGATATATGAGTATATGAGGAGGAAGAGTATTTTGTGGCATTAAATGTTTAACACATGTTTTGTGTGTTGGTGGACACAATTATTAATAGAAATTTGATTATAGCTTTGTAAAATCGCACGTTTGTGGATTTCGGTTGATTTTTGTTTGGAATTTGGAAAAACTTTCTTCTGCAAAGTTGTAGATAATTGAATTTCCTATAAAAACTCGCGAGATTTGAATTTTCTGATGAAAGGGCTATTTATTATGAATTATTGAAGTTCGAAGCTCAAAATAATTGATTTTGGGAGTTTAAATTATTTTTGTTAAGAAAAACGTTTTTTGTATTTTTTTTGGACATCATTAACATGTGTGGCTGGTGTTTTGACCAAGAGGTGGGCTAAGGAAAATTTGTATAATTATATTAATATTATATTAAATTTTACTGCTTTGTGGTATTCTAGCATTTTCTATAAATAGGGTCTTGGGTTAGAATTGAAAATCACACGTAAAGCTGAAGTTTTTCTCTATTTCTCTCTCGATATTTTGGCGTATTCTTGTGAGTATTTTGAGTATACTTTGAGTATTGCTAGGCGGTGCAAGTTCCTTCAAGACTATATGCGGTATTCAAATTTAGAAATCTTGATCTTTTGAGGTAAGGGATATTATTTTTTTTGTAATGATATTATTTCTTCAATATCATTATCTTTGAAATGTTGATCTGAAGTTTTATCAAATTTAGAACTTTTTCATATCGGGGTTACTTATTCACGAGTTCTTATTCACGAGTTCTTATTCATGAGTTCTTATTCACGAGATTCTTATTCACGATTCTTATTAAGTACTATTCAAATGAAAGCGTGAAGATGTTTTTGTGGAATTTCTATCTTTTGGTGTGTGAGATTCTTATTCACGTATCTGGCCTTTATTCACGTATCTGACACTATTCACGATATCTGGCACTATTCATAGAAAAATAAAATTTCTTCTTTTTGTCCAAAATATCTATTACGGATACTAACTCGATTGTATCCATGTTTTGATCATTCTTGAATTTTACACCACTATGATTATTTTGAGGTATTTTTGAAGTGGATAAAACTAAGTCTGAATCCTTAATCCTTAATCCTTGTCATTTTGTTTCTTTGGATTCGTTTCTTTAAAAATATTTTCATCATCCTCGGTCTTAAATGATGATATTATTGAATATCTTTGGCTTTGTAGTCAAAGATGAATGATTTTGAAGAATATCTTTGGCACGTAGTAGTGCAAAGATGAGCAGTGTTGAGATGAATATGACCGATTGATTAATATCTTTGGCTGTAGTGCAAAGATGAATGATTTCTGAAGAATATCTTTGGCACAGTAGTGCAAAGATGAGCAGTGTTGAGATTGAAGATTGATTAATATCTTTGGCACTGTAGTGCAAAGATGAGCAGTGTTTGAATATGACTTAATGATGAATATCTTTGGCTGTAGTGCAAAGATGAATATTTGATTCGGATGTATATTGATTGATGTTCTGAGGATAAAATATTGATGATGGATTTATTAAATTCATAGATTATAGTAGATTTCATTTCTACGTAACTCTTACATGAATTATTATTTCATTGCGAATATTGATCTCGAAACTTGTTGTCTATTGTATTCTATCAGATTTTTCCTGTTGAAGACTAACGATAATTTGTTGTATATTATCTTAGTCATAATATTCTTTCTTGGGCTAGTTGAGCTCACCCTTTTCCTTGTTGTTCATTTTTTTTCTTCTCGGGGAGGCGAGAATGTAGCAGTCTTAGTCGGGGTATGGAATGAAGATTCTAGAGAGAGTTGTTTAGTAGTCCTCACCATTTTGTAAAATAATGAATCAATAATGTGATGAGGATTTATTTGAGTATAGATATTGTCAGAAGATAATATTTGTATTCAAACTCACGATTTCTTGTTGTAATAATAAAGTTGTAGTTGTTTTACGTACCGTGTATTTGGCGACTCAGAATGGGTGTTGTGTATACCTATTTTGGGGGCGTCGCGATTAATATCGAGCTTAGGGATATGATCTCTGGCGGAGATCGAGGAATAGAACTAGGAGGAGAGCGAATAAATCCTTTGCTAGAGTGTGTACTACTAAGCTTATTTGTTAGTTGGTCAATATATAGGGATATTATGTGATATATTGATTTCCTTAATTAACCCTTATTTTATAGCGGTGATTTGAGAATGTCGAATTGAGAATATTAATGATGGAGTAAATGAGACAGTGGAGATGCTGTACTCACCAACGAGGAGAGCGTGCAACAGTGGCAATGTTCCTCTGTGAACAACACCACTTTGAGCAAATGATGAGCGAGGGGATGTTTAGAAGCTTTTTGCGAGTTCATGCAAAAATCGAACGAGGAGACTCGTGTTCAAAATCTGAGGAGGAAATGATAGTAATTCACGAGTGGTCACGACCAAGCAGATTCAAAGAGTTGGGACCACGAGTGCGGGAAAGCGGATCCGATTAAAGGCGGAGGCGTGGGTCAAACAAATTACCAAGATATTCGATGTCTTGGGATGCACGGAGAACGAAAGTTCCATTCGCCACCTTTATGTTCCGTGGCGAGGCAGATTCTTGGTGGGAATCGTGAAGCGTACCATCATCCATTGCACTCGGCGTATGTCGTGGGAGCGTTTGAAGCAGTTCAATGACAAGTACTTCCACGAAAGTATTAAATCGTATGAAGGAAGTGGAGTTTATTAGACTAGAAGCGAGAATAACATGGCGGTGTCCCGATGACGAGGCGAAGTTCGCGGAGTTATCGAGTTTGCACCTCATTTGGTGGAGAATGAGGAGCGTATGACGCGGATGTTTACGAGAGGTTTGAAACCCGACATACGTCGATATCTCATTTCTCATAAATTTTCTCTCTATTCGGATGTTGTCAGCGAGGGGCTCGGTTGTTAGGCGAGATAAGAAATACGTTCAATGAGGGACCATAACCGAGGATCATCAAGAAGATAGCGATCATCGAATAACGATAACCGGCGGAGAAAGAAGAATCTGGACGAAAGCGGTAACCACTCTGGTGGTAATCGTGGCCGTGAAAATAGAAGAAGCGAGTGGGAGGAGATTTTAAAAGAGGAGATTCAACAACGACCATGTGAAGGCGTCGGCGCCTATAGCAACTAGTTTTAAGGGAGGAGAACGACCACATAGGTCGTAGTATGTTACAAATCTTGCGGAAAGAGGGACATATCATCCAAAAGCGCCTGGCAATGAGTTTAAGGTATGCTATAGTTGTGGAAAGGAAGGACATATCGCTCGAGATTATACGATATCGAAACCCAGATCCAATGAGAATGGTGACTCAAAAGGATGTCCTAGAAAAGTCAAAGTCAGCGGTTCTTGGAAGGCGTTTGTCGTGGCTGGTCAAAATCTGAGGAACCCGAACGAAGTTAGCACGGGTTAGTTAATTATAAATTCTTGCGAAGTTTATACCTTATTAGATCTGGGTTCTACCCATTCTTTTATCTCTCTTTGCTTGCGCTCAGCGTTTGAACTTGACTACGGAGAAATTAGACTTTGACCTATCTGTGGAGACTCCATTAGGAGAAACTTTCATTACATCCGTTGTTTAAAAATCTTGCTTGATTCAAGTTGGCACTATCACATTACTGTTAACCTTATTTCTATAGAGATATTTGCTTTTGATGTGATTTTAAGGTTAACTACTCATCATGCCAAATTGATTGCTTTTTGTAAGGTTGTTAGTTTTCATATTCCTAAGCAACTTTGTTATTGAATTCAAGCAATCAAACCATTGTAGTCAAACATTTTCATATCAAGCCATGAAGTCATTCGTTTATTACGGATGTCAAGTTTTCTTAGTCCATGTTATGGATTTGAATAAAGACACGTCGATTTGAATAATATTCTGTTGTTATTGATTTTTTCCGACGTATTTCTGAAGAATTTCTTCGCTTACTCCCAAAGCTTCGATATTAAATTTTGTATCGACTTTGAACCCAGTACAAAACTCATTTCTAAAATCTCATATCGAATGGCTCTATTGAACTTGAGGAGTTAAAAATTCAACTATAGAATTTGGTACTGAGCCTTTATCTTGTGACTTCCTTTGTGGAATTCACTAAGCCGAACTCTCTCTGTAGGGACGTCATATTAAATGCGATAGTAAAGCGATAGGTGTCATTGTGACGTCTTTATCCAAGATTGGGATATGAGTCACGGTTGAGAGCAACCTAAGTCGAAGAATCGAAATACGTAGCTTTCTGAAGCTTAGTTGGTTATTATCGGAGATTCGTTGAAGGATATTCTCGAATCGCTATTCCATTAACTTGGTGACTCGTAGAGATACAAAATTCGAATGGAGCAAGGAATGTGGGAAGAGCTTGAAGAACTCAAGAGGAGACTCATTTCAAAGACATGTTTTGATCGTGCCATCTTGGAAAAGCGAGCGTGGTAGGTGACGCGTTGAGTAGAAGATCATATATCACGGAAGCGAGTGCGATGATGTCAAGTATCGCATAGAGCCAACTTTAATAGAAAAAGTTAAGGTTCTTAAAGCCACCGCACCTTGGGCGATCGTATGAAGAAGAAAGTACAAGAAGGAGCTATTAGGGGCGAGAATTGATACTTGAGTCAACTCCAGACTTTGCATTCCTAATGATTTTGATTTGAAACATAGAATCATGATGGAGGCACACAACACATTGTTTGCAATCCATCTTGGGAGTACCAAAATGTATTATGATCTTCAACATACATTTTGGTGGAGCAATATGAGGAGAGAGATCGCGTAGTTTATCTCGATGTGTTTAACTTGCCAACGTGTAAAGGCGGAGCATCTTGTACCAAAGGGTCCGTTGCAACCACTTGAGATTCCGGAATGGAAGTGGGAACACATTACTATGGATTTCGTTACGGGTCTTCCTGCGGTTTCTCAAGACATCAATGCTATTTGGGTTATTGTTGATAGATTAACCAAAGTCGCTCATTTTTTACCGATACGAGAGACTTATTCCTTGAACGTCTTTCTCGTATGTATATGACGTAAATGAGATTGTGAGATTGCATGGCATGCCAAGTATCCATAGTTTTAGATCGTGACCCAAGATTCACTTCATGATTTTGGGTTAGTTTGTAGAAAAGCTATGGGCACGAATTTCATTGATCTGATTTGGCATACCATCCTCAAACGGATGGGCAATCGAGAAAGGACTACTCAAACTCTTGAAGATATATTAAAACTCGTGTCCTAGATTTCAAAGGAAGTTGGGATAAGTACTTGCCATTGGTGGAATTCTCATACAACAATAGTTATTAAACAAATATAGGCATGGTTCCATTCGAAGCATTATATGGACAAAATGTCGTTCTCCAATATGTTGGGATGAGGTGGGTGAAGCAACATTGTTGGGACCCGAGTTAACGTACGTATGACTCTAGAAAAGATCCAAATGATTCGACAACGTATACAAAGCGGCACAAGATCGACAAAAGAGTTATGCGGATCTTCATCGAAAGGACGTGGAATTTAATGTAGGGGATCATGTATTGTTGCGAGTTGCTCCATGGAAGGAGTTACAAGATTTGGGAAGAGAGGAAAGCTCAATCCATGATTTATTGGTCCATTTCAAATTCTTGACCGAAAGTAGAAAATGTAGCCTATAGACTTGTGTTACCTCCAAGTATGTCTCGTGTTCATAATGTGTTTCACATATCTGTACTTCGTAAATATGTGAAAGACCCGAACCACGTTATTGAGTTAGAACTGGACGAGATAGCCGAAGACTTAACGTATGAGGAGGTACCTGTCAAGATGTTGGATAGGAAGGAGCATGTCCTACTGCCATGAAAGGTCATACCACAAGTTAAAGTTTTGTGGAGGAATCATCTATATAGAGAAATGACACAGGAATTGGAAAGCGAAAATGAAAGCGAGGTATCCTCACCTTTTCAAAACACCCGGTACGTACGTCAATTTCGAGGACGAAATTTCATAAGGAGGGGAGGTTGTAAGACCCCGAAATTTTTAAATAAAAAGGAATTTCCTTTATTTTGAAATAGTAAGGGTTGATTTGATTAATGTGGATAGTTAAGGGTTAAATACGCAAATATTTCAAAATAAGCAAGTGGTTATAAAATATTCATTGTTTATTAGGGGAATATTCGTTTGGTCGTGGAATATTAAATCTTTGTCTAGGGAATATTAAATGCTGACCCAGTAGACCATGTGTGGGCCCCATAATGGAAAGTGATTGGATGAAGAAAGCGACAAATATAAGTTGTTTTTAAATAACTGGCGTAGTTATTTGCGAATTATCTTGTTGGAATACCCGGTGGTTAAAACACACTAATGTCGCGTTGTTGAACAAGAAGCATGCGGTATTGCACCAATTATTGATTCTTACGAAGAAGGCACTACTCAATAATGGTTACGATAATTCTTTATTCAAATATTTTATTGAGTTAATAATTCTTTGTGTTGATATTTTTTATTATCGTCATTGTTTGATAATTGTCATTACAAAGTATCTTTCATTATCGAAGCAATAATTCATATTATCTGAATAATATTATTAGATAACATTATTGGCAATGTCTAGAAAGTTACCTAAGGAGAGGTTTGGTCATCTAATTCATGGCATGAGTAAGAAGAAATTCTTATTGGAAAGCCCCCTCTTTCCAGGGAACTGCCTGGTTGTCAATATTGTGATTCTGTAATATTATTTGTGAATAATTAATTATTGATTTATATGATGAGGAAAATATTGATTTTATGTGGATATAGATGGAGAAAATTTTTAAAATGACAATTGTTGAAAATTAATATTTTATCTTTTTTACGATAAAATAATTCATTTAAATATATTATTTTAATAATATATTAACGGTGATATTTTACAATGAATGTGGGATATATGAGTATATGAGGAGGAAGAGTATTTTTGTGGCATTAAATGTTTAACACATGTTTTGTGTGTTGGTGGACACAATTATTAATAGAAATTTGATTATAGCTGTAAAATCGCCTGTTTGTGGATTTGGTTGATTTTGTTTGGAATTTGGAAAAACTTTCTTCTGCAAAGTTGTAGATAATTGAATTTCCTATAAAAACTCGCGAGATTTGAATTTTCTGATGAAAGGGCTATTTATTATGAATTATTGAAGTTCAAGTCTCAAAATAATTGATTTTTGGGAGTTTAAATTATTTTGTTAAGAAAAACGTTTTTTGTATTTTTTTGGACATCATTAACATGTGTGGCTGGTGTTTTGACCAAGAGGTGGGCTAAGGAAAATTTGTATAATTATATTAATATTATATTAAATTTTTACTCTTTGTGGTGTTTCAAGCATTTTCCTATAAATAGGGTGCTTTGGTTAGAATTGAAAATCACACCGTAAACTGAAGTTTTTCTCTATTTCTCTCTCGATATTTTGAGCGTATTCTTGTGAGTATTTTGAGTATACTTTGAGTATTGCTAGGCGGTGCAAGTTCCTTCAAAGACTATAAATTAGATATTAGCTAGAAGTCTTGATCTTTCAAGGTAAGGGATATTATTTTTTTGTAATGATATTATTTCTTCAATATCATTATCTTTGAAATGTTGATCTGAAGTTTTATCAAATTTAGAACTTTTTCATGTCGGGGTTACTATTCACGAGTTCTTATTCACGAGTTATTATTCATGAGTTCTTATTCACGAGAGTTCTTATTCACGAGTCTTATTATTAAGTAAGCGTGAAGATGTTTTTGTGGAATTTCTATCTTTTGGTGTCGGAGTTACTATTCACGTATATCGGAGACTATTCACGATATCTGAGACTATTCACGATATCAAGACTATTCAATAGAAAAATAAAATTTCTTCTTTTTGTCCAAAATATCTATTACGGATACTAACTCGATTGTATCCATGTTTTGATCATTCTTGAATTTTACACCACTATGATTATTTTTGAGGTATTTTGGGCGTGGATAAAACTAAGTACGAATCCTTAATCCTTAATCCTTGTCATTTTGTTTCATTGGATTCGTTTCTTTAAAAATATTTTTCATCATCCTCGATCTTAAATGATGATATTATTGAATATCTTTGGCTCAGTAGTGCAAAGATGAATGATTTCGAAGAATATCTTTGGCCAGTAGTGCAAAGATGAAGCAGTGTTGAGATGAATATGATGGATTGATTAATATCTTTGGCTGTGTAGTGCAAAGATGAATGATTTCTGAAGAATATCTTTGCTTCAGAAGTGCAAAGATGAGCAGTGTTGAGATGAACATGGTATGGATTGATTAATATCTTTGGCACAGTAGTGCAAAGATGAGCAGTGTTTAAATGAACATGATTAATGATGAATATCTTTGGGCTGTAGTGCAAAGATGAATATTTGATTCGGATGTATATTGATTGATGTTACGGGGATAAAATATTGATGATGGATTTATTAAATTCATAGATTATAGTAGATTTCATTCTCTACGTAACTCTTCTATGAATTATTATTTCATTGCATGAATATTGATCGAAACTTGTTGTTTATTGATTCTATCGATTTTTCCTGTTGAAGACTAACGATAATTTGTTGTATATTATCTTAGTCATAATATTTTTTTCTTGGGCTAGTTGAGCTCACCCTTTTCCTTGTTGTTCCATTTTTCTTCTCGGGAGGCGAGAATGTAGCGAAGTCTTAGTCGGGGTATGGAATGAAGATTCTAGAGAGAGTTGTTTAGTAGTCCTCACCATTTTTGTAAAATAATGAATCAATAATGTGATGAGGATTTATTTGAGTATAGATATTGTCAGAAGATAATATTTGTATTCAAACTCATGCGATTTCTTGTTGTAATAATAAAGTTGTAGTTGTTTACATACCATGTATTTGGCGACTCGGAATGGGTGTTGTGTATACCTATTTTGGGGGTGTCACAGTTGGTATCGAGCTTAGGATATGATCTCTGGCGGAGATCGAGGAATAGAAACTAGGAGGGGAGAGGCGAATAAATCCTTCGCTAGAGTGTGTCCTACCTAAGCTTATTTGTTAGTTGGTCAAGATATATAGGGATATTATGTGATATATTGATTTCCTTAATTAACCCTTATTTTATGACAAGATTTGAGAGAATGTCGATCGAGAATATTAGTGATTGGAGTAAATGAGACCGTGGAGATGCTCTCTTTCACCAACGAGGAGAACGTGCGTCTGTCAGTGGCAATGTTCCTCCGTGAACAACACCACCGAGCAAATGATGAACGAGGGATGTTTAGAAGCTTTTTGCAGTTCATGCAAAATCGACGAGGAGACTCGTGTTCAAAATACTGAGGAGGAAATGATAGTAATTCACGAGTGGTCACGGCCAAGCGATTCAAAGAGTTGGGACCACGAGTAATTCTGGGAAAGCGGATCCGATTAAGTGAGGCGTGGGTCAAACAAATTACCAAGATATTCGATGTCTTGGGATGCACGAGAGAACAGAAAGTTCCATTCGCCACCTTTATGTTCCGTGGCGAGGCGATTCTTTGGTGGGAATCATGAAGCGTACCCATCCAATTGCGACTCAAAGATGTCGTGGGAGCGTTTGAACATTCAATGACAAGTACTTCCACGAAAGTATTCACGTCGTATGAAGGAAGTGGAGTTTATTAGACTAGAAAGCAGAATAACATACGACGGTGTCCCAAAGACGAGGCGAAGTTCAGCGGAGTTATCGAGTTGCACCTCATTTGGTGGAGAATGAGGAACGATGACGCGGATGTTTTAGAGAGGTTTGAAACCCGACATACGTCGATATCTCATTTCTCATAAATTTTCTCTCTATTCGGATGTTGTCAATGAGGCTCGGTTGTTAGAAGCGAGATAACGAGTACGTTCAACCGAGGGACCATAACGAGGATCATATCAAGATAGCGATCATCGAATAACGATAACCAAATGGAGAAAGAAGAATACAGACAAAGCGGTAAACCACTCCGTGGTAATCGTGGGCTATGAAAATAGAAGAAGCGAGTCGGGAGGAGATTTTAAAAAGGAGATTCAACAACGACCGTATGAAGGCGTCGTGCTACCTATAGCAACTAGTTTTAAGGGAGGAGAACGACCACCGGTCGTATGTTACAAATGCGGAAAGAGGGACATATATCACCAAACCGCCTGTGCAGTTTAAGGTATGCTATAGTTGTGGAAAGGAAGGACATATCGCTTTCGAGATTATGACGATATCGAAACCAGATCCAATGAGAATGGTGACTCAAAAGGATGTCCTAGAAAAGTCAAAGTCAACGGTTCTTGGAAGAAGCGTTTGTCGTGACCGGTCAAAATGCAAGGAACCCGAACGAAGTTAGCACGGGTTAGTTAATTATAAATTCTTGCGAAGTTTATACCTTATTGAGATCTAGGGTTCTACCCATTGTTTTATCTCTCTCTTGCTTGCGCCAACGCGTTTGAACTTGACTACGGAGAAATTAGACTTTGACCTATCTGTGGAGACTCCATTAGAGAAACTTTCATTACATCCGTTGTTTAAAATCTTGCTTGATTCAAGTTGGCACTATCACATTACCGTTAACCTTATTTCTATAGAGATATTTGCTTTTGATGTGATTTTAAGGTTAACTACTCATCATGCCAAATTGATTGCTTTTGTAAGGTTGTTAGTTTTCATATTCCTAAGCAACTTTGTTATTCAATTCAAGCAATCAAACCATTGTAGTCAAACATTTTCATATCAAGCCATGAAGTCATTCGTTTATTACGGATGTCAAGTTTTCTTAGTCCATGTTATGGATTTGAATAAAGACACGTCGATTTGAATAATATTCTGTTGTTATTGATTTTTCCCTGACGTATTTCTGAAGAATTTCTTGGCTTACTCCCAAAGCTCGATATTAAATTTTGTATCGACTTTGAACCCCAGACAAAACTCATTTCTAAAATCTCATATCGAATGGCTCTATTGAACTTCGAGGAGTTAAAATTCAACTATAGAATTTGGTACCGAGCCTTTATCTTGTGACTTCCTTTGTGGAATTCACCTAAGCGAGACTCTCTGTAGGGGACGTCATATTCGATGCGATAGTAAACCGATAGGTGTCATTGTGACGTCTTTATCCAAGATTGGGATATGAGTCACGAGTTGAGAGCAACCTAAGTCGAAGAATCGAAATACGTAGCTTTCAGGCTTAGTTGGTTATTATCGGAGATTCGTTGAAGGATATTCTCGAATCGCTATTCCATTAACGCAATTGGTGACCGTAGAGATACAAAATTGAATGGAGCAAGGAATGTGGGAAGAGCTTCAAGAACTCAAGAGGAGACTCATTTCAAAGACATGTTTTGATCATGCCATCTTGGAAAAGCGAAGTGGTGGTTGACGGCGTTGAGTAGAAGATCATATGCGGAACGAAAAGCGATGATGTCAAATATCTGGCGTGACAGAGCCAACTTTAATAGAAAAAGTTAAGGTTGCTTAAGCCACCGACCCGGAGCTGATGCGTATGAAGAAGAAAGTACAAGAAGGAGCTATTCCGGAAGCGAGAATTGATACTTCGAGTCAACTCCAGACTTTGCATTCCTAATGATTTTGATTTGAAACATAGAATCATGATGGAGGCACACAACACATTGTTTGCAATCCATCTTGGGAGTACCAAAATGTATTATGATCTTCAACATACATTTTGGTGGAGCAATATGAGGAGAGAGATCGCGTAGTTTATCTCGATGTGTTTAACTTGCCAACGTGTAAAGGCGGAGCATCTTGTACCAAAGGGTCCGTTGCAACCACTTGAGATTAGGAATGGAAGTGGGAACACATTACTATGGATTTCATTCACGGGTCTTCTGCGGTTTCTCAAGACATCAATGCTATTTGGGTTATTGTTGATAGATTAACCAAAATACGCTCATTTCTTCACCGATCGAGAGACTTATTCCTTGAACGTCCTTTTCTCGTATATACGTAAATGAGATTGTGAGATCGTGCATGGCATGCCGGTATCCATAGTTTTAGATCGTGACCCAAGATTCACTTCATGATTTTGGGTTAGTTTGTAGAAAGCTATGGGCACGCAATTTCTGATTATCTTTGGCATACCATCCTCAAACGGATGGGCAATCAGAAAGGACTACTCAAACTCTTGAAGATATATTAAAACTCTGTGTCCTAGATTTCAAAGGAAGTTGGGATAAGTACTTGCCATTGGTGGAATTCTCATACAACAATAGTTATTAAACAAATATAGGCATGGTTCCATTCAAGCATTATATGGACAAAATGTCGTTCTCCAATATGTTGGGATGAGGTGGGTGAAGCAACATTGTTGGGACCCGAAGTTAAGACGTATGACTCACCGAAAAGATCCAAATGATTCGACAACGATACAAAGCGGCACAAGATCGACAAAAGAGTTATGCGGATCTTCATCGAAAGGACGTGGAATTTAATGTAGGGGATCATGTATTGTTGCGAGTTGCTCCATGGAAGGGAGTTACAAGATTTGGGAAGAGAGGAAAGCTCAATCCATGATTTATTGGTCCATTTCAAATTCTTGACCGAGTAGGAAATGTAGCCTATAGACTTGTGTTACCTCCAAGTATGTCTCGTGTTCATAATGTGTTTCACATATCTGTACTTCGTAAATATGTGAAAGACCCGAACCACGTTATTGAGTTAGAACCGGACGAATAGCCGAAGACTTAACGTATGAGGAGGTACAATTGTCAAGATGTTGGATAGGAAGGAGCATGTCCTACGCCAAGAAAGGTCATACCACAAGTTAAAGTTTTGTGGAGGAATCATGCTTATAGAGGAAATGACACTGGGAATTGGAAGCGAAAATGAAAGCGAGGTATCCTCACCTTTTCAAAACACCAGTACGACACGTCAATTTCGAGGACGAAATTTCATAAGGAGGGAGGTTGTAAGACCGAAATTTTTAAATAAAAGGAATTTCCTTTATTTTGAAATAGTAAGGGTTGATTTGATTAATGTGGATAGTTAAGGGTTAAATACGCAAATATTTCAAAATAAGCAAGTGGTTATAAAATATTCATTGTTGTCGGGGAATATTCGTTTGGTCGTGGAATATTCGACTGTCTTGGGAATATTCGTACGACTGCCAGTAGCGACCATGTGGGCCCCATAACTGAAAGCGATTGGATGAAGAAAACGACAAATATAAGTTGTTTTTAAATAACTGGCGTAGTTGTTTCAAGATTATCATTGTTGGAATACCCGGTGGTTAAAACACACTAATCTGGCGTTGTTGAACAACAAGAAGACACCAGTATTGCACCAATTATTGATTCTTACGTGAAGAAGGCACTACTCAATAATGGTTACAGTAATTATTTATTCAAAGATTTTATTGAGTTAATAATTCTCGTGTGTTGATATTTTATATTCTTTGTTGTTTCAATAATTATCATTACACAAGATCTTTCATTATCGAAGCAATAATTCATATTATCTGAATAATATTATTAGATAACATTATTGGCAATGTCTAGAAAGTTATCTAAGGAGAGGTTTGGTCATCTAATTGCGGCGCAAGAAGAAGAAATTCTTATTGGAAAGCCCCTCTTCCTGAGGAACCGCACGGTTGTCAATATTGTGATTACGTAATATTATTTGTGAATAATTAATTATTGATTTATATGATGAGGAAAATATTGATTTTATGTGGATATAGATGGAGAAATTTTTAAAATGACAATTGTTGAAAATTAATATTTTATCTTTTTACGATAAAATAATTTATTTAAATATATTATTTTAATAATATATTAATGGTGATATTTTTACAATGAATGTGGGATATATGAGTATATGAGGAGGAAGAGTATTTTTGTGGCATTAAATGTTTAACACATGTTTTGTGTGTTGGTGGACACAATTATCGAATAGAAATTTGATTATAGCACTTGTAAAATCGCCTGTTTGTGGATTTCGGTTGATTTTTGTTTGGAATTTGGAAAAACTTTCTTCTGCAAAGTTGTAGAGAATTGAATTTCCTATAAAAAACTCATGAGATTTGAATTTTCTGATGAAAGGGCTATTTATTATGAATTATTGAAGTTCAAGTTCAAATAATTGATTTTTGGGAGTTTAAATTATTTTTGTTAAGAAAAACGTTTTTGTATTTTTTGGACATCATTAACATGTGTGGCTGGTGTTTTGACCAAGAGGTGGGCTAAGGAAAATTTGTATAATTATATTAATATTATATTAAATTTTACTGCATTGTGGTGTTCTAAGCATTTTCCTATAAATAGGGTGCTTGGGTTAGAATTGAAAATCACACCGTAAGCTGAAGTTTTCTCTCTATTTCTCTCGATATTTTGAGCGTATTCTTGTGAGTATTTTGAGTATACTTTGAGTATTGCTAGGCGGTGCAAGTTCCCTTCAAAGACTATATCCAGTATTCTATTTAGAAATCTTCGATCTTTCAAGGTAAGGGATATTATTTTTTTGTAATGATATTATTTCTTCAATATCATTATCTTTGAAATGTTGATCCGAAGTTTTATCAAATTTAGAACTTTTTCATGTCTGGGTTACTTATTCACGAAGTTACTTATTCACGAGTTACTATTCATGAGTTACTATTCACGAGTTACTATTCACGAGTACTATTCGAAGCGTGAAGATGTTTTTGTGGAATTTCTATCTTTTGGTGTCTGAGTTACTATTCACGTGATACTAAGACTATTCACGTATCTGACAAGACTATTCACGATATCTGGCACTATTCAATAGAAAAATAAAATTTCTTTTTTTGTCTAAAATATCTATTCTGGATACTAACTCTGATTGTATCCATGTTTTGATCATTCTTGAATTTTACACCACTATGATTATTTTTGAGGTATTTTTGGGCGTGGATAAAACTAAGTACGAATCCTTAATCCTTAATCCTTGTCATTTTGTTTCACTGGATTCGTTTCTTTAAAAATATTTTTCATCATCCTCAGTCTTAAATGATGATATTATTGAATATCTTTGGCCTGTAGTGCAAAGATGAATGATTTCTGAAGAATATCTTTGGCCTGTAGTGCAAAGATGAACATGTGTTGAGATGAACATGACCGATTGATTAATATCTTTGGCCTGTAGTGCAAAGATGAATGATTTCTGAAGAATATCTTTGGCCTGTAGTGCAAAGATGAACAGGTGTTGAGATGAACATGACCGATTGATTAATATCTTTGGCCCAGTAGTAAAAGATGAGCAGTGTTTAAATGAACATGACGACTAATGATGAATATCTTTGGCTCAGTAGTGCAAAGATGAATATTTGATTTCGGATGTATATTGATTGATGTTACAGGGATAAAATATTGATGATGGACTGTTAAATTCATAGATTATAGTAGATTTCATTCTCTACGTAACTCTTCTATGAATTATTATTTCACGCGAATATTGATCCGAAACTTGTTGTCTATTGTATTCTATCAGATTTTTCCTGTTGAAGACTAACGATAATTTGTTGTATATTATCTTAGTCATAATATTCTTCTTGGGCTAGTTGAGCTCACCCTTTTCCTTGTTGTTCCATTTTTCTTCTCGGGAGGCTAGAATGTAGCGAGTAGTCTTAGTGGGGTATGGAATGAAGATTCTAGAGAGAGTTGTTTAGTAGTCCTCACCATTTTTGTAAAATAATGAATCAATAATGTGATGAGGATTTATTTGAGTATAGATATTGTCTAGAAGATAATATTTGTATTCAAACTCACAGTTTTACTGTTGTAATAATAAAGTTGTAGTTGTTTCTGTACCATGTATTTGGCGACTCAGAATGGGTGTTGTGTATACCTATTTTGGGGGCGTCACAGTAAGTCTGTTTGTATTTAAATTTCCTATTTTATTTTTACTGAACTTCCGAAGCAAGGGTTCTTAGTCGCATATGTGTTAGAACCAAGGTTTTCAGACTGGATTTGTGACGCCCCCAAAATAGGTATACATCACTCATCTTGAGTCGCCAAATACATGATACAAAATTCAAATACAACTTAATTATACAACAGTCATGTAAAATACGACAAAACATAAACTGAGAGTTTTAATAAGAATATTGTCATCTAGACAATATCCACACTCAATTGAGTCCTCATTACATTTATTATCACACTATTTAACAGAATAGTGAGGACAACTAATGCTATTATCCGGACCGTCACCCGCTCCTCGATTAGTCCCTCGCCACGCTCTCATTTTCTCAAGAGAACAATGAAAGTAAAAGGGTGAGCTCAACTAGCCCAAGAAGAAATATTATGACTAAGATAATCTGTAATAAATTATCGTTAGCCTTCAACAAATGTTAAACCGATACAATATAACAAACATCAAGTTTAACTCAGCAATGAACAAGCAATCCATTAAAAGAGTCAAGTAGAGAATAAAATCTACTATCTTTTATGATTTAAAAGTTTTTCATCACTTTTATCGCCGGGACTCAATTTTAATAAATAATCCATATCATCCTCGCACTACGGCTTAAGGATATTCATTAGTATCACAACCACAAATTGTCCACGCACTATGGGCCAAGGATATTCGTGTATTCATCAATGGTCATGATCATGCCAACAATCGTCCATTAATGCACTACAGGCCAATGAGGACTTTTACCACATCATTTGTAACATTACGACCATGATTATACCGATTAATCCTCGTAAATAATCATACCAAGTCCATCTATGCACTACAGTGCCACATATGACTTTCAACATAATATAAACATGAGGATGATGACAATGATATAAGAATTCAATAAAATAAGTTTAAGAATTAATTTATCCAGGAACTAATAACGTCCAAATTGTCAACATGATACTTCTTTGTAGAGTAAAATTCAAGAATGCTCGTAAGAATATTTCCATGAAAAGATCTTTGGATGAAACGAAATATCAAGGATATTCCACTAATTTCGTGGAGTATAGAAGTCAAAACTTTAACCAACTGAGTATAATAAAAAATGGAATAACAAAAGAAATCACTAGGCATGCGATAGACCGCACAGACATGTTATTCCAACAAAATAATAAATAACGGAACCAGTCATGCAGAAACGCACGCATGTGATATTCCAATGTAATAATAAATAATGGAACCGTGTCGTGAAATTCACTGGCGTGGATGTTCAAACAGAATAATAAATAACGGAACGGTCATGCGTAAACGCATGCATACATGATGTTCCAAATGTAATAATAAAAATGGAATAATGAGAAAAAATTTCGCCACGTATGCGGTATTTTGATAGATAAAAGTTATTCCAACATAATGATAAAGAATGGAATAATGTAAGAATTTCACCAAGTATAGGGTATCATCATGTATACATGTTATTCCAACAAAATAAAAAATGGAATAATGTGAAGTTCTCTTCATGAATACGAAAGAAATAATACCCTTACCTTAGAACAAACTGGATATAGGAGTAGTGAAGTAGCAAAATACTTTTTCTTTCTCTCTATAGTTTCTCTCTCGGAGTTTCGGTGATTTCGTAAGAAATAATGAAGGAATGAGCTTTTATTTATAGGAGAATGGATGAATAAGTAACTAATTCTCGAACTATCCGTATTGATTTACTTTTTAAATGGACTATCTGTATTGGTTTACTATATAATATTCTAATAAACAAAATCTTTCAAATAAAATATAATATATTCTATTTATAATCTAATAAAACGTAATAACTTTATAAAAGTATTCATTTTTATATAAAAAGATTTTTTACTATGCAAAACACTATGCATAATAAAATATAATATATTCTATTTATAGTCTAATAAAATGAATAACTTTATAAAAGTATTCATTTTATATAAAAAGATTTTACTATGCAAAACACTACGCATAATAGAATATAATATATTCTATTTATAGTCTAATAAAACTAATAACTTTATAAAAGCATTACATTTTATATAAAAGCTTTTTCGCTTTTATTACATTAATAATACTAATAAAACAAAACTTCATCATCATTATTATAATTCACACTATTAATCGACTCGTGTCGCTCCAGAAAGAGGGGCTTTTCAATAAGAATTTCTTCTTATTGGGGCGCCGCAATTAGGTGACCAAACCTCTCCTCAAGCGTAACTTCTGACATCGTTAATATTATAAATAATAATATTAATAACTTCGTCGTCTCAATTATTGATTTAATAATATATAAAATATCGACAATAATTGAATCAATTAACGTGAGATATTATGCAACAATTACTGAAGCAATAATTGAACAAAACTGAGTGACTTCTCCCGTAAGCATCAATAATCAATACCGTGTGCTACTATGCAACCACGCGTATTCCTATACTTTTAACACCGGGTGTTTCAACAGTTAACGATAAAACTTCCGCCGTTATTTTCATAAAATATTTTTGTCGTTTTCTCAATCCGATAATAATTCCGTTGTGGGGTCCACCAATGATTGTGCCGTCGTACGAATATTTCCTATTAAAACGAATATTCTTCGACTAATCGAATATTATATAACAACTTGCGTACTTTGCAAAATTTATAACTATTACCCACAACTATAACATTATATCAAATTCATTCCATAATATTCAAAAATGATAACTATAGAAAATTCATCTTTATTCATAAAAGTTGGGGTCTTACAATCTCCCCTTCTTATGAAATTTCGCCCTCGAAATTAGGGTACGACACGGTATGTCAAGAGGTAAGGATACCTTGATTTTATTTGATTCTAACTCCCGTGTCATTTCCTCAACATCGTGGTTCCTCCATAAAACTTTGACTTGAGGTATAACCTGGAGCGTAGAATATGTTCCTTCTTATCCAAGATTTGAACAGAACATCTTCATGACGTTAAATCTTTTAGCTATTTAAATCCGGTTCTAACTCAATAATGTGGTTCGTGTCTTTCACATATTTACGTAACATGGATATATGAAAACGTTATGAACACGAGATATACTTCAAGCAGAAAAAAGCGAGTCTATAGGCTACATTCTCTACTCGATCGAGGATTAAAATGGGTCAATGAATCGAGGATTGAGTTTTCTCTCTTTCTAAATCTCAAACTCCTTTCCATGGAGCAACACGTAACAACACATGATCTCCAATATCGAATTTCACGCCCTTTCGATGAAGATCAAGATAACTCTTTTCATCGGCCTTGTGAGGTTTTTATACGTTGTCGGATCGTTTGAATCTTTTTCCGTAGTCATACGTATCAACTCCGGCCCCAACAACGTTGTTTTTACCCACCTCATCCCAAAGATTCGGAGAACGACACTTTCTTCCATACAACGCCTCTAATGGAGCCATGCCAATACTTGTTTGATAACTGTTGTTGTAAGAAAACTCCACCAATGATAAGAACTTGTCCCAACTTCCCTTGAAGTCAAGGACACAGTCTTAATAAATCTTTAAGAGTTTGAATATTCCTCTCTAATTGTCCGTCCGTCTGAGGATGATATGCCGAACTAAATCGTAAACCCGTGCCCATAGCTTTTTGTAAACTAACCCAAAGTCGTGAAGTGAATCTTGGGTCTCGATCAGAAACGATGGATACTGGCATACCATGCAATCTTACAATCTCGTTTATGTACATACAAGCAAGACGTTCAAGTGTATAAGTTTCTCGTATTGGTAAAAAATGAGTAGACTTGGTCAATCTATCAACAATGACCCAAATTGCATCTATGCCCTGAGAAACCGTGGGAAGACCAGTAACGAAATCCATGGTAATGTGCTCCCACTTCCATTTTGGAATTTCAAGTGGTTGCATTGGGCCTTTTGGTACTTGATGCTCTGCCTTGACTCGTTGACAAGTTAAACACCTTGAGATAAATAGCGCTATCTCTTTCTTCATATTTCCCCACCAAAATGTATGTCGAAGATCATGATACATTTTGGTACTCCTGAGATGGATTGCAAACGGTGTGTTGTGCACTTCCATCATGATTTTATACTTTAACTTCGTGGATCGTTAGAACACAAAGTCCGGAGTTGACTCAAGTATTCCTTCTTCATCGATTCTTTCTTCCGCATAACACCTTCTTGTACTTTCTTCCTCATACGCATCGCCTCCGTGTCCGTAGCTTGAGCAAACTTTAACTTTATCGATTAAAGTTGGTTCTACTCAGATATTCGCCATCATCACGTGGGTCCTCGAGTCTTTATCTCTATCTCCATCCTTTGCAAGTCATACAAAATGGGCCTCTCAGATTGATAATATCGCACTCTGCATTCGCGATATGATCTTCTATTCATTGCGTCACTACCACGTTTGCTTTTCCAGGATGGTATTAGATGGTATGATCATAATCTTTCAATAGTTCAAGCCAACATCGCTATCGCATGTTGAGTTCCTTTTGAGTGAAGAAATATTTGAGACTTTTATGATCCGTAAAGATCTCCACTTTCTCCCCATACAAGTAATGCCTCCAAATTTTAAGTGCGAAGACAACAGCTACCAACTCTAAATCATGAGTAGGATAATTCCTCTCATATTATTTGAGTTGTCGAGAGGTATAGGCTATGACTTTCCCATGTTGCATGAGAACACATCCTAACCCTTTGCCTGAAGCATCACTGTAGATGACAAATCCCTCTCGAGCAGACGGTATTGCCGTAATAAAGTCTTGAAATAAGTCTTCTCTTGAGTTCTTGAAAACTCTTCTCACATTCCTCGTTCCAATCGAATTTTGTATCTTTCCGAGTCAGCTGAGATAATGGAGTAACGATTCGAGAAAACCCTTCTACGAATCTTCGATAATAACCAGCTAAGCCAAGAAAGCTACGTACTTCGGTCATTGATTTAGGTTGCTCCCAGCTTTGAATAGCTTCAATCTTTACTGGGTCAACAGATATTCCATGACTTGATACCACGTGCCCAAGGAATGCTACTTCCTCAAGCTAGAACTCGCATTTCTTCAACTTGGCATAAAGCTTCACGAAGCTTTTGAAGTATCAACCTCAAGTGTTGCTCATGATCATCACGGCTTTTGGAATAAATAAGGATGTCATCAATAAAGACGACCACAAAGTGATACAAATATTCCTTGAATACTCGGTTCATTATATCCATGAAGGCAGCAGGAGCATTAGTTAATCCAAAAGACATGACTAGAAATTCATAATGCCCGTACCGAGTTCTGAAAGCCATCTTTGGAATGTCATCGGTTCTAATCTTTAATTGGTGATATCCGGAACGAAGATCAATCTTTGAAAAAAATTTGGCGCCTTCTGGTTGGTCAAACAGTCATCAATGCGAGGCAATGGATATCTATTTTGATAGTGACATGGTTCAACTCCGATAATCAATACAAAGTCGCATACTCCCATCTTTCTTCTTCACGAATAGTAACAGAGCACCCCAAGGAGACGTCTTTAGGACGAATGAAACCGATGTCTAACAATTCCTGCAGTTGGGTCTTTAACTCCTCGAAGTTCAATAGAGCCATTCGATATGGGGCTTTGGAAATGGGTTTTCTCAAGGGTTCAAGGTCGATACAAAATTCAATTTCACGTTCGGGGTAGGCAAGAAGTTCTTCGGGGAATATGTCAGAAATTCATTAACAATAGAAATATCATTCAAAAGCGACGTATTTTGTTTAGATCTCGTGACATGAGCTAAGAAAGCTTGACATCCGTTTTTCAATAAACGAATAGCTTTATGGCTTGAGATGACAGTGATTGATTTTAATGGTTTGGTTGCTTGAATTCGCATAATAGGTTGGTTAGGAATATGAAAGCTAACAACCTTACGAAAACAATCAATTTTTGCATGATGAGTAGTGTGACGCCCCCAAAATAGGTATACGTCACCCATCTTGAGTCGCCAAATACATGGTACAAAAATACAAATACAACTTAATAATACAACTGTCGTGTAAAATACGACAAAACATAAACTAAGAGTTTTAATAAGAATATTGTCATCTAGATAATATCCACACTCAAACGAGTCCTCATTACATTTATTGTCACACTATTTAACAGGATAGTGAGGACTACTAATACTATCATCTGGATCGTCACTCCGTTCCCCGACTAGTCCCGGCTACGTTCTCATTTCCTGAAGAGAACAATGAAAGAAAGGGGTGAGCTCAACTAGCTCAGTAAGAAATATTATGACTAAGATAATGTAGAATAAATTATCATTAGTCTTCAACAATGTTAAACTGATAAAATATAACAAACATCAAGTTTAACTACAGCGGAACAAGCAATCCATTAAAAGAGTCAAGTAGAGAATAAAATCTACTATCTTTTATGATTTAAAAAGGTTTTTCATCCTTTTTATCACTGAGACTCATCTTAATAAATAATCCACATCATCCCTGCACTACGGCCAATGATATTCATTAGTATCATAACCACAAATTATCCATGCACTACGGGCCAAGGATATTCGTGTATTCATCAATGGTCATGATTATGCCAGCAACTGTCCATCAATGCACTACGGGCCAATGAGGACTTTTACCACATCATTTGTAACATTACGGTCATGATTATACCAATTAATCCCTCGTCATAATCATACCAAGTTCATCTATGCACAATAGGCCACAGATGACTTTGAACATAATATAAGCATGAGGATGATGAAAATGATATAAGAATCCAATAAGACAATTTTAAGAATTAATTTATCCAGAATTCAATAACTTCCAAATTGTCAACATGATACTGATTTGTAGAGTAAAATTCAAGAATGCTCAGAAGAATATTTCCATGAAAAGATACTGGATGAAGCGCAAATATCAAGAATATTCCACTAATTTCATGGAGTATAGAAGTCAAAGCTTTAACCAATTGAGTATAACAGAATATATGAAACTGTAAATGGATTTTCGCCCGTCATGCGGTAAACCACGTAGACAGATCATTTCCACAATTTAATAAGAAATGAATACGAAGGGTCATTCACCATGCATGTGGTAATCCACATAGACAGGTTATTCCAACATACTAATAAAGAATGGAATAACAGAGGAATTTACCATGCATGCGATAGAACACACAGACAGGTTATTCCAACAGAATAATAAATAATGAAACCAAGTCATACGTAAACGCACAGACAGGATATTCCAATAGAATAATAAAGAATGAAATAACAAAAGACTTCACCAGGCATGCGATAGACCGCACAG
The DNA here is from genome assembly GCA_020205615.1 of Panax quinquefolius. Taxonomy (NCBI): domain Eukaryota; kingdom Viridiplantae; phylum Streptophyta; class Magnoliopsida; order Apiales; family Araliaceae; genus Panax; species Panax quinquefolius. Next base: position 12,221,341 of record CM035152.1, read on the forward strand.
ACAGGTTATTCCAATAGAATAATAAATAATGGAACGTGTAATGCGTAATACGCATGCATGGAGATATTCCAAATGTAATAATAAAGAATGGAGTAATGAAGAATTTCACCGTGTATGCGGTACTTGCAAATTCAAAGTTATTCTAACATAATAATAAAGAATGGAATAATGTAAGAAATTACGCACGTGTATGCAGATTCAGATGTATATAAAAGTTATTCCAACATAATGACTAAGAATGGAATAATAGAAGAATTTCACCAAGTATAGGGTAGTTTTACAGATATATAAAGTTATTCCATTATTCCAATGTAATAATAAAGAATGGAATAATGAAGTTCTCTTCATGAATACGAAAAGAAATAATACCCCTTACCTTAGAAGAACTGGATATTGGAAAAGTGAGGTAGCGAATACTTTTCTTCTTTCTCTAGAGTTTCAAATTGAATTCGTAAGAAATAATGAAGGAATGAGCTTCTATTTATAGGAGAATGGACCTGAATAGTAACTAATTCATGAACAAATTCAAATTGATTTACTTTTAAAGCAGACTATCCATATTGATTTACTATGCAAAGATTAATAAATTATTCTAATAAAATAAAATCTTTTAAATAAAATATAATATATTCTATTTATAGTCTAATAAAACAAATAACTTTATAAAAGTATTCTCGCTTTTATATAAAAAGATTTTACTATGCAAAACACTATGCATAATAAAATATAATATATTCTAATTATTATCTAATAAAACAAATAACTTTATAAAAGTATTACATTTTTTATATAAAAAGATTTTACTATGCAAAATACTACGGTGCACTATGCAAACACTATACATAATAAAATATAATATATTCTAATTATTGTCTAATAAAACAAATAACTTTATAAAAGTATTACATTTTATATAAAAAGCTTTTCATTTTATTACATTAATAAACTAATAAAACAATATATATATATATATATATATATATAAACTTCCGTGACTTCATAAAAAGACACCTCAATATATTTAACAACATTTATCATCATTATTATAATTCACAATATTAATCGACTGTGTCGTTCCTGTGAAAGAAGGGCTTTCAAATAAGAATTTCTCCCTATTGGCGCCGCAATTAGGTGACCAAACCTCTCCTTGGCAGAACTTCTAGACATCGTTAATATTGTAAATAATAATATTAATAACTCTGTCATCTCAATTATTGATTTAATAATATATAAAATATCGACAATAATTGAATCAAATAACGTGAGATACTTGCAAAGAATTATCGTAGCAATAATTGAACAAAACCGAGTGACTTCTCACGTAAGCATCAATAATCAATACCGTGGTGCTACTATGCAACCACGCCAGACATCGTATTACTTTTACTATCGAAAGTAGTTCTACAGCTTTAACGATAAAACTTCCGTAGTTATTTTCATAAAAATATTTTTGTCGTTTTCTTAATCCGGCTAATAATTCCGTTATTGGGGTCCACTAATGATGTATTGCCGCACGGATATTCACCGACAAAAAGAATATTCCCCGACCAATCGAATATTATATAACAACTTGCATACATTTCAAAATTTATAAATATTACCCACAACTATAACATTATATCAAATTCATTCCATAATTTTGAAAAAATATTTTGAGAAATTTAAATCTTTATTTATAAAATCTGGGGTCTCACAATCTCCTCTCCTTATGAAATTTCGCCCTCGAAATTTACGTACGTACCTAATATGCCGAACAGATAAAGATACCTTGGCTTAATTTCAGATTCGAACTCTTGAGGTATAACCTTTGACTATTGAATACGATCATTCTTATCCAAGATTTTAACATGTATCTCCTCATACGTTAAATCTTCTGCTATCTCGTCTAGTTCTAATTTAATAATGTGGTTCAGGTCATCCACATATTTACGTAACATCGATATGTGAAAAACGTTATGAACACGCGACATACTTGGCGGTAAAACGAGTTTATAGGCCACAGTTCCTACTCCATCGAGGATTTCAAATAGACCAATAAAATCGAGGGTTGAGATTTCCTCTCTTCGTCGATTCTTGCTTCTAGAATAACGTCCTCTTGAACCTTCTTCTTCACATTCATCAGCTCTGAGTATGTAGCTTGAACGGCTTTAACTTTATCGATTAAAGTCGATTCTAATCATATATTCATTATCTTCACGTGGTTCCCTAGAGTATTTAACTCTATCTTCATCATTTGTAAGTTTACGAAATGGGTCTTTGTGTTAACAACATCGCACTCGTAAACGCATATGATCTTTTACTCAACGTGTCAGCTACCACGTTCGCTCTTCCACGATGATATTGAATGGTCGTAACCTTCAACAGCTCGAGCCATCGTCTTTGGCGCATTATACGTTCGTTTTGGTTGAAGAAATATTTAAGGGTTGAAGAAATGGGTTTTGTACTGGGGTTAATACAAAATTCGATTTCACGTTCTGGAGTAGGCTAAGAAGTCTTCAAGAATACGTCAGGAAATTTATTAGCAATAGAAATATCATTCAAAACTGTGACTCTCATCCAAGACTTGGATAACACATGTAATGAAGGTTTCTCCTAACGGAGTTTCAACAGATAAGTCAAAGTCTAATTTCTCAGGAGTCAAATTTAAACGTTGAGCACAAGGAAGAGAGATAAAAGAATGGGTAGAACCGGTATCTAATAAGGTATAGACTTCGCAAGAATTTATAATTAACTAACCCGTGCTAACTTCGTTCGGGTCACTTGCTTTTTTAGAAGTCACAAAAAACGTTCTTCCTGAAACCACCGACTTTATTTTGTCCGTATCCGCCTTTGGTGCCACCGTCCCAGCTGGACTTGACTTCAATATATTACAAAATCAAGCTAAATGTCCTTCTCTTCTTGAAATTTCCACTTCTATTATCTTGGCCATGATTACCACCGAAGTGGTTACCATTCTTGGCATGATAATTTTCCCCACGATGGTCATCATTGTTCCGATGACCGTTGTCACCGGTACGATTATTATCGTGTTTTTGGTCGTTACCTTTTGGTTGTGCTAACTCATTATCGTGCTCCAATAACTTAGCCCTATTCACAACATCTGAATATAAACAAAGTTTACGAGAAATGAGGTACTAACGTATATCGGGTTTTAAACCTCTTAGAAACATTCGCGTCATTCGCTCCTCATTATCGACCAAATGGGATGCAAACTGGGATAACTCCGCAAACTTAGCCATGTACTGCGATACGGTCATATTATTTTCTCCATTGCTTATCTAAACATTTTCAGATGCCATTTTCAAACACTGTCACAAAACAAGGGTTAATTGACATATCACATATTATCCCTATACTCTGACCGACTAATTAAATACCAAATAAACTTAGGTAGGTCATACTAACAAGGAATTCCCTGCCTCTCCCTCCTAGTTCTTGTCTCACATCTCGCATAGGATCATATCCCTAAGCTTTGATATTAACCGTGACGCCCCCAAAATAGGTATACATCACCCATCTTGAGTCGTCAGATACATGGTACAAAATTCAAATACAACTTAATTATACAACAGTCGTGTAAAATACGACAAAACATAAACTGAGAGTTTTAATATGAATATTGTCATCTAGACAATATCCACACTCAATACCAACTGTGATGCCCCCAAAATAGGTATATATCACCCATCTTGGGTCGCCAGATACAAGGTACTGAATACAAATACAACTTAATTATACAACAGTCGTGTAAAATACGACAAAACATAAACAGAGAGTTTTAATAAGAATATTGTCATCTAGACAATATCCACACTCAATGGAGTCCTCATTACATTTATTGTCACACTATTTAACAGAATAGTGAGGACTACTAATGCTATCATCTGGACCGTCACTCCGCTCCCCGACTAGTAGTCCATTACGTTCTCATTTCTCAAGAGAACAATGAAAGAAAGGGTGAGCTCAACTAGCCCAGTAAGAAATATTATGACTAAGATAATGCAGAATAAATTATCATTAGTCTTCAACAATGTTAAACTAATAAAATACAATAGACATCAAGTTTAACTGCAGCGGAATAAGCAATCAATTAAAAGAGTCAAGTAGAGAATAAAATCTACTATCTTTTATGATTTAAATGGTTTTTCATCACTTTTATCGCTGAGACTCAGCTTAATAAATAATCCATATCATCCCTGTACTACGGCCAAGGATATTCATTAGTATCACAACCACAAATTATCCATGCACTACGGGCCAAGGATATTCGTGTGTTCATCAATGGTCATGATCATGCCAACAACTGTCCATCAATGCACTACGGGCCAATGACGACTTTTACCACATCATTTGTAACATTACGGTCATGATTATATCGATTAATCCCTGGTCATAATCATACCAAGTCCATCTATGCACTACAGGCCACAGATGACTTTCAACATAATATAAACATGAGGATGATGATAATGATATAAGAATTCAATAAAAACAAGTTCAAGAATTAATTTATCTAGGAACTAATAACGTCCAAATTGTCAACATGATATTTATTTGTAGAGTAAAATTCAAGAATGCTCAGAAGAATATTTTCATGAAAAGATACTGGATGAAGCGCAAATATCAAGGACATTCCACCAATTTCATGGAGTATAGAAGTCAAAAATTTAACTAACTGAGTATAATAGAATATATGAAACTGCAAATAGATTTTAGCCCGCCATGCGGTAATTCACGTAGACAGATCATTTCCACAATTTAATAAGGAATGAATATAAAGGATCATTCACCATGCATGTGGTAATCCACATAGACAGGTTGTAAGACCCCAAATTATTAATAAATGAAATTTATTTTCCTCTATTTATTATTTTGAAATAGTAAGGGTTGATTTGATTAATGTGTATAGTTATGGGTAAAATAAGCAAATATTTCGAATAAGCAAGTGGTTATAAAATATTCATTATCATCGGGGAATATTCGTTTGGTCGTGGAATATTCGTACTATCGGGGAATATTCATACGACGGCGCAGTCTTTTATGGGCCCCATAACGGAAAGCGATTGGATGAAGAAAACGACAAATATAAGTTGTTTATAAATAAGCAGGCGTAGTTATTACAATTAATATTGTTGGAATACCGGTGGTTAAAAACACACTAATACGTCGTGTTGTTGAACGAAGAAGATGCAGTATTGCACCAATTATTGATTCTTACGTAAGAAGGCACTACTCAATAATTGTTACGAAGAATTACTATTCAAGATTTTATTTTATTGAATCAATAATTGTTGCATTGATATTTTATATTATCGTTGTTTCAATAAATTGGCATTACACAAGATTTTCCATTATCGAAGCAATAATTCATATTATCTCGAATAATATTATTAGATAACATTATTGGCAATGTCTAGAAAGTTACATCTACGGAGAGGTTTGGTCACCTAATGCTGCGGCCAAGAAGGAGAAATTCTTATTCGAAAGCCCTCTTTCCAGGAGCGGCTGGTCACAAGATCTTTGTGATTCTGTAATATTATTTATGAATATTTAATTATTGATTTATATGATGAGGAAAATATTGATTTTATGTGGATATAGATGGAGAAATTTTTAATGTGACAATTGTTGAAAATTAATATTTTATCTTTTTCTGATAAAATAATTCATTTAAATATATTATTTTAATAATATATTAACGGTGATATTTTTATAATGAATGTAGGATATATGAGTATATGAGGATGAAGAGTATTTTTGTGGCATTAAATGTTTAACACATATTTTGTGTGTTGGTGGACACAATTATTGACCGAAATTTGATTATAGCCTGTAAAATCGCCCGTTTGTGGATTTCGGTTAATTTTTGTTTGGAATTTGGAAAAACTTCCTTCTGTAAAGTTGTAGATATTGGAATTTCCTATGGAGAGTTGCAAGTTTCGAATTTTTCTGATAAAAGAGCTATTTATTATGAATTATTTAAGTTTCGAAGCTCCGAAATTATTGATTTTTGGAAGTTTTAATTATGTTTTTTAAGAAAAACGTTTTTCAAATGTTGGTGGCCATCTTTAATATGTGCTTGGTGGCTGAAATCAGATTTCAAAGTGGGCGTAGGAATGTGTTTTGTTAATATTAATATTATATTAAATTTTCTGCTTTGGTGTTCTAAGCATTTTCCTATAAATAGGGTGCTTAGGTTAGAATTGAAAATCACACCAGAAACTGAAGTTTTCTCTCTCTATATTTTTGAGCCTATTCTTGTGAGTATTTTGAGTATACTTTGAGTATTGCTATACGGTGCAAGTTCAAGTCATAACCTATATCCGGTGTTTCAACTAGAAGTATTGTCTTTCGAGGTAAGGGATGTTATTTTATTCGAAAATGATATTATTTCTTCAATATCATTATGCCGAAATATTGGTTGGAAATTTTTATCAAATTTGGAACTTTTTCATGACGGGGTTACTATTCATGAGTTACTATTCACGAGTTACTATTCATGAGTTACTATTCATGAGTTACTATTCACGAGTACTATTCACGAAGCATGATGATGTTTATTTGTGAAATTTCTATCTTTTGGTGTCGGAGTTACTATTCACGTATACAACACTATTCACGTATACGGTACTATTCACGAATACGGCACTATTCATCGAAAAATGAAAATTTTCCTTTTCGTCCAAAATATCTATTATGGATACTAGCTTTGATTGTATCCATGTTGTGATCATCCTTGAATTTTACTCCACTTTGATTACTTATGAAGTATTTTTGAACTTGGATTGTTTAAAATACGAATCCTTAATATTTGTTCTTTTGTTTCACTTGATTCGTTTCCTTTAAAATATTTTTCATCATCCTCAGTCTTAAATGATGATATTACTGAATATCTTTGGCCTGTAGTGCAAAGATGAATGATTTCTTGATGAATATCTTTGGCCAGTAGCAAAAAGATGAGCAGTGTTGAGATGAACATGATCAAATGATTAATATCTTTGGCCCGTAGTGCAAAGATGAACAAGTGTTTAGATGAACATGACCAACTGATGAATATCTTTGGCCTGTAGTGCAAAGATGAATATTTGATTCCAGATATATATTGATTGATGTTATAAGGATAAAAGATAGACGATGAAATTTTAAATTCATACATAGAAGATAGTAGTTTGCATTCTCTACTTAACTCTTCTAATGAATTATTATTTCGATGCCGAATATTGATTTAAAACTTGTTGTCTATTGTATTCTATTAGATTTTTTATTTGTTGAAGACTAACGATAATTTATTGTATATTATCTTAGTCATAATATTCTTTTTCGGGCTAGTTGAGCTCACCCTTTTCCTTTTTGTTCCATTTTTCTTCTCGTGATGCGAGAATATAGCGAAGTACTAGTCGGGGTATGGAATGAAGGTTCTAGAGAGAGTTGTTTAGTAGTCCTCACCATTTTTGTAAAATAATGTATCAATAATTATGATGGGGATTTATTTGCGTGTGGATATTGTCTAGATGGCAATATCTGTATTTAAACTCACAGTTTATATGTTGTAATAATAAAGTTGTAGTTATTTCTGTACCATGTATTTGGCGACTCAGAATGGGTTGGATGGAATGAACCTATTTTGGGGGCGTCACAGTTGGTATCAGAGCTTAGGGATATGATCTCTGGCGGAGATCGGGGAATAGAACTAGGAGGGGAGAGAGGAGTAAATCCTTCACTAGTGTGTCCTACCTAAGCTTATTTGTTAATTGGTTAGTATATAGGGATATTATGTGATATATTGATTTCCTTAATTAACCATTGTTTTATGACAGTATTTGAGAATGTCAATCGAGAATATTAACAAATGGAGTAAATGAGACCGTGGAGATGCCTCTGTACTTTACCAACGAGGAGAACGGCAACAGTCGGGCAATGTACCTCCCGTGAACAACACCCGAAAGCGAGATGATGAACGAGGGGATGTTTAGAAGCTTTTTGTAGTTCATGCAAAATTAGACGAGGGAGACTCGTGTTCAAAATACAGGAGGAAATGATAGCAATTCACGGGTGGTTACAGCCAAGCAGTTCAAAGAGTTGGGACCACCAGAATTCTGGGGAAAGCCGGATCCGATGAAGGCGGAGACGTGGGTCAAACAAATTATCAAGATATTCGATGTCTTGGGATGCACGGAGGAACAGAAAGTTCCATTCGCTACTTTTATATTCCATAACGAGGCGATTCTTGGTGGGAATCATGAAGCGTACTCCATCCACCGCACTCAAAGATGTCATGGGAGACGTTTGAGAAGCAGATTCAATGACAAGTACTTCTTCGAAAGTATTCGCTATATGAAGGAAGTGGAGTTTATTAGACCGGAGCGTAATAACATGACGGTCTCCCAAAGACGAGGCGAAGTTCGCGGAGTTATCCGAGTTTGTACCTCAATTGGTGGAGAATGAGGAACGATGACGCGGATGTTTCGAGAGGTTTGAAACCCAAGATACGTCAAGATCTCATTTCTCATAAATTTTCTCTATTCGATGATGTTGTCAACAAGGCTCGGTTGTTAGAGCGAGATAACGAAAGTACGTTCAACCGAGGGACCATAACCAGGATCATACCAAAGATAGCAGTCATCAGAATAACGATAACCAGCAGAGAAAGAAGAGTACGGACAAAGGCGGTAACCACTCTGGTGGTAATCGTGGCCATGAAAATAGAAGAAGCGAGTCGAGAGGAGATTTTAAAAAGAGGAGATTCAACAACGACCATGTGAAGACGTCAACACCAGTATCAACTGGTTCCAAGGGAGGAGAAAGACCACCGGTCGTATGTTACAAATGCGGGAAAGAGGAACATATCAGCCCAAACTGCCCACAACAGTTTAAGGTATGCTATAATTGTGGAAAAGAAGGACGTATCGCTCGAGATTGTACGGTATCGAAACCCGAATCCAAATGGGAATGGTGACTCAAAAGGATGTCCCGTAAAAGTCAAAGTCAACGGTTCTGGAAGAGCGTTTGTCGTGGCCGGTCAAAATGTGAGGAACCCGAACGAAGTTAATCAGGTTAGTTAATTATAAATTCTTGCGAAGTTTATACCTTACTAGATGGGTTCTACCCATTCTTTTATCTCTTGCTTGCGCTCAACGTTTGAACTTGACTACGGAGAAATTAGACTTTGACCTATTTATGGAGACTCCGTTAGGAGAAACTTTCATTACATCCGTTGTTTAGAAATCTTGCTTGATTCAGGTTGGCACTATCACATTACCTGTTAACCTTATTTCTATAGAGATATTTGCTTTTGATGTGATTTTAAGGTTAACTACTCATCATGCCGAAATTGATTACTTTCGTAAGGTTGTTAGTTTTCATATTCCTAAGCAACTTGTTATTCGAATTCAAGCAATCAAACCATTGTAGTCAAATATTTTCATATCAAGCCATGAGGTAATTCGTTTATTACGGATGTCAAGTTTTCTTAGTCCATGTTATGGATTTGAATAAAGACACGTCAGATTTGAATAATATTCCTGTTGTTATTGATTTTTCCTGACGTATATCTTGAAGAATTTCTTGGCTTACTCCCAAAGCCTGATATTAAATTTTGTATCGACTTTGAACCAGGTACAAAACTCATTTCTAAAATCTCATATCGAATGGCTCCTATTGAACTTCAGGAGTTAAAAATTCAACTATAGAATTTGGTACCTGAGCCTTTATCTGGTGACTTCCTTTGTAGAATGCATGAAGCCGACTCTCGTAGGGGACACCATATTCGATGCGATAGTAAACCGATAGGTGTCATTGTAACGTCTTTATCCAAGGTTGGGATATGAGTCACGATTGAGAACAACCTAAGTCGGTAATAGAAAATACGTAGCTTTCTTGGCTTAGTTGGTTATTATCGAGATTCGTTGAAGGATATTCTCGAATCGCTATTCCATTAACGCATGGTGACTCGTAGAGATACAAAATTCGAATGGAGCAAGGAATGTGGGAAGAGCTTCAAGAACTCAAGAGGAGACTCATTTCAAAGACATGTTTCGACAATGCCATCCCGAAAAGTTTAACGTGGTAGCCGACGTGTTGAGTAGAAGATCGTATACAAGCACGAGTACGATATTGTCAAAGACTCATTTCAGATAATTTACAAATAATAGAGATGGAGATGAAAACTCTAGGTACCCACGTGATGATATACGATTATAATCAACTTTAATCGATAAAGTTAAAGTTATTCAAGCTACACACGGAGTGATGAATTTGAAGAAGGAGGTGCAAGAAGTTGTTATTTCAAAAGTGAGAATCGGTGAGGTGAGGAAAGCTCAAACCTTCGATTTATTAATCCATTAGAAATTCTCGATCGAATAGGAAGCGTGGCCTATAGACTTTTTCGCCAAGTATGACGCGTGTTCATAACATTTTTCACGTATCGATGTTACGTAAATATGTGGACGACCCGAACCACGTCATTGAGTTAGAACTGGACGAGATAGCCGAAGACTTAACGTACGAGGTGGTACCTATCAAGATCTTGGATAGGAAAGAACATGTCTTATGTACCAAGGTTATACCACAAGTTAAAGTTTTGTGGAGAAACCATGCTATTGAGGAAATGACCTGGGAGTTGAAAACGGAAATAAAAGCGAGGTATTCTCATCTTTTCGAAACAACAGATACGTTCGTCAATTTCGAGGACGAAATTTCATAAAGAGGGGAGGTTGTAAGACCCCAAATTATTAATAAATGAAATTTATTTTCCTCTATTTATTATTTTGAAATAGTAAGGGTTGATTTGATTAATGTGGATAGTTATGGGTAAAATACGCAAATATTTGAATAAGCAAGTGGTTATAAAATATTCATTATCGCTTGAGGGAATATTCGTTTGGTCGTGGAATATTCATCTGATCGAGGGGAATATTCGCACGACGGTAGCTTGATCTTTTGTGGGCCCCATAACTGAAAGCGATTGGATGAAGAAAACGACAAATATAAGTTATTTATAAATAATGGCGTAGTTATTCATCTAATTATCTTGTTGGAATACCCGGTGGTTAAAACACACTAATACGTGTTGTTGAACAGTAGCACACGGTATTGCACCAATTATTGATTCTTACGTAAGAAGGCACTATTCAATAATTGTTACAGTAATTACTATTCAGTATTTTATTTTATTAATTTAATAATTGTTGCATTGATATTTTATATTACTGTTGTTTCAATAAATTGTCATTGCACAGTATTTTCCATTATCGAAGTAATAATTCATATTATCTGAATAATATTATTAGATAACATTATTGGCAATGTCTAGAAAGTTCTGTTCTAAGGAGAGGTTTGGCCACCTAATCATGCATGAAGAAGAGAAATTCTTATCGAAAGCCCCCTCTTTCCAGGAACTACTGGTCACAAGATGTGATTCTCGTAATATTATTTGTGAATAATTAATTATTGATTTATATGATGAGGAAAATATTGATTTTATGTGGATATAGATGGAGAAAATTTTTAATGTGACAATTGTTGAAAATTAATATTTTATCTTTTTCTGATAAAATAATTCATTTAAATATATTATTTTAATAATATATTAACGGTGATATTTTTATAATGAATGTGGGATATATGAGTATATGAGGATGAAGAGTATTTTGTGGTATTAAATGTTTAACACATATTTTTGTGTTGGTGGACACAATTATTGATAGAAATTTGATTATAACTTTGTAAAATCGCCTTGGTTTGTGGATTTCGGTTAATTTTTGTTTGGAATTTGGAAAAACTTCCTTCTGCAAAGTTGTAGATAATGGAATTTCCTATGGAAAGTTGCGAGTTTCGAATTTTTCTGATAAAAGAGCTATTTATTATGAATTATTTAAGTTCCGAAGCTCCGAAATTATTGATTTTTGGAAGTTTTAATTATGTTTTTTAAGAAAAACGTTTTTCAAATGTTGGTGGCCATCTTTAACATGTGCTTGGTGGCTGAAATAAGATTTCAAAGTGGGCGTAGGAATGTGTTTTGTAAATATTAATATTATATTAAATTTTCTGCTTTGATGTTCTTAGCATTTTCCTATAAATAGGGTGCTTAGGTTAGAATTGAAAATCACACCAGAAACTGAAGTTTTCTCTCTCTATATTTCGAGCGTATTCTTGTGAGTATTTTGAGTATACTTTGAGTATTGCTATACGGTGCAAGTTCAAGTCATAGCCTATATCCGGTGTTTCAACTAAATCTTGTCTTTCGAGGTAAGGGATGTTATTTTATTCGAAAATGATATTATTTCTTCAATATCATTATGCCGAAATATTGGTTGGAAATTTTTATCAAATTTGGAACTTTTTCATGACGGGGTTATTATTCATGAGTTACTATTCACGAGTTACTATTCATGAGTTACTATTCACGAGTTACTATTCACGAGTACTATTCACGAAGCATGATGATGTTTTTTTGTGAAATTTCTATCTTTTGGTGTCGGAGTTACTATTCACGTATACAACACTATTCACGTATACGGTACTATTCACGAATACGGCACTATTCATCGAAAAATGAAAATTTTCCTTTTCGTCCAAAATATCTATTATGGATACTAGCTTTGATTGTATTCATGTTGTGATCATTCTTGAATTTTACTCCACTCTGATTACTTATGAAGTATTTTAGAACTTGGATTGTTTAAAATACGAATCCTTAATATTTGTTCTTTTGTTTCACTTGATTCGTTTCCTTTAAAATATTTTTCATCATCCTCAGTCCTAAATGATGATATTTATGAATATCTTTGGCACAGTAGTGCAAAGATGAATGATTTCTTGATGAATATCTTTTGCCCGTAGTGCAAAGATGAGCAGTGTTGAGATGAACATAACAATCGATTAATATCTTTGGCTCAGTAGTGCAAAAGATGAGCAGTGTTTAGATGAACATGACTAATGATGAATATCTTTGGCACGTAGTGCAAAGATGAATATTTGATTCCAGATATATATTGATTGATGTTTCAGGATAAAAGATAGACGATGAAATTTTAAATTCATACATGAAGATAGTAGTTTGCATTCTCTACTTAACTCTTCTAATGAATTATTATTTCATTGCGAATATTGATTTAAAACTTGTTGTCTATTGTGATTCTATTAGATTTTTTCATTTGTTGAAGAATAACGATAATTTGTCAGTATATTATCTTAGTCATAATATTCTTTATTGGGCTAGTTGAGCTCACCCTTTTCCTTTTTGTTCCATTTTTCTTCTCGGGATGCGAGAATATAAATGCGAGTACTTAGTCGGGGTATGGAATGAAGGTTCTAGAGAGAGTTGTTTAGTAGTCCTCACCATTTTTGTAAAATAATGTATCAATAATTATGATGGGGATTTATTTGCGTGTGGATATTATCAGATGGCAATATACGTATTTAAACTCACGGTTTATATGTTGTAATAATAAAGTTGTAGTTATTTCGCATCATGTATTTGGCGACTCGAGAATGGGTTGGATGGAATGAACCTATTTTGGGGGCGTCGCGGTTGGTATCGAGCTTAGGATATGATCTCTGGCGGAGATCGGGGAATAGAACTAGGAGGGAGAGAGAGGTAAATCCTTCGCTAAAGTGTGTCCTACCCAAGCTTATTTGTTAATTGGTTAAGTATATCGGGATATTATGTGATATATTGATTTCCTTAATTAACCATTGTTTTATACAAGATTTGAGAATGTCGATCGAGAATATTAATGATGGAGTAAATGAGACCGTGGAGATGCCTCTGTATTTTACCAACGAGGAGAACGTGCAACAGTGGCAATGTACCTCCCGTGAACAACACCACCGAAAGCGAGATGATGAACGAGGGGATGTTTAGAAGCTTTTTGCGAGTTCATGCAAAATCGCACGACGAGAGACTCGTGTTCAAAATACTGGAGGAAATGATAGCAATTCACGGGTGGTCACAACCAAGCGAGTTCAAAGAGTTGGGACCACAGTAACTGGGAAAGCCGGATCCGATGAAGGCGGAGACGTGGGTCAAACAAATTACCAAGATATTCGATGTTTGATGGATGCGGAGGAGCAGAAAGTTCCATTCGCTACTTTTATGTTAAGTAATGAGCGCAGACATTGGTGGGAATCGTGAAGCGTACTCCATCCAGTGCACTCAAAGATGTCGTGTGAGACGTTTTAAAGCAGATTCAATGACAAGTACTTCCACGAAAGTATTCATCATATGAAGAAAGTGGAGTTTATTAGACCGAGCAGAATAACATGGCGGTGTCCCAAAGACGAGGCGAAGTTCGCGGAGTTATCCGAGTTTGCACCTCATTTGGTAGAGAATGAGGAACGATGACGCGGATGTTTCGAGAGGTTTGAAACCCAGATACGCCAAGATCTCATTTCTCATAAATTTCTCTCTATTCGGATGTTGTCAGCAGGGCTCGGTTGTTAGAAGCGAGATAACGAAATACGTTCAACCGAGGGACCATAACCGAGGATCATACCAAGATAGCGGTCATCGTAATAACGATAACCGGCGGAGAAAGAAGAATACGGACAAAGGCGGTAACCACTCTGGTGGTAATCGTGGCCATGAAAATAGAAGAAGCGAGTCTGGGAGGAGATTTTAAAAGAGGAGATTCAACAACGACCATGTGAAGACGTCAAGCACTAGTAGCAATCGGTTCCAAGGAGGAGAAAGACTACCGGTCGTATGTTACAAATGCAGGAAGAGGGATGATATCACCAAACCGCCTACAACAGCTTTAAGGTATGCTATAATTGTGGAAAAGAAGGACGTACGCTTCGAGAGTTATGCGGTATCGAAACCCGATCCAATGGAATGGTGACTCAAAAGGATGTCCCGAAAAGTCAAAGTCAACGATTCACGGAAGAGCGTTTGTCGTGTAGGTCAAATTAAAATACGAGGAACCCGAACGAAGTTAAGCAGGTTAGTTAATTATAAATTCTTGCGAAGTTTATACCTTTACTAGATCTTGGGGTTCTACCCATTCTTTTATCTCTCTTGCTTGCGCTCAACGTTTGAACTTGACTACGGAGAAATTAGACTTTGACCTATTTATGGAGACTCCGTTAGGAGAAACTTTCATTACATCCGTTGTTTAGAAATCTTGCTTGATTCAGGTTGGCACTATCACATTACCTGTTAACCTTATTTCTATAGAGATATTTACTTTTGATGTGATTTTAAGGTTAACTACTCATCATGCCTAAATTGATTACTTTCGTAAGGTTGTTAGTTTTCATATTCCTAAACAACCTGTTATTCGAATTCAAGCAATCAAACCATTGTAGTCAAATATTTTCATATCAAGCCATGAGGTCATTCGTTTATTACGGATGTCAAGTTTTCTTAGTCCATGTTATAGATTTGAATAAAGACACGTCAGATTTGAATAATATTCCTGTTGTTATTGATTTTTCCTAACGTATTTCCTGAAGAATTTCTTGGCTTACTCCCAAAGCCTGATATTAAATTTTTTATCGACTTTTAACCAGGTACAAAACTCATTTCTAAAATCTCATATCGAATGGCTCCTATTAAACTTCAGGAGTTAAAAATTCAACTATAGAATTTAGTACCTGAGCCTTTATCTGGTGACTTCCTTTGTGGAATGCGCTGAAGCGACGACTCTCCGTAGGGGACACCATATTCGATGCGATAGTAAAGCGATAGGTGTCATTGTAACGTCTTATCCAAGGTTGGGATATGAGTCACGATTGAGAACAACCTTAGTCGGTAATCGAAATACGTAGCTTTCTAGGCTTAGTTGGTTATTATCGGAGATTCGTTGAAGGATATTCTTGAATCGCTATTCCATTAATGCAGCTGACTCGTAGAGATACAAAATTCGAATGGAGCAAGGAATGTGGGAAGAGCTTCGAAGAACTCAAGAGGAGACTCATTTCAGCACATGTTCTGACAATGCCATCATGGAAAAGCAAATGTGGTAGCTGACGTGTTGAGTAGAAGATCGTATACAAGTACGAGTACGATATTGTCAAAGACTCATTTCGTATAATTTACAAATAATAGAGATGGAGATGAAAACTCTAGGTACCCACGTGATGATATACGATTATAATCAACTTTAATTGATAAAGTTAAAGCTGTTCAAGCTACACACCGGAGCTGATGAATTTGAAGAAGGAGGTGCAAGAAGTTGTTATTTCAAAAGTGAGAATCGGTGAGGTGAGGAAAGCTCAAACCTTCGATTTATTAATCCATTTGAAATTCTCGATCGAATAGGAACTGTGGCCTATAGACTCGTTTTACCGCCAAGTATGACGTGTGTTCATAACTTTTTTCACGTATCGATGTTACATAAATAATAAAGAATGGAATAAAAGAAGTTTTTTTCATGAATACGAAAGAAATAATACCCCTTACCTTTAAAGAAACTGGATATAGGAGTAGTGAAATAACAGAATACTTTTCTTCTTTCTTTCTATAGTTTCTCTCTCTAGAGTTTCAGTGAATTCGTAAGAAATAATGAAGGAATGAGCTTCTATTTATAGGAGAATGGACTGAATAGTAACTAATTCATGAACGATCCAGATTGATTTACTTTTAAACGGACGGTCCATATTGATTTACTATGCAATATAAATAAAATATTCTAATAAAACAAAATCTTTTAAATAAAATATAATATATTCTATTTATAGTCTAATAAAACAAATAACTTTATAAAAGTATTCTATTTTATATGAAAAGATTTTACTATGCAAAATACTATGCAGTACCATACAAACACTATATCGTAATAAAATATAATATATTCTATTTATAGTCTAATAAAACAAATAACTTTATAAAAGTATTCTATTTTATATTAAAAGATTTTACTATGCAAAATACTATGGAAGTACTATGCAAACACTATGCATAATAAAATAGTGTTTCAGATAATAAAATATAATATATTCTAATTATTGTCTAATAAAATAAATAACTTTATAAAAGTATTTCGCATTTTTATATAAAAAAGATTTTACTATGCAAAACACTATGTATAATAAAATATAATATATTCTATTTATAAATGAATAAAATAAATAACTTTATTAAAGTATTACATTTTATATAAAAAGCTTTTTCCTGTTTAATTACATTAATAATACTACTAAAACAAAATTTATAAATATAATATATATATAAACTTCGTGACTTCATAAAAAGACACCTCAATATATTTAACAACATTTATCATCATTATTATAATTCACAATTTTAATCGACTGTGTCGTTCCTGTGAAAGAGGGGCTTTCCAATAAGGATTTTTCCTATCGACGTGCAATTAGGTGACCAAACCTCTCCTCGATGTAACTTCAGACATCGTTAATATTGCAAATAATAATATTAATAACCCCATCATCTCAATTATTAATTTAATAATATATAAAATATTGACAATAATTGAATTAAATAACGTGAGATACTATGCAACAATTACTGTAGCAATAATTGAATAAAACTGAGTGACTTCTTACGTAAGAATCAATAATCAATACCGTGTGCTACTATGCAACCACGCGTATTACTGTACTTTTACTACCTAGTAGTTCAACAGTATTAACGGTAAAACTTCCGTCGTTATTTTCATAAAAATATTTTTGTCGGTTTTTCAATCCAACAATAATTCCGTTATGAGGTCCACCAATGATTGCGCCATTGTACGAATATTCCCTGCTAAAACGAATATTCTCCGACCAATCGAATATAATACAACAACTTGCATACTTTGCAAAATTTATAAATACTACCCACAACTATAACATTATCTCAAATCCACACCATAATATTTAAAAAAATATTTCAATAAAATTAAATCTTTATTCGTAAAATTTGGGATTTTACAATCTCCCCTCCTTATGAAATTTCGCCCTCGAAATTTACGTGACGCATACTGGTATCTTAGAGCACGGATGAGGACACTTCACGATTCTAACTCTTGAGGTATAACCTTTAAGCGTAGAATATATTCTAGGATTTTAACATGTACATTTTTATACGTTAAATTATCCGCTATCTCGTCCGGTTCTAAATCAATAATGTGGTTCGGGTTGTCCACATATTTACGTAACATCAATACGTGATAAACGTTATGAACACGCAACATATTTGGCGGTAAAATGAGTCTATAGGCCACAGTTCCTACTCGATCGAGGATTTCAAATGGGCCAATTAAAATCGAGGGTTGAGATTTCCTCTCTTCATCGATTCTTGCTTATAGAATAACGCCCTCTTGAACCTTCTTCTTCACATTCATCAACTCTGAGTATGTAGCTTGAGCGACTTTAACTTTATCGATTAAAGTCGATTCTACTCGTATATTCGTTATCTTCACGTGGGTCCCTAGAGTCTTTAACTCTATCTTCATCATTTGTAAGTTATACAAAATGGGTCTTTGTGTTAACAACGTCACACTCATAACCGCATATGATCTTCTACTCATCGCTTCAGCTACCACGTTCGCTTTTCCACGATGGTATTGAATGGTACGATCGTAATCTTCAACAGCTCGAGCCACCGTCTTTGGCGCATTATATGTTCATTTTGGTTGAAGAAATATTTAAGGGTTGAAGAAATGGGATTTTGTCTTTGGGGTCGAGACAAAATTCGATTTCACGCCTCGGGGTAGGCAAGAAGTCTTGAGAATACGTCGGGAAATTTATTAACAATAGAAATATCATTTAAAACTGTGACCCTCATCCAAGACTTGGATAGCACGTCACATTGATACCTATCAACTTGCCACCGTTATTCACGATGTCTCCTATGGAAAGTCTGGCTTCGGTGCATTCCACACAAGGAAGTCAACAACGAAAGGATCGGGGCTCTTTACTTATGGCTTGATATAATAGTGATTGACTTTAGTGGTTTGGTTGCTTGAATTCGCATAACAGGCTGGTTAATAATATGAAAGCTAACAACCTTACGAAAAGCATGATGAGTAGTTAACCAATTGATTCCTAAAATCACATCAAAGGCAAATATTTTCAAAGAGATAAGATCGACAGGTAACGTGAAAGTGTCGATTTGAATTAAACAAGATTTATAAACAATGGATGTAACGAAGGTTTCTACTAACGAAGTTTCAACCAATAAGTCAAAGTCTAAATTCTTTGGGGTCAAATTTAAACGTTGAGCGTAAGCAAGAGAGATAAAAGAATGGGTAGAACCGGTATCTAACAAGGTATAGAATTTGCAAAAATTTATAATTAACTAACCCGTGCTAACTTCGTTCGGGTTACTCGCTTTTTGAGAAGTCACAAAAAACGCTCTTCCTGAAACCACCGACTTTGTTTTGTCTATATCTGCCTTTGGTGCCATCGTCCCAGCTGGACTTGACTTCACTATACGATAAAATCAAGCTAAATGACCTTCTCTTCTTGAAATTTCCACTTCTACTATCTTGGCCATGATTACCACCGAAGTGGTTACCATTCTTGGCATGATAATTTACCCCACAATAGTCATCATTGTTCCGATGGCTGTTGCCACTGGTACGATTACTATCGTTTTGTTGGTCGTTACCTTTTGGTTGTGCTAACTCATTATAGCTCTCCAATAACTGAGCCCTATTCACAACATCTGAATATAAACAAAGTTTAGGAGAAATGAGGTATTGAAGTATATCGGGTTTCAAACCTCTTAGAAACATTCGCGCCATTCGCTCCTCATTATCGACCAAATGGGATGCAAACCGAGATAACTTCGCAAACTTAACATCGTACTGCGATATGGTCATATTATTTTGCTCCATTGCTTATCTCAACATTTTCATATGCCATTTTCAAACACTTTCACAAAACAAGGGTTAATTGACATATCACATATTATCCCTATACTCTGACCGACCAATTAAATACCAAATAAACTTAGGTAGGTCATATTAGCGAAGGAATTCACCGTCTCTCCCCTCCTAGTTCTTATCTCACATCTCAACCAGGGATCATATCCTGATAAGTGGGTTTTGTACCTACTTATTGAATACCAATTCACGCGAACTATGCTCATCTCAAGTACATTTTAGGGTGTTTTTAGTTGCATTTCATGTTATTTTGCATTGCATGTACTTAAAACTCCTTTTGGTGAAAAAGTGTAGGAAATGGCCTAATTTGGTGGTATTAATGACTTGAGGCTAATGGATGCATGGCGTGAAGATCTAGTGGAGCAAGGAAACCAAGCATGACAAGGATGAACAACATAACAATTCAAGATGTCGTTGAACAACAATGCGTAACTAGACTCGAAAAGCAAAAGCGAGTCTAGATCGCAAGTCGCTTGATCATGTGACGAATAAGCTTCAGGATGCGTGCCCACGCGAGCACCGACTGGACAGACATTGCACAATGCAAGTCGCACGCCCGCCATGTGAAACACATCGAGGAGGGCCTGCGGCATGCATGCGATGCCGAGAGCTAACGAACGGTTTTATTTTAACTTTTAATTAAAAGGGTTGTACTTTAGAAAAAATGATGACTGACTGGAGTCAGACATATCATTCATTAATTTTTACGTATTTTTATATTGGGAACTAGGGTTTATACTCTGAGGGAGATTCCAACGTAGAATGAAGTCTAAACTCTATCTTTTCTAATTCTTCATTGGATTTCTAATCATTATGGATAACTCTTGTTATTTTGCTGGATTTAGATGACGATTTGAACGTTAATATTGGATTATAATCAGCAATTGGGTTTGATCATTTCTATCCCTTCATCTATCAATTGTTTGCTTATTAGCCATGTTTAGCTTGATCCCATAATGGCTTTTGGTTCAGTCATGAACTAAACTCCATTATGGGATTCTAACGGATTTTAATATGTAGTTTGGTTGCATGCTTGATTGTTGGGGCTGTTTTACACATCATGTGTGATTTCTATTATGATTATTTTGCATGTATGAATGCTTGATCACCATTCATTTTTAGTACTTGTATGGAATTGACAATGAACATGCGAGTATGGAAATTTTTAAATAAAAAGGAATTTCCTTTATTTATTATTTTGAAATAGTAAGGGTTGATTTGATTAATGTGGATAGTTATAGGGTTAAATACGCAAATATTTCAAAATAAGCAAGTGGTTATAAAATATTCATTATCGCTTGGGAATATTCGTTTGGTCGTGGAATATTCAGATCGCTTTGGGAATATTCGCATTTGATACTGACAAGCAAACCATGTGTGGCCCCATAACGGAAAGTTTATTGGATGAAGAAAACGACAAATATAAGTTGTTTTTAAATAACTACGTAGTTGTTACCAAGTATCATATTGAATACCCGGTGGTTAAAACACACTAATACGCGCATTGTCAAACAAGAAGACACCAGATTGCACCAATTATTGATTCTTACGTAAGAAGGCACTACTCAATAATGGTTACAAAGAATTATCGCTCAAAGATTTTATCGAGTTAATAATTGTCGCATTGATATTTTATATTGTCGTTGTTTCAATAATTGTCATTACACAAGATTTTTCATTATCAAGCAATAATTCATATTATCCTAATAATATTATTAGATAACATTATTGGCAATGTCTAGAAAGTTCGCCTCAAGGAGAGGTTTGGTCACCTAATCATGCCGCCAAGAAGAAGAAATTTTATCGAAAGCCCCCTCTTCCCTGAACCGCCTCGGTCACAATATGTGATTTCGTAATATTATTTGTGAATAATTAATTATTGATTTATATGATGAGGAAAATATTGATTTTATGTGGATATAGATGGAGAAAATTTTTAAAATGACAATTGTTGAAAATTAAAATTTTATCTTTTTCTCGATAAAATAATTCATTTAAATATATTATTATTTTAATAATATATAATAATGGTGATATTTTTACAACGAATGTGGGATATATGAGTATACGAGGAGGAAGAGTATTTTTGTTGCAATAAATGTTTAAAACATGTTAAACATGCTCATGCGGACCCCATTTATCGATCAAATTTGATTATATTGTAAAATCGCCTCGCTTGTGGATTTTTGGCCAATTTCTATTTGGAATTTGGAAAAACTTTCTTCGCAAAGTTGTAGAGAATTGAATTTCCTATAAAAAACTCGCGAGATTCGAATTTTCTGATGAAAGGGCTATTTATTATGAATTATTGAAGTTCAAGTTCAAATAATTGATTTTTGGGAGTTTTAAATATTTTTTTTAAGAAAAACGTTTTTTGTTGTAATTGAGTGAAGGCTCACATGTGTTATAAATGATCTGAAATCAGATTTCTAAGGTGGGCTTGAATATTTTTAATAAAATATTATTATTTTATTAAATTTTTTCGCTTTTGTGTTCTAAAGATTTTCCTATAAATAGGTGCTTAGGTTAGAATTGAAAATCACACCGTAAAATCAAGTTTTCTCTCTATATTATCGAGTTTATTCTTGTGAGTATTTTGAGTATACTTTGAGTATTGCTAGAGACGGCAAGTTCCCTTCAAAGACTATACCCTATATCCTTGTGATTCTAGCTGTAAGTACTCGATCTTTCGAGGTAGTGGATATTATTTTTTTCAGAATGATATTATTTCTTCAATATCATTATGTCGAAATGTTGATCCAAGTTTTTATCAAATTTGGAACTTTTTCATGTTCTGGGTTACTATTCATGGGTTACTATTCATAGTTACTATTCATGAAGTTACTATTCACGAAGTTACTATTCATGAAGTTACTATTCACGAAGTTACTATTCCTTAGTACTATTCATGAAGCGTGAAGATGTTTTTTTGTGGAATTTCTATCTTTTGGTGTTTGAGTTATTATTCACGATATTAAGACTATTCACGATACTCAAGACTATTCACGATACTGCAGACTATTCAATTTAAAAATAAAATTTCTTCTTTTCGTCTAAAATATCTATTCGGATACTAACTCGATCAGATCCATGTTTTGATCATTCTGAATTTTACACCACTATGATTATTTTTGAGGTATTTTTGACGTGGATAAAACCAAGTACTAATCCTTAATCCTTAATCCTTGTCATTTTGTTTCATCGGATTCGCTTTTTTAAAAAAATATTTTTCATCATCCTCGCCTTAAATGATGATATTATGGAATATCTTGGCCCAGTAGAAAAAGATGAATGATTTTCTTAAGAATATCTTTGGCCTCAGAGTGCAAAAGATGAATGATTTTCAAGAATATCTTTCGCCCCAGTAGCAAAGATGAACAGTGTTTAAATGAATATGACTAATCGATGAATATCTTTCGCCTCAGAAAGTAAAAAGATGAATATTTGATTCCGTATGTATATCGATTGATGTTACAGGATAAAAGATAGACGATGAACTTTTAAATTCATACATGTAAGATAGTAGTTTGCATTCTCTACTTAACTCTTCTAATGAATTATTATTTCACCATAATATTGATTTAAAATTTGTTGTCTATCAGATTCTATTATATTTTTTCCTCGTGAAGACTAACGATAATTTGTCAGATATTATCTTAGTCATATATATTTTTATCGAGCTAGTTGAGCTCACCCTTTTCCTTTTTGTTCCATTTTTCTCGTGGAGGCTAGAATATAGCGAAAGTATTTAGCCTGGGGGTATGGAATGAAGGTTTTAGAAAGGATTGTTTAGTAGTCCTCACCATTTTTGTAAAATAATGTATCAATAAATGTGATGAGGATTTATTTGAGTATAGATATTGTCTGTAAGATAATATTTGTATTCAAACTCACCTTTTTATCGTTGTAATAATAAAGTTGTAGTTGTTTCGCACTCACGTACGACAACTCGTAATAGGTGATGTATACCTATTTTGGGGGCGCCACAGCTTGGTATCGTAGCTTAGGATATGATCTCAATGAGATCGGGAATAGAACCAGAGGGGGGAGAGACGAGTAAATCCTTCGCTAAAGGTGTCCTACCTAAGCTTATTTGTTAGTTGGTCAAGATATAGGATATTATGTGATATATTGATTTCTTAATTAACCCTTGTTTTACGATGAAGATTTGAGAATGTCGATCGAGAATATTAACAATGGAAATGAGACCGTGGAGACGCCTCAGACTCACCAACGAGGAGAACGCGGCAACAGTCGGGCAATGTTCCTCCCCGTGAACAACACCATCGAAAGCGATGATGAACGAGGGATGTTTAGAAGTTTTTTTGTAGCTCATGCAAAATCGCATTTAGGAGACTCGTGTTCAAAATACAGAGGAAATGATAGCAATTACACAAGTTGTCACAACCAAAGCTTCAAAGAGTCGGGACCACCGTAATTTAAGGGAAAGCCGATCCGATCACGGCATGAAACACGGGTCAAACAAATTACCAAGATATTCGATGTCTGGGATGCACGGAGGAACAGAAGGTTCCATTCGCCACCTTTATGTTCCGTGGCGAGGCAGATCATCGGTGGGAGTCTCGTGAGTTGCACTCCATCCAAACCGCACTCAAAGATGTCTTGGGAGACGCTTTCAGAAGCTATTTAATGACAAATACTTTCCCGAAAGTGTTCGCTATACGAAGGAAGTGGAGTTCATCGATTGAACAAAACAAACGACGATTTGTCTCAAAGACGAGGCAAAGTTTGCAGAGTTATCCGTGTTTCAGACCTCATTTGGTGGAGAATGAGGAACGATGACGCGGATGTTTCTTAGAGGTTTGAAACCCCAAGATACGCCAAGATCTCATTTCTCATAAATTTTTCTTTATTCAGATGTTGTAAAATGTGGCTCAATTATTAGAGCGAGATAACGAGTACGGCCAACCGAGGGACCACAAACCAGATCGATCGTAGAGAAAGCAGCCAATGTAATAATGATAACCATGAGAAAGAAACAGACGGACAAAAATGGTAACCACTCCGTGGTAATCATGGCCATGAAAAAATAAGAAGCGAGTCAGAGGAGATTTTAAAAGAGGAGATTTAACAACTAACTATGTGAAGATGACAAAGGCGCAAGCAAAGAATCGGTTCTAAGGGAGGAGAACCACCACGGCCATATGCTACAAATGCGAAAAGAGGGACATATCACCAAACCGCCCACAACAGCTCAAGGTATGCTATAATTGTGGGAAAGGAAGGACATATCGCCGAGATCAGACAAAGAATAAACCTAGTTCAATGGGGACGTGACTCAAAAGATCGTCCCGTAAAAGTCAAAGTCAACGATTCCGGAAGAGCGCTTTGTCAGGATCGGTCATAATGCGAGGAACCCAAACGAGGTGATCACGGTAAGCTATTTATAAATTCTCGCTAAGTTTATACCTTACTTGATACCGGCATACCCATTCATTTATCTCTCCGCATGTGCTCAACGCTTAAACTCGACCGAGAAATTTAGATTTTGACCTATCTCGTGGAAACTCCGTTAGAGAAACTTTCATCACATCCATCGCTTATAAATCTTGTTTGATTCAAGTTGGCACCATTACCTTACCGCCTGACCTTTATCTCTTTAAAGATACTTGCTTTTGATGTGATTTTAGGATTGATTCGTTAACTACTCATCATGCCAAAATTGATTGTTTTCGTAAGGTGTTAGTTTTCATATTCCTAACCAACCGTTGTATTTAATTCAAGCAACTAAACCATTAAAATCAATCACCATCATATCTAATCATAAAGCTATTCGCTTATTAAAAAACGGATGTCAAGCTTTCTTAGCCCATGTTATGGATTTGAATAAAGACACGCCAAATTTGAATAATATTCCCGTTGTTATCGATTTTCCCGACGATTTTCAAGAACTTCCTGGCCTACCCCGTAACGTGAAGTCAATTCTTTATCGATCTTGAACCCGCACAAAGCCCATTTCTAAAACCCCATATCGAATGGCTCCTATTGAACTTCAGAGTTAAAGGTCCAACTATGTGAATTGTTGGACATCGGCTTCATTGGCCCCAAGACATCTCCTCGGGGTGCTCCCTGCTTTATTTGTAAAGAAGAAAGACGAGTATGCGATTTTGATCGACTATCGGAATCGAACCATGTCACCATCAAGAATAGGTATCCTCTACCTCAGATTGATGACTTGTTCGACCAACCAGTAAGGGCACACAATTTTTCAAAAATCGATCTTCGCTCGATATCATCACCAAGATTAGAATCGAGGATATTCCAAAGACCGCCTTCGTAACCCCAGATGGGCATTATGAATTTTAGTCATGTCTTTCTTGACTAACTAATGCTCTCCGCGCTTTCATGGATATGATGAACCGAGTATTCAAGGAATATTTGGATCAATTCGTTGTTGTTTTTATTGATGACATCCTCATATATTCCAAAAGTCGTGGAAGATCATGAGCACCATTTGAAGTCGGTACTCCAAAGGCTTCGTGAAAACCAACTATATGCCAAATTGAAGAAATGCGAAGTTCGCTTCGAGGAAGTAGCATTCCTTGGGCACGTGGTGTCAAAACATGGAGTATCCGCTGATCCGGCCAAGATCAAGCAATACAAAGTGGGAGCAACCAAGCTTGCGGATCAAGCACGTAGTTTTTTGGGCTTAGCCGGTTATTATCTGAGATTCGTGGAAGGGTTTTCTAATCGCTACTCCATTAACTCGCCTAACCCTAAGGATACAAAATTGCTTGGAGCGTAAGAATGCGAGAAAAGTTTCCAAGAGCTTAAGAGGAGACTTATTTCTAAGACTGCTCTAACAATACCATCCGTTCGGATGGATTTGTTATCTATGCCGATGCTTCGTGCAAAGGGTTAGGATGTGTTCTCATGCAACGTGGGAAAGTCATAGCCTATGCCTCATGACAACTTAAAGAGTATGAGAGGAATTATCCTACTCATGATCTAGAGTCATGCGCAAGCAATTGCCGCTTAAAAATATGGAGGCACTATCTATACGGGGAGAAAGTGGAGATATATTCGCACCATAAAAGCCTTAAATATTTCTTCACTCAAAAGAACTCAACACGCGGCAATGACGCTGGCTCTCGAGCTATGAAAAAAAGACTACACACCACACTATTCAATACCATCCCGTAAAAAAGTTTAACGTGGTAGCCGACGATCGAGTAGAAGATCATACGCGGAACGAAAAGCGATGATGTCAAGTATACGACAGAGCCAACTTTAATAGAAAAAGTTAAGGTCGCTCAAGCCACCGAATCCCGAAAGTCGACGCGTATGAAGAAGAAAGTACAAGAAGGAGCTATTCCTAAGTAGAGAATCGATGAAGAAGGAATACTTCGAGTCCACTCTAGACTTTCAGGTTCCTAACGACTGATTTGAAGTACAAGATTACGATGGAGGCACACAATACGCCATTTGCAATCCATCTCGAAGTACTAAATGTATCGTGATCTTCTACATACATTTTGGTGGAACAATATGAAGAGAGAGATTGCAAAGTTTATCTCGATGTGTTTAACTTGCCAACGTAAAGGCGAGCATCTTGTACCTAAGGGTCCGCTGAACCACTTGAGATTCCTGAATGGAAGTGGGAACACATTACTATGGATTTCACACGGGTCTTCCTACGGCTTTTCAAGGCATCAATGCTATTTGGGTTATTGTTGATAGATTAACCAAGTTCGCTTCATTTTTGCCGACACGGAGACTTATTCCTCGAACGCCTTGCTAGTATGTGACGTGAATGAGATTGTGAGGTTGCATGGCATGCCCAGATCCATAGTTTCGGATCGTGACCCAAGATTCACTTCAAGATTTTGGGTTAGCTCAAAAAAGCTATGGGCACGGATTTGCGATTTAGTTCGCATACCATCCCCCGGGAATTCTAAAAGAAAAGATCCTCACCTTTTTTAAAAATTTTTAAATTTAAAAAGTTGAAGATTTTATTTTTAAATAAAAAGGAATTTTTTATTTATTAAAAGAAAAGGGTTGATTTGATTAATGTGGATAGTTAAGGGTTAAATACGCAAATATTTCAAAATAAGCAAGTGGTTATAAAATATTCATTATCGCTTGGGAATATTCGTTTGTCGTCGTGGAATATTCGCATCGCTTGGGAATATTCGCGACGACCGCAAGCAGCCCATGTGTGGGCCCCATAACGGAAAGTTTATGGATGAAGAAAACGACAAATATAAGTTGTTTTTTTAAATAACTACAGAAGTTGTTACCAAGTAATATATCATTGAATACCCTATGGTAAAAAAACACACTAATACGCCATTGTTGAACAACAAAGAGACATACCAGATTGCACCAATTATTGATTCTTACGTAGAAGAAGGCACTACTCAATAATGGTTACAGAATTATCGCTCAAAAGATTTTATCGAAGTTAATAATTGTCATTGCTGATATTTTATATATATTGTTGTTTCAATAATTGTCATTACACAAGATTTTTCATTATCAAGCAATAATTCATATTATCCTAATAATATTATTAGATAACATTATTGGCAATGTCTAGAAAGTTCGCTCTAAGGAGAGGTTTGGTCACCTAATGCGCCGCCAAGAAGAAGAAATTTTTATCGAAAGCCCCCCTCTTCCTGAACCGCCCGTCTGTCACAATATCAGGATTCTCGTAATATTATTTGTGAATAATTAATTATTGATTTATATGATGAGGAAAATATTGATTTTATGTGGATATAGATGGAGAAAAATTTTAAAATGACAATTGTTGAAAATTAATATTTTATCTTTTTCTCGATAAAATAATTCATTTAAATATATTATTTTAATAATATATTAATGGTGATATTTTTACAACTAATGTGGGATATATGAGTATACGAGGAGGAAGAGTATTTTTGTTGCAATAAATGTTTAAAACATGTTAAACATGCTCATGGGACCCCATTTATCGATCAAATTTGATTATACCTGTGTAAAATCGCCCGCTTGTGGATTTTTTGGCCAATTTCTATTTGGAATTTGGAAAAACTTTCTTCTCGCAAAGTTGTAGAGAATTGAAATTCCTATAAAAACTCGCGAGATTCGAATTTTCTGATGAAAGGGCTATTTATTATGAATTATTGAAGTTCAAGTTCAAATAATTGATTTTTGGGAGTTTAAAATATTTTTTGTAAGAAAAACGTTTTTTTTGTTGTAATTGAGTGGCTCACATGTGTTATAAATGATCTGAAATCAGATTTCTAAGGTGGGCTTGAATATTTTTAAGAAATATTATTATTTTATTAAATTTTTCGCTTTGGTGTTCTAAAGATTTTCCTATAAATAGGTGCTTAGGTTAGAATTGAAAAAATCACACCGTAAATCAAGTTTTCTCTTTTCTCTCTATATTATCGAGTTTATTCTTGTGAGTATTTTGAGTATACTTTGAGTATTGCTAGATTTGCAAGTTCCTTCAAAGACTATACCCTAGAGATTCTAGTAAGATCGATCTTTCGAGGTAAGTGGATATTATTTTTTTTTTCAGAATGATATTATTTCTTCAATATCATTATGTCAAATGTTGATCTCAAGTTTTTATCAAATTTGGAACTTTTTCATGCTCTGGGTTACTATTCATGGGTTACTATTCATGAGTTACTATTCATAGTTAGTTATTATTCACGAAGTTACTATTCACGAAGTAGTTTATTCACGAAGTTACTATTCTATAGTACTATTCATGAAGCGTGAAGATGTTTTTTTGTGGAATTTCTATCTTTTGGTGTTCTGAGTTACTATTCACGATACTAAGACTATTCACGATACAAGACTATTCACGATACTAAGATTATTCAATTAAAAATAAAATTTCTTCTTTTCGTCAAAAAACATCTATTCGGATACTAACTCGATCAGATCCATGTTTTGATCATTCTCGAATTTTACACCACTATGATTATTTTTGAGGTATTTTTGGACGGATAAAAAACCAAGTACTAATCCTTAATCCTTAATCTCTTGTCATTTTGTTTCAATCGGATTCGCTTTTAAAAAAAATATTTTCATCATCCTCGCCTTAAATGATGATATTATGGAATATCTTCTTCAGAAGCAAAAAAAGATGAATGATTTCTTAAGAATATCTTCGCCCAGTCAAAAAAAGATGAATGATTTTCAAGAATATCTTTCGCCCAAGAGAAAAAAAGATGAACAGTGTTTAAATGAATATTAATTAATCGATGAAATATCTTGGCTCAGAAAGTAAAAAAAAAGATGAATATTTGATTCAGATGTATGTATATCGATTGATGTTACAGGATAAAAGATAGACGATGAACTTTTAAATTCATACATGTAAGATAGTAGTTTGCATTCTCTACTTAACTCTTCTAATGAATTATTATTTTCATGTAATATTGATTTAAAATTTGTTGTCTATCAGATTCTATTATATTTTTCCTCGTCAAGACTAACGATAATTTGTCAGATATTATCTTAGTCATAATATTCTTTATCGAGCTAGTTGAGCTCACCCTTTTCCTTTTTGTTCCATTTTTCTCGTGAGAGGCTAGAATATAATATATAAGTAGTATTTAGCCTGGGGTATGGAATGAAGGTTTTAGAAAGGATTGTTTAGTAGTCCTCACCATTTTTGTAAAATAATGTATCAATAAATGTGATGAGGATTTATTTGAGTATAGATATTGTCTGTAAGATAATATTTGTATTCAAAACTCACGCTTTTATCGTTGTAATAATAAAGTCAGTAGTTGTTTCGCATCACGATCGACAACTCGTAATAGGTGATGTATACCTATTTTGGGGGCGCCACAGCTTGGTATGAGTTTAGGATATGATCTCATGAGATCTCGGGAATGTAACCAGAGGGAGAGACGAGTAAATCCTTCGCTAAAGGTGTCCTACCTAAGCTTATTTGTTAGTTGGTCAAGATATAGGATATTATGTGATATATTGATTTCTTAATTAACCCTTGTTTTACGACAAGAGATTTGAGAATGTCGATCGAGAATATTAACAATGGAAATGAGACCGTGGAGATGCCTCAGACTCACCAACGAGGAGAACGGCAACAGTCGGGCAATGTTCCTCCCGTGAACAACACCATCGAAAGCGATGATGAACGAGGGATGTTTAGAAGTTTTTTGCAGCTCATGCAAAAATCGCATTTTAGGAGACTCGTGTTCAAAAAATACAGAGGAAATGATAGAATTCACTCAAGTTGTCACAAACCAAGCAGCTCAAAGAGTCGGGACCACCGTAATTTAAGGGAAAGCCGATCCGATCACGGCGAAACACGGGTCAAACAAATTACCAAGATATTCGATGTCTCTGGGATGCACGGAGGAACAGAAGGTTCCATTCGCCACCTTTATGTTCCGCGGCGAGGCAGATCATCGGTGGGAGTCTCAGGAAGTTGCACTCCATCCAAACAAGACTCAAAGATGTCTGGGAGACGCTTCAGAGAGCTATTTAATGACAAATACTTTCCCGAAAAAGTGTTCGCTATACGAAGGAAGTGGAGTTCATCGATTGAACAAAACAATACGATTTGTCTCAAAGACGAGGCAAAGTTTTTGCAGAGTTATCCGTGTTCAGACCTCATTTGGTGGAGAATGAGGAACGATGACGCGGATGTTTCTTAGAGGTTTGAAACCCCAAGATACGCCAAGATCTCATTTCTCATAAATTTTTCTTTATTCAGATGTTGTAAATGTGGCTCAATTATTAGAGCGAGATAACGAGTACGGCCAACCGAGGGACCACAACCAGATCAGACGTAGATAGCAGCCAATGTAATAATGATAACTCATGAGAAAGAAAAACAGACGGAGTAAATGGTAACCACTCGGTGGTAATCATGGCCATGAAAATAGAAGAAGCGAAGTCAGAGGAGATTTTAAAAAGAGGAGATTTAACAACTAATTATGTGAAGATGACAAAGGCGGGCAAAGAATCGGTTCTAAGGGAGGAGAACGACCACCCCGGCCATATGCTACAAATGCGAAAAGAGGGACATATCACCAAACCGCCCACAACAGCTCAAGGTATGCTATAATTGTGGAAAGGAAGGACATATCGCCGAGATCAGACAAAGAATAAACCTAGTTCAATGGGGACGGTGACTCAAAAAAATCGTCCCGTAAAAGTCAAAGTCAACGATTCCGGAAGAGCGCTTTGTCAGGATCGGTCATAATGCGAGGAACCCAAACGAGGTGATCACGGTAAGCTATTTATAAATTCTCATAAGTTTATACCTTACTTGATATACCGGTATACCCATTCATTTATCTCTCCCGCATGTGCTCAACGCTTAAACTCGACCGAGAAATTAGATTTCGACCTATCTCGTGGAAACTCCGCTAGAGAAACTTTCATCACATCCATCGCTTATAAATCTTGTTTGATTCAAGTGGCACCATTACCTTACCCGTCTGACCTTATCTCTTTAAAGATACTTGCTTTTGATGTGATTTTAGGATTGATCGTTAACTACTCATCA
Organism: Panax quinquefolius; assembly: GCA_020205615.1. Taxonomy (NCBI): domain Eukaryota; kingdom Viridiplantae; phylum Streptophyta; class Magnoliopsida; order Apiales; family Araliaceae; genus Panax; species Panax quinquefolius. The sequence continues at coordinate 12,253,678 of CM035152.1, forward strand.
TGCCAAAATTGATTGTTTTCGTAAGGTTGTTAGTTTTCATATTCCTAACCAACCCGTTGTATTTAATTCAAGCAACTAAACCATTAAAATCGATCATCGCATATCTAATCATAAAGCTATTCGCTTATTAAAAAAAAGATGTCAAGCTTTCTTAGCCCATGTTATGGATTTGAATAAAGACACGCCAAATTTGAATAATATTCCCGTTGTTATCGATTTTCCCGACGATTTCAAGAACTTCCTTGCCACCCCCGTAACGTGAAGTCAATTCTTTATTGATCTTGAACCCGCACAAAGCCCATTTCTAAAACCCCATATCGAATGGCTCCTATTGAACTTCAGAGTTAAAGGTCCAACTACGTGAATTGTTGGACATCGCTTTCATCTGGCCCCAAGACATCTCCTCGGGGTGCCCTGCTTTATTCAGTAAAGAAGAAAGACGGAGTATGCGATTTTGTATCGACTATCTGGAATCGAACCATGTCACCATCAAGAATAGGTATCCTCACCTCAGATTGATGACTTGTTCGACCAACTGTAAGGGGCACAATTTTTTCAAAATCGATCTTCGCTCGATATCATCACCAAGATTAGAATCGAGGATATTCCAAAGACCGCTTCGTAACCCCAGATGGGCATTATGAATTTTAGTCATGTCTTTCTGACTAACTAATGCTCCTCGCGGCTTTCATGGATATGATGAACCGAGTATTCAAGGAATATTTGGATCAATTCGTTGTTGTTTTTATTGATGACATCCTCATATATTCCAAAAGCCGGAAGATCATGAGCACCATTTGAAGTCGGTACTCCAAAGGCTTCGTGAAAACCAACTATATGCCAAATTGAAGAAATGCGAAGTTCGCTTCGAGGAAGTAGCATTCCTTGGGCACGTGGTGTCAAAACATGGAGTATCCGCTGATCCCGCCAAGATCAAGCAATACAAAGTGGGAGCAACCAAGTTTGGATCAAGTACGTAGCTTTTTTGGGCTTAGCCGGTTATTATCTGAGATTCGTGGAAGGGTTTTCTAATCGCTACTCCATTAACTCAAACCTAAACCCTAAGGATACAAAATTGCTTGGAGAGCAAGAACGCGAGAAAAGTTTCCAAGAGCTTAAGGAGACTTTATTTCTAAGACTGCTCTTTCTAATACCACCATCCGTCTTGATGGATTTGTTATCTACATGCGATGCTTCGTGCAAAGGGTTAGGATGTGTTCTCATGCAACGGGAAAGTCATAGCCTATGCCTCGCGACAACTTAAAGAGTATGAGAGGAATTATCCTACTCATGATCTAGAGTTGGCAAAGCAAATGCTTTTGCCGCTAAAAATATGGAGGCACTATCTATATGGGGAGAAAGTGGAGATATATTCGCACCATAAAAGCCTTAAATATTTCTTCACTCAAAAAGAACTCAACACGCGGCAAATGACGCTGGCTCGAGCTATCGAAAGACTACCACCACACTATTCAATACCATCCCGGTAAAGTTTAACGTAGGTATCGACGACGATCGAGTAGAAGATCATATGCGGAACGAAAAGCGATGATGTCAAGTATACGACAGAGCCAACTTTAATAGAAAAAGTTAAGGTCGCAAGCCACCAATCTTGAGAAATGATGCGTATGAAGAAGAAGAAGAAAGTACAAGAAGGAGCTATTCCTAAGCTTAGAATGATGAAGAAGGAATACTTCGAGTCCACTCTAGACTTTCAGGTTCCTAACGACTGATTTGAAGTACAAGATTATGATGGAGGCACACAACACGCCATTTGCAATCCATCCTCGAAGTACTAAATGTATCGTGATCTTCTACATACATTTTGGTGGAACAATATGAAGAGAGAGATTGCAAAGTTTATCTCGATGTGTTTAACTTGCCAACGTAAAGGCGAGCATCTTGTACCTAAGGGTCCGTCAGAACCACTTGAGATTCCTGAATGGAAGTGGGAACACATTACTATGGATTCGTTACGGGTCTTCCTACGGCTTTCAAGGCATCAATGCTATTTGGGTTATTGTTGATAGATTAACCAAGTCCGCTTCATTTTTGCCGACACGGAGACTTATTCCTCGAACGCCTTGCTAGTATGTGACGTGAATGAGATTGTGAGGTTGCATGGCATGCCGTCAGATCCATAGTTTCGGATCGTGACCCAAGATTCACTTCAAGATTTTGGGTTAGCTTGCAAAAAGCTATGGGCACGGATTTGCGATTTAGTTCTAAGATACCATCCCCAAACCGGACGGACAATCGAGAGGACTATTCAAAACTTCAAGATCTATTAAGACTCGTGGTCCTAGACTTCAAGGGTAGTTGGGATAAGTATTTACCATTGGTGGAATTCTCCTACAACAACAGCTTATCGTGCAAGTATAGTGTGGCTCCATTCAAGCATTATATGGACGAAAAATGTCGCTTCTCCAATATGTTGGGATGAGGTGGGTGAAGCAACATTGTTGGGACCCGAAGTTAAGACGTATGACTCACCGAAAAGATCCAAATGATTCGACAACGATACAAACCAGCACAAGATCGACAAAAGAGTTATGCGGATCTTCATCGAAAGGACGGGAATTTAATGTAGGGGATCATGATTGTCATGAAGTTGCTTCCATGGAAGGGAGTTACAAGATTTGGGAAGAGAGGAAAGCTCAATCCACGCATTTATCGTCCATTTCAAATTTCGACCGAGTAGAAATGTAGCCTATAGACTCATGCAAGCTATCTCCGAGTATGTCTCGTGTTCATAATGTGTTTCACATATCCGCATTTCAGAATATGTGAAAGACCCAACCACGTTATCGAAGTTAGAACCGGACGAGATAGCCAAGACTTAACGATGAGGAGGTACCGCCAAGATCTTGGATAGAAGGAGCATGTCCCACGCCAAGAAAGGTCATACCACAAGTTAAAGTTTTGTGGAGGAATCATGCTATAGAGGAAATGACCCGAATTGAAACTAAATGAAAGCGAGGTATCCTCACCTTTTCAAACACTGTGTACGTGACGCCAATTTCGAGGACTTAAATTTCATAAGGAGGGAGGTCAGAAGACCTCAAATTTTTAAATAAAAAGGAATTTCCTTTATTTATTATTTTGAAATAGTAAGGGTTGATTTGATTAATGTGGATAGTTAAGGGTTAAATACGCAAATATTTCAAAATAAAGCAAGTGGTTATAAAATATTCATTATCGCTTGGGAATATTCGCTTGGTCGTGGAATATCAGATCGTTTGGGAATATTCGTCGACGATTTAAGCAGCCCATGTGTGGGCCCCATAAACTGAAAAGTTTATTGGATGAAGAAAACGACAAATATAAGTTGTTTTTAAATAACTACAGAAGTTGTTATATCAAGTAATATCATTGAATACCCTATGGTTAAAACACACTAATACGCCATTGTCGAACAAAAGAAGATACCAGATTGCACCAATTATTGATTCTTACGTAGAAGAAGGCACTACTCAATAATGGTTACAAAGAATTATCGCTCAAAGATTTTATCGAGTTAATAATTGTCATATATTGATATTTTATATTGTCGTTGTTTCAATAATCATCATTACACAAGATTTTTCATTATCGGCTAATAATTCATATTATCCTAATAATATTATTAGATAACATTATTGGCAATGTCTAGAAAGTTCTCGCTCTAAGGAGAGGTTTGGTCACCTAATCGCGCCAAGAAGAAGAAATTTTATCGAAAGCCCCCTCTTCCCTGAACCCGCCTCGTCACAATATCAGGATTCTCGTAATATTATTTGTGAATAATTAATTATTGATTTATATGATGAGGAAAATATTGATTTTATGTGGATATAGATGGAGAAAATTTTTAAATGACAATTGTTGAAAATTAATATTTTATCTTTTTCTCGATAAAATAATTCATTTAAATATATTATTTTAATAATATATTAACTGGTGATATTTTTACAACTAATGTGGGATATATGAGTATACGAGGAGGAAGAGTATTTTTGTTGCAATAAATGTTTAAAACATGTTAAACATGCTCTGGGACCCCATTTATCGATCAAATTTGATTATAAATGTAAAATCGCCTGCTGCTTGGATTTTGGCCAATTTCTATTTGGAATTTGGAAAACTTTCTCTGCAAAAAGTTGTAGAGAATTGAAATTCCTATAAAAAACTCGCGAGATTCGAATTTTCTGATGAAAGGGCTATTTATTATGAATTATTGAAGTTCAAGTTCAAATAATTGATTTTTGGGAGTTTAAAATATTTTTTTAAGAAAAACGTTTTTGTTTTAATTGTAATTGAGTGGCTCACATGTGTTATAAATGATCTGAAATCAGATTTCTAAGGTGGGCTTGAATATTTTTAAGAAATATTATTATTTTATTAAATTTTTTTCGCTTTTGTGTTCTAAGATTTTCCTATAAATAGGTGCTTAGTTAGAATTGAAAATCACACCGTAAAATCAAGTTTTCTCTCTATATTATCGAGTTTATTCTTGTGAGTATTTTGAGTATACTTTGAGTATTGCTAGACTGCAGCAAAGTCCTTCTTCAAAGACTATACCCTAGATTCTAGCTGTAAGATCGATCTTCGAGGTAAGTGGATATTATTTTTTTCAGAATGATATTATTTCTTCAATATCATTATTATATCAAATGTTGATCCAAGTTTTTATCAAATTTGGACTTTTTTTCATGCTCTGGGTTGGGTTATTATTCATGGGTTACTATTCATGAGTTACTATTCACGAAGTTTACTATTCATGAAGTTACTATTCACGAAGTTACTATTCATTTAGTACTATTCATGTAAGCGTGAAGATGTTTTTTTGTGGAATTTCTATTTTTGGTGTTTGAGTTACTATTCACGATATACTAGACTATTCACGATACAAGATTATTCACGATATACTGCATTATTCAATTTAAAAATAAAATTTCTTCTTTTCGTCTAAAAAAACATCTATTCGGATACTAACTCGATCAGATCCATGTTTTGATCATTCTCGAATTTTACACCACTATGATTATTTTTGAGGTATTTTGGACGGATAAAACCAAGTACTAATCCTTAATCCTTAATCCTTGTCATTTTGTTTCACCGGATTCGCTTTTAAAAAAAAAATATTTTTCATCATCCTCTCGCCTTTTAAATGACGATGATATTATGGAATATCTTTGGCCCAGAAGCAAAAAAGATGAATGATTTTTAAGAATATCTTCGCCCCGTCAAAAGAAAAAGATGAATGATTTTCAAGAATATCTTTGGCCCAGAGAGTGAAAAAGATGAAATGTGTGTTTAAATGAATACGACTAATCGATGAATATCTTCGCCTCAGAAAAAAAAAGATGAATATTTGATTCCGTATGTATATCGATTGATGTTACAGGATAAAAGATAGACGATGAACTTTTAAATTCATACATGTAAGATAGTAGTTTGCATTCTCTACTTAACTCTTCTAATGAATTATTATTTCACATGTAATATTGATTTAAAATTTGTTGTCTATCAGATTCTATTATATTTTTTCCTCGTCAAGACTAACGATAATTTGTCAGATATTATCTTAGTCATAATATTCTTTATCGAGCTAGTTGAGCTCACCCTTTTCCTTTTTGTTCCATTTTTCTCGTGGAGGCTAGAATATAGCGTAGTAATTTAGCCTGGGGGGTAATGGAATGAAGGTTTTAGAAAGGATTGTTTAGTAGTCCTCACCATTTTTGTAAAATAATGTATCAATAAATGTGATGAGGATTTATTTGAGTATAGATATTGCTCTGTAAGATAATATTTGTATTCAAACTCACGCTTTTATCGTTGTAATAATAAAGTCAGTAGTTGTTTTGCTTTCACATGTATCGACAACTCGTAATAGGTGATGTATACCTATTTTGGGGGCGCCACAGCTTGGTATCGTAGCTTAGGATATGATCTCCATGAGATCGGGAATAGAATCAGAGAGGGAGAGACGAGTAAATCCTTCGCTAAAGGTGTCCTACCTAAGCTTATTTGTTAGTTGGTCAAGATATAGGATATTATGTGATATATTGATTTCTTAATTAACCCTTGTTTTACGACAAAGATTTGAGAATGTCGATCGAGAATATTAACAATGGAAATGAGACCGTGGAGATGCCTCAGACTCACCAACGAGGAGAACGCAACAGTCGGGCAATGTTCCTCCCGTGAACAACACCATCGAAAGCGATGATGAACGAGGGATGTTTAGAAGTTTTTTGTAGCTCATGCAAAATCGCATTTAGGAGACTCGTGTTCAAAATACAGAGGAAATGATAGCAATTCACAAGTTGTCACACCAAGCAAGCTCAAAGAGTCGGGACCACCTGTAATTTAAGGGAAAGCCGATCCGATCACGGCGGAAACACGGGTCAAACAAATTACCAAGATATTCGATGTCTGGGATGCACCTGAGGAATGAAGGTTCCATTCGCCACCTTTATGTTCCGTGGGCGAAAGGCGTATCATCGGTGGGAGTCTCTGGAAGTTGCACTCCATCCAAACCAAGCACTCAAAGATGTCTGGGAGACGCTTTCAGAAGCTATTTAATGACAAATACTTTCCGAAAGTGTTCGGCTATACGAAGGAAGTGGAGTTCATCGATTGAACAAAACAACAACGACGACGAGTGTCTCAAGACGACGAGGCAAAGTTTGCAGAGTTATCCGTGTTCAGACCTCATTTGGTGGAGAATGAGGAACGATGACGCGGATGTTTCTTAGAGGTTTGAAACCCAAGATACGCCAAGATCTCATTTCTCATAAATTTTCTTTATTCAGAGATTGTAAAATGTGGCTCAATTATTAGAGCGAGATAACGAGTACGGCCAACCGAGGGACCACAACCAGATCGATCGTAGAGAATAGCCAATGTAATAATGATAACTCATGAGAAAGAAACAGACGGACAAAATGGTAACCACTCCGTGGTAATCATGGCCATGAAAAAATAAGAAGCGAAAGTCAGAGGAGATTTTTAAAAGAGGAGATTTAACAACCACTATGTGAAGATGACAAAGGTTCGCAAAAGAATCGGTTCTGGTGGAGGAGAACCACCACCCATTATATGCTACAAATGCGAAAAGAGGGATATATCACCAAACCGCCCACAACAGCTCAAGGTATGCTATAATTGTGGAAAGGAAGGACATATCGCCGAGATCAGACAAAGAATAAACCTAGTTCATGGGGGGGACGGTGACTCAAAAGATCGCCCCGTAAAAGTCAAAGTCAACGATTCCGGAAGAGCGCTTTGTTGTGATCGGTCATAATGCGAGGAACCCAAACGAGGTGATCACGGTAAGCTATTTATAAATTTCGCTAAGTTTATACCTTACTTGATACCGGTATACCCATTCATTTATCTCTCCCGCATGTGCTCAACGCTTAAACTCGACCGAGAAATTAGACTTTGACCTATCTCGTGGAAACTCCGCTAGAGAAACTTTCATCACATCCATCGCTTATAAATCTTGTTTGATTCAAGTTGGCACCATTACCTTACCCGCTGACCTTATCTCTTTAAAGATACTTGCTTTTGATGTGATTTTAGGATTGATCGTTAACTACTCATCATGCCAAAATTGATTGTTTTCGTAAGGTTGTTAGTTTTCATATTCCTAACCAACCCGTTGTATTTAATTCAAGCAACTAAAAACCATTAAAATCAATCATCATCATATCTAATCATAAAGCTATTCGCTTATTAAAAAACGGATGTCAAGCTTTCTTAGCCCATGTTATGGATTTGAATAAAGACACGCCAAATTTGAATAATATTCCCCGTCATATCGATTTTTTCCGACGATTTTTCAAGAACTTCCTGCCTACCCCGTAACGTGAAGTCAATTCTTTATTGATCTTGAACCCGCACAAAGCCCATTTCTAAAACCCCATATCGAATGGCTCCTATTGAACTTCAGAGTTAAAGGTCCAACTACGTGAATTGTTGGACATCTGTTTCATTCTGGCCCCAAGACATCTCCTCGGGGTGCCCTGCTTTATTTGTAAAGAAGAAAGACGGAGTATGCGATTTTGTATCGACTATCTGAATCGAACCATGTCACCATCAAGAATAGGTATCCTCACCTCAGATTGATGACTTGTTCGACCAACTTGTAAAGGGCACAATTCTTTTCAAAAATCGATCTTCGCTCGATATCATCACCAAGATTAGAATCGAGGATATTCCAAAGACCGCCTTCGTAACTCCCCAGATGGGCATTATGAATTTTTAGTCATGTCTTGACTTGACTAACTAATGCCCCGCGGCTTTCATGGATATGATGAACCGAGTATTCAAGGAATATTTCGATCAATTCGTTGTTGTTTTTATTGATGACATCCTCATATATTCCAAAAGTCGCGGAAGATCATGAGCACCATTTGAAGTCGGTACTCCAAAGGCTTCGTGAAAACCAACTATATGCCAAATTGAAGAAATGCGAAGTTCGCTCGAGGAAGTAGCATTCCTTGGGCACGTGGTGTCAAAACATGGAGTATCCGCTGATCCGGCCAAGATCAAGCAATACAAAGTGGGAGCAACCAAGTTTCATGGATCAAGCACGTAGTTTTTTGGGCTTAGCCGGTTATTATCTGAGATTCGTGGAAGGGTTTTCTAATCGCTACTCCATTAACTCGCCTAACCTCTAAGGATACAAAATTCGCTTGGAGCGTAAGAATGCGAGAAAAGTTTCCAAGAGCTTAAGAGGAGACTTATTTCTAAGACTGTTTCTAACAATACCATCCCGTCTTGATGGATTTGTTATCTACAAATGATGCTTCGTGCAAAGGGTTAGGATGTGTTCTCATGCAACGGGAAAGTCATAGCCTATGCCTCGCGACAACTTAAAGAGTATGAGAGGAATTATCCTACTCATGATCTAGAGTTGGCAAAGCAATGCTTTGCTGCGCTTAAAAATATGGAGGCACTATCTATATGGGGAGAAAGTGGAGATATATTCGCACCATAAAAGCCTTAAATATTTCTTCACTCAAAAGAACTCAACACGCGCAAATGACGCTGGCTCGAGCTATTGAAAGACTACTACCACCACACTATTCAATACCATCCCGTAAAGTTTAACGTGGTAGCCGACGATCGAGTAGAAGATCATATGCGCGGAACGAAAAGCGATGATGTCAAGTATACGACAGAGCCCAACTTTAATAGAAAAAGTTAAGGTCGCTTCAAGCCACCAATCTTGAATCGATGCGTATGAAGAAGAAAGTACAAGAAGGAGCTATTCCTAAGCTTAGAATCGATGAAGAAGGAATACTCGAGTCCACTCTAGACTTTCAGGTTCCTAACGACTGATTTGAAGTACAAGATTATGATGGAGGCACACAACACGCCATTTGCAATCCATCCTCGAAGTACTAAATGTATCGTGATCTTCTACATACATTTTGGTGGAACAATACGAAGAGAGAGATTGCAAAGTTTATCTCGATGTGTTTAACTTGCCAACGGTAAAAAAGGCGAGCATCTTGTACCTAAGGGTCCCGCTGCAACCACTTGAGATTCCTGAATGGAAGTGGGGAACACATTACTATGGATTTCATACGGGTCTTCCTACGGCTTTTCAAGGCATCAATGCTATTTGGGTTATTGTTGATAGATTAACCAAGTCCGCTTCATTTTTGCCGACACGGAGACTTATTCCTCGAACGCCTTGCTAGTATGACGTGAATGAGATTGTGAGGTTGCATGGCATGCTCAGATCCATAGTTTCGGATCGTGACCCAAGATTCACTTCAAGATTTTGGGTTAGCTTTGCAAAAAGCTATGGGCACGGATTTGCGATTTAGTTCTAAGATACCATCCCCAAACCGGACGGACAATCGAGAGGACTATTCAAACTCTCAAGATCTATTAAGACTCGTGGTCCTAGACTTCAAGGGTAGTTGGGATAAGTATTTACCATGGTGGAATTCTCCTACAACAAACAGCTTATCGTGCAAGTATAGTGTGGCTCCATTCAAGCATTATATGGACTAAAAAATGTCGCTCTCCAATATGTTGGGATGAGGTGGGTGAAGCAACATTGTTGGGACCCGAAGTTAGTACGTATGACTCACCGAAAAGATCCAAATGATTCGACAACGATACAAACAGCACAAGATCGACAAAAGAGTTATGCGGATCTTCATCGAAAGGACGGAATTTAATGTGGGGATCATGTATTGTCATGAAGTTGCTTCCATGGAAGGGAGTTACAAGATTTGGGAAGAGAGGAAAGCTCAATCCACGCATTTATCGGGTCCATTTCAAATTCTCGACCGAGTAGGAAATGTAGCCTATAGACTCATGTTATCTCCGAGTATGTCTCGTGTTCATAATGTGTTTCACATATCCGCATTTCAGAATATGTGAAAGACCCCAACCACGTTATCGAAGTTAGAACCTGACGAGATAGCCAAGACTTAACGATGAGGAGGTACCGCCAAGATCTTGGATAGAAGGAGCATGTCCCACGCCAAGAAAGGTCATACCACAAGTTAAAGTTTTGTGGAGGAATCATGCTATAGAGGAAATGACCGAATTGAAACTAAATGAAAGCGAGGTATCCTCACCTTTTCAAACACACCAGTACGACGCCAATTTCGAGGACTTAAATTTCATAAAGAGGGGAGGTCAGAAGACCTCAAATTTTTTTAAATAAAAAGGAATTTCCTTTATTTATTATTTTGAAATAGTAAGGGTTGATTTGATTAATGTGGATAGTTAAGGGTTAAATACGCAAATATTTCAAAATAAGCAAGTGGTTATAAAATATTCATTATCGCTTGGGAATATTCGTTGGTCGTGGAATATTCAGATCGTTTGGGAATATTCGCACGACTCACAAGCAGCCCATGTGTGGGCCCCATAACGGAAAAAGTTTATGGATGAAGAAAACGACAAATATAAGTTGTTTTTAAATAACTACGTAGTTGTTACCAAGTAATATCATTGAATACCCTATGGTTAAAAACACACTAATACGCTTGTCGAAACAAGAAGATACCAGATTGCACCAATTATTGATTCTTACGTAAGAAGGCACTACTCAATAATGGTTATGAATTATCGCTCAAAGATTTTATCGAAAGTTAATAATTGTCATTGATATTTTATATTGTCGTTGTTTCAATAATTGTCATTACACACAGAGATTTTTCATTATCGAAGCAATAATTCATATTATCCTAATAATATTATTAGATAACATTATTGGCAATGTCTAGAAAGTTCGCTCTAAGGAGAGGTTTGGTCACCTAATTGCGCGCCAAGAAGAAGAATTTTTATCGAAAGCCCTCTCTTCCCCTGAACCGCTCGTCACAATATCAGGATTCTCGTAATATTATTTGTGAATAATTAATTATTGATTTATATGATGAGGAAAATATTGATTTTATGTGGATATAGATGGAGAAAATTTTTAAAATGACAATTGTTGAAAATTAATATTTTATCTTTTTCTCGATAAAATAATTCATTTAAATATATTATTTTAATAATATATTAATGGTGATATTTTTACAAACTAATGTGGGATATATGAGTATACGAGGAGGAAGAGTATTTTTGTTGCAATAAATGTTTAAAACATGTTAAACATGCTCATGGACCCCATTTATCGATCAAATTTGATGATTAATTGTAAAATCGCCTGCGTGTGGATTTTTTGGCCAATTTCTATTTGGAATTTGGAAAAACTTTCTTTCGCAAAGTTGTAGAGAATTGAATTTCCTATAAAAACTCGCGAGATTCGAATTTTCTGATGAAAGGGCTATTTATTATGAATTATTGAAGTTCAAGTTCAAATAATTCGATTTTTGGAAGTTTTAAATATTATTTTTTAAGAAAAACGTTTTTTTTGTTGTAATTGAGTGGCTCACATGTGTTATAAATGATCTGAAATCAGATTTAAAGGTGGGCTTGAATATTTTAAGAAATATTATTATTTTATTAAATTTTTCGCTTTGGTGTTCTAAGCATTTTCCTATAAATAGGTGCTTAGGTTAGAATTGAAAATCACAATTAAAATCAAGTTTTCTCTCTATATTATCGAGTTTATTCTTGTGAGTATTTTGAGTATACTTTGAGTATTGCTAGATCGTGCAAGTTCCCTTCAAAGACTATACCCTAGATTCTAGCTAAGATCGATCTTTCGAGGTAAGTGGATATTATTTTTTTTCAGAATGATATTATTTCTTCAATATCATTATGTCAAATGTTGATCTCAAGTTTTTATCAAATTTGGAACTTTTTTTTCATGTTATTGGGTTACTATTCATGGGTTACTATTCATGAGTTACTATTCACGAAGTTACTATTCATGAAGTTACTATTCACGAAAGTTACTATTCATTTAGTACTATTCACGTAAGCGTGAAGATGTTTTTGTGGAATTTCTATCTTTTGGTGTCTGAGTTACTATTCACGATATTTCAAGACTATTCACGATACTAAGACTATTCACGATACTAAGACTATTCAATTTAAAAATAAAATTTCTTCTTTTCGTTCAAAATATCTATTCTCGATACTAACTCGATCAGATCCATGTTTTGATCATTCTCGAATTTTACACCACTATGATTATTTTTGAGGTATTTTTGGACGGATAAAACCAAGTACTAATCCTTAATCCTTAATCCTTGTCATTTTGTTTCATCGATTCGCTTAAAAAAAAATATTTTTCATCATCCCTCGCCTTAAATGATGATATTATGGAATATCTTGGCCCAGAAAGCAAAAAAAAAGATGAATGATTTTTAAGAATATCTTTCGCCCCCAGAAAAAAAAGATGAATGATTTTCAAGAATATCTTTCGCCCAGAAGTAAAAAAGATGAACAATGTGTTTAAATGAATATGATTAATCGATGAATATCTTTCGCCTCAGAAAAAAAGATGAATATTTGATTCCAGATGTATATCGATTGATGTTACAGGATAAAAGATAGACGATGAACTTTTAAATTCATACATGTAAGATAGTAGTTTGCATTCTCTACTTAACTCTTCTAATGAATTATTATTTCGCCATGTAATATTGATTTAAAATTTGTTGTCTATCAGATTCTATTATATTTTTTCCTCGTCAAGACTAACGATAATTTGTCAGATATTATCTTAGTCATAATATTCTTTATCGAAGCTAGTTGAGCTCACCCTTTTCCTTTTTTTTTTGTTCCATTTTTCTCGTGGAGGCTAGAATATAGTAGTCCTCACCATTTTTTGTAAAATAATAGTATTTAGCCTGGGTATGGAATGAAGGTTTTAGAAAGGATTGTTTAGTAGTCCTCACCATTTTGTAAAATAATGTATCAATAAATGTGATGAGGATTTATTTGAGTATAGATATTGTCTGAAAGAAGATAATATTTGTATTCAAACTCACGCTTTATCGTTGTAATAATAAAGTTGTAGTTGTTTCGCATCATGTATCGACAACTCGTAATAGTGATGTATACCTATTTTGGGATACGCCAAGATCTCATTTCTCATAAATTTTCTTTATTCAGATGTTGTAAACAGGCTCAATTATTAGAGCGAGATAACGAAAGTACGGCCAACCGAGGGACCACAACTGTGGATCGATCGTAGATAGCAACAATGTAATAATGATAACTCAATGAGAAAGAAACAGACGGACAAAATGGTAACCACTCGTGGTAATCATGGCCATGAAAATAGAAGAAGCGAGTCAGAGGAGATTTTAAAAGAGGAGATTTAACAACTAATTATGTGAAGATGACAAAGGTTGCAAAAGAATCGGTTCTAAGTGGAGGAGAACGACCACCCATTATATGCTACAAATGCGAAAAGAGGGACATATCACCAAACCGCCCACAACAGCTCAAGGTATGCTATAATTGTGGAAAGGAAGGACATATCGCCGAGATCAGACAAGAGAATAAACCTAGTTCAATGGGGATTCGGTGACTCAAAAGATCGTCTCCGTAAAAGTCAAAGTCAACGATTCCGGAAGAGCGTTTGTCAGGATCGGTCATAATGCGAGGAACCCAAACGAGGTGATCACGGTAAGCTATTTATAAATTCTGCTAAGTTTATACCTTACTTGATAACCGGCATACCCATTCATTTATCTCTCCGCATGTGCTCAACGCTTAAACTCGACCGAGAAATTAGACTTTGACCTATATCGTGGAAACTCCGTTAGAGAAACTTTCATCACATCCATCGCTTATAAATCTTGTTTGATTCAAGTTGGCACCATTACCTTACCCGCTGACCTTATCTCTTTAAAGATACTTGCTTTTGATGTGATTTTAGGGATTGATGGTTAACTACTCATCATGCCAAAATTGATTGTTTTCGTAAGGTTGTTAGTTTTCATATTCCTAACCAACCCGTTGTATTTAATTCAAGCAACTAAACCATTAAAATCAATCATCATCATATCTAATCATAAAGCTATTCGCTTATTAAAAAACGGATGTCAAGCTTTCTTAGCCCATGTTATGGATTTGAATAAAGACACGCCAAATTTGAATAATATTCCCGTTGTTATCGACTTTCCCCGACGATTTTTCAAGAACTTCCCTGGCCTACACCCCGTAACGTGAAGTCAATTCTTTATTGATCTTGAACCCGCACAAAGCCCATTTCTAAAACCCCATATCGAATGGCTCCTATTGAACTTCAGGAGTTAAAGGTCCAACTACGTGAATTGTTGGACATCGGCTTCATTCTGGCCCTAAGACATCTCCTCGGGGTGCTGCCCTGCTTTATTTCAGAAAGAAGAAAGACGGAGTATGCGATTTCAGATCGACTATCGGAATCGAACCATGTCACCATCAAGAATAGGTATCCTCTCACCTCGTATTGATGACTTGTTTGACCAGCTTGCAAGGGGCACAATTCTTTTCAAAATCGATCTTCGCTCGATATCATCACCAAGATTAGAATCGAGGATATTCCAAAGACCGCCTTTCGTAACTCCCAGATGGGCATTATGAATTCTTAGTCATGTCTTTCTGACTAACTAATGCTCCCGCGGCTTTCATGGATATGATGAACCGAGTATTCAAGGAATATTTGGATCAATTCGTTGTTGTTTTTTTTATTGATGACATCCTCATATATTCCAAAAGTCGTGAAGATCATGAGCACCATTTGAAGTCGGTACTCCAAAGGCTTCGTGAAAACCAACTATATGCCAAATTGAAGAAATGCGAAGTTCGCTTCGAGGAAGTAGCATTCCTTGGGCACGTGGTGTCAAACATGGAGTATCCGCTGATCCGGCCAAGATGAAGCAATACAAAGTTGGGAGCAACCAAGTTTCGGATCAAGTACGTAGCTTTTTGGGCTTAGCCGGTTATTATCTGAGATTCGTGGAAGGGTTTTCTAATCGCTACTCCATTAACTCGCCTAACCCTAAGGATACAAAATTGCTTGGAGCGAAGAATGCGAGAAAAGTTTCCAAGAGCTTAAGAGGAGACTTATTTTAAGACTGTTTCTAACAATACCATCCGTTCTGGATGGATTTGTTATCTACAACGATGCTTCGTGCAAAGGGTTAGGATGTGTTCTCATGCAACGTGGGAAAGTCATAGCCTATGCCTCGCGACAACTTAAAGAGTATGAGAGGAATTATCCTACTCATGATCTAGAGTTCAGCAATGTTGCCGCTTAAAAATATGGAGGCACTATCTATATGGGGAGAAAGTGGAGATATATTCGCACCATAAAAGCCTTTAAATATTTCTTCACTCAAAAAGAACTCAACACGCGGCGTAAATGACGCTGGCTCGAGCTATTGAAAGACTACGCACCACACTATTCAATACCATCCCGGTAAAGCAAACGTGGTAGCCGACGATCGAAGTAGAAGATCATATGCGGAACGAAAAGCGATGATGTCAAGTATACGACAGAGCCAACTTTAATAGAAAAAGTTAAGGCTCAAGCCACCAACCTTGAAATGATGCGCGTATGATGAAGAAGAAAGTACAAGAAGGAGCTATATTCCTAAGCTTAGAATTGATGAAGAAGGAATACTTCGAGTCCACTCTAGACTTTCAGGTTCCTAACGACTGATTTGAAGTACAAGATTATGATGGAGGCACACAATACGCCATTTGCAATCCATCCTCGAAGTACTAAATGTATCGTGATCTTCTACATACATTTTGGTGGAACAATACGAAGAGAGAGATTGCAAAGTTTATCTCGATGTGTTTAACTTGCAACGGTAAAGGCGAGCATCTTGTACCTAAGGGTCCGTCAGAACCACTTGAGATTCCGGAAATGGAAGTGGGAACACATTACTATGGATTTCGTTACGGGTCTTCCTACGGCTTTCAAGGCATCAATGCTATTTGGGTTATTGTTGATAGATTAACCAAGTTCCGCTTCATTTTTGCCGATACGGAGACTTATTCCTCGAACGCCTTGCTAGTATGACGTGAATGAGATTGTGAGGTGCATGGCATGCCCAGATCCATAGTTTTCGGATCGTGACCCAAGATTCACTTCAAGATTTTGGGTTAGCTTTGCAAAAAGCTATGGGCACGGATTTGCGATTTAGTTTTGGCATACCATCCCCAAACGGACGGACAATCGAGAGGACTATTCAAACTCTCAAGATCTATTAAGACTCGTGGTCCTAGACTTCAAGGGTAGTTGGGATAAGTATTTACCATGGTGGAATTCTCCACAACAACAACAGCTTATCGTGCAAGTATAGTGTGGCTCCATTCAAGCATTATATGGATTTAAAATGTCGCTCTCCAATATGTTGGGATGAGGTGGGTGAAGCAACATTGTTGGGACCCGAAAGTTAAGACGTATGACTCACCGAAAAGATCCAAATGATTCGACAACGATACAAACGGCACAAGATCGACAAAAGAGTTATGCGGATCTTCATCGAAAGGACGTGGAATTTAATGTAGGGGATCATGTATTGTCATGAAGTTGCTCCATGGAAGGGAGTTACAAGATTTGGGAAGAGAGGAAAGCTCAATCCACGCATTTATGGTCCATTTCAAATTCTCGACCGAGTAGGAAATGTAGCCTATAGACTTCACAAGCATTCTCCAAGTATGTCTCGTGTTCATAATGTGTTTCATATATCCGCATTTCAGTAAATATGTGAAAGACCCAACCACGCGTTATCGAAGTTAGAACCGACGAGATAGCCAAGACTTAACGTATGAGGAGGTATTGCCAAGATCTTGGATAGAAGGAGCATGTCCCACGCCAAGAAAGGTCATACCACAAGTTAAAGTTTTGTGGAGGAATCATGCTATAGAGGAAATGACCCGAATTGGAAACTGGAAATGAAAGCGAGGTATCCTCACCTTTTCAAACACCAGTATACGTACGCCAATTTCGAGGACTAAATTTCATAAGGAGGGAGGTTGTAAGACCCCAAATTTTTAAATAAAAAGGAATTTCCTTTATTTATTATTTTGAAATAGTAAGGGTTGATTTGATTAATGTGGATAGTTAAGGGTTAAATACGCAAATATTTCAAAATAAGCAAGTGGTTATAAAATATTCATTATCGCTTTGGGAATATTCGTTTGGTCGTGGAATATTCAGATCGTTTTGGGAATATTCAGACGACTGCATGCAGCCCATGTGTGGGCCCCATAACGGAAAGCTTATTGGATGAAGAAAACGATAAATATAAGTTGTTTAAAAATAACTACAGAAGTTGTTACCGTTAATCATCTATTTGAATACCCGGTGGGTAAAAACACACTAATATACGCGTTGTCACAACAAGAAGACACCAGATTGCACCAATTATTGATTCTTACGTAAGAAGGCACTACTCAATAATGGTTACAGAATTATCGCTCAAAGATTTTATCGAGTTAATAATTGTCATATTGATATTTTATATATCGTTGTTTCAATAATTGTCATTACACAAGATTTTTCATTATCGAAGCAATAATTCATATTATCCTAATAATATTATTAGATAACATTATTGGCAATGTCTAGAAAGTTCGCTCTAAGGAGAGGTTTGGTCACCTAATCGCGCCGCCAAGAAGAAGAAATTTTATCGAAAGCCCCTCTTTCCCGGGAACCGCCTCGTCACAAATATTGTGATTCTCGTAATATTATTTGTGAATAATTAATTATTGATTCATATGATGAGGAAAATATTGATTTTATGTGGATATAGATGGAGAAAAATTTTTAATGTGACAATTGTTGAAAATTGAAATTTTATCTTTTTCTCGATAAAATAATTCATTTAAATATATTATTATATTTTAATAATATAATAATGGTGATATTTTTACAACTAATGTGGGATATATGAGTATACGAGGAGGAAGAGTATTTTGTTGCAATAAATGTTTAAAACATGTTAAACATGCTCGGTGGACCCCATTTATCGATCAAATTTGATTATATTGTAAAATCGCCTCGCTTGTGGATTTCTTTGGCCAATTTCTATTTGGAATTTGGAAAACTTTCTTCGCAAAGTTGTAGAGAATTGAAATTCCTATAAAAACTCGCGAGATTTGAAATTTTCTGATGAAAGGGCTATTTATTATGAATTATTGAAGTTCAAGTTCAAATAATTGATTTTTGGGAGTTTAAAATATTTTTTGTAAGAAAAACGTTTTTTGTTGTAATTGAGTGGCTCACATGTGTTATAAATGATCTGAAATCAGATTTCTAAGGTGGGCTTGAATATTTTTAAGAAATATTATTATTTTATTAAATTTTTCGCTTTTGTGTTCTAAGATTTCCTATAAATAAATAGGTGCTTAGGTTAGAATTGAAAATCACACCGTAAATCAAGTTTTCTCTCTATATTATCGAGTTTATTCTTGTGAGTATTTTGAGTATACTTTGAGTATTGCTAGACGGCAAAAGTTCCTTCAAAGACTATACCCTAGATTCTAGCCTGTAAGTATCGATCTTTCGAGGTAAGTGGATATTATTTTTTTCAGAATGATATTATTTCTTCAATATCATTATGTCAAATGTTGATCCAAGTTTTTATCAAATTTGGAACTTTTTCATGCTCTGGGGTTACTATTCATGGGTTACTATTCATGAGTTACTATTCACGAAGTTACTATTCATGAAGTTACTATTCACGAAAGTTACTATTCACTTAGTACTATTCATGAAGCGTGAAGATGTTTTTTTGTGGAATTTCTATCTTTTGGTGTCTGAGTTACTATTCACGATACAAGACTATTCACGATACCAGACTATTCACGATACTAAGATTATTCAACCTAAAAATAAAATTTCTTCTTTTCGTCTAAAACATCTATTCGGATACTAACTCGATCAGATCCATGTTTTGATCATTCTGAATTTTACACCACTATGATTATTTTTGAGGTATTTTTGGACGTGGATAAAACCAAGTACTAATCCTTAATCCTTAATCCTTGTCATTTTGTTTCAATCGATTCGCTTTTTAAAAAAAATATTTTTCATCATCCTCGCCTTAAATGATGATATTATGGAATATCTTTTCGCCCAGTAGTGCAAAAGATGAATGATTTCTTAAGAATATCTTCATTCAGAGTGCAAAGATGAATGATTTTCAAGAATATCTTTTGGCCCGAAAGCAAAAGATGAACAGTGTTTTAAATACATGACTAATCGATGAATATCTTCGCTCAGAGTGTAAAAGATGAATATTTGATTCCGTATGTATATCGATTGATGTTACAGGATAAAAGATAGACGATGAACTTTTAAATTCATACATGTAAGATAGTAGTTTGCATTCTCTACTTAACTCTTCTAATGAATTATTATTTTCATGTAATATTGATTTAAAATTTGTTGTCTATCAGATTCTATTATATTTTTCCTCGTCAAGACTAACGATAATTTGTCAGATATTATCTTAGTCATAATATTCTTTATCGAGCTAGTTGAGCTCTCACCTTTTCCTTTTTGTTCCATTTTCTCGTGAGGCTAGAATATAGCGAAGTACGAAGCCTGTGGGTATGGAATGAAGGTTTTAGAAAGGATTGTTTAGTAGTCCTCACCATTTTTGTAAAATAATGTATCAATAAATGTGATGAGGATTTATTTGAGTATAGATATTGTCTGTAAGATAATATTTGTATTCAAACTCACAGCTTTTACTGTTGTAATAATAAAGTTGTAGTTGTTTCGCATCATGTATCGACAACTCGTAATAGGTGATGTATACCTATTTTGGGGGTGTCACATGAACAATTCTTACATGATAGTGGTAATTAGATGAAGTATTAAATGAAGTTAGGATCCCATTATTTCCAGACTTGATTTATTATATTTTTATTCGTGTTTTAGTCATTGCAATAGAGTAGTAATTCAAATATAGTCATTAGTTTAAGCATATAAGTATAGTGATTTAATTGATGCATAGTAGTTTAAATTTGACAACTTTCTCTCGTGGGATCGATATCTACTTACTCTGTATTACTTGTTGACACATGTATGTATGCATGAGTTAGAGCTCTTTATCGTAACTAAAAAAGAGGCAACAAGTTTTTGGCGCCATTTCGTTTGGGAAAGGCGTTTTAATTTAAATAATTATCATCAATTTCAAGTATGACTTAGACAATTCTGATCGTTCTCATTTCTATTTTTGTTTTGTTTGTGGTTTTGTGTACTTGTAGATTTTTATGCACACAAGATCATCCAACTTAGAATTAAAACCAACAACAGGATAACATTAACTAAGAGGTTGGAAAGCAAGCAAAAGGAGAAATTTGCAAGCTCGGTTAGAGAGTACTACAAACTAGTATGGCGTAAGAACAGTAGAATTGAGCAAAGTGAAGAGCACCTGCTCTAAGTGGACTATTCCATGCCAAATATAAATGGACTACGATCTAACATAGTCGTAATTCCATGATAAAGAACCAATACTTTTGAGATTAAACCGCACTATTCAGATGGTACAGAATTTGGTACAGTTTGGGGTTGCTGCTACGGATTATCCGAATGAACACCTATTGAGTTTCATTGAGATTTGTGATACATTCAGGTACAACTATGTGAAGGATGATGCTATCAGACTTAGGCTATTCCCATTCTCATTGAGGGATAAGGCGAGGAGTTGGCTCCATTCTTTGCCGTCAGGGTAAATCACTACATGGGAGGACTTAACACAGAAATTCTTAGCCAAGTTTCTCCCAATGGCTAAGACTGCAAAGATGAGGACAACTATCTCTCAGTTTGAGCAACAACAGGGTGAGTCCTTATATGAAGCATGAGAGAGATATAAAGAGATGCTAAGGAAGTTACCACATCACGGTATGCCAGATTGGATGGTGATCAACACATTTTACAATGGACTGTGATGGCAGTCGAGACCTATTATAGATGCAGCCGCAGGAGGGGCATTATGGACCAAGAGCTATGAGGAGGCCTATACCCTCATTGAAACAATGGCTGCAAATGATTTTCAGAATCCTACAGCTCGGATGCCACAACCCAAGGTTGCAGGTGTGTTGGAGGTAGATGTTATTACTTAGTTGTCGGCACAAATGGCAGCTATGGTAAAGAAGATAGATACTTTGGCAGAAAGCAGGACGAAAACAGTTGCCTTTGTATGTGAGATTTATGTGGGGTCACACTCCACAGATTAGTGTGCTATCAGCTCGGAGTCGGCACAGTAGTGAGTAATTACAGGAAAGACCAAGGACAGTTTTAGAACACATACCACCCCAACAACCGAAATCATCCAAACTTCAGTTGGTCAAACAATCATGGGAATCAGCAGAATATATTTCAATCGAATCAACAATTTTAGTCACAAACTGTCTCAAATTACGATTTACAATTAAACCACCATTTCCATCGGATTTTTTCAACAACAACAACATCACATTCCAATACACCACGCCCGTAAAAGAAATCGAAATGGAGGAGATGATGTTGAAATACATGGCAAACACGGAGGTGATGATCAAAAGCCAAGCAGTGGCTATCAAGAATCTGGAGACTCAAATGGGGCAGATGGCGAGCATACTTAACAACAGGCCCCAAGGTTATTTGCCAAGTAATACAGAGATAAATCCTAGAAGAGACGGGAAGGAGCAGTGTCAAGCGATCACATTGAGATCTGGGAATGATTTTGCAGAATCGACAACATGCTACCAAGCATATGATTACATCGAGGGAGGTGTTGTGCCAAGTGAAACATGTGGATCGCTAAGAAAGAAAACCTGGAAAATTCTGAAGTTCAGAAGGAAGAGAAAGTTAAAGCAGGTTCAGAGGAGAAGCTCAAGAGTTCAGTACCGCCAATTCACCCTCAAGTACCGTATCCACAAAGATTGAATCTTGGAGGTATTTAAAAAGCTGCAGATTAACATACCTTTCGCTGAGGCATTGGAACAAATGCCAAGTTATGCAAGGTTTATGAAGGGTATATTGTCAAGGAAGAGAAGACTAGATGAGTTTGAGACAGTGGCCTTGACAGAGGAATACAGTGCAGTGCTTCAGCAGAAATTACCTCCAAAGCTGAAAGATCCGGGCAGTTTCATAGTTCTATGTACGATCAAAAAGATAAACTTTGAAAAGTGTTTATGTGATCTTGGGGAAAGTATTATTCTGATGCCCTTGTCAGTGTTTAATCAGTTGGGATTGCCAGCTCCAAGGCCGACAAACATTTCTTTGCAGCTAGCTGACAGATCCATCACGTATCCACGGGGAATTGTTGAAGATGTATTAGTGAAAGTGGACAAATTTATCTTTTCGGCGGACTTTATCATCTTAGAGTATGAGGAAAACAAGAGTATACCGATCATACTGGGGAGACCATTCTTAGCCACATGAAGGACTTTGATAGACGTGCAGAAAGGGGAACTCACTATGCGTGTACATGATCAAGAGGTCACCTTCAATGTATTCGAAGCCATGAAGTTCCCAGCAGATGAAGAGGACTGTTTCGTAGTTGATTGGGTGAATCGGGTTCTAAATGATGAAGTACAGAATTTGGTGGATTATGAACCTTTGAGGAGTATCATTGATGAGAACTTAGATTTGGAGGACGAGGAATTCGACGAATTTGTGCAATATTTGGATACCACTCCATAATTCAGGAAATTCAGACCACCTGCCGAGCCATTTATAAAAGCCGGGGAAGCTTCAGTAAAGTTAAAGCCATCTCTTGAGACACCTCCAGAGCTGGAGTTAAAACCACTTCCAGAACATCTCAGGTACGCATTTTTAAGTTCAGATTCAAAATTACATGTGATTATTGCTTTGCACTAACATCTTTTCAGGAAGAAAAACTGCTACGAGTGCTTCGAGAGTTTAAATCAGCTATTGGATGGACCATAGCAGATATCAAAGGGATCAGCCCTTTGTATTGCATACACAAGATCCTGATGGAAGATGGTAGTAAGCCTTCAGTTGAGCAACAAAGAAGGCTTAATCTGATAATAAAAGAAGTGGTCAAGAAAGAGGTACTGAAATGGTTAGATGCAGGAATAATTTATCTGATCTCAGACAGCTCATGGGTGAGCCCAGTGCAGTGTGTTCCAAAAAAGGGTGGCATGACAGTCGTGACTAATGAGAATAATGAGTTAATTCCAACACGAACAGTAACGGGGTGGAGAGTCTGCATGGATTACCACAGGCTCAACAAAGCTATAAGGAAAGATCATTTTCCACTCCCATTCATTGATCAGATGTTGGATAGATTAGCAGGTCATGAATATTTATATTGCCTTACGGATGATAATATTCAAGCCACAATCAAATTATGATAGCTCTAGAAGACCAGGAAAAGACTACCTTCACATGCCCATACGACACTTTTGCTTTCAGGAGGATGTCTTTCTGGTTATGCAATGCTCCAGCCACCTTTCAGAGATGCATGATGGCTATATTTTCAGACATGGTGGAGCAGAATGTGGAGGTATTTATGGATGACTTCTCAGGCTTCGGGGACTCATTTGACTTATGCCTTGAGAATCTAGTTATGGTTTTGAAGAGATGTGTTGAAACAAACTTAGTGCTGAACTGGGAAAATATCATTTCATGGTATAAGAATGAATCATATTGGGCCACAAGGTTTCGAAGAAGGGACTTTAGGTGGATTGGGCGAAGCTGGAGACTATTGAGAACTTGCCACCACCTACTTTAGTAAAAGGTGTTCGTAGTTTTCTGGGACATGCAGGTTTCTACCGCAGATTCATCAAGGATTTCTCCAAAATAACTAAACCACTATGCAGTCTATTGGAGAAGGATGCAAAGTTTAGTTTTGA
This sequence comes from Panax quinquefolius, assembly GCA_020205615.1. Lineage (NCBI taxonomy): Eukaryota > Viridiplantae > Streptophyta > Magnoliopsida > Apiales > Araliaceae > Panax > Panax quinquefolius. The sequence continues at coordinate 12,277,909 of CM035152.1, forward strand.
TGAAGCCTGCGTATCAGCATTTGAGCACTTAAAGAGAAAACTAACTTCAGCACCAGTGATTACGACACCAGATTGGGCTTTGCCGTTTGAGTTGATGTGTGATGCCAGTGATTACGCCGTAGGGGCTGTTTTAGGGCAGCGGAAGGAAAAGATATTTCATGTGATCTATTATGCCAGTAAGACCCTCATGGATGCACAGTTGAACTACACCACTACAGAGAAAGAGTTATTGGCAGTGGTATACGCCTTTGATAAATTTTGAGCATATCTGATTGGCACAAAGGTGATAGTGTATACGGATCATGAGGTAATTCGACATTTAGTGGCAAAGAAGGATGCAAAACCCCGATTGATCAGATGGATTTTATTATTGTAAGAATTTGATTTGGAAATTAAGGACAGAAAGGGGACGAAAAACCAAGTGGTGGACCACTTATCTCGACTAGAGAATCTGGAAAGAGAAGTAAACGATAAAGTCATAATTAACGAATCCTTTCCAGATGAGCAGTTATTTGTGGTGAAAGGGGAAGTTCCATGGTTCACAGACTACACGAATTATCTGGTAAGTAAGATGGTACCTTCTGACTTGGTGGGTTATCAAAAGAAGAAATTTTTGCATGATGTCAAATGGTATATATGGGATGAGCCTTACTTGTTTAAACAGTGTTCTGATCAAGTAATAAGAAGGTGTATTCCATATAGCGAGACCGAGGGGATTCTGCAAGAGTGTCATTCTACTGTGTATGGAGGTCACTATGGTGGTGAAAGAACATTTGCAGAGAGTACTACAAGAGGGATTCTATCGCCTACAATTTTCAAGGATGCATCTGATTTTGTTCAATGGCAGTGATAGATGTCGCCGAGTGGGGAACATCTCCAAAAGAAATGAAATGCCTTTGAATACGATCCTCGAAGTAGAAATTTTTGATGTGTGGGGGATTGATTTCATGGGGCCCTTCGTTTCTTCCTGTGGAAATCTCTACATCTTGCTCGCAGTGGATTATGTCTCAAAATGGGTAGATGTGGAAGCTCTTCCGACAAATGATGCCAAGGGCGTCCTCATATTTTTACACAAAAGCATCTTCACGAGGTTTGGGACTCCAAGGGCTATCATCGATGATGAAAGCGGCATTTATTTATAATAGGCGCTTTTATGACTTTGTTGGCTAAGTATGGGGTAAGCCATCGCATTGCTACAGCTTATCACCCGCAAACGAATGGCCAAATGGAAGTGTCGAATCGAGAAGTTAAGAGAATCCTGGAAAAAGTTGTGAATCCTACACGGAAAGACTGGTCGTTAAAGTTGGATGATGCAATATGGGCTTATAGAACTGCATACAAAACTCTGTTGGGCATGTCACCTTTTCAATTCGTGTATGGAAAAGCCTGTCACCTTCCTATGGAGCTAGAGCATAAGGCATATTGGGAAATACGGAAGCTCAATTTTGATTTGAAAGCTGCAGGGGAGAAATGTCTACTCCAACTCAATGCGTTGGATGAATTTAGATTACAGGTATATGAGAATTCAAAGTTGTACAAAGAGAAGGTGAAGAAATGGCTTGACCGAAAGATCATAGAGAGGACATTTGAACCGGGACAAAGGGTTTTGCTTTATAACTGCAGACTTAAACTTTTTCCCAAAAAGCTGAAATCGAGATAGTCAGGTCCATTTACAGTGAAGACTGTCTTTCCGCATGGTGCAATTGAAGTATATGATCAGTTTCTGGACAAGCCTTTTAAGGTGAATGGACAGAGATTGAAGCATTACTTTGGTGGCGAGGTGGACAGACAGAAAGTCACCTCAATTCTTTCGTCGGCATGAGCTTCAGAGACAGTCAAGCTAATCGACTATAATTTAGCGCTTGATGGGAGGAAGCCCATTATTTCTAACTCCATTTTCTTTCTATTTATTCAATTTAGATCGCTTTAGTAATTCATCTTACTGTCATTTTTGATAAGTTATCTGTTTTGCATAGTTGAGAGTGTAGTTAAATTTGCATTGATAGGTATTTGAAGTATGATAGAGTTTATTTGTTCATTTCATGTGTGCTCATTATTTCAGACTTTAACAGTGTGCAATAATGTCTCAGAGGTATCTCGATCAGTAGTCATCACAACTTAGCAAAGATCTAGATTTTAAAACTAAGAAGGTAAGTATTCAGTGCTCACGCGGCAAGACAATAAATAAATGACCATATAGCTCGCAAGTGCTACTCAAAAGTTCTTTCAGCACCTCGAACAAGCCCATCGCTACGCACAAGCATCCCTTCCATTAAGTAATCTTCTCAACATACATGTCTCCTCATCCCTCAAAGAATTATTAAGATTAAAGCCCTAACCACTCCTTCCATTAAGTGAAATTCACAAAGATGTCAATTCTCTTACGATTACATCCATGTCTCATCATACCTACAATATAACTCTAGGGTTTTCGTGGGTAACCACCCCTTCCATTAAAAAACGAAGTTGTGGGTACTCTCGATTCATCCACAGCAGAGCATCTATATTATCTATCTGTCATCTGCATATGGGTTCAAAAGGAGTACGTTCCATCCCTATCTCTTCATCATCAGCATCATCCTCCAGTAATCAAGACGAGGATGTCATGGACCACATGAAGTTTATCAGTTTGGAAGCCCAACAAGAATATTATCGCATCGTGGCCAAATCGTTTATGAAGGAACAGGGATTTAAACCTGAGAAGAAAGACGGCCAACTATGGAATATGATACGAGAAAGAGGCTGGGTTTGCCTAGCTGCAACTCCTATGCCTATCCCCATGGGGGTTATTCGCGAGTTCTACGCGAATGCTAAGGACGTAAAAGGAGGGATAATGCTGGTTCGAGGAGTACAGGTGGATTTTTGCCCTCCCTCCATCAGAGCAGTGTTTGGGATGACTGACACACCACCAACTGGGTCTTTTAATTGGGTCACAGGTGCACATTTGATGACGGACTTGGAACTAGTGATTTCTGAATTGTGCATTCTGGGCACCAAATGGAATTATAATGCAGGGACGACTGAGCCAAAATCTTTTCCAGCGTCCGCCTTGAATCGATATGCCAAAGCATGGAATCTATTTATCTGTGCCAAATTAATTCCGTCAGCTCACCAACATGAAATAACCACTGAGCGGGCTATCATTTTATGGGGCATTATCAAAGGCAAGTACATTAACGTCGGCCACCTAATTCATCAAAACATGCTACGTTATTTAAGGGGAAACACTACTGGGAGTATTCCATACGCGTCTGTGGCAGCCATGCTTTGTACCCAATAAAGAGTCCCGTGGAATAACGAGCAGCTGCAAAACCCGAGCCACGATATCACTCATGCTACTATTGCCAAATTCAAGGATTGGACAGGTTGTGAACCGCATCCGCGAGGACTAGGTTTTATTATCCAGCCCACATTTCCAGCGCCACCACCGCAGCCCACTCAAACTGATGAGGCAGGCCCGTCCACGCAAGCACCTGCTGCCCATGGTGATCGCCAACTCCAAAGGTTGGAGCAAAAAATTGATGCCATATACGATAATTTTGGAGAGTTTGCGACGGGATTCATGATGGCCTTGGTCGAGGCTTTTGCACAGCAAGGAACGATGCTAGAGTGGCCTCAGTTCGGGACAGCAGTGCCATATCCATCACCAGATTCACCACCCGAGGAGGGTGGTACCGCTGATCATTAGTGGAGTTTTCTTTACCCTTTACCTTCATTCAATGGGGCATTGAATATTATAAGTTTTGGGGTAGTAGTATAGTTGCATGTAGTATTGGCATGATTAGTTTAAATTTTGCATGTTTATGTGTTAGATAAAATTTTGCATATTTTTTTTTAGTTTTAGTTATTATTGCTTGTGCTAGTATGTTTTAGTTTGCATGTCTCACAACGTTTAGGTTTATGAAAATTTTGTCTAGCCAATGATGATAGTAAATTTTGAAAGATTTTTGAGTATGTTAGATAACTCGAGCTGAGATATAATGTTTTACACGATGAAATTCATGTTGCTGTTTAAATGCTCTTGGTTTGCACGAATGTGTTCACAATCACTTGTAGGTATAAGAAGTATGTGTTACGTTGCTCGATAGAAAACGTAGTTTTAAAAAAGAGTAATATGTGGAAAGTGATCTTAGACTGTATGAAACATTGATATTCAAACTTTGGGAACACACGGGTATGCTATTGGGACGAGATGGAGCGTAAAACGCACTCGCTATATATAAAAAAAAAGAAAAAAAAAGAAAAATAGCAATAAACACCGTGGGAAAGAGCAAAAATCGTCCTCGTGAGTAGCAATAAAGCAGTTAAGCCCATTGTTGAACCTTAGTTTGGGTTGATATGTTGAACTAGTCTGTGTTGCATGAATATACATGAGTCTTGATTTAGGCTATAATTTTCTATTTTGAGCAATGTAGCATATGTATTCTTTGCTTCAGTCAAGTTTTGGTGAACACAACACACACACACACACAACATCTCTATAGCATTTATGACTTATCTGAATGTATGATATTATGCCTATAGTTTAGTTTGAATCTGTATTCTTGAATCTGGACAATTCACTGAGGCAGTTTGGACTGAATTTCAGTTAGAGCTGGAATAATATGAGACTAGTTTGCATCATAGCTTAGTTGCATAGTAATGTAGTTGCATTTTCATTGTTCGTTAGTATGCATTGCTTGAGGGCAAGCAACAGTTCAAGTTTGGGGGTATTTGATAAGTGGGTTTTGTACCTATTTATTGAATACCAATTCACGCGAACTATGCTCATCTCAAGCACATTTTAGGGTGTTTTAGTTGCATTTCATGTTATTTTACATTGCATGTACTTAAAACTCCTTTTGGTGAAAAAGTGTAGGAATGGCCTAATTTGGTGGTATTAATGACATTAGGCTAATGGATGCATGGCGTGAAGATCTAGTGGAGCAAGGAAACCAAGCATGATAAGGATGAACAAAGATAACAATTCAAGTGAGCAGCAAAGAACAATGCAGAACCAGACTCAAAAGCAAAGAAAGCATGCAGTGTAGATCGTCAGCGCATGCCAAGGTAATAAGCGAGGATCTTGGCGCTTGCCATGAAAGCATCGAACTGGACAGACATTTCACACTGCAAGTCGCGCGCCCGCACGAGAAACACTCGAGGAGGAGAGGAGCAAGCTGCCGACGCCTCGAGGCTCTTAAACTGCTTTTTATTTTTATTTTTAATTAAAAGAATTGTAATTGATAAAAAATGATGACTGACTGGAGTCAGACATATCATTCATTACTTTTTACGTATTTTCATATTGGGAACTAGGGTTTACACTATGAGGGAGATTCTAACTTAGAACGAAGTCTAAACTCCATCTTTTCTAATTCTTCATGGGATTTCTAATCATTGTGGATGACTCTTGTTATTTTGCTGGATTTACATGAGGATTTGAATGTTAATATTGGATTATAATCAGCAATTGGGTTTAATCGTTTCTATCCCTTCATCTATCAATTGTTTGCTTATTAGCCATGTTTAGCTTTGATCCCATAATGGCTTTTGGTCCAGTCATGAACTAAACTTCATTATAGGATTCTAACGGATTTTAATATGTAGTTTGGTTGCATGCTTGATTGCTGGGGCGGTTTTACATATCATGTGGGATTTCTATTATGATTTTTTTACATGTATGAATGCTTGATCACCATTCATTTTTAGTACTTGTACGGAATTGACAATGAACATGCGAGTATGGATTGTAATCATGATAAGATACGATATATGAAATTTGTTTTGTATGGTTTTGTGTATTTCTTGAACCGGATAGACATATATTGTTTCACCGTATGAGTTAAAATAAGGGCTTGTGCTTAAATTCAGTATGATTGCAATTTCACATAGACATATAGTGATTTTGGTTATATTGATGATTACATGGAGTCTATCGCTTATGGATGTTGTGTAAGTAGGTCTTAGTACATTGAAAAATGGCTATGACTCTATTAGTGCTCTTGACTACTTTTCTTTGATATGTGAACAATTTTTGCATGATAGTGGTAATTAGATGAAGTATTAAATGAAGTTAGGATCCCATTATTTCCAGACTTGATTTATTATATTTTTATTCGTGTTTTAGTTGATATTTGCAATTAGAGTAATTCACAAATATAGTCATTAGTTTAAGCATATAAGTATAGTGATTTAATTGATGCATAGTAGTTTAAATTTGACAACTTTCTCTGTGGGATCGATACTCTACTTACTCTGTATTACTTGTTGACACATGTATGCATGCATGAGTTAGAACACTTTTATCATAACTAAAAAAGAGGCAACATATCCCTAAGCTTTGATACCAACTGTGACGCCCCCAAAATATGTATACATCACCCATATTGGGTCGCCAGATACAAGGTACAGAATACAAATACAATCTTAAATATACAACATAAGCTGTGAGTTTTAATACAAATATTATCTTCTAGACAGTATTCAAACTCAAAATAAGTTCCCCGTCTCTCCCCTCCTAGTTCTTGTCTCACATCTCAGCCAGGGATCATATCCCTAAGCTTTGATACCAACTGTGACGCCCCCAAAATAGGTATACATCACCCGTCTTGAGTCGCCAAATACATGGTACAAAAATACAAATACAACTTAATAATACAACTGTCGTGTAAAATACAACAAAATATAAACTGAGTGTTTTAATAAGAATATTTTCATCTAGACAATATCCACACTCAAAGGAGTCTTCATTACCTTTATTGACACACTATTTAACAGAATAGTGAGGACTACTAATACTATCATCTGGACCGTCACTCCGTTCCTCGACTAGTCCACAGCCACGTTCTCATTTCAAGAAGAGAAAGGTGAAAGAAAGGGTGAGCTCAACTAGCCCAAGAAGAAATATTATGACTAAGATAATGTAGAATAAATTATCATTAGTCTTCAACAATGTTAAACCGATAAAATATAACAAACATCAAGTTTAACTGCAGTAGTGAACAAGCAATCCATTAAAAGAGTCAAGTAGAGAATAAAATCTACTATCTTTTATGTTTTAAAAAGGTTTTTCATCACTTTTATCGTTGAGACTCAGCTTAATAAATAATCCACATCATCCCTGCACTACAGCCAATGATATTCATTAGTATCACAACCACAAATTATCCATGCACTACGGGCCAAGGATATTCATGTATTCATCAATGGTCATGATCATGCCAACAATCATCCATCAATGCACCACTGGGCCAATGAGGATTTTTACCACATCATTTGTAACATTACTATCATGATTATACCGAATAATCCCTGGTCATAATCATACCAAGTCCATCTATGCACAACATGCCACAGATGACTTTCAACATAATATAAGCATGAGGATGATGACAATGATCTAAGAATCCAATAAAACAAGTTCAAGAAGTAATTTATCCAGAATTCAATAACATCCAAATTGTCAACATGATACTGCTTTGTAGAGTAAAATTCAAGAATGCTCAGAAGAATATTTCCATGAAAAGATACTGGATGAAGCGCAAATATCAAGGATATTCCACTAATTTCATGGAGTATAGAAGTCAAAGCTTTAACCAACTGAGTATAACAGAATATATGAAACTGCAAATGGATTTTTGCCCGCCATGCGGTAAATCACGTAGACAGATCATTTCCATAATTTAATAAGAAATGAATACGAAGGGTCATGCATGTGGTAATCCACATAGACAGGTTATTCCAACATACTAATAAAGAATGGAATAACAGAAGAATTTACCATGCATGCGATAGAACGCACAGACAGGTTATTCCAACAAAATAATAAATAATGGAACCAGGTCATACGTAAACGCATGCATGTGATATTCCAATGTAATAATAAAGAATGAAATAACAAAAGACTTCACGAGGCATGCGATGAATCATACATGCATGAGTTATTCCAATGTAATAATAAATAATAGAACCAGGTAATGCGAAATACGCACAGACAGGATATTCCAATAGAATAATAAAGAATGGAATAACAGAAGAATTTCACCATGTATGCGGTGTAACGACCCCAAAATAGGTCCATTCCATCTAACCCATTCTGAGTCGCTAAATATATGGTACGAAAAATAACTACAACTTTATTACAACAATTGTCGTGCAAAATACAACAACACATATGTTGTGAGTTTGGATACAAATATATACCAATCAGAAGACGTCACCATGACACCTTACATAAAGGTATAGTCAAAAGCTGTTTTAGAAATTAGAATCTTTGGGGAAGTCAAGGAGAAACCTTCGTACATGGGAGGCCATGCTTTTAGGTTATGGTAGATATCATATGGCCACGTAATTATCCTTGGTTGACCTAATAGACCCCTAAAGAAAAAAACGAGAAGATTACTATCATATTCTTCCCAATGGTGAGTCTTCTCTTGACATATCATTATCTCCACTGTCTCTAATTGGGTATTATACTCCAAACAAACACCAAGATTATATAGGTAGTGCTTGTAAATATACTCAGCAAGTGGATGAGCACAACCATGTCTTATGATAACACGAGTTTGTATGTCATTAGACATCTTGTATGATAATGACAAAACACCCTTCCAAAGTTGGGTTCGCCTCACCTCTTTAGGGAGAACCTCAACAACTATAGACCACCGTTATATTCCTTGTTATCCCCATTTCAACCCATGCCTACACTTTTATTACCTGAAAGGAATTGTGAAACAAAAGGGTGAGCATAACTAGCTCAGTAAAGAATATTATGACTAAAGATAAATAAATTATCAATAGTCTTCATCAGTAATAAATCAGAGATTTAGAACATATGGTAGATGATAAAACTTTTCAACCATAGTTGCAGCGGAATGAGCAATCCATTAGAAGAGTCAAATAGACCATATAAAATCTATTATCTTCTCCATGTTAAAAGTCCACCAACAATGTTTTATCCCCTCGTAACATCAATCAACAATTCCTCGCCCACAATCACATGCATAACTTATAATCATAATTGTAGTTCTAAATCCTCTTCTTATCCAGACGAAGATAATTTCATCAATTGTCTTTACCGAAACATCAAAGATCATGGTTATACCAAATCACGTTCTGCTCATAATCATACTAATAAATTCATCTTTGCACCACGGCCAAAGATATTCATCAACAGTTCATCTTTGCACTACATGCCAAAGATATTCAACAACAAGTCATCTTTGCACTACGAGCCAAAGATATTCAACAACAGTCATCTTTTTTACTACGGCCAAAGATATTCATCAATAATTCATCTTTGCACCACAAAGCTAAAGATATTCATATATTAAAGAAACACATAATCATTTCAGAAGTTATATAACAATAATTATAACCATGTTGATCAATTCACCTTTGCACTTAAGCTAAAAATATTCAATTGTAAATTCAATGGTCATGATCATACCAGTCAACAATTCAACTTTTGCACTACTGGCCAAAGAGAACCTATAGTCACGATCATACCAATAATCTACCCATCTTTACACTCAAGTCAAAGAGAAATATCATCATTAGGGTTATAAGAATGTTATATAAAAATAATATAATCAAAACATGGTTTTAATTTCAAAAGTAAGATTCATAAATCAACGATAATTTGGTCAGAGAAGAAACCAATTTGTCGTGAATAAGACTTCGTATTCTTACATAATACCGTGATAACGCGTATAGTAACCTCCTATACACGAAAAGATAAAGTTTCATAATAAAATTCATATCCATATTTATAACACCTTAATCCAAATGTTATAAATCACTTAATAATATCAAAATCTTAATATTCTTAATATTACAACAATATTTAATAATTTCTAAAACTTATAAACAATTTAATTAAATTGTTTACACTTTACTAATTAATGCATTTAATCATCATAAAATGCCAAACTCATAAGATTTCATCACCAATAACCAAAACCCTCATCAAAATCTGCATATACCTCATATATGATTCTCAAGCTATAAAATCATATTTTTCAATTTTCTTACTTCACATAACATATTTAATTCATTTAATCATAACTAGAACATTTTCATGAAAAATACCAAATCAGTTCCAAAAATATTTCTTTTCTGGGATTTAGTATAACATAGTCCCATATTAAACATATATTTTTCTCAAAATTTTAAAATTCATTTACTATTTTCATATGGCTAAAACCACCGAATATTTAAACATTTATCATAAATTATACTTTTATCCAACAATTCTAAAATTTTCACGGTATACTGATATTATATAGATGTACTCCCAATAAAAATTTCATCAATTTTGGAGTTAATCGCAAGGAGTTATAAGCGGTTACTTTTAAAATAGTCTTTTCTCATAAAATTCATAACTCTCAATCTATACATCCAAAATCGCCATTTTGGACAAAGTATATAAAACTCATCAAATTATCATTTCAAGTTTTTTCAGAATTTTTGAAGGTTCAGAAAAATTTTGAAACTAAAAACATAATAACCCTTAAAATCCCTTACTATCCCTTACTCAAAAAAAGCGATACTTTGATTTGGAATATATTTGAAACGAACTTGCACCGTATAGCAATACTCAAAGTATACTCAAAATACTCACAAGAATATACCGATAATATAGAGAAAGAAAACTTCAGTTTTGGTGTCATTTTCAATTCTAACCCAAGCACCCTATTTATAGAAATTGTTTTAGAACACCAAAGCGAGAAAATTGAATATAATAATAATATTATTATCAAATTTCAAGCCCACCTCTAGACATTTGAAATCAGCTGATTTTGCACATGTTTAATGAGGCCACAAAATATAAAAAACGTTTTTATTAATAAAAATAAATAAAACTTTCAAAAATCAATTATTTCGGAACTTCAGAACTTCAATAATTCATAATAAATATCCCTTTTATCAAACAATTCGAATCTCGTGAGTTTTTATAGGAAATTCAATTCTCTACAACTTTGCAGAAGAAAGTTTTTCCAAATTCGAAACAGAAATTGACCAAGAAATCCACAAAGCAGACGATTTTACTGTTTATAATCAAATTTCATCAAGAAATGGGGTCCACCGACACATAAAACATGTTTTAAATATTTTTGGTAACAAAATACTTCTCCTCCACATATACTCATATATCCCACATTCATCGTAAAAATATCATCATTAATATATTATTAAAATAATATATTTAAATGAATTATTTTATCGAGAAAAAGATAAAATATTAATTTTCAACAATTCTCACTTTAAAAATTTTCTCCATCTATATCCACATAAAATAAATATTTTCTCATCATAAAATCAATAATTAATTATTCACAAATAATATTACATAATCACAATATTGACAACCGTGCAGGTTCAGGAAGAGGGCTTTCAATAAGAATTTCTCTCTTCACAAGCTTGATTAGGTGACAAAACTTCTCCTTAGACAGAACTTTCTAGACAATGCCAATAATGTTTTCTAATAATATTATTCAGATAATATAAATTATTGCTTCGATAATGGAAAATACTGTGCCGTGACAATTATTGAAACAACAATAATATAAAATATCAACGTAGCAATTATTGAATCAATAAAATAAAATATTGAATAAAGAATTATCGTAACAATTATTGAGTAATGCCTTCTTACGGAAAAAAATTATCATGCTTCAAGAATAGTACTCGTGAATAGTAACTCGTGAATAAGTAACTCATGAATAGTAACTCGTGAATAGTAACTCATGAATAGTAATTAAAAAAAATTGAATACTTTTATTTCATAAAATTCGAGGGTCATACAATCTCCCTCCTTATGAAATTTCGTCCAAAATTCACGTACTGATATTTCAAAGAGTTGAGAATACCTTGTTTTCATTTTGATTCTATCTCCCCTGTCATCATGATTTCTCCATTGCTTTCATCTCCCGTATTTTGGATATCATTCTAAAATACGACTTCAAAACAAGGGTTAATTTAACAAATTAACATATCACATAATATCCCGATATTATGGTGACCAACAAATAAGCTTAGGTAGGACACACTAGTGAAGGATTTACTCATCTCTCCTCCTAGTTCTAATCCCGATCTCCGCTGGAGATCATATCCCTAGCTACGATACCAAATGTAACTCTGGACACCAACTTGTGTCAAGACCTCACATTGATACTATCGGTTTGCCACTTACATGAGCGGCGGCCCCTACGAAGAGTCCGGCGGTGCATCCCCCATCAACAGGAAGTCACCAGCGAGAGGCTCGGGGCTCTTTACTTATAGCTCTGATACCAAATGTAACGACCCCAAAATAGGTCCATTCCATCTAACCCATTCTGAGTCGCTAAATATATGGTACGAAAAATAACTACAACTTTATTACAACAATTGTCGTGCAAAATACAACAACACATATGTTGTGAGTTTGGATACAAATATATACCAATCAGAAGTACGTCACCATGACACCTTACATAAAGGTATAGTCAAAAGCTGCTTTTAGAAATTAGAATCTTTGGGAAGTGCTCAAGAGAAACCTTCGCATACATGGGAGGCCATGCTTTTAGGTTATGGTAGATATCATATGGCCACTGTAATTATCCTTGGTTGACCCAATAGACCCTAAAGAAAAAAAAACGAGAAGATTACTATCATATTCTTCCCAATGGTGAGTCTTCTCTTGACATATCATTATCTCCACTGTCTCTAATTGGGTATTATACTCCAAACAAACACCAAGATTATATAGGTAGTGCTTGTAAATATACTCAGCAAGTGGATGAGCACAACTATGTCTTATGATAACACGAGTTTGTATGTCATTAGACATCTTGTATGATAATGACAAAACACCCTTCCAAAGTTGGGTTCGCTTTTCACCTCTTTAGGGAGAACCTCAACAACTATAGACCACGCAGATTATATTCCCTTGTTATCCCCGCTTTCAACCCAAATGACTACACTTTTATTACACGAAAGGAATTGTGAAACAAAAGGGTGAGCACAACTAGCTCGAAAGAATATATTATGACTAAAGATAAATAAATTATCAATAGTCTTCATCAAGAATAAATCGTAGATTTAGAACATATGGTAGATGATAAAACTTTTCAACCATAGTTGCGCGTGGAATGAGCAATCCATTAGAAGAAGTCAAATAGACCATAAAATCTATTATCTTCTCCATGTTAAAAGTCCACCAACAATGTTTTATCCTCAGTAACATCAATCAACAATTCTCGCCCACAATCACATGCATAACTTATAATCATAATTGTAGTTCTAAATCCCTCTTCTTATCCAGGACGAAGATAATTTCATCACCTGTCTTTACCTGAAACATCAAAGATCATGGTTATACCAAATCACAGTTCCTGTTCATAATCATACTAATAAATTCATCTTTGCACCAAGGCCAAAGATATTCATCAACAGTTCATCTTTGCACTACATGCCAAAGATATTCAACAACAAGTCATCTTTGCTTTCACGAGCCAAAGATATTCAACAACAGGTCATCTTTGCACTACGGGCCAAAGATATTCATCAATAATTCATCTTTGCACTACAGGCTAAAGATATTCATATATTAAAGAAACACATAATCATTTCAGAAGTTATATAACAATAATTATAACCATGTTGATCAATTCACCTTTGCACTTAAGCTAAAAATATTCAATTGTAAATTCAATGGTCATGATCATACCGATCAACAATTCAACTTTTGCACTCTTGGCCAAAAGAGAACCTATAGTCACGATCATACCAATAATCTACCCATCTTTACACTCAAGTCAAAGAGAAATATCATCATTAGGGTTATAAGAATGTTATATAAAAATAATATAATCAAAACATGGTTTTAATTTCAAAAGTAAGATTCATAAATCAACGATAATTTGGTGGGAGAAGAAACCAATTTGTCGTGAATAAGACTCCGTATTCTTACATAATACCGTATACGATGCATAGTAACCTCTATTACCTAAAAGATAAAGTTTCATAATAAAATTCATATCCATATTTATAACACCTTAATCCAAATGTTATAAATCACTTAATAATATCAAAATCTTAATATTCTTAATATTACAACAATATTTAATAATTTCTAAAACTTATAAACAATTTAATTAAATTATTTACACTTTACTAATTAATGCATTTAATCATCATAAAATGCCAAACTCATAAGATTTCATCACCAATAACCAAAACCCTCATCAAAAATCTGCATATACCTCATATATGATTCTCAAGCTATAAAATCATATTTTTCAATTTTCTTACTTCACATAACATATTTAATTCATTTAATCATAACTAGAACATTTTCATAAAAAATACCAAATCAGTTCCAAAAATATTTCTTTTCTGGGATTTAGTATAACATAGTCCCATATTAAACATATATTTTTCTCAAAATTTTAAAAATTCATTTACTATTTTTCATATGGCCAAAACCACCGAATATTTAAACATTTATCATAAATTATACTTTTATCCAACAATTCTAAAATTTACACGGTATACTGATATTATATAGATGTACTCCCAATAAAAATTTCATCAATTTTGGAGTTAATCACAAGGAGTTATAAGCGGTTACTTTTAAAATAGTCTTTTCTCATAAAATTCATAACTCTCAATCTATACATCCAAAAATCGCCATTTTTGGACAAAGTATATAAAACTCATCAAATTATCATTTCAAGTTTTTTCAGAATTTTTGAAGGTTCAGAAAAATTTCGAAACTAAAAACATAATAACCCTTAAAATCCCTTACTATCCCTTACCTCAAAAAGCAAAGACTTACATTGGAATAACGTTGAAACGAACTTGCACCGTATAGCAATACTCAAAGTATACTCAAAATACTCACAAGAATAAATTTCGATAATATAGAGAGAGAAAACTTCAGTTTCTGGTGTCATTTTCAATTCTAACCTAAGCACCCTATTTATAGGAAATTGTTTAGAACACCAAAGTAGAAAATTGAATATAATAATAATATTATTATCAAATTTCAAGCCCACCTCTAGACATTTGAAATCAGCTGATTTTGCACATGTTTAATGAGGCCACAAAATATAAAAAACGTTTTATTAATAAAATAAATAAAACTTCCAAAAATCAATTATTTGAACTTCGTAACTTCAATAATTCATAATAAATAGCCCTTTTATCAAACAATTCGAATCTCGTGAGTTTTTATAGGAAATTCAATTGTCTACAACTTTGCAGAAGAAAGTTTTTCCAAATTCCAAATGAAATTGACCGAAATCCACAAACAGACGATTTTACTGTGCTATAATCAAATTTCAATCAAGAAATGGGGTCCACAAACACATAAAACATGTTTTAAATATTTTGGTAACAAAAATACTTCTCCTCCACATATACTCATATATCCCACATTCATCGTAAAAATATCATCATTAATATATTATTAAAATAATATATTTAAATAAATTATTTTATCGAAAAAGATAAAATATTAATTTTCAACAATTGTCACTTTAAAATTTTCTCCATCTATATCCACATAAAATAAATATTTTCTCATCATAAAATCAATAATTAATTATTCACAAATAATATTACATAATCACAATATTGACAACTGAGTAGGTTCCGGAAAGAGGGCTTTCAATAAGAATTTCTCCTTCTTGGTAGGCAATGATTAGGTGACCAAACCTCTCCTGTATGTAACTTTCTAGACATTGCCAATAATGTTTTCTAATAATATTATTCGGATAATATAAATTATTGCTTCGATAATGGAAAATATCGTCTTGCGTGACAATTATTGAAACAACAATAATATAAAATATCAACGTAGCAATTATTGAATCAATAAAATAAAATATTGAATAAAGTAATTACCGTAATAATTATTGAGTAATGCCTTCTACGGAAAAAAATTATCATGCTTCATGAATAGTACTTCGTGAATAGTAACTCGTGAATAGTAACTCGTGAATAGTAACTCATGAATAGTAACTCGTGAATAGTAACTCATGAATAGTAATTAAAAAAAATTGAATACTTTTATTTCATAAAATTCGGGGTCTTACATGCGGTACTTCGCATGTTCAGGTTATTCCAACATACTAATAAAGAATGGAATAACAGAAGAATTTCACCATGTATGCGATACTTCGCATAGACAGGTTATTCCAACATAATGACAAAGAATGGAATAATGTAAGAATTTCACCAAGTATAGGGGTAGCAGCGTATCTGAGTTATTCCAACGTAATAATAAAGAATGGAATAATGTAAATTCTCTTCATGAATCTGAAAGAAATAATACCCTTACCTTAGAAGAACCTGGATATTGGAAAAGTGAGGTAGCAGAATACTTTTCTTATTTCTCTCTATAGTTTCTCTCTGTAGAGTTTGGTGAATTCATAAGAAATAATGAAGGAATGAGCTTTATTTATAGGAGAATGGACCTGAATAGTAACTAATTCATGAACGGTCCAAATTGATTTACTTTTAAGCAGACTATCCATATTGATTTACTTATGCGGTATTAATAAATTATTCTAATAAAACAAAATCTTTTAAATAAAATATA
Source organism: Panax quinquefolius (assembly GCA_020205615.1). Classification (NCBI taxonomy): domain Eukaryota; kingdom Viridiplantae; phylum Streptophyta; class Magnoliopsida; order Apiales; family Araliaceae; genus Panax; species Panax quinquefolius. The sequence goes on from CM035152.1 coordinate 12,294,476, forward strand.
ATATATTCTATTTATAGTCTAATAAAATAAATAACTTTATAAATGTATTACATTTTTTATATAAAAAGATTTTATTATACAAATACCATGCATAATAAAATATAATATATTCTAATTATTATCTAATAAAATAAATAACTTTATAAAAGTATTACATTTTTATATAAAAAGATTTTACTATGTAAAATACTATGCAAGCACTATGCAATTACTATGCATAATAAAATATAATATATTCTAATTATTGTCTAATAAAATAAATAACTTTATAAAAGTATTCTGTTTTATATAAAAAGCTTTTCTATTTTATTACATTAATAAACTAATAAAACAATATATATATATATATATATATATATAAACTTCCGTGACTTCATAAAAAGACACCTCAATATATTTAACAACATTTATCATCATTATTATAATTTACAATATTAATCGACCAGTTCGTTCCCAGGAAAGAGGGGGCTTTCCAATAAGAATTTCTCCCTATTGGCGCGCAATTAGGTGACCAAACCTCTCATTGGTAGAACTTCTAGACATCGTTAATATTGAAAATAATAATAATAATAATAACTCTGCCATCTCAATTATTGATTTAATAATATATAAAATATCGACAATAATTGAATCAAATAATGTGAGATACTATGCAGCAATTATTGTAGCAATAATTGAACAAAACTGAGTGACTTCTCACGTAAGCATCAATAATCAATACCGTGTGCTACTACGCAACCACGCCAGACATCAGATTACTTTACTACTACCGAGTAGTTCAACAGTTTTAATTCAGAAACTTCCACCGTTATTTTCATAAAAATATTTTTGTCGTTTTCTTAATCCGATAATAATTTCGTTATGGGGTCCACCAATGATTGTACCGTCGTACTGATATTCCCCGACAAAAAGAATATTTTCCTACCATTCGAATATTATATAACAACTTGCATGCATTTTAAAATTTATAAATATTACCCACAACTATAACATTATATCAAATTCATTCCAAAATATTCAAAAAATATTTCGAGAAATTCAAATCTTTATTCATAAAATCTGGGGTCTCACAAGTAGTTAACCAATCAATCTCTAGAATTACGTCAAATGCAAGTATTTTCAATTAAATAAGATCGACAGGTAATGTGAGGATACCGATTTGAACCAAACAAGACTTATAAACAGTGGATGTAATGAAGGTTTCTCCCAATGGAGTTTCAACAGATAAGTCAAAGTCTAATTTTTCCGGAGTCAAATTTAAACGTTGAGCGCAAATACGAGAAATAAAAGAATGGGTAAAACCGGTATCAAATAAGGTATAAACTTCGCTAGAGTTTATGATAAGCTTACCCGTGATGACCTCGTTCGGGTTCCTTGCTTTCTAGGAGGTCACGACAAACGCTCTCCCTTGCACTACTTGCTTTTGACTTTTCCGGGACGCCCTTTGGTGCCTCCATCCTAGTTTGAACTTGTCTTGGTGAACGAAAAAATCAAAGCTAGGTGACCTTCTCTTCCACAATTATAACACGCTTTGGATGGCATCGCGCAGTTTGGACCGATGTGTCCTCCTCTCTCGCATTTGAAGCATATGATAGGTGGTCGTTCTCCTTCCTTAACAACTTGGTCTTTGGTGTTTGTCGTCTTTCCATCATTGTTGAATCTCCTCTTCTTGAAATGTCCATTCTTATTGTTTTGGCCATGATTACCACCAAAGTGGTTACCATTTTTGGCATGTTGATTCGCTCCACGCTTATTGTCACCGCTTCGATGACTGCTATCACTAGTATTAACATTTTGCCGGCTGCTCTCTTTTGGTTGAGTTGACTCATTATTGCGCTCCAATAACTGAGCCCTATTAACAACATCTGAATACAAACACAGTTTATGAGAGATAAGATATTGACGTATCTCGGGTTTCAAACCCCTTAGAAACATTCGCGTCATTCTATCCTCATTATCAACAAAATGGGACGCAAATCGGGATAACTCGGCAAACTTGGCTTCGTACTGCGACATGGTCATGTTGTTTTGCTCCAGCTTGATGAAATCTACCTCTTTCATGTGACGAATACTTTCGGGAAAGTACTTGTCGTTGAAAAAATTCTTGGAACTTCTCCCAAGTCATCTTCGGTCTGCGGCGGAGTCGAGTACGCTTTTACAAATTCCCACCAAGAATCCGGCCTCTGCCGCCTTAATATGAAGGTGGCAAAGGGAACCTTTTGCTCCTCGGAGCATCCCAAGACATCAAATATCTTGCAGATCTGCTTTATCCATGTCTCCGCCTTAAGTGGTTTTGGCTCTTCGAAAAAACTCCGGTGGTCCCAGTTCCTTGAACTGCTTAGCGGTGACTGTCCAAGAGTTGCCAGTGTTTCCACCTGCATTTTGTACAGGAGCCGCTCTTGCCTGATGTTGCATGAATTGCATAAAGCCTCTGAATATTCCATCATTCATTATCTGGTCAGTGTTGTTGTTTGCCTGAGTATTGTCGCCTTCTTGATGCACATTATCCTGATTATTGATCTGTGGAGACTCAACGGTCTCCTGTGCTCCATTGCTAATCTAAACATTCTCAGATGCCATTTTCAAATACTGCCACAAAATAAGGGTTAATTAACATATCATATATCATCCCTATACTCCGAATTCACCAATTAAATACAAAATAAATTTAGGTAGGTCATACTAGCGAAGAATTCCCTGCTCTCCTCCTATTTCTTGTCTCACATCTCACCCGTGGATCATATCCCTAAGCTTTGATAAGAATCGTGACGCCCCCAAAATAGGTATACATCACCCATCTTGAGTCGGCAAATACATGGTACAAAATTCAAATACAACTTAATTATACAACAGTCGTGTAAAATACGACAAAACATATGCTGTGAGTTTTAATACAAATATTGTCATCTAGACAATATCCACACTCAATTGAGTCCTCATTACATTTATTATCATACTATTTAACAGAATAGTGAGGACTACTAATGCTATTATCTGGACCGTCACTCCGTTCCCCGACTAGTCCCTGCTACGTTCTCATTTTCTGAAGAGAATAATGAAAGTAAAAGGGTGAGCTCAAGTAGTCCACTAAGAAATATTATGACTATGATAATACAGAATAAATTATCGTTAGCCTTCAACAGTGCTAAACTGATACAATATAAAAAATATCAAGTTTAACTGCAGTGGAACAAGTAATCCATTTAAAGAGTCAAGTAGAGAATAAAATCTACTATCTTTTATGATTTAAAAGGTTTTTCATCACTTTTATCGCTGGGACTCATCTTAATAAATAATCCACATCATCACTGCACTACGGCTAAGGATATTCGTTAGTATCACAACCACAAATTGTCCATGCACTACGGGCCAAGGATATTCGTGTATTCATTAATGGTTATGATCATGCCAACAACTGTCCATCAATGCACTACGGGCTAATGAGGACTTTTACCACATCATTTGTAACATTACGGTCATGATTATACCGATTAATCCCTGGTCATAATCATACCAGTCCATCTATGCACTACCGGGCCACAGATGACTTTCAACATAATATAAACATGAGGATAATGACAATGATATAAGAATTCAATAAAACAAGTTCAAGAATTAATTTATCCAGAACTAATAACGCCCCAAATTGTCAACATGATACTTCTTTGTAGAGTAAAATTCAAGAATGCTCAAGAATATTTTCATGAAAAGATCATTGGATGAAACGCAAATATCAAGGATATTCCACTAATTTCATGGAGTATAGAAGTCAAAACTTTAACAAACTTAGTATAATAAAGAATAGAATAACAACAGAAATCACTAGGAATACGATAGACCACACGGATAGATTATTCCAATGAATAATAAATAAAACGGAACCGAAGTCGTGCAAAATTTGCCAAGCGGGATGTTCCAATGTAATAATAAATAACGGAACCAGTTCATGCATAAACGCATGTATTGGATGTTCCAATGTAATAATAAAGAATGGAATAATGAACAATTTCACCATGTATGCAGACTTGACAGACAAAGTTATTCAAACATAATGCTAAAGAATGGAATAACAGAAGAATTTCACCAAGTATAGGGTAGACCGTGTATACAAGTTATTCCAACAGAATAAAAAAAATGAAATAATAGAAGTTCTCTTCATTAATACGAAAGAAATAATACCCCTTACCTTAGAACAAACTGGATATAGGAGTAGTGAAGTAGCAAAATACTTTTCTTCTTTCTCTCTATAATTTCTCTCTATGGAGTTTCTGTGACGCCCCCAAAATAAGTATACAAAAACCATTCTGAGTTGCCAAATACATGGTACAGAAAGTTACTACAACTTCAATAATACAATTGTCGTGCAAAATACGACAATACATACTGTGAGTTTAAATACAAATATTGTTTTCTAGATAATATCAACACTCAAATAATTCCTCATTACAATTATTCATACAATATTTTACAGAAATAGTGAGGACTGCTAAAACATCTTTCTAGAACCATCACTCCATACCCCAACTCGATCCTGCTATGTTCTCACCTCCTGAGAAGAAAAATGGAACAAAAAAGAAAAGAGTGAGCTCAACTAGCCCAGTAAAGAATATTATGACTAAGATAATATACAACAAATTATCATTAGTCTTCAAAAGGGAAAAATCTGATAAAATATAATAGACAACAAGTTTTAGATCAACAACTGCAGCGGAAACAACAATTCATTAGAAGAGTCAAGTAGAGAATGAGTTCTACTATCTTCTAAGATTTAAAAGTCCATCATCAATATTTTTATCCCTGTAACAAAAATCAATATTCATCTTTAATTAAATATTCATCTTTGCACTACAGGCCAAAGATATTCATTTGTATCACCAAATATCATGTTCATCTCAACACTGCTCATCATCGTTACTACGGCCAAAGATATTCATCAGTTAATCATTCATCTTTGCACTACGGGCCAAAGATATTCATCAAGTATCATCATTAAGGACTGAGGATGACGAAAAACATTTTAGAGAACGAATCCAGTGAAACAAAAGGACAAATATTAGGGATTCGTATAACAGTTTATCCAAGATCAATAATACTTCATAATAACCAATTGTGAGGCAGAATTCAAAAAGAACAATCAAAATATGGATACAATCAAAGATGGTAGCCAAAATAGACATCTTGGACAAAAAGGAAAATTTTCATTTTTCGGTGAATAGTGTCGTATACGTGAATTGTGCCATATACGTGAATAGTAACCCCAACACAAAAAGTTCCAAATTTGATTAAAAAGTTCAAACCAATATTTCAGCATAATGATATTGAAGAAATTAATATCATTTTGAAAGAAAATAACACCCCTTACCTCAAAATAACGGCACTTCTGATCGGAATATCGGATAGAAAGCCGAAGGAAACTTGTACCGAACAGCAACTCTCAAAGTATCAAAATACTCACAAAAATACGCTCGAGAATCTAGAGAGAAAGAAAACTTGTTTCTGGTGTGATTTTCAATTCTAACCTAAGCGTCTATTTATAGGAAAATGCTAGAACGTCATAGAAGACTAAAATAATAAATTAATATTATTTCTTTTCAAACTTCCTACGCAGACCTTCACCAACCAAATCTGAAAAATAATAACAGCCCGCATGCTTGAAAAACCAAAAGTGGGCCCCACCCATAAATTTAATAAAAATCATTTTATTTTCTGAAAATTCAATAATTCATAGAAAATAGCCTGTTTATCAGAAAAATGTGAATTTTATGTCCATTCTGCCTGAAATTGAATTCTCTACAACTTTGTAGCTTTGAGTTTTTCTAAATTCCAAACAAAAAATATCCAAAATCCACATACGGGTGATTTTTAATACTTCTACTCCGACAAAATACTGATAAAACACCTCAGCATTAATTCTTTCATTAATAATCACATAAAATAAATAAATCCATCATTTATATCCATATCAAATAAATATTTCCTTATCATATATCATAATTATGACAACCAGGTAGTTCCCAGGAAAGAGGGGGCTTTCCAATAAGGATTTCTCCTTACTGACGCGCAATTAGGTGACCAAACCTCTCCTTGACAGAACTTTCTAGACATTGCCAATAATGCTATCTAATAATATTATTCAAATAATATGAATTATTGATCTGATAATGGGAAATATTGTGCAGTGACAATTATTGAAACAATAATAATATAAACTATCAACGCAAAGAATTATTGAATCAATAAAATAAAATATTAAACAAGAATTCATCGTAACAATTATCGAGTAGTGCCTTCACGCATTTAATCAATAATTCAACAATATTGTGTAATACCGTGCATCTTTGCAAGCAACCACGCCAGACATCGATTTTAACCACCGTGTATTCCAACAAGTGTTAATGGTAACAATTACGCTACGTTATTTATAAAACTCAAACTTTGTTTTTTTCTTTCATCCAACCGCTTTTCCGTTATGGGGCCCATAATTGATCAAGGCTACTATTCGCAGACGGATATTCCCGACAAAAAAGAATATTCCACGACCAAATGAATATTCCCCTAACAAAAAAAAATATTTTATAACCCACTGCTTATTTTATAAAATTTGCACATTTCACCCATAACCAAAGCATTATATCAAATTAATTCCTTATTATTTTAGAATAATGAATAGAGGAAAATTTAATTTTATTTATAATTAGTTGGGGTCTTACAACCTCCCCTCCTTATAAAATTTCGTCCTCGAAATTGACGTACGTACATGGTGTTTCGAACAGGTGAGGGTACCTCGCTTTCATTTCTGATTCTAACTCCCAGGTCATTTCTTCAATAACATGGTTCTTCCACAAAACCTTAACTTGTGGTATAACCTTGGTGCGTAGGACATGTTCTTTCCTATCCAAGATTTTAACAGGTACCTCCTCGTACGTTAAATCTTCGGCTATCTCGTCTGGTTCTAACTCAATAATATGGTTCGGGTCTTTCACATATTTACGAAACATAGATATGTGGAAAATATTGTGAACACGAGACATACTTGGAGGTAATGCAAGTCTATAGGCCACATTTCCTATTCGGTCAAGAATCTCAAATGGACCAACAAACCTTGGATTGAACTTTCCTCTCTTTTCAAATCTTATAACTCCCTTCCATGGAGCAATACGTAACAGTACATGATCCCCAATATTAAATTCCACGTCCTTTCGATGAAGATCAACATAACTCTTTTGTAGATCCTGTGAGGTTTGAATACGTTGTCGAATCATTTGGATCTTTTCTGTAGTCATGCGTACCAATTCCGGTCCCAACAAAGTTGCTTCACCCACCTCATCCCAGCATACTGGAGAATGATACTTTCGTCCATACAATGCTTCAAATGGAGCCATGCCTATACTTGTTTGATAACTATTGTTGTAATAGAATTCCACCAATGGTAAATACTTATCCCAACTCCATTTGAAGTCTAGGACACAGAGTCTTAATAGATCTTCAAGGGTTTGAATAGTCCTCTCTGATTGTCCGTCCGTTTGATGATGATATGCTGAACTGAATCGTAAATCTGTGCCCATAGCTTTCTGCAAGCTAACCCAAAACTTGAAGTTAATCTTGGGTCACGATCCAAAACAATGGATACTGGCATGCCATGCAATCGCACAATCTTATTCACGTACATACGAGCAAGACGTTAAAGGGAATAAGTCTCATGTATCGGCAATAAATGAGCAGACTTGGTTAATCTAATAACAATAACCCAAATCGCATCTATGCCTTGAGAAACTTTGAGAAGACCTGTAAAGAAATTCATGGTAATGTGTTCCCACATCCATTTCGGAATCTCAAGTGGTTGCAATGGACCTTTTGGCACTTGATGCTCCGCCTTTACTAGTTGACAAGTTAAACACCTCGAGATAAACTCCGCGATCTCTCTCTTCATATTGTTCCACCAAAATGTGTGTTGAATATCATGATACATTTTGGTACTCCAAGGATGGATTGCAAACGGGTGTCAGTGTGCCTCCATCATGATTCTATGCTTCAAGTCGAATCGTTAGGAACGCAAAGTTCAGAGTTGACTCAAGTATTCCTTCTTCATCAATTTTGCTTCGAATAGCTCCTTCTTGCACTTTCTTCTTCATACGATCGCCCCTGTGTCCGTAGCTTCGAGCATCTTTAACTTTATCGATTAAAGTCGGTTCTACTCAGATATTCGCCATCATCACGTGGGTCCTCGAGTCTTTAATTCTATCTCTATCCTTTGCAAGTCATACAAAATGGGCCTTTGTGTTGACAATATCCACTGCATCGCGATATGATCTTCTACTCAACGCGCCGCCATTACGCTCGCTTTTCCAGGATGATATTCAATAGTGTGATCGTAATCTTTCAACAGCTCAAGCCAACGTCGTTGTCGTATATTGAGTTCTTTTTGGGTGAAGAAGTATTTGAGGCTTTTATGATCCGTGATAGATCTCCACTTTCTCCCCATACAAGTAGTGGTTCCAGATTTTCAACGTTAAAATGATCACGCTAACTCTAGATCATGAGTAGGATAATTCCTCTCATATTCTTTGAGTTGTCGTGAGGCATAGGCTATGACTTTCCCATGTTGCATGAGAACACATCCTAACCCTTTGCTCAAGCATTATCAGAGATAACAAATCCATCCGAACCAGATGGTATGCTGTAGCAGCCAAATGAGTCTCCTCTTGAGCTCTTGGAAACTATTCTCGATTCCTCGCTTCCATACAAATTTTGTACCCTTCCGAAGTCAATCGAATTAACTGAGAAGCGATTCGAGAAAATCCTTCCACAAATCTCGATAATAATAACCACTAAGCCCGTAAAGTTACGACTTTGGTCACCGACTTTCCGGTTGCTTCTAACTTCAGATTGCTTCAATCTTCGCTGGGTCAACAGATACTCTATGTTTTGACATCACGTGCCCAAGGAATGCTACTTCCTCAAGCCAGAACTCATATTTCTTCAGCTTGGCATAAAACTTGTATTCACGAAGCCTTTCAAGTATCAGCTTCAAATGGCGCTCATGATCTTCACGGCTTTTGGAATATATGAGGATGTCATCAATAAATACAACAAAGAACTGATCCAAATATTCCTTGAAAACACGGTTCATCATATCCATGAAAGCAGCAGGAGCATTAGTCAATCCAAAAGATATGACTAAGAATTCATAATGCCCATACCGAGTTTTGAATGCAGTCTTTGGAATATCCTTAGTTTTAATCTTCAGCTGATGATATCCAGATCGAAGGTCGATCTTTGAAAAGAATTGTGCTCCTTGTAACTGGTCAAACAGGTCATCAATGCGAGGTAGTGGATACCTATTCTTGATGGTGACATGGTTCAATTCTCGGTAGTCAATACAAAGTCGCATACTCCCGTCTTTCTTCTTTACGAATAAAATAGGAGCACCCCAAGGAGATGTACTGGGATGAATGAAACCGATATCTAATAACTCTTGTAGTTGGACTTTTAACTCTTGAAGTTCAATAGGAGCCATTCGGTATGGGGTTTTAGAAATAGGTTTTTTACTCGGTTTAAGGTCAATAAAGAATTCAACATCACGTTCTAGGGGTAGACCGGGAAGTTCTTCAAGAAATACATTAGGAAATTCTTTAACAACAGAAATATTATCCAAATCTTACTTGTCTTTATTCAAATCCATAACATAGGATAAGAAAGCTTGACATCTATTTTTCAATAAACGAATAGCTTTGTGGCTTGATATGACAGTGACTGATTTTAGTGGTTTAGGTGTTTGAATTCGTATGACAGGTTGGTTAGGAATATGAAAACTAACAACCTTACGAAAATAATCAATTTTGGAATGATGAGTGGTTAACCAATCAATCCCTAAAATCACATCAAAAATAAGTATCTTTAAAGAAATAAGATCAACAGGTAATGTGATTGTGCCAACTTGGATCAAGCAAGATTTATAAACTGTAGATGTAACGAAGGTTTCACCCAACGGAGTTTCAACAGATAAGTTAAAGTCCAATTTCTCCGGAGTCAAGTTTAAACGTTGAGCACAAGGTGAGAGATAAAAGAATGGGTAGAACCCCAGATTCTAGTAAGGTATAAACTTTGCAAGAATTTAATATTAGCTTACCGGTGATCACCTCGTTCGGGTTCCTCACGTTTTGGCGATCACGACAAACGCTTCTTCCAGAATCGCCGATTTTGACTTATCCGGCAAAGCCTTGGAGTCACCATCCTCACTGAACTTGGTTTTGCTATGTAATAAACCCGAAGCTATGTGACCTTCCTTTCCACGCTTATAACATACCTTGATTGTTATGGGGGTTTGGGCTAATATGTCCCTTTTTCCCAGATTTGTAATATCTAATCTGGCGCCGTTCTCCTCCCCTAGAATTGGTTGTTGGTCTTTGGTCTGTCATTGTTGATATCATACCATCATTTTTGAATCTCCTCTTTCGAAATTTCCACTGACTCACTCTCTTATTATCATGGCCACGATTACAAACCGAGTGGTTACCGCTTTGTCCATATTTTCCCTCTCATTTGGTTACCATCGTTCGATGATCATTGCCTCAAGATGACCACGGTTGTCAGGTCCTCGATTGAACATACTCACTATCTCGCTCTAATAATTGAGCCCCGTTGACAACACATCCGAATCTGAGAGAAAATTTATGAGAGATAAGGTATCGACGAATCTCGGTTTTAGACCTCTCGTAAACATCCGCGTCATATACGCTCCTCATTTTCTACCAAATGAGAGGTAAAACCGGATAACTTCGCAAACTTCGCTTCGTACTAAGACACCGTCATGTTGTTCTGTTCCAGTCTAATAAACTCTACCTCCTTCATATGACAAATACTTTCAGAAAAGTACTTGTCATTGAAAAGTTTTTGAAATCTTTCCCAAGACATGTTGAGTCGCGTTTGGTACGCGTTCACTGATTCCCACCAAGAATCGCCTCTCCACGGAACATAAAGGTGGCGAATAGAACCTTCGTTCTCCGCATCCCAAGACATCGAATATCTTGGTAATTTTCTTGACCCACGTTTCCGCTTTAATTGGATCGGGCTTTCCCGTAAACGGTGGTCCCAACTCCTGAATCGCTTGGTTTGTGATGTAATCGCGTATTGCCATCGCTTCCACCATTCGTATTTTGAACATTAGTCTCCTCGTCTCGATTTTGCATGAATCGCAAAAGCTCCTAAACATTCCATCATTCATCGCTTGCTCGGTGAGTGTTGTTTACGGGAGGAATATTGCCTTCATGTTGCACGTTCTCCTGGTTTGTGACTAAAGGTTGTTCCACAGTCTCATACACTCTATTGTTAACGTTCTCAGTAGCCATTCTTAAATACTGCCATAAAACAAAAGTTAATTAAACAAATTAACATACCCCGACTCGATCCTGCTATGTTCTCACCTCTTGAGAAGAAAAATGGAACAAAAAGGAAAAGGGTGAGCTCAACTAGCCCAGTAAAGAATATTATGACTTTAATATACAACAAATTATCATTAGTCTTCAAAAGGGAAAAATCTGATAAAATATAATAGACAACAAGTTTTAGATCAACAACTGCAGCGGAAACAACAAATCCATTAGAAGAGTCAAGTAGAGAATGAGTTCTACTATCTTCTAAGATTTAAAAGTCCATCATCAATATTTTTATCCCTGTAACAATAATCAATATTCATCTTTGCACTACATGCCAACGATATTCATTTGTATCACCAGTCGGTCATGTTCATCTCAACACCTGTTCATCTTTGCACTACGGGCCAAAGATATTCATCAGTTAATCATTCATCTTTGCACTACGGGCCAAAGATATTAATCCAGTATCATCATTAAGGACTGAGGATGACGAAAAATATTTTAGAGAATGAATTTAGTGAGACAGAATGACAAATATTAGGTATTCTTATAACAGCTTATCCAAGATCAATAATACTTCATAATAACCAATTGTGAAGCAGAATTCAAAAAGAACGATCAAAACATGGATACAATCAAAGATGGTAGCCAAAATAGACATCTTGGACAAAAAGAAAATTTTTCATTTTCTATGAACAATTGCTTATATACGTGAATAAAGGCAAAGATACGTGAATAGTAACCTCGACACAAAAAAGTTCCAAATTTGATTAAAATGTTCAAACCAATATTTCAAAGATAATGATATTGAAGAAATTAATATCATTTCGAAAGAAAATAACATCCCTTACCTCAAAATAACCAGATTGCCGATCGGAATATCGGATAGAAAGTCAAGGAAACTTGTACTAACAAACAAAGAACTCTCAAAGTATCAAAATACTAATAAAAATACGCTCGAGAATCTAGAGAGAAATAAAACTTGTTTCTGGTGTGATTTTTAATTCTAACCTAAGCGTCTATTTATAGAAAAATACTAGAACGCCATAGGAGACTAAAATAATAAATTAATATTATTTCTTTTCAAACTTCTTACGCACACCTTCACCAACAAAGCCAGCCAAATCTGAAAAATAATAGCAGCCCACATGCTTGAAAAACCAAATGCGGGTCCCACCCATAAATTTAATAAAAATTATTTTATTTTTCGAAACTTCAATAATTCATAGAAAATAGCCCGTTTATCAGAAAAATACGAATTTTATGTCCGTTCTGCCTGAAATTGAATTCTCTACAACTTTGTAGCTTTGAGTTTTTCCAAATTCCAAACAGAAAATATCCAGAATCCACAAACGGGTGATTTTTAATACTTCTACTCCGACAAAATACTGATAAAACACCTCAGCATTAATTCTTTCATTAATAACCACATAAAATAAATAAATCCATCATTTATATCCACATCAAATAAATATTTCCTTATCATATAAATCAATAATTAATTTTTCACAAATAATATTACGTAATCACAATTATGACAACCAAAGCAGTTCTGAGAAAGAGGGGCTTTCAATAAGGATTTCTCCTCATCGACGCCGCAATTAGGTGACCAAACCTCTCCTCGACAAAACTTTCTAGACATTGCCAATAATGCTATCTAATAATATTATTCAAATAATATGAATTATTGATCCGATATGGGAAATATTGTGCGTTGACAATTATGAAACAATAATAATATAAACTATCAACGCAGACAATTATTGAATCAATAAAATATAATATTAAACAAGAATCATCGTAATAATTATTGAGTAGTGCCTTCTTCACGCATTTAATCAATAATTCAACAATATTGTGCAATACCGTGTACTACTATGCAACCACGCATATTACTGTATTTTAACCACCATGTATTCCAACAGTGTTAATGGTAACAATTACGCCGTTATTTATAAAACTCAAACTTTGTCGTTTTCCTTCATCCAACCATTTTCCGTTATGGGGCCCACAATTGACTGCGCCGTCGTACGGATATTCCTGAAAAAAAGAATATTCCACGACCAAATGAATATTCCCCGACAAAAAGAATATTTTATAACCACTTGCTTATTTTATAAAATTTGCACATTTCACCCATAACCAAAGCATTATATCAAATTAACTCCTTATTATTTTAGAATAATGAATAAAGGAAAATTTAATTTTATTTATAATAAGTTGGGGTCTTACAACCTCCCCTCCCTATAAAATTTCGTCCTCGAAATTGACGTACGTACATGGTGTTTCGAACAGGCGAGGGTACCTCGCTTTCATTTCTGATTCTAACACCCAGGTCATTTCTTCAATAGCATGGTTCTTCCACAAAACCTTAACTTGTGGTATAACCTTTGAACGTAGGACATGTTCTTTCCTATCCAAGATTTTAACAGGTACCTCCTCGTACGTTAAATCTTCGGCTATCTCGTCTGGTTCTAACTCAATAATATGATTCGGGTCTTTCACATATTTACGAAGCATATATATGTGGAAAATATTGTGAACACGACACATACTTGGAGGTAATACGAGTCTATAGGCCACATTTCCTATTCGGTCAAGAATCTCAAATGGACCAACAAACCTTGGATTGAGCTTTCCTCTTTTTTAAAATCTTGTAACTCCTTCCACGCAAAGAATACGTAATAAAATACATGATCCCCAATATTAAATTCCACGTCCTTTCGATGAAGATCAACATAACTCTTTTGTCGATCCTGTGAGGTTTGAATACGTTGTCGAATCATTTGGATATTTTCTGTAGTCATGCGTACCAATTCCGGTCCCAACAAAGTTTCTTCACCCACCTCGTCCCAGCATACTGGAGAACGACACTTTCGTCCATACAATGCCTCAAATGGAGCCATGCCTATACTTGCTTGATAACTGTTGTTGTAGGAGAATTCCACCAATGGTAAATATTTATCCCAACTCCATTTGAAGCCCAGGATACTGAGTCTTAATAGATCTTCAAGGGTTTGAATAGTCCTCTCTGATTGTTCGTCCGTTTGAGGATGATATACTGAACTGAATCATAAACCGTGCCCATAGCTTTCTGCAAGCTAACCCAAAATCTTGAAGTGAATCTTGGGTCACGATCCGAAACTATGGATACTGGCATGCCATGCAATCGCGCACAATCTCATTCACGTACATACGAGCAAGACGTTCAACGGAATAAGTCTCACGTATCGGCAATAAATGAGCAGACTTGGTTAATCTATCAACAATAACCCAAATCACATCTATGCCTTGAGAAACTTTGGGAAGACCTGTAACGAAATTCATGGTAATGTGTTCCCACTTCCATTTCGAAATCTCAAGTGGTTGCAATGGACCTTTTGGCACTTGATGCTCCGCCTTTACTAGTTGACAAGTTAAACACCTCGAGATAAACTCCGCGATCTCTCTCTTCATATTGTTCCACCAAAATGTGTGTCGAATATCATGATACATTTTGGTACTCCTAGGATGGATTGCAAACGGGGTGTTGTGTGCATCCATCATGTTTCTAAGCTTCAATTCAGAATCGTTAGCAACACAAAGTCTAGAGTTGACTCAAAGTATTCCTTCTTCATCGATTTTTGCTTCTGGAATAGCTCCTTCTTGCACTTTCTTCTTCATACGATCACCCCTGTGTCCGTAGCTTCGAAAGCAGTTTAACTTTATCGATTAAAGTCGGTTCTACTCGTATATTCGCCATCATCATGTGGGTCCCTGGAGTCTTTAATTCTGTCTCTATCCTTTACAAGTCATACAAAATGGGCCTTTGTGTTGACAATATCGCACCCGTACTCGCATATGATCTTCTACTCAATGCGTCAGCTACTACGTTCGCTTTTCCAGGATGTTATTCAATAGTGTGATTGTAATCTTTCAACAGCTCAAGCCAACGTCGTTGCCGTATATTGAGTTCTTTTTGGGTGAAGAAGTATTTGAGGCTTTTATGATCCGTATAGATCTCCACTTTCTCCCCATATAAGTAGTGTCTCCAGATTTTCAACGCGAAAATGACTGCTGCCAACTCTAGATCATTAGTAGGATAATTCTTCTCATATTCTTTGAGTTTTTCGTGAGGCATAGGCTATGACTTTCCTATGTTGCATGAGAACACATCCTAACCCTTTACCTGAAGCATCACTGTGGATAACAAATCCATCCGAACCAGATGGTATTGCCAGAACAGGTGCCGAAATGAGTCTCCTCTTGAGTTCTTGGAAACTCCTCTCGCATTCCTCGCTCCATATAATTTTTGTATCCTTCCGAGTCAACTGAGTTAACAGAGTAGCGATTCGAGAAAATCCTTCCACAAATCTCCGATAATAACCAGCTAAGCCCAGAAAGCTGCGTACTTCGGTCACCGACTTCGGTTGCTCCCAACTTTATATTGCTTCAATCTTCGTCGGGTTAACAGATACTCTATGTTTTGACACCACGTGCCCAAGGAATGCTACTTTCTCAAGCCAGAACTCGCATTTCTTCAGCTTGACATAAAGCTTGTTTTCACGAAGCCTTTCAAGTATCAGCTTCAAATGGTGCTCATGATCTTCACGGCTTTTGGAATATATGAGGATGTCATCAATAAAGACAACAACGAACTGATCCAAATATTCCTTGAATACACGGTTCATCATATCCATAAAAGCAGCAGGAGCATTAGTCAATCCAAAAGATATGACTAAGAATTCATAATGCCCACACCGAAGTTCGAATGCGTCTTTGAATATCCTTAGTTTTAATCTTCAAATTGATGATATCCGTAATCTAAGGTCGATCTTTGAAAAGAATTGTGCTCCTCAGAATCGGGTCAAACAGTCATCAATGCGAGGTAGCGGATACCTATTCTTGATGGTGACATGGTTCAATTCTCTGTAGTCAATATTAAAGTCGCATACTCCGTCTTTCTTCATTATGAATAAAACAGGAGCACCCCAAGGAGATGTACTAGGACGAATGAAACCGATGTCTAATAACTCTTGTAGTTGGACTTTTAACTCCTGAAGTTCAATAAGAGCCATTCGATATTGGGTTTTAGAAATGGGTTTTGTACCCGGTTCAAGGTCAATAAAGAATGCAACATCACGTTCTAGGGGTAGATCAGAAAGTTCTTCAGGAAATGCATTAGAAAATTCTCTAACAACAGAAATATTATCCAAATCTGACTTGTCTTTATTCAAATCCATAACATAGGCTAAGAAAGCTTGACATCTATTTTTTAATAAACGAATGGCTTTGTGGCTTAATATGACAGTGACTGTTTTAGTGGTTTAGTTGTTTGAATTCGTATGATAGGTTGGTTAGGAATATGAAAACTCACAACCTTACGAAAACAATCAATTTTGGCATGATGAGTGGTTAACCAATCAATCCCTAAAATCACATCAAAAGCAAGTATCTTTAAAGAAATAAAATCAACAGGTAATGTGATTGTGCCAACTTGGATCAAGCAAGATTTATAAACTGTAGATGTAACGAAGGTTTCACACCACGGAGTTTCAACAGATAAGTTAAAGTCTAATTTCTCCGGAGTCAAGTTTAAACGTTGAGCACAAGCAGGAGAGATAAAAGAATGGTTAGAACCGGTATCTAGTAAGGTATAAACTTTGCAAGAATTCAATATTAGCTTACCGTGATCACCTCGTTTCGTTCCTCACGCTTTTTGCCACCACGACAAAACTTCTTCCAGAAGAACCGATTTTGACTTATCGGCGGCACTTTGAGTCACCATCCCATTGAACTTGGTTTTTCTACGTAACAAACCCGAAGCTATGTGACCTTCCTTTCCACAGTTATAATATACCTTGGATTGTTATGGGCAGTTTGGGCTGATATGTCCCTCTTTCCCGTATTTGTAATATATAACTGGCGGTCGTTCTCCTCCCCTAGAATTGGCTGTTGGTGCTGGTGCTGCTGTTGATATCTTTCCGTCATTATTGAATCTCCCCTTTCTGAAATTTCCACTTGACTCACCTCTCCTATTATAATGGCCACGATTACCACCCGAGTGGTTACCGCCTTTGTCCGTATTTTTCCTTCCTCGCTAGTTATCATCGTTCTGATGACTGTTGTCTCCGGTATGACCCTGGTTGTGGTCCCTCGGTTGAATATACTCACTATCTCCCTCTAATAATTGAGCCTTGTTGACAACATCTGAATACAGTGAAAATTTATGAGAGATAAGGTATTGACGAATCTCGGGTTTTAGACCTCTCAGAAACATCCGCGTCATACGTTCCTCATTTTCTACCAAATGAGGTGCAAACCTGGATAACTCCGCAAACTTCGCCTCGTACTAAGACACCGTCATGTTGTTCTGTTCCAGTCTAATAAACTCTACCTCCTTCATATGACGAATACTTTCAGAAAAGTACTTGTCATTGAAAAGTTTCTAAAATCTTTCCCAAGACATGTTGAGTGCGGCTGGCTGGGTACGCTTCACGAATTTCCACCAGTAATCTGCCTCTCCACGGAACATAAAGGTGGAGAATGGAACCTTCTGTATCTCCTTGCATCCCAAGACATCGAATATCTTGGTAATTTGCTTGACCCACGTTTCCGCCTTAATTGGATTGGGCTTTCCCCAGAAATCTGGTGGTCCCAACTCCTCGAATCGCTTGGGCTTGTGATGCATCACAGATTGCCATTTTTTTCCACCCGTATTTTTTTGTACACGAGTCTCCTCATTCGATTTTTTCATGAACTATAAAAAGCTCCTAAACATTCCATCATTCATCATTTGCTCGGTAGAGTGTTGTTTGGGAGGAATATTGTCTTCATGTCGCACGTTCTCACGGTTTGTGACTAAAGGTTGTTCCACGCCTCATACACTCTATTGTTAACGCTTCTCAAAGTGACCATTCTTAAATACTCCCTATAAAACAAAAGTTAATTAAACAAATTAACATATGACATAATATCACTATATTATAATCGATCAACAAATAAGCTTAGATAGACACACTAGCGAAGGATTTACTCATCTCCCTCCTAGTTCTATTCCCGATTTTCGCTAAAGACCATTTCCTAAGCTCGATATTAACATTTGACGCCTTCTAAAATAGTACACAACACCCATTATGAGTCGCCAAATACATGGTACAGAAAGCAACTACAACTTCAATAATACAATTGTCGTGCAAAATTATGAAGCAGAATTCAAAAAGAACGATCAAAACATGGATACAATCAAAGATGGTAGCCAAAATAGACGTCTTGGACAAAAATGAAAATTTTCATTTTTCGGTGAATAGTGTCGTATACGTGAATAGTGTCGTATACGTGAATAGTAACCCCGACACAAAAAGTTCCAAATTTGATTAAAAGTTCAAACCAATATTTCAAAGATAATGATATGAAGAAATTAATATCATTTCGAAAGAAAATAACATCCCTTACCTCAAAATAACAGATTTCCGATCAAGAATATCGGATAGAAAGCGAAAGAAACTTCAAATCGAACAAAGAACTCTCAAAGTATCAAAATACTCACAAAAATACGCCGAGAATCTAGAGAGAAAGAAAACTTGTTTATGGTGTGATTTTCAATTCTAACCCAAGCGATCTATTTATAGGAAAATACTTTAACGCATATATAGAGACTAAAATAATAAATTAATATTATTTCTTTTCCAACTTCCTACGCACACCTTCACCAACCAAGCCAGCCAAATCTTAAAAATAATAGCAGCCCACATGCTTGAAAAACCAAAAGTGGGTCCCACCCATAAATTTAATAAAAATTATTTTATTTTCCGAAACTTCAATAATTCATAGAAAATAGCCCGTTTATCAGAAAAATACCAATTTTATGTACATTTTGCCTGAAATTGAATTCTCTACAACTTTGTAGCTTTGAATTTTTCCTAATTCCAAGCAGAAAATATCCAAAATCCACAAACGGGTGATTTTTAATACTTCTACTCCGACAAAATACTGATAAAACACCTCAGCATTAATTCTTTCATTAATAACCACATAAAATAAATAAATCCATCATTTATATCCACATCAAATAAATATTTCCTTATCATATAAATCAATAATTAATTTTTCACAAATAATATTACAGAATCACAATTATGACAACCGTGTAGTTCCCAAGAAAAGAGGGCTTTCCAATAAGGATTTCTCCTCATCGACGCCGCAATAAGGTGACCAAACCTCTCCTCGATGTAACTTTCTAGACATTGCCAATAATGCTATCTAATAATATTATTCAAATAATATGAATTATTGATCCGATAATGGGAAATATCATGCAAATGACAATTATTGAAACAATAATAATATAAACTATCAACGCAAAGAATTATTGAATCAATAAAATAAAATATTAAAAAGCAAGAACTCATCGTAATAATTATTGAGTAGTGCCTTCACGCATTTAATCAATAATTCAACAATATTGTGTAATACCGTGCTATCTTTATGCAACCAATGCAGACATCAGTATTTTAACCACCAGGTATTCCAACAGTGTTAATGGTAACAATTACGCCGTTATTTATAAAACTCAAACTTTGTTTTTTTTCTTTCATCCAACCGTTTTCCGTTATGGGGCCCACAATTGACTGCGCCGTCGTACGGATATTCCCGACAAAAAGAATATTCCACGACCAAATGAATATTCCCCGACAAAAAAAATATTTTATAACCACTTGCTTATTTTATAAAATTTGCACATTTCACCCATAACCAAAGCATTATATCAAATTAACTCCTTATTATTTTAGAATAATGAATAGAGGAAAATTTAATTTTATTTATAATTAGTTGGGGTCTTACAACCTCCCCTCCTTATAAAATTTCGTCCTCGAAATTGACGTACGTACATGGTGTTTCGAACAGGTGAGGGTACCTCGCTTTCATTTATGATTCTAACTCCCAGGTCATTTCTTCAATAACATGGTTCTTCCACAAAACCTTAACTTGTGGTATAACCTTGGTGCGTAGAACATGTTCTTTCCTATCCAAGATTTTAACAAGTACCTCCTCGTACGTTAAATCTTCGGCTATCTCGTCTGGTTCTAACTCAATAATATGGTTCGGGTCTTTCACATATTTACGAAGCATAGATATGTGGAAAATATTGTGAACACGAGACATACTTGGAGGTAATGCGAGTCTATAGGCCACATTTCCTATTCGGTCAAGAATCTCAAATGGACCAACAAACCTTGGATTGAACTTTCCTCTCTTTTCAAATCTTATAACTCCCTTCCATGGAGCAATACGTAACAGTACATGATCCCCAATATTAAATTCCACGTCCTTTCGATGAAAATCAACATAACTCTTTTGTAGATCCTGTGAGGTTTGAATACGTTGTCGAATCATTTGGATCTTTTCTGTAGTCATGCGTACCAATTCCGGTCCCAACAAAGTTGCTTCACCCACCTCATCCCAAAGATAATCGAGAATGATACTTTTCGTCCCATACAACGCTTCAAATGGAGCCATGCTTATACTTGTTTGATAACTATTGTTGTAATAGAATTCCACCAATGGTAAATACTTATCCCAACTCCATTTGAAGTCTAGGACATGAGTCTTAATAGATCTTCAAGGGTTTGAATAGTCCTCTCTCGATTGTCGTCGTTTGAGGATGATATCTTCGAATCGAATCAGAAATGCGCCCATAGCTTTTCGCAAGCTAACCCAAAACTTGAAGTGAATCTTGGGTCACGATCCGAAACTATGGATACTGGCATGCCATGCAATCGCACAATCTCATTCACGTACATACGAGCAAGACGTTAAAGGGAATAAGTCTCATGTATCGGCAATAAATGAGCAGACTTGGTTAAGCTAATAACAATAACCCAAATCGCATCTATGCCTTGAGAAACTTTGAGAAGACCTGTAACGAAATTCATGGTAATGTGTTCCCACATCCATTTCGGAATCTCAAGTGGTTGCAATGGACCTTTTGGCGCTTGATATTCCAAAGACTGAATGCAGTCTTTGGAATATCCATAGTTTTAATCTTCAGCTGATGATATCCAGAACAAAGGTCGATCTTTGAAAAGAATTTTGCTCCTTGTAACTGGTCAAATAGGTCATCAATGCAAGGTAGCGAATACCTATTCTTGATGGTGACATGGTTCAATTCTCGGTAGTCAATACAAAGTCGCATACTCCCGTCTTTCTTCTTTATGAATAAAACAGGAGCACCCCAAGGAGATGTACTAGGACGAATGAAACCGATGTTTAATAACTCCTGTAGTTGGACTTTTAACTCCTGAAGTTCAATAGGAGCCATTCGATATGAGGTTTTAGAAATGGTTTTGTACCCGGTTCAAGGTCAATAAAGAATTCAACATCACGTTCTAGGGGTAGATCGAGAAGTTCTTCAAGAAATACATCAGAAAATTCTCTAACAATAGAAATATTATCCAAATCTGACTTGTCTTTATTCAAATCCATAACATAGGCTAAGAAAGCATGACATCTATTTTTCAATAAACGAATGGCTTTGTGGCTTGATATGACAGTGACTGATTTTAGTGGTTTAGTTGTTTGAATTCGTATGATAGGTTGATTAGGAATATGAAAACTCACAACCTTACGAAAACAATCAATTTTGGCATGATGAGTGGTTAACCAATCAATCCCTAAAATCACATCAAAAGCAAGTATCTTTAAAGAAATAAGATCAACAGGTAATGTGATTGTGCCAACTTGGATCAAGAAAGATTTATAAACTGTAGATGTAATGAAGGTTTCACCCAACAGAGTTTCGACAGATAAGTTAAAGTCCAATTTCTCCGGAGTCAAGTTTAAACGTTGAGCACAAGCAGGAGAGATAAAAGAATGGGTAGAACCGATATCTAGTAAGGTATAAACTTCGCAAGAATTCAAGATTAGCTTACCCGTGATCACCTCGTTCAGGTTCCTCATGTTTTGGCCAGTCACGACAAACGCTCTTCCAGGAACCGCTGATTTCGACTTATTCGGGGCAGCCCTTGGAGTCACCATCCCCGCTGAACTTGGTTTTTCTACAGAAAAATCCCGAGCTATGTGACCTTCCTTTCCATAGTTATAACATACCTTGGATTGTTATGGGCAGTTTGGGCTGATATGTCCCTCTTTCCCTTATTTGTAACATCTAACTGGCGGTCGTTCTCCTCCCGCAGAATTGGTTGTTGGTGCTGGTGCTACTGTTGATGTCTTCCCGTCATTGTTGAATCTCCTTTTTCTAAAATTTCCACTGACTCACCTCTCCTATTATCATGACCACGATTACCACCCGATTAGTTACCGCGCTTTGTCCAGTATTTTTCCTCTCTCGTTGGTTATCATCGTTCGATGATCGCCGTCTCCCAGATGACCTCGGGTTGTGGTCCCTCGGTTGAACATACTCACTATCTTGCTCTAATAATTGAGCCCTATTGACAACATCCGAATATAGAGAAAATTTATGAGAGATAAGGTATTGACGAATCTCGTGTTTTAGACCTCTCGTAAACACATCCGTCATACACGTTCCTCATTTTCTACCAAATGAGGTGCAAACTGGATAACTCCTCAAACTTCGCTGCATACTAAGATACCCGCCATGTTGTTCTCGCTCCAACTCTAATAAACTCTACCTCCTTCATATGACGAATACTTTCGAGAAAAGTACTTGTCATTGAAAAGTTTCTAAAATCTTTCCCAAGACATGTTGAAAAGTGCAATGGGTACGCTTCACTTAATTTCCACCAAAGAATCGCCTCTCCACGGAACATAAAGGTGGAGAATGGAACCTTCAGATCTCCTTGCATCCCAAGACATCGAATATCTTGGTAATTTGCTTGACCCACGCTTTTCGCCTTTAATTGGATCGGGCTTTCCCGTAAATCTGGTGGTCCCAACTCCTTGAATCGCTTGGTACGTGATGCATCGCGTACGCCATCGTTTCCACCAGTATTTTTTGTACACGAGTCTCACAAATTCGATTTTACATGAATCGCAAAAAGCTCCTAAACATTCCATCATTCATCGCTTGCTCGAAGTGAGTGTTGTTTAGGAGGAATATTGCCTTCCTATCGCACGTTCTCTCGGTTCAGAAACTAAAGGTTGTTCCACGTCTCATACACTCCATTGTTAACGTTCTTAGCAGACCATTCTAACATCGCCATAAAATAAGGGTTAATTAAATAAATTAACATATCACATAATATCCCTATATTATAATTCCACCAACAAATAAGCTTAGATAGGACACACTGTAGAAGGATTTACTCATCTCTCCCCTCCTAGTTCTATTCCCCGATTTCCGCTAGAGACCATATCCCTAAGCTCTGATACCAACTGTGACGCCCCCAAAATATGTATACAACACCCATTCTGAGTCGCCAAATACATGGTACAGAAAGCAACTACAACTTCAATAATACAATTGTCGTACAAAATATGACAACACATACTATGAGTTTAAATACAAATATTATCTTCTAGACAATATCAACACTCAAATAATTCCTCATTACAATTATTCATACACTATTTTAAAGAAATAGTGAGGACTGCTAAAACATCTTTTTAGAACCATCACTCCATACCCCGACTCGATCCTGCTATGTTCTCACCTCTTGAGAAGAAAAATGGAACAAAAAGGAAAAGGGTGAGCTCAACTAGCCCAGTAAAGAATATTATGACTTTAATATACAACAAATTATCATTAGTCTTCAACAGGGAAAAATCTGATAAAATATAATAGACAACAAGTTTTAGATCAACAACTGCAACGAAAACAACAATCCATTAGAAGAGTCAAGTAGAGAATGAGTTCTACTATCTTCTAAGATTTAAAAGTCCATCATCAATATTTTTATCCCTGTAACAACAATCAATATTCATCTTTAATCAAATATTCATCTTTGCACTACAGGCCAAAGATATTCATTTGTATCACCAATCGGGTCATGTTCATCTCAACACCTGTTCATCTTTGCACTACGGGCCAAAGATATTCATCAGTTAATCATTCATCTTTGCACTACGGGCTAAAGATATTCATCAAGTATCTTCATTAAGGACTGAGGATAACGAAAAACATTTTAGAGAATGAATCCAGTGAGACAGAAGGACAAATATTAGGAATTCGTATAACAGTTTATCCAAGATCAATAATACTTCATAATAACCAATTGTGAAGCAGAATTCAAAAAGAACGATCAAAACATGGATACAATCAAAGATGGTAGCCAAAATAGACATCTTGGACAAAAAGGAAAATTTTCATTTTTCGATTGAATAAAGGTCGATTCGTGAATAAAGGCCGTGATATCGTGAATAGTAACTCTGACACAAAAAGTTCCAAATTTGACTAAAAAGTTTAAACCAATATTTCAGCATAATGATATTGAAGAAATTAATATCATTTCAAAAGAAAATAACACCCCTTACCTCAAAATAACGGTACTTCTGATCGGAATATCGGATTGAAAGCCAAAGAAAACTTGTACCGAATAGCAACTCTCAAAGTATCAAAATACTCACAAAAATACGCTCGAGAATCTAGAGAGAAAGAAAACTTGTTTCTGGTGTGATTTTCAATTCTAACCTATGCGTTTATTTATAGGAAAATACTAGAACGCCATAGGAGACTAAAATAATAATTTAATATTATTTCTTTTCAAACTTCCTACGCACACCTTCACCAACCAAGCCAAGCCATGCAAATCGAAAAATAATAAAATTTCACATGCTTGAAAAACCAAAAGTGGGTCCCACCCATAAATTTAATAAAAATTATTTTATTTTCCGAAACTTCAATAATTCATAGAAAATAGCCCGTTTATCAGAAAAATACGAATTTTATATCCATTCTGCCTGAAATCGAATTCTCTACAACTTTGTAGCTTTGAGTTTTTCCAAATTCTAAACAAAAAATATCCAAAATCCACAAACGGGTGATTTTTAATACTTCTACTCCGACAAAATACTGATAAAACATCTCAGCATTAATTCCTTCATTAATAACCACATAAAATAAATAAATCCATCATTTATATCCACATCAAATAAATATTTCCTTATCATATAGATTAATAATTAATTATTCACAAATAATATTATAGAATCACAATTATGACAACCAAGCAGCCTCAGAAAGAGGGGCTTTCCAATAAGGATTTCTCTCATCGCGCCATGCAATTAGGTGACCAAACCTCTCCTCGATGTAACTTTCTAGACATTGCCAATAATGCTATCTAATAATATTATTCAAATAATATGAATTATTAATATGATAATAGGAAAATCTTGTGTAAAGTGACAATTATTGAAACAATAATAATATAAACTATCAACGCAAAGAATTATTGAATCAATAACATAAAATATTAAACAAGAATCACCGTAATAATTATTGAGTAGTGCATTCTTACGCATTTAATCAATAATTCAACAATATTGTGCAATACCGTAATGCCATCTTTGTGCAACCAACGCCAGACATCGTATTTTAAGCACCGGTGTATTCCAATGATTGTTAACGGTAACAATTACCTCGTTATTTATAAAACCCAAACTTTGTCGTTTTTCTTCATCCAATCGTTTTCCGTTATAGGACCCACAATTGACTGCGCCGTCGTACAGATAT
Organism: Panax quinquefolius; assembly: GCA_020205615.1. NCBI lineage: Eukaryota > Viridiplantae > Streptophyta > Magnoliopsida > Apiales > Araliaceae > Panax > Panax quinquefolius. The sequence continues at coordinate 12,320,480 of CM035152.1, forward strand.
TCCCAAAAAAAGAATATTCCACGACCAAATGAATATTCCCTGACAAAAGGATTATTTTATAACCACTTGCTTATTTTATAAAATTTGCACATATCACCCATAACCAAAGCATTATATCAAATTAACTCCTTATTATTTTAGAATAATGAATAGAGGAAAATTTAATTTTATTTATAATAAGTTGGGGTCTTACAGTTTCAGTGAATATGTAAGAAATAATGAAGGAATGAGTTTTTATTTATAGGAGAATGGACTGAATAGAAACTAATTCCTGAACGGTCCAGATTGATTTACTTTTAAACGGATGGTCCAGATTGGTTTACTATAAAATATTCTAATAAAACAAAATTTTTTAAATAAAATATAATATATTCTATTTATTATCTAATAAAATGAATAACTTTATAAAAGTATTATGTTTTATATAAAAAGATTTTACTATGCAAATACTATGCATAATAAAATATAATATATTCTATTTATAATCTAATAAAACGAATAACTTTATAAAAGTATTTTGTTTTATATAAAAAGATTTTACTATGCAAAATACTATGCATAATAGAATATAATATATTCTATTTATAGTCTAATAAAACGAATAACTTTATAAAAGTATTATAATTCACACTATTAATCGACCAGGTCGTTCCCAGGAAAGAGGGGGATTTCCAATAAGGATTTCTCCCTATTGGCGCGCAATTAGGTGACCAAACCTCTCATTGGCAGAACTTCTAGACATCGTTAATATTGCAAATAATAATATTAATAATATCGTCTCAATTATTGATTTAATAATATATAAAATATCGACAATAATTGAATCAATTAATGTGAGATCTTTATGCAACAATTATTGAAGCAATAATTGAACAAAACCGAGTGACTTCTCATGTAAGCATCAATAATCAATACCGTATGTTATTATGCAACCACGCCGTATTCTCGCATTTTTTAACACAAAGGTGTTTCAACAGTTAACGATAAAACTTCCGCCCGTTATTTTCATAAAATATTTTTGTCGTTTTCTCAATCCGATAATAATTCCGTTGTGGGGTCCACCAATGATCAGGCCGCATCGTCACGAATATTCCCTGTTAAAATGAATATTCCCCGACCAATCAAATATTATATAACAACTTGCGTACTTTGCAAAATTTATAACTATTACCCACAACTATAACATTATATCAATTTCATTCCATAATATTCAAAAATGATAATTATAAAAAATTCATCTTTATTCATAAAAGTTGGGGTCTTACAGGATTGGTCATCGAATCAAAAAAGATACCAGGTGGATGGGGTCACTAGTCCAACCAGTGGTCGAACGGTTATTGACACAGTGACATCATTAATATATAAAAATATATATTATTAGTAATTAATAAAAATTTAAAAAATATCACTTTTTATTAACTTAAATATTATAAAGTTAAGTTACAATATTACTAAAAGTGGTTAATTTTAATATTAAAAAAATTGAAATAAAAAAATAATTAAAAATCGGTTCATTGGGTCAATTATCGATTTTCTCGGTTGAACCACCGGCTCGACCGCCCAGTGGGTCAATTAACCGGTTTTATCGGTTGAACTACCGATTCGACCAGTGGGTCAACCGGGTCAATTAACCGGTTTTATCGGTTGAACCACGTGTTCGATCGGTGGATCAACCAATTTTTAACCAAAAATAATTTATTGGTTCAAATCAGACATGAGTACCGTCCGATTTTAGTTTTAATTAGTTGAACTGAGTGTCCACTCTGAGTTTTAAAACCTTGGTTAGAACTATGTTCACCTACAGCTAGCAATTATTTTTTTAGGTGGTGTTTGATTGCATCTTAATGTATCTTAACAGTCCATCTCTTAATGCATCTTAACAACACATATCTTTATATGAAGAGCAGAGCCGACCCTGGGCAAGGGCCACCAGTGTAAGACCCCAACTTTTATGAATAAAGATAAATTTTCTATAATTATCATTTTAAAATATTATGGAATGAATTTGATATAATGTTATTATTGTGGGTAATATCTAGAAATTTTTCAAAGTACGCAAGTTGTTTATAATATTCGATTGGTCGGAGAATATTTGTTTTAGCAGGGAATATTCGTACAACGGCGGAATCATTGGTGGACACCACAATGGAATTATTGTCGGATTGAGAAAACGACAAAAATATTTTATGAAATAACGGTGGAGGTTTTACCGTTAATTCTGTTGAACTACTCGGTAGTAAAAGTATAGGAATACACGTGGTTGCATAGTAGCACACGGTATTGATGCTTACGTGAGAAGTCATTCAGTTTTGTTCAATTATTGCTACAGAATTATCGTGACAAGTATCTCACGTTATTTGATTCAATTATTGTCGATATTTTATATATTATTAAATCAATAATTGAGAAAACAAAGTTATTAATGTTATTATTTGCAATATTAACGATGTCTAGAAGTTCATCAAGGAGAGGTTTGGTCACCTAATCAAGCGCCAATAGGAGAAATCCTTATTGGAAAGCCCCCTCTTTCCTGGGAACGACCTGGTCGATTAATATTGTGAATTATAATAATGATGATAAATGTTGTTAAAAATATTGAGGTAAATTTTTATGAAGTATTTGTTGTAAAATGTGGCTTATTAATTGTACCCCCATTTACCCATTTTTCAAAATTGTCGGTAGAAAGTTATCTCAATTTTGTTTTATTACTTATATATATATATAAGTTATTATATATATTTTTATAAATGTCAATATATATATATATATATATACATAATTGTGAGTGGGATGGGTGGTGTAGGCTTTGGTGTAGGTTTTGGATTTTGGTGGATGTAATTTGCGTATGGTGGAGGGAGTAGATATATTATAATGAAAGTTGTCAATTTGGTGGGAGGGGAAATAATGATGCTAGGAGATGTTTTAAGTGGGAGAAGGAAAAGGCGTCACACGGGTGATGCCGTGTGATGCAGATATATATATATATATATATATATATATATATTATAATAAGTTTTATTTTATTAGAATATTTTATGGACCGTCCGATTAAAAGTAAATCAATCTAGACCGTTCATGGATTAGTTACTATTCAGTCCATTCTTCTATAAATAGAAGCTCATTCCTTCATTATTTCTTACGAATTCACTAAAACTCTAGAGAGAGAAACTATAGAGAGAAAGAAGAAAAGTATTCTGCTACTTCACTACTCTTATATCCAGTTTCTTTTACGGTAAGGGGTATTATTTCTTTCGTATTCATGAAGAGAACTTCTGTTATTCCATTCTTTATTATTCATTGGAATAACTCAGATACGCAAGCTACCCTATACTTGGTGAAATTCTTACATTATTCCATTCTTTATTATTTTGTTGAAATATCATATTCCTTTCGTTTTTTTACACCGAACTCCGGGTTCTTTATTATTCGTTGGAATATCCTCGCTCATGCGTTTTACTAATCGAACTCGATTCCGCTTTTTATTATCTGTTGGAACATCCCTGTTGGTGTTAATTTTGCTCGACTCGTTCCGTTATTTATTATTCTATTGGAATAAACCATACATCAAGTACCGCATGCATGGTGATTTCTTTTGTTATTCCATTCTTTATTATACTCGGTTGGTTAAAGTTTTGACTTCTATACTTCATGAAATTAGTGGAATATCCTCGATATTCAAGGCTTCATCCAAAGATCTTTTCATGGAAATATTCTTCCGAGCATTCTTAAATTTTACTCTACAAAGAAGTATCATGTTGACAATTTGGACGTTATTAGTTCTGGATAAATTAATTCTTGAACTTGTTTTATTGAATTCTTATATCATTGTCATCATCCTCATGTTTATATTTTTGTTGAAAGTCATCATGGGCTGTTGTGCATAGATGGACTTGGTATGATTATGACCAGGGATTATTCGGTGTAATCATGACCGTAATGTTATAAATGATGTGGTAAAAGTCCTCATTGGCCCGTAGTGCATTGATGGACGAGTTGTTGGCATGATCATGACCATTGATGAATACACGAATATCCTCGCCCATAAGTGCATGGATAATTTGTGGTTGTGATAGTAATGAATATCCTCGTCAGAAAAGTGTGGGGATGATGTGGATTATTTATTAAAAGTCCCCAATGATAAAAGTGATGAAAAACCTTTTAAATAAAAAAGATAGTATATTTTATTGTCTACTTGACTCTTTTAATGGATTACTGTTTTACCGCAGCTTAAACTTGATGTCTATTGTATTTTATCGGTTTAACATTGTTGAAGACTAATGATAATTTATTCTGCATTATCTTAGTCATAATATTTCTTACTGGGCTAGTTGGGCTCACCTTTTCTTTCACTGTTCTCTTCAGGAATTGAGAACGTAGCTGGGACTAGTCGGAGAACGGAGTGACGGTCCGAGATGGTGTCTTAGTAGTTCTCACTATTCTATAAAATAGTGTGATAATAAATGTAATGAGGACTTATTCTGAGAATGGATATTGTCTAGAAGACAATATTTGTATTAAAACTCACAGCTCTTGTTGTATATTTAAGATTGTAATTGTATTCTGTACCATGTATTTGGCGATTCAGAATAGGTGATGTATACTTATTTTGGGGGCGTCACAACCAGGGCTACCGCCTAGAGCCCACAGTTGAGAGGGGCCCAATTTTTTTTATAAATTTATGTATTTATGTGTATAAAAAAATAAAATAATAAAAAAATAAGGGATATTATGCATTGAAAATGATATGTTTGAAAATATTAAATATAATAGTATAATTGATAATTTTGCATCTAAAAGTGCAACAAGAAAATATTTTAAATAATGTTTTTGGTTTAGATTTCATTGGGCAAAACAAAAGAAATACCCACTGTAGTTGGTAGGTTTTATTGATTACAACATATATTAAAATTTTAATTTTCCAAATTACACCACTAAACTAATTATTATTTTAAAATTGGGTCATTCCGTTAAAAAAAAATAAACGGACCTTAATTTTTTATCTACAAACCTAATTAATTACCACTGTAGTTGGCACATTTTACTGAGTACACTATTGAACTTTTAATTTTTCAAATTACCCCATCAAACTAATTAAAAATAATTATTTTTAAAATAATTAATATTTTCAAAAAAAATATTAAAAACTTTTTTTTTTCTTCATAAAATGAGTAGAGTTTCATAAAATATAGATTTAAATAAATTAAAGTGATTTTAAATTAAATTAATGTCTACTTAATTTTTTAACAAAATGGCCCATTATTAATATTAGAATTTTTTAAAAAACTAAAAATATAAATTAAATTAAAAAATCAGTAAAAGATAAATAAAAAACTGATTCAATTTTTTTAAAAGAAATTATTAATTTTATAAATAAATATTATTTTCAAGAAAAAAATTGGAAAATTCTTCATATTTAAAAAAAATGAGTAAAATTTTACAAAATATAGATTCAAAAAATAAATTTTATTTTTAAAAGAAAAAAATATTTTTTAAAAATCAATAAGGTTTCATAAAATTTTAATTTTTTAAAATCTATATTTTATGAAAATTTACTCATTTTATGGAAAAATTAAAGTTTCTAATATTTTTTATTGAAAATAATAATTATTTTTAAAAATATTTAAAATAATCATTTTTAATTAGTTTAATGGGGTAATCTAAAAAATTAAAAGTTCAATGGTGTAATCAGTAAAATGTGCCAACTATAGTGGGTAATTCATTAATTTTGTAGATAAAAAATTAATGTCCGTTTATTTTTTTAACAGAATAACCCAATTTCAAAATAATAATTAGTTTAGTGGGATAATTTGAAAAATTAAAAGTTCAATTGTGTAATCAGTAAAACTTACCAACTACAGTGGGTATTTCATTAGTTTTACCGATTTCATTGATATTTTTATTTTATAGGTACATGTGATGATTCTTTGCTTCGATGATATTTTAAAATGTTCTTCCTTATCTTTTGTAAATTCTTATAATTTTAATAAAATTAATTAGATGATAATTTATTTATTTTTTTTATTTAATTTATATAAAGGGGCACACTTGAGAAAATTTATCCCAGGCCTTAGAAAACCTAGGACCGGCTCTGATGAAAAGGTCTTCTGAATAGTTAAGATACAAATATGAGTCTAAACTATTTAAAAAATTTCTTAATACAAAGATGTTGGATGTTAATATGTATTAAGATGTGAATTATAAAAATATATTAAGATACAATTACACACCACCTTCGTACATCCACATCATTTAAAACACCAGCTTGGTCATGTTGCATGCCTCACCGATCTTAACAAATTTTAATAACCTTGTGATAAATCAAATCCACATGTAATGTTCAGAGACATTACAGAAGTGGTCCCACGAAGATCAATAAATAACTCTTGATTCTTCTCTGTGTTTTTTTCCCTAATAAAGGAAAGAGTAAAGCCTGTCAAAAATTAATCTTTATAGTTTGAATTTTATTTGGATATAAGACATTTCATGTATTTTTATTATGGACTATATGTATATACTGTAAGACCCCAACTTATTATTAATAAAATTTAATTTTCTCTATTTATTATTTTGAAATAGTAAGGGTTAATTTGATTAATGTGGATAGTTAGGGGTAAAATACGCAAATATTTCAAAATAAGCAAGTGGTTATAAAAAAATATTCATTGTTTTTGGGAATATTCGTTTGGTCGTGGAATATTCGTGCATCGCTTTGGGAATATTCACGACGATACGCAACATGATAATGTGTGGGCCCCATAACTAAAAAGTTTATTGGATGAAGAAATGACAAATATAAGTTGTTTAAAAATAACAAACAGTAGTTGTTATGTTAATATCGTTAAAATACTTGGTGGTTAAAAACACAAGAAGACACCCGGTATCGCACCAATTATTGATTCTTACGTAAGAAGACACTACTCAATAATGGTTACAGAATTATCGCTCAAAGATTTTATCGATTTAATAATTCTTTGCGTTGATATTTTATATATTTGTTGTTTCAATAATTGTCATTACACAAGATTTTTCATTATCGGAAGCAATAATTCATATTATTTGAATAATATTATTAGATAACATTATTGGCAATGTCTAGAAAGTTCTGCTCTAAGGAGAGGTTTGGTCACCTAATCAATGCGCGCCAAGAAGGAGAAATTTTATCGAAAAGCCCTCTTTCCTGAACCGCACGGGTCATAATATATTGTGATTCTAATAATATTATTTGTGAATAATTAATTATTGATTCAAATGATGAGGAAAATATTAATTTTATGTGGATATAGATGGAGAAAATTTTAATGTGACAATTGTTGAAAATTAAAATTTTATCTTTTTCTCGATAAAATAATTCATTTAAATATATTATTATATTTTAATAATATAATAATGGTGATATTTTTACAACGAATGTGGGATATATATGAGTATACGAGGAGGAGGAGTATTTTTTGTTGCAATAAATGTTTAAAACATGTTAAACATGTCATGGACCCCATTTATCGATCGAAATTTGATTATACCTTTGTAAAATCGCCTGCTTGTGGATTTTTGGTCAATTTCTGTTTTGAATTTGGAAAACTTTTTCTTCGCAAAGTTGTAGAGAATTGAATTTTCTATAAAAAGTCGCGAGATTCAATTTTTTTGATAAAAGGGCTATTTATTGTGAATTATTCAAGTTCAAGTTCAAATAATTGATTTTTGGAAGTTTTAATTATTTAAATTAAGAAAAACGTTTTTAATGTTTTGTCACATGGTGGCTGATGTCTTGGACCAAATTAGTGGGGGTAGAAAATTTGAAAAATAATATTATTAATTTATTAAATTTTTCGCTTTTGGTGTTCTACGATTTTCCTATAAATAGGTGCTTAGTTAGAATTGAAAATCACACCGTAAATCAAGTTTTCTCTCTATATTATCGAGCGTTTATTCTTGTGAGTATTTTGAGTATACTTTGAGTATTGCTATACGGTGCAAGTCCAAGTCATAGCCTATATCCTGTTTTAAATGTAAGATCGATCTTTCGAGGTAAGGGATATTATTTTGTTTCAGAATGATATTATTTCTTCAATATCATTATGTTTGAAATATCGATCTCAAGTTTTTATCAAATTTGGAACTTTTGTTGTTTGAGTTACTATTCACATATACTAAGACTATTCACGATACTTATAATTATTCACGATTACTTTACTATTCATCAAAAATGAAAAATTTTCTTTTCATCCAAAATATCTATTCCGGATACTAGCTTTGATTGTATCCATGTTTTGATCATTCTTGAATTTTACACCACTATGATTATTTTTGAGGTATTTTGGAGGTGGATAAAACAAAGTACAAATCCTTAATCCTTAATCCTTGCACATTTTGTTTCAATCGATTCGTTTTTTTAAAAATATTTTTCATCATCTTCGCCTTAAATGATGATATTATGGAATATCTTTGGCCTCAGTAGCAAAGATGAATGATTTTGAAGAATATCTTTGGCTCAGTAGTAAAGAAGATGAACAGTGTTTAGATAACACGATTAATCGATGAATATCTTTCGGCTCAGTAGCAAAAAGATGAATATTTGATTTCGAGATATATATCGATTGATGTCACAGGATAAAAGATAGACGATGAACTTTTAAATTCATACATGTAAGATAGTAGTTTGCATTCTCTACTTAACTCTTCTAATGAATTATTATTTCATGTAATATTGATTTAAAATTTGTTGCCTATCAGATTCTATTAGATTTTTCCCGTCAAGACTAACGATAATTTGTTGTATATTATCTTAGTCATAATATTCTTTATCGGGCTAGTTGAGCTCACCCTTTTCCTTTTTGTTCATTTTTCTTCTCGTGAGGCTAGAATATAACGAAAGTATTTAGCCTGGGGTATGGAATGAAAGTTTTAGAGAGAGTTATTTAGTAGTCCTCACCATTTTTTAAAATAATGTATCAATAAATGTGATGAGGATTTATTTGAGTTTGGATATTGTCTGTAAGATAATATTTGTATTCAAACTCATAGTTTTATTGTTGTAATAATAAAGTTGTAGTTGTTTCAGTATTACGATCGTACAACTCAGAATGGGTGATGTATACCTATTTTGGGGGCGCCACAGCTTGGTATCGTAGTTTAGGATATGATCTCCAAGTGAGATCGGGGAATAGAACTAGAGGGAGAGACGAGTAAATCCTTCACTAAAGGTGTCCAACCTAAGCTTATTTGTTAGTTGGTCAAGATATAGGTATATTATGTGATATATTGATTTCTTAATTAACCCTTGTTTTATGACAAGATTTGAGAATGTCGAATCGAGAATATTAACAATGGAAATGAGATCGTGGAGACGCCTCAGACTCACCAATGAGGAGAACGCGGCAACAGTCGGGCAATGTTCCTCCCGTGAACAACACCACCGAGCGATGATGAACGAGGGATGTTTAGAAGCTTTTTTTGCAGTTTCATGCAAAATCGCACGAGGAGACTCGTGTTCAAAATACAAGAGAAATGATAAGAATTTCACGGGTTGTCAAATGCCCAAGCGATTCAAAGAGTGGGACCACCAGAATTTAAGGGAAAGCGATCCGATCACAAGGAAAACATGGGTCAAGCAAATTACCAAGATATTCGATGTCTCTGGGATGCACAGAGGAACAGAAGGTTCCATTCGCCACCTTTATGTTCCGTGGCGAAGGCAGTATCATCGGTGGGAGTCGTGAAGCGCATCCATCCACCAAGACTCAACATGTCTTGGGAGACATTTCAGAATTATTTAATGACAAATACTTTCCCGAAAGTGTTCATCATATATGAAGGAAGTGGAGTTCATCAAATTAGAACAAAACAATACGATTTGTCTCAAAGACGAGGCAAAGTTTGCATAGAGTTATCCGTGTTTGCAGACCTCATTTGGTGGAGAATGAGGAACGATGACGCTGGATGTTTTTGAGAGGTTTGAAACCCCAAGATTCGACAATATCTCATTTCTCATAAATTTTCTCTATTCAGATGTTGTGTTATTGTGGCTCAATTGTTAGAAGCAAGATAACGAGTATGTTCAACCGAGGGACCATAACCGTGGATCGCATACTCAGAGATAAGCAGCCAACAAAGTAATGATAACCAAATGGAGAAAGAAACAGACGGACAAAATGGTAACCACTCTGGTGGTAATCATGGCCATGAAAATAAAAGAAGCGAAGTCAGAGGAGATTTTTAAAAGAGGAGATTTAACAACGACTATGTGAAGACGACAAAGGTCGCAAAGAATCGGTTCTAAGGGAGGAGAACGACCACCCACCTATTATATGCTACAAATGCGAAAAGAGGGACATATCACCAAACCGCCCACAATAGTTCAAGGTATGCTATAATTGTGGAAAGGAAGGACATATCGCTTCGAGATCAGATGCAGAATAAACCTAGTTCAATGGGGACGGTGACTCAAAAGATCGTCCCGTAAAAGTCAAAGTCAACGATTCCGGAAGAGCGTTTGTTGTGATCGGGTCATAATGCGAGAACCCAAACGAGGTGATCACGGTAAGCTATTTATAAATTCTTGCTAAGTTTATACCTTACTTGATACCGGTGCTACCCATTCATTTATCTCTCCCGCATGTACTCAACGCTTAAACTTGACCGAGAAATTAGACTTTGACCTATCTGTGGAAACTCCGTTAGAGAAACTTTCATCACATCCATCGCTTATAAATCTTGTTTGATTTAAGTTGGCACCATCACCTTACACCGTTGACCTTATCTCTTTAAAGATACTTGCTTTTGATGTGATTTAGGGATTGATTGGTTAACTACCATCATGCCAAAATTTATTGTTTTCGTAAGGTTGTTAGTTTTCATATTCCTAACCAACCCGTTGTATTTAATTCAAGCAACTAAACCATTAAAATCAATCACCGCCTATATCTAATCATAAAGCTATTCGCTTATCAAAAAACGGATGTCAAGCTTTCTTAGCCCATGTTATGGATTTGAATAAAGACACGCCAAATTTGAATAATATTCCCGTTGTTATCGACTTTCCGACGATTTCAAGAACTTCCTTGCCTACCCCGTAACGTGAAGTTGAATTTTTATTGATCTTGAACCCGAACAAAGCCCATTTCTAAAACCCCATATCGAATGGCTCCTATTGAACTTCAGGAGTTAAAGGTCCAACTACGAGAATTGTTGGACATCGGTTTCATTCTGCCCTAAGACATCTCCTTGGGGTGCTCTGTTTTATTCAGTAAAGAAGAAAGACGGAGTATGCGATTTTGTATCGACTATCGGAATTGAACCATGTCACCATCAAGAATAGGTATCCTCTCACCTCGTATTGATGACTTGTTTGACCAATTGTAAGGGCACAATTCTTTTCAAAATCGATCTTCGTTCGGATATCATCACCAAGATTAGAACCGAGGATATTCCAAAGACCGCCTTCGTAACTCGGTATGGGCATTATGAATTCTTAGTCATGTCTTTTGGACTAACTAATGCTCCCGCGGCTTTCAAGGATATGATGAACCGAGTATTCAAGGAATATTTGATTTAGTTCGTTGTTGTTTTTATTGATGACATCCTCATATATTCCAAAAGTCGTGAAGATCATGAGCACCATTTGAAGTCGGTACTCCAAAGGCTTCGTGAAAACAAACTATATGCCAAATTGAAGAAATGCGAAGTTCGCTTCGAGGAGGAAGTAGCATTTCGGGGCACGGTGTCAAAACATGGAGTATCCGTGGACCCTGCCAAGATTGAAGCAATACAAAGTTGGGAGCAACCAAGTCGGTGGATCAAGCACGAAGCTTTTCGGTCTAGTTGGTTATTATCTGAGATTCGTGGAAGGGTTTCTCTAATCGCTACTCCATTAACTCGCCTAACTCTTAAGGATACAAAATTCGCTTGGAGCGAAGAATGCGAGAAGAGTTTCCAAAGCTTAAGAGGAGACTTATTTGAGACTGTTCTAACAATACCATTTGGTTCTGGATGGATTTGTTATCTACAAATGATGCTTGTGCAAAGGGTTAGGATGTGTTCTCATGCAACGTGGGAAAGTCATAGCCTATGCCTCATGACAACTTAAAGAGTATGAGAGGAATTATCCTACTCATGATCTAGAGTCAAGCGCAGATCGTTGCCGCTAAAGATATGGAGGCACTATCTATATGGGGAGAAAGTGGAGATATATTCGCACCATAAAAGCCTTAAATATTTCTTCACTAAAAAAGAACTCAACACGCGGCAATGACGTTGGCTCGAGCTATTGAAAGACTACAACCACACTATTCAATACCATCCCGGAAAAGTTTAACGTGGTAGCCGACGCGTTGAGTAGAAGATCATATCATGGAATGAGTGCGATGATGTCAATTATACGCGACAGAGCCAACTTTAATAGAAAAAGTTAAGGTTGCTCAAGCCACCCAATCCCGGAGTCGATGCATATGAAGAAGAAAGTACAAGAAGGAGCTATTCCTAAGCGAGAATTGATGAAGAAGGAATACTTTGAGTCCACTCTAGACTTTGTGTTCCTAACGACTCGATTTGAAGTACAAGATTATGATGGAGGCACACAATACACCTTTTGCAATCCATCCTCGAAGTACTAAAATGTATCGTGATCTTGACATACATTTTGGTGGAACAATATGAAGAGATAGATTGCAAAGTTTATCTCGATGTGTTTAACTTGCCAACGTGTAAAGGCGGAGCATCTAGTACCTAAGGGTCGTTGCAACCACTTGAGATTCGAAATGGAAGTGGGAACACATTACCATGGATTTTCATTCTGGTCTTCCTACGGTTTCGAGGCATCAATGTTATTTGGGTTATTGTTGATAGATTAACCAAGTCCGCTTCATTTCTTGCCGACACGGAGACTTATTCCCATGAACGTCTTGCTAGCTAGTATGACGTGAATGAGATTGTGAGGTTGCATGGCATGCCTGTATCCATAGTTTCGGATCGTGACCCAAGATTCACTTCAAGATTTTGGGTTAGCTTGCAAAAAGCTATGGGCACGGATTTACGATTGGATTCTAAGATACCATCCTCAAACAGACGGACAATCGAAGGACTATTCAAACTCTTGAAGATTTATTAAGACTCGTGGTCATAGACTTCAAGGGCGTTGGGATAAGTATTTACCATGGTGGAATTCTCCTACAACAACAAGCTTATCGTGCAAGTATAGGTGTGGCTCCATTTCAAGCATTATACGGACGAAAGTGTCGCTTCAAAGATGTTGGGACGAGGTGGGTGAAGCAACATTGTTGGGACCCGAAGTTGAGTACGTATGACTCACGGAAAAGATCCAAATGATTCGACAACGATACAAACCAAGCACAAGATCGACAAAAGAGTTATGCGGATCTTCATCGAAAGGACGTGGAATTTAGTGGGGATCGTGTATTGTCATGAAGAGTTGCTCCATGGAAGGGAGTTACAAGATTTGGGAAGAGAGGAAAGCTCAATCCACGATTTATTGGTCCATTTCAAATTCTTGACCGAGTAGGAAATGTAGCCTATAGACTCGCGTTACCTCGAAAGTATGTCTCAGATTCATAATGTGTTTCATATATCCGTACTTCAGTAAATATGTGAAAGACCCGAATCACGTATATAAGTTAGAATCGGACGAGATAGTCAAGACTTAACGTATGAGGAGGTACTGTCAAGATCTTGGATAGGAAGGAGCATGTCCCACGCAAGAAAGGTCATACCACAAGTTAAAGTTTTGTGGAGGAATCATGCTTATAGAGGAAATGACCTGGAATTGGAAACGAAAATGAAAGCGAGGTATCCTCACCTTTCAAAACACCAGTGTACGACGCCAATTTCGAGGACGAATTTCATAAGGAGGGAGGTTATAAGACCCCAACTTATTATTAATGAAATTTAATTTTTCTATTTATTATTTTGAAATAGTAAGGGTTGATTTGATTAATGTGGATAGTTAGGGTAAAATACACAAATATTTCAAAATAAGCAAGTGGTTATAAAATATTCATTGTTGTTTGGGAATATTCGTTTGGTCGTGGAATATTCGCATGCTTTGGGAATATTAAACGCAATAAAATGACCATGTGTGGGCCCCATAATGTGAAAGCGATTGGATGAAGAAAACGACAAATATAAGTTTTTAAAAATAAGCAGCGTAGAGTTATTCTTTATTATCTTTGTTAAAATACTCGGTGGTTAAAACACAAGAAGACTTTACAGTATTGCACCAATTATTGATTCTTACGTAAGAAGGCACTACTCAATAATGGTTCTGATAATTATCGCTCGAGATTTTATTGATTTAATAATTCTTTGCGTTGATATTTTATATTGTTGTTGTTTCAATAATTGTCATTACACAAGATTTTTCATTATCGAAGCAATAATTCATATTATCCGAATAATATTATTAGATAACATTATTGGCAATGTCTAGAAAGTTCATCTAAGGAGAGGTTTGGTCACCTAATCATGCGCCAAGAAGAGGAGAAATTTTATCGAAAGCCCCTCTTTCCTGAACCGCCTGGTCACAATATTGTGATTCGTAATATTATTTGTGAATAATTAATTATTGATTCATATGATGAGGAAAATATTGATTTTATGTGGATATAGATGGAAAATTTTAATGTTACAATTGTTGAAAATTGAAATTTTATCTTTTTCTCGATAAAATAATTCATTTAAATATATTATTATATTTTAATAATATAATAATGGTGATATTTTTACAACGAATGTGGGATATATGAGTATACGAGGAGGAGGAGTATTTTTGTTGCAATAAATGTTTAAAACATGTTAAACATGCTCGGTGGACCCCATTTATTCGATCGAAATTTGATTATACTTTGTAAAATCGCTTCGTTTGTGGATTTTGGCCAATTTCATTTGGAATTTGGAAAACTTTTTTTCGCAAAGTTGTAGAGAATTGAATTTCCTATAAAAATCGCGAGATTCGAATTTTTTGATAAAAGGGCTATTTATTGTGAATTATTGAAGTTCAAGCTCAAATAATTGATTTTGGAAGTTTTAATTATTTAAATTAAGAAAAACGTTTTTAATGTTTTGTCACATGGTGGTGATGTCTTGGACCAAATTAGTGGGCGAGGAAATTTGAAAAATAATATTATTAATTTATTAAATTTTACCGCTTTGGTGTTCTACGATTTTCCTATAAATAGGGTCTTGCTAGGTTAGAATTGAAAATCACACCGTAAAATCAAGTTTTTTCTCTATATTATCGAGTATTATTCTTGTGAGTATTTTGAGTATACTTTGAGTTTTGCTATACTATCGGTAAAAGTCCAAGTCATAGCCTATATCCAGGTTTTAAATTTTAAAGACTCGATCTTTCGAGGTAAAGGATATTATTTTTTTTCAGAATGATATTATTTCTTCAATATCATTATCTTTGAAATATTGATCTCAAGTTTTTATCAAATTTGGAACTTTTTTGTGTTTGAGTTACTATTCACATATATACTAAGACTATTCACGATAATGACACTATTCACGATTACGGCACTATTCATTGAAAAATGAAAAATTTTCTTTTCATCCAAAATATCTATTCTGGATACTAGCTTTGATTGTATCCATGTTTTGATCATTCTTGAATTTTACACCACTATGATTATTTTTGAGGTATTTTTGGAGGTGGATAAAACAAAGTACGAATTCTTAATCCTTAATCCTTGTCATTTTGTTTCACTGGATTCGTTTCTTTAAAAATATTTTTCATCATCTTCATCTTAAATGATGATATTATGGAATATCTTTACTCAGAAGTGCAAAGATGAATGATTTTGAAGAATATCTTTGGCCCGTAGTGCAAAAGATGAGCAGTGTTTAGATGAACATTAATTAATGATGAATATCTTTGCCCTGTAGTGCAAAATGAATATTTGATTTCGGATATATCGATTGATTGATGTCAGGGGATAAAAGATGAGCGATGAACTTTTAAATTCATACATAGAAGATAGTAGTTTGCATTCTCTACTTAACTCTTCTAATGAATTATTATTTTCCATTGCGAATATTGATTTAAAATTTGTTGTCTATTGTATTCTATTAGATTTCTACTCATTTTATGGAAAAAATTAAAGTTTCTAATATTTTTTATTGAAAATAATAATTATTTTAAAAATATTTAAAATAATCATTTTTAATTAGTTTAATGGGGTGTCTGAAAAATTAAAAGTTTGATGGTGTAATCAGGTAAAACGCGCTAACCATCTAATGAGTAATTCATTAGTTTTGTAGATAAAATATTAACGTCCGTTTATTTTTTTTAACGGAATAATTCAATTTCAAAATAATAATTAGTTTAGTGGGGTAATTTAAAAAATTAAAAGTTCAATTGTGTAATCAGTAAAATTTGCCAACTACATTGGGTATTTCATTAGTTTTACCGATTTCATTTGATATTTTTTATTTTATGCGATACATATGATGATTCTTTTCTTGATGACATTTTAAAATGTTCTTCTTTATCTTTTGTAAATTCTTATAATTTTAATAAAATTAATTATTTGATAATTTATTTATTTATTTATTTAATTTATATAAAGGAGCACAAAAAAATTGTCCTGGACCTTAAAAAACTAAGGACCGGCTCTGGGCGATTCGCATGGCGCTGCTACATGCAACGGTCTAATTGGCGATTGCATCGAGGATACGAAAGAGATGCTGATGGACTCGGAGGCCAGCCGAAGAGTATTGGCTACTAGAGCTCGTTCCCTAAGCTACGACTTTTTATAAAGAACAAAGTACCATGCAACCGCCGTGGAGCCTCCTGCTACAATTGCAGAAAATCCGGAAGAGCCGATCCCTACAGACGTGGTTGCACCGTTGCAACACGATGTGGCCGTCGGACTTCTTAACCGGAGAGTATATACTGGTAGAGGATATTAATTAAAATGAAGACCATGTTAGGATTGAGTGAACGTACGTAAATTAGTTAATGATTCCATGAACCGTGTGAAATTAACTCGTCCTTGTGAAATGCTACTCTTTCTTGATATCCCATTATCATGGTAATAAATTTGTCCGAGATGTTTATCAAGGATGGATGGAACTACTTGTTTTTCAGATCATTTAACTTCTTCTTTTTTATTGCACTAAATAAATCTTAATTTAATTTAAATAGATTTTTACCACACTGCAATGCTCCTCCAAACGAGGAGTTAAATCGATCGGATTCTGGGCTGCTCAGATTTGATTCGATATAAAAATGTCTTTGCTCATATTCGATTCAAATTTGAAATGGAATTTTAACAATATACTCGTGTTCGACTCGATGCAAAAAATGGTACTTGAAATTATGTTCGAAATACTTGTTTTGAATCTAAAAACGAGTTTGTATCATATAATTGATTCCAAATTTACAGTTTATGATATACAAAAAAAGTTTAAGGCAGATGAATTACAAAATACACATTAGTACTTTTCTTGCTACATCTATTTCAAAATTAAAGGTACATCTTTCAAAATTAGTAAAGGAAGATGAATCTGAACTAATCGTAAAATCTTCACGCGCATGTGCTCCTCTGCTCTCTTTTCTTGCTTTAGCAGAATGCATAATCAATAGGTTTTCTAACTCTACCATCTCTATCAAGTCTGAATTCCTGGAAAGATTTGTTTTGGAGAAAAACAAATGAAGACCATATATCTTTGGGAATTAATGCCAACATAAGAACTGGTTCAGAAAAAGTTTACCATATCAAACTTCGGTCCTTCAGCTGAACATGCATCATGCATGAAATCTCTCCCATGCTTTGTCAATTAATTTAACACCTGTAAGAGCAGAGATGATAATCAGATGAAAAGGAGTTAGGATTTAAGAAGGGTTGTGGTAGCCTTTTATTAAAGCATAATAAATACACTCAAAGGCATAGGTCCTGAGAATTAGCATTCACTTCTCCGTTATCTCCCTAACCATCAATTTTTTTTTTTGGGTGGGGAGTGGGGGGCATGTAGCCATGTAGTATACCTTCCTCTAAGGTCTCTTGTGTGAGAAACACAGCAGCATTATCTTGCATTATTCGTTGCATATTCAAACGAATTTTCGAGGTTGGAAGTGAATTAACCATTTGAATTCCTTAACTTTTCTAACCACTCAAGGGTCCTGGCACCAGCATCTTTTGTTTCTACCCTGCGTAACACCAAGTGAAGGCATCTTAAATTGTACTACAGGAACCATAACGGATATCCACAGAAGTTCATAAACAGTTACTTACCTGTTCTTTGGATCTCTGTTACCCTATTTGTACAAGCTCGTCCAAAAACAACAATGTCAAGAAGAGAGTTCCCACCAAGGCGATTGGCGCCATGAACAGACGCACAAGCTGCCTCCCCAGCAACCATAAGTCCAGGTACTACTGCATCAGGATCGCCACCTTTAATTGTAACCACCTGAGATTCAAAAGATTAAATATTATGGAAAATATAGCTAAGAGAAGCTTTTCACCACAAATACTATTATTAAAACATCTAAACTGATGATATCAACTTCACTTATTAAGTTAGTTACCTCTCCATGGTAATTTGTTGGAATACCACCCATATTATAATGAACAGTAGGTAAAACAAGTATTGGCTCCTTTGTAACATCAACACCAACAAAAATTGCAGCAGTTTCAGAGATGCCAGGAAGCCTTTCTTTCATGACCTCTGGTGGTAAGTTATTCAAGTGGAGACATATGTGGTCCTTCATTGGTCTTATTGATCGAAATACAAAACTGTTAACTGCAGCATTAACATTCACAGCAACATCACTCAGTTTAAAATATAAAAAAAATAACAACACATCAAACATATGATGTTAATACCAATAGGTTGCAGACAGCAACCTATTAGAACAATATATTACATACATAAAAAATAACAAAAACAACAAAAATGTATAAACATTAAAGTTTAAAAGAAAATAGAACATACCATAGCAATCCTTAATAGTACCTTAATATAGTTTTAAGGTCTTCAACCTTCAAGGCATCAAATTCAAATCTACCGTATACTTCAATTCCTGAAATAAAACAAGAAATATGAGTCAATATATATCATAATTTTAAAAATATAACAGAATAAACATCCGGATTCTTAGTTCCTTACCTCAAGTCTTCAATATTAAGTAATCATCTAATAATTATTAAAAGAAATAATAATTTAAGCAATTTATAATCTAATACCAAAATTCAAACAAAACCCTAATAACAGTACCAATATTGCAATTCAACAGAACCAGTTCTGCAATCAGACATAACCAATTATGCAGTTCAACAAAACCCAAATAACAGTACCAACAACAATTCAAGTTTAGCAAAGATTACAATCCATAAAATAAGTTCAAAATCCTCACTTCCACTTAATTTCATTAAGGGAAAAAAATAAAAAAAACAATAGCACTGCAGAAAGCAGCAATCTAGTACTGCAAATTCATTCCAAACCTATGAAGTCATTAACACTACCTTCGCCAGCAACACAACATGCAACAACACAACAGCAGCATAACAACAACAGTGGCAACACAACAACAATTCATTCTAAATTTATGTCATTAACTCCATCTTCATCAACCTGTTAAGTGTTAAACCAATTTGTTTCATATATAAACAACAACAATAAAAAAACAAACTAAAAGTTCATAAGAAAGAAATCATATCATAACAACACTAATTTTACTTGGCCAGTAATCACACCTTAGCCAATCAAAAGTACATATAAGTACTGCTTGAACAATACTCTCTGGCTTGAGAGAGCTCCTATATTGATCTAGTACCCTTCCACCAGCATTAAAAGTACTCTCAGATGCCATAGTGCTAATTGGAATTGATAGTATATCCCTTGTCATTTTTGAAAAAATTCTAAACTTTAAGGTGTTTGCTTTCCACCAAAGTAATGTATCAAAGGACTCAATATCATTACATATATACCTACCCTTTTCAAGATATGCATCCAGTTCTGATTTAATAAGAGTAATAATGACCATAACTTGAGCCCAGTAATCAAACTCATCTCTGATATTTGTTTTACTTTTCTCATTGTAACTACCACTAACATCATTACAGGTAGAGATACAAGATGAAAAATCCTAAAAAAATGTACTGAAGTTATTGGCACCGACCTAACTGAGAGACTGTAGACACTCGAAATTTTACTTTCCTGTTACTAACTATGCAGGGGGGTAAAAACGTCTTTTTCACATTCCAAAGATAACCCTTGAGGACCACAACATCAATTCCGACCCTGGAAATACACCCGGGAGATCCAATTTCCAACCTCGGAGATAACCCCGAGAAATCAGTTTCTAACCCCGGAGATAACCCCGAGAAAATCAGTTCCAACCTTGGAAATAACCCCGAAGGATTAAGTGCAAAGCCCGGAGTCAACCTCGGGAGGTCAAGCCAACCTTAGGGATAACCCTGAGGACATTCAGAGTTGATGATGAGCCAATCTCGAGATAACCACGAGAAAAGATCCACATAATCTGCGCCAAAACTTAGGAGATAACCGGGAGGGGCAAAATGGTCATTTTGCCAACTCAACTTCACTTCAAACTAAATACACTCATTTCAACTCATATTGCTTCAAAAGAAGTCTCACAAGAACAATATCTCAACTTTCGAACGCAAATTACGCAAAACGGCTCAACGGACTGCTTGACGGAGACCCGGAAATGCTATTTCGATCATGGACCCATCTTCCTGGAATCAAAAAGGACAAATCCCATGTCATTGCATAACTCTCAACACAAGCGGTCCAAAGAAGGTCGTATATACCTCGTTCGGATGCTCGGATTGAAGTTCTGCAAGTTCGAAGGACATTACGATTGCGCAGTGCACGTCTTGAGATTCACGGACCCATGAAACCCCGGGTAGCTCGGGCAATGCAGTGTATAGAGGCTACTGCAGTACACTATGGCCATCGATTCTATATATATGGGGCTTGGGCTAGCTATTTTGAGAGAGAGAGAGAGGCGAGAAATCCCTGTCCAATTTGCTCTGTGCACACCCATATTGAGTATTTCCTCATTTTAAACATTTGTTAGCTCACATATAGCTATATTTTTATCCGACAGGAGTTGAGTGTTTATCCATATAGAGTCATAGAAGCCTACATTAGCAGTCCGCTGTAAGCATTCTCACACTCTATAAAGCCTTTCCTTTCATATTTGCACACACTGTTCTTCACATTGAGAGACGTGTTGTGTGTGTATGCCCAGATTTTGTCCCGTGGTTTTTATTTCTGTCTATATATATATACTTTTATATGTATATATTTATATATATGGACTAACATTATCGAGTTATGCCTTGATTGAGCCTAGACTTCGGTCTGGAGCGTTTATTTGCTTATATATATATATATATATATATAACTGTTGTCAGACATATCTTGTGACGCCCCCAAAATAGGTCCATTCCATCCAACCCATTCTGAGTCGCCAAATACATGGTACAGAAACAACTACAACTTTATTATCACAACAATAAAACTGTGAGTTAAATACAAATATTATCTTCTAGACAATATTTATACTCAAATAAATCCTCATCACATTTATTGATACATTATTTTACAATAATGGTGAGGACTACTAAACAACTCTCTCTAGAACCTTCATTCCATACCCCGACTAGTACTCGCTACATTCTCGCCTCCTGAGAAGAAAAATGGATCAACAAGGAAAAGGGTGAGCTCAACTAGCCCAAAGAAGAATGTTATGACTAAGATAATATACAACAAATTATCGTTAGTCTCCAACAGAAAAAATCGATAGAATACAATGACAACAAGTTTCGGATCAATATTCGCAATGAAATAATAATTCATAGAAGAGTTACATAGAGAATGAAATCTACTATAATCTATGAATTGACAATCCATCATCAATATTTTATCCTCAGTAACATCAATCAATATTCTTCTCAAATCAAATATTCATCTTTGCACTCTGTGCCAAAGATATTCATCAATCAATCGGTCATGTTCATCTCAACACTGCTCATCTTTGCACTAAAGGACAAAGATATTCATCATCCATCATGTTCATTTAAACACCGCTCATCTTTTGCACTAGGGCCAAAGATATTCTTCAGAAATCATTCATCTTTGCACTATGTGCCAAAGATATTCAATAATATCATCATTTAAGACCGAGGATGATGAAAATATTTTTAAAGAAACGAATCCAAATGAAACAAAATGACAAGGATTAAGGATTTCGTACTTGGTTTTATCCACGTCCAAAAATACCTCAAAATAATCATAGTGGTGTAAAATTCAAGAATGATCAAAACATGGATACAATCAAAGCTAGTATCCGTAATAGATATTTTAGATTTAAAAGAAAAAATTTTCATTTTTCAATTGAATAGTCAGATATCACGTGAATAGTAATCTCAGACACCAAAAGATAGAAATTCCAAAAAAAAACATCTTCACGCTTCATGAATAATAAGATCGTGAATAGTAACTCGTGAATAGTAACTCGTGAATAAGTAACTCATGAATAGTAAACCCGACATGAAAAAGTTCCAAATTTGATAAAAACTTCAGATCAACATTTCAAAGATAATGATATTGAAGAAATAATATCATTACGAAAAAAAAATATCCCTTACCTCAAAGAATCAAGATTTGGAAGGAAAGGTCAAGTGATCTTTGAATGAAACTTGTACTTTAACAAAGAACTCTCAAAGTATCTAAATACTCACAAAATACACTCGATAATATAGAGAGAGAAAGAGAGAAAACTTTGTTTCGTGTGATTTTTAATTCTAACTTAGCCTCTATTTATAGGAAAATGTTAGCCGTACCAAGGAGACTTGACCTGCCACCGATGGCTTTTACTCGCTACTATTGCCACCCACCACATTTGAAATAAAATTCAGCACATTTCTTCACCAACCACAAGTGGGGCCCACTCAATTCTAGAATTTTCCACCAAAATCAATTATAACCCTACTTTCCGAATCAAACACCTCTTAAAATTTATAACAAATCATTCGTTCATTTTTAACGGTTCAAAATTTGTGGACATATACTCAACTTATATATGTATAACATATCCAAAAATTACAACGATCCAACGGTCGGATTAAATATTATAACTCACACAATAAAGCTATAATAACACCGATTTGATCTTTTAATACCTCCAATCCGACAAAAATACTGATAAAACACCTCAACATTAAATCCTTCAATTAATAACCACATAAATAAATCCATCATTTATATTCATATAAAATAAATATTTCCTTATCATATGAATCAATAATTAATTATTCACAAATAATATTACAGAATCACAATTATGACAACCAGCCGCTCCTCAGAAAGAGGGGCTTTCAATAAGGATCTCTCCTCATCGCACGCAATTAGGTGACCAAACTCTCCTTAGACAGTAACTTTCTAGACATTGCCAATAATGCTATCTAATAATATTATTTAAATAATATGAATTATTGATCCGATAATGGAAATATTGTGCGTTGACAATTATTGAACAACAATAATATAAAATATCAACGCAGCAATTATTGAATCAATAAAATAAACTATTGAGCAAAGAATTCATCGTAATAATTATTGAGTAAAGTGCCATCTTACGTAAGGATCAATAATTCAACAATCTTGTAATACCGGTGGTATCGCGTGCAACCACGCCAGACATCGTATTTTAACCAACCGGGTATTCCAACAAATTTTATTCAGAATAACTACGCCGTTATTTTTAACCAACTTATATTTGTCATTTCTTCATCCAATCGCTTTTTCGTTATGGGGCTCCACACATATCGCTAGGCGTGGCGCATTTAATATTATTCGACAAGCATTTAATATTCCACGACCAAAACGAATATTCCCGACAAAGATTTAATATTCCACCACCAAACGAATATTCCCCGACAAAATGAATATTTTATAACCACTGCTTATTTTGAAATATTTTATGATTTAACCTTTAACTATCCACATTAATCAAATCAACCCTTACTATTTCAAAATAATAAATAAAAGAAATTCCTTTTATTTAAAAAATTTTGGGGGTTACAACCTCCCTCCTTATGAAATTTCGTCCCTCGAAATTGACGACGACGTGACTGTGTGTTTCAAAAGGTGAGGATACCTCGCTTTCATTTCCGCTTTCCAATTCCTGTGTCATTTCTATATAGCATGATTCCTCCACAAAACTTTAACTTGTGGTATAACCTTTCATGCAGTAGGACATGCTCCTTTTATCCAAAATCTTGACAGTACCTCCTCACACGTTAAGTCTCTTGGCTATCTCGTCCTGGGTTCTAACTCAATAACGTGGTTCGGGTCTTTCACATATTTATTTAAGCATGATATGTGAAACACATTATGAACACGAGACATACTTTGAGGTAACGTAAGTCTATAGGCTACATTTCCTACTCTGGTCAAGAATTTGAAATGGACCAATAAATCATGGATTCGAGCTTTTCTCTCTTCCCAAATCTTGTAACTCCCTTCCATGGAGCAACTCGCAACAATACATGATCCCCTATATTAAATTCCACGCCCTTTCGATGAAGATCCGCATAACTCTTTTGTCGATCTTGTGCCGCTTTGTATACGTTGTCGAATCATTTGGATCTTTTTCGGTGAGTCATATACGTATTAACTCTAGTTCCAACAATGTTGCTTCACCCACCTCATCCCAACATATCGAGAACGACATTTTCGGTCCATATAATGCTTCGAATGGAACCATGCCTATATTTGTTTAATAACTATTGTTGTATGAGAATTCCACCAATGACAAGTACTTATCCCAACTTCCTTTGAAATCTAGGACACGAGTTTTAATATATCTTCAAGAGTTTGAGTAGTCCTTTTCGATTGCCCATCCGTTTGAGGATGGTATGCCAAACCGAATCGTAAATTGCGCCCATAGCTTTCTACAAACTAACCCAAAATCATGAAGTGAATCTTGGGTCACTATCCGAATCTATGGATACAGCATGCCATGCAACCTCACAATCTCATTCACGTATATAGCAGCAAGACGCTCAAGTGAATAAGTCTCGTGACGGCAAGAAATGAGCGGACTTGGTTAATCTATCAACAATAACCAAAATAAGATTGATGCCTTGAGAAACCGTAGGAAGACCCAGTAACGAAATCCATGGTAATGTGTTCCCACTTCCATTCCAGGAATCTCAAGTGGTTGCAACGAACCCTTTACACATTGACAAGTTAAACACATCGAGATAAACTTTGCAATCTCTCTCTTCATATTGTTCCACCAAAATGTATGTCAAGATCACGATACATTTTAGTACTTCCAGGATGGATTGCAAATGGTGTATATAGTGCCTCCATCATAATCTTGTACTTCAAATCGAGTCTTTAGGAACACAAAGTCTCAGAGTGGACTCAAGTATTCCTTCTTCATCAATTCTCGCCGGAATAGCTCCTTCTTGTACTTTCTTCTTCATACGCATCACCGGCCCGGTGGCTCGAAAGCTTTTAACTTTATTGATTAAAGTCGATTATATCGTATATCATCATTATACTCAGATATCATCACGTGGGTACCTAGAGTTTTCATCTCCATCTCTATTATTTGTATATTATACGAAATGAGTCTTTGATAATATTGTACTCAGATTTGTATACGATCTTCTACTCAACACGCCGCCTACCACGCTCGCTTTTCCGGGATGGCACGGTGGTAAACATGTCTTTGAAATGAGTCTCCTCTTGAGTTCTTCAAGCTCTTCCCACATTCCTCGCTTCCATTCGAATTTTGTATCTCTACGAAGTTAGCTACGTTAATGGAATAGCGATTCGAGAATATCCTTCAACGTATCTCCGATAATAACCAACTAAGCCTGAAAACTACGATTTCGACATCGACTTAGGTTGCTTTCTCAATCGTGACTCTATATCCCAATCTTGGATAAGACGTCACAATGACACCTATCGCTTTACTATCGCACGAATATGACGCCCCCCTATAGAGAGTCTCGCTTAGTGAATTCCACAAAGGAAGTCACAAGATAAAGGCTCGTGTACCAAATTTATAGTTGAATTTTTAACTCCTCAAGTTCAATAGAGCCATTCGATATGAGATTTTAGAAATGAGTTTTGTACCGGGTTCAAAGTCGATACAAAATTTAATATCAGGCTTTGGGAGTAAGCCAAGAAATTCTTCAGGAAATACGTCAGGAAAAATCAATAACAACAGGAATATTATTCAAATCTGACGTGTCTTTATTCAAATCCATAACATGGACTAAGAAAATTTGACATCCGTAATAAACGAATGACTTCATGGCTTGATTGAAAATGTTTGACTACAATGGTTTGATTGCTTGAATTCGAATAACAGGTTGCTTAAGAATATGAAAACTAACAACCTTATAAAAGCAATCAATTTGGCACGATGAGTAGTTAACCTTAAAATCACATCAAAAGCAAATATCTCTATAGAAATAAGGTTAACAGGTAATGTGATAGTGCCAACTTGAATCAAGCAAGATTTTTTTTTTTTAAACAACGGATGTAATGAAAGTTTCTCCTAACGGAGTCTCCATAAATAGGTCAAAGTCTAATTTCTCCGTAGTCAAGTTCAAACGTTGAGCGTAAAGCAAAGAGATAAAAGAATGGGTAGAGCGGTAGATTCAAGTAAGGTATAAACTTCGCAAGAATTTATAATTAACTAACCCGTGCTAACTTCGTTCGGGTTCCTCGATTTTGACCGGCCACGACAAACGCTTCTTCCAAGAATCGTTGACTTTGACTTTTCGGAACATCCTTTCGAGTCACCATTCACGCTGGACTGGTTTCGATATCGCATAATCTCGAAAGCGATATGTCATTCTTTTCCACAATTATAGCATACCTTGGAAGGCTTTGAACAGTTTGACCTTATATGTCCCTCCTCTCCACATCCGTAGCATCTAACCGGCGATCGTTCTCTTCCCTAGAATTTGTTGATGTGTCTTTGATGTTGTCACGCCGACGCCTTCCCGTCATCGCTAAATCTTCTCTTTTAGATTGGACATCTCTTTCCATAATATCAACAGCGTCGTGCAGTGACTTTTACCCACGCATCACTCATTCTCACTGCTCATTATTTCTTCTTTCACCAGATTCCAAACTTTATCATCTTATACTCGCCAAAGAGTGCTTCATTCAAGCATCACGATCGGGTAACACAAGCTTGAATCGTCAGTTGCTCCGCAATTCTTTAGCTTTAGCCTCGCTTCTTCTAACTCATGAATACGATTTTGCAATTCTATATTTCGATCATAAAATACCTCTAATAAACTCTCTTCGTGTACCTCTTCTTCCTCTTCTTCCTCACTCTCATTTGTTACCTCTGCGATTATCTCTAAAAGCAACTATCAATTCTTCACTCACCACATGGATATCTCTAATTCCTTTTCACTCGACATCACATTATCACGGTTGGCGATTAGAGGTGTCTCCACGATCTCATTCACTCCATTGTTAACGCTTCTCGCAGCCCATTCTAAAAAAAACTATCATAAAACAAGGGTTAATTAAATAAATTAACAAATCACATAATACCCCTATAATATGACCAACCAACAAATAAGCTTAGGTAGGACACACTAGCGAAGGATTTACTCTGCCTCTCCTCCTAGTTTTATTCCCCGATCTCCGCCAGAGATCATATCCCTAAGCTCGATATTAACCGTGACGCCCCAAAATAGGTCCATTCCATCCAACCCATTTCGAGTCGCCAAATACATGGTACGTAAACAACTACAACTTTATTATACAACAACAATAAATCTGTGAGTTAAATACAAATATTATCTTCTAGATAATATTTATACTCAAATAAATCCTCATCACATTTATTGATACATTATTTTACAAAAATGGTGAGGACTACTAAACAACTCTCTCTAGAACCTTCATTCCATACCCCGACTAAGTACTCGCTACATTCTCGCCTCCCGAGAAGAAAAATGGATCAACAAGGAAAAGGGTGAGCTCAACTAGCCCGATAAAGAATGTTATGACTAAGATAATATACAACAAATTATCGTTAGTCTCCAACAGGAAAAATCGATAGAATACAATAGACAACAAGTTTCAGATCAATATTCGCAATGAAATAATAATTCATGAAGAGTTACGTAGAGAATGAAATCTACTATAATCTATGAATTTAAAAAATCCATCATCAATATTTTATCCTCGTAACATCAATCAATATTCATCTCAAATCAAATATTCATCTTTGCACTACTGTGCCAAAGATATTCATCAATCGGTCATGTTCATCTCAACACTGCTCATCTTTGCACTAAAGGACAAAGATATTCATCATCAGCCATGGCCATATTCATTTAAAAACACTGCTCATCTTTGCACTACACTGTGCCAAAGATATTCTTCAGAAATCATTCATTCAGACTATGTGCCAAAGATATTCAATAATATCATCATTTAAGACCGAGGATGATGAAAATATTTTTAAAGAAACGAATCCAAAGAAAAAAATGAAAGGATTAAGGATTAAGGATTCAGACTTGGTTTTATCCACGTCCAAAAATACCTCAAAAATAATCATAGTGGTGTAAAATTCAAGAATGATCAAAACATGGATACAATCAAAGCTAGTATCCGTAATAGATATTTTAGATTTAAAAGAAAAATTTTCATTTTTTATGAATAAGGCCGATACGTGAATAGTGAGATCGTGAATAAAGGCCAGATAATGAATAGTAACTCCCACACCAAAAGATAGAAATTCCACAAAAAAAAAACATCTTCACGTACTTCGTGAATAGAACTCGTGAATAGTAACTCGTGAATAGTAACTCGTGAATAGTAACTCATGAATAGTAACCCGACATGAAAAAGTTCCAAATTTGATAAAACTTCAGATCAATATTTCAAAGATAATGATATTGAAGAAATAATATCATTAAAAAAAATAATATCCCTTACCTCAAAGAATCAAGATTTTAAGGAAAGGCTCAAGTGATTTGAATGAAACTTAGATCAATAAAGAACTCTCAAAGTATCTAAATACTCACAAAATACACTCGATAATATAGAGAGAGAAAGAGAGAAAACTTTGTTTCGTGTGATTTTTAATTCTAACTTAAATTTCTATTTATAGAAAATGTTAGCCCTACCAAGCAGACTTGACCTGCTACCTGATGGCTTTACCTGCTACTATTGCCACCCACCACATTTGAAATAAAATTCAGCACATTTCTTCACCAACCACAAGTGGGGCCCACTCAATTCTAGAATTTTCCACCAAAATCAATTATAACCCTACTTTCCGAATCAAACACCTCTTAAAATTTATAACAAATCATTCGCTCATTTTAACGGCGGTTCAAAATTTGTGGACATATACTCAACTTATATATGTATAACATATCCAAAAATTACAACGATCCAACGGTCGGATTAAATATTATAACTCACACAATAAAGCTATAATAACACCGATTTGATCTTTTAATACCTCCAATCCGACAAAAATACTGATAAAACACCTCAACATTAAATCCTTCAATTAATAACCACATAAATAAATCCATCATTTATATTCATATAAAATAAATATTTCCTTATCATATGAATCAATAATTAATTATTCACAAATAATATTACGTAATCACATTATACGACAACCAGCCGCTCCTCAGAGAGAGGGGCTTTCCAATAAGGATCTCTCCTCATCGCACGCAATTAGGTGACCAAACCTCTCCTTAGATGTAACTTTCTAGACATTGCCAATAATGTTATCTAATAATATTATTCAAATAATATGAATTATTGATCCGATAATGGGAAATATCGCAAAGTTGACAATTATTGAACAACAATAATATAAAATATCAACGCAAAGAATTATTGAATCAATAAAATAAACTATTGAACAAGAATTCATCGTGAAAATTATTGAGTAGTGCCATCTTACGTAAGGATCAATAATTCAACAATATCTGCAATACCGTGTGCTATCGCAACCACGCCAGACATCGATTTTAACCACGGGTATTCCAACAGCCTTAATTCAGAATAACTACGCCGTTATTTTTAACCAACTTATATTTGTCGCTTTCTTCATCCAATCGCTTTCAGTTATGGGGCCCAATACATGGGGCCGTCATTTAATATTCCCACAAAGATTTAATATTCCACGACCAAATTTAATATTCTCGACAAAGATTTAATATTCCATTTACCAAACTAATATTCCCCGACAAAAATGAATATTTTATAACCACTTGCTTATTTTGAAATATTTATGTATTTAACCCTTTAACTATCCACATTAATCAAATCAACCTTACTATTTCAAAATAATAAATAAAGGAAATTCCTTTTATTTAAAAAATTTTTGGTCTTACAACCTCCCTCCTTATGAAATTTCGTCCTCTAAATCGACGACACGATTGGTGTGTTTCAAAAGGTGAGGATACCTCGCTTTCATTTCCGCTTCCAATTCCTGTGTCATTTCCTCTATAGCATGATTCCTCCACAAAACTTTAACTTGTGGTATAACCTTTCATGCGTAGGACATGCTCCTTTTATCCAAAATCTTCGACAGTACCTCCTCACACGTTAAGTCTTCTGGCTATCTCGTCCGGTTCTAACTCAATAACGTGGTTCGGTCTTTCACATATTTATTTAAGTACGATATGTGAAACACATTATGAACACGAGACATACTTTGAGGTAACGTAAGTCTATAGGCTACATTTCCTACTCGGCCAAGAATTTGAAATGGACCAATAAATCATGGATCGAGCTTTCCTCTCTTCCCAAATCTTGTAACTCCCTTCCATGGAGCAACTCGCAACAATACATGATCCCCTATATTAAATTCCACGTCCTTTCGATGAAGATCCGCATAACTCTTTTGTCGATCTTGTGCCGCTTTTGTATACGCTGTCGAATCATTTGGATCTTTTCGGTAGTCATACGCATTAACTCTAAGTCCCAACAATGTTGCTTCACCCACCTCATCCCAACATATCGAGAGAACGACATTTTCGTCCATATAATGCTTCAATGGAACCATGCCTATATTTGTTTAATAACTATTGTTGTATGAGAATTCCACCAATGGCAAGTACTTATCCCAACTTCCTTTGAAATCTAGGACACAGAGTTTTAATATATCTTCAAGAGTTTGAGTAGTCCTTTCGATTGCCCATCCGCTTGAGGATGGTATGCCAAATCAATCAAAATTGCGCCCATAGCTTTTACAAACTAACCCAAAATCATGAAGTGAATCTTGGGTCACTATCTAAAACTATGGATATGGGCATGCCATGCAACCTCACAATCTCATTCACGCACATACTAGCAAGACGCTCAAGTGAATAAGTCTCCGTGATTCAAGAAGAAATGAGCAGACTTGGTTAATCTATCAACAATAACCCAAATAGCATTGATGCCTTGAGAAACCGTAGGAAGATTAGTAATGAAATCCATGGTAATGTGTTCCCACTTCCATTCCGGAATCTCAAGTGGTTGCAACGAACCCTTAGGTACAAGATGCTCCGCCTTTACACATTGACAAGTTAAACACATCGAGATAAACTTTGCAATCTCTCTCTTCATATTGTTCCACCAAAATGTATGTCAAGATCACGATACATTTTAGTACTTCCGTGATGGATTGCAAATGGTGTATAGTGTGCCTCCATCATAATCTTGTACTTCAAATCGTAGTCTTTAGGAACACAAAGTCTAGAGTGGACTCAAGTATTCCTTCTTCATCAATTCTCGCTCCGAATAGCTCCTTCTTCAGTACTTTTTCTTCATCACGCACGACGCCTCCTGCCCCTGTGGCTCGAGCAAATTTTAACTTTATTGATTAAAGTCGATTATATCAGATATCATCGATATCATCACGTGGGTACCTAGAGTTTTCATCTCCATCTCTATTATTTGTAAATTATACTGAAATTAGTCTTTGACAATATCGTACTCAGATTTTGATACGATCTTCACTCAACACGCCACCTACCACGCTCGCTTTTCCAGATGGCATGGTCGTAACATGTGTTTGAAATGAGTCTCCTCTTGAGTTCTTCAAGCTCTTCCCACATTCCTCGCTCCATTCGAAATTTTGTATCTCTACGAGTCAGCTACGTTAATGGAATAGCGATTCGAGAATATCCTTCAACGTAATCTCCGATAATAACCAACTAAGCTTCTAGAAAGCTACGATTTCGACATCGACTTAGGTTGTTCTCAATCGTGACTCATATCCCAATCTTGGATAAGACGTCACAATGACACCTATCGCTTTACTATCGCATTTAATATGACGCCCCTATAGAGAGTTCTCGGCTTAGGTGAATTCCACAAAGGAAGTCACAAGATAAAGGCTCGTGTACCAAATTTATAGTTGAATTTTTAACTCAAGTTCAATAGAGCCATTCGATATGAGATTTTAGAAATGAGTTTTGTACCTGGGTTCAAAGTCGATACAAAATTTAATATCAAAGCTTTGGGAGTAAGCCAAGAAATTCTTCAGAAATACGTCAGAAAAATCAATAACAACAGAATATTATTCAAATCGACGTGTCTTTATTCAAATCCATAACATGGACTAAGAAAATTTGACATCCGTAATAAACGAACGACTTCATGGCTTGATATGAAAATGTTTGATTACAATGGTTTGATTGCTTGAATTCAATAACAAAGTTGCTTAAGAATATGAAAACTAACAACCTTACAAAAGCAATCAATTTGGCACGATGAGTAGTTAACCTTAAAATCACATCAAAAGCAAATATCTCTATGTAAATAAGGTTAATGTGTAATGTGATAGTGCCAACTTGAATCAAACAAGATTTTTAAACAACGGATGTAATGAAAGTTTCTCCTAAATCTGAGTCTCCATAAATAGGTCAAAGTCTAATTTCTCCGTAGTCAAGTTCAAACGCTGAGCGCAAGCAAGAGAGATAAAAGAATGGGTAGAACCCAGATCTAGTAAGGTATAAACTTCGCAAGAATTTATAATTAACTAACCCGTGCTAACTTCTTCGTCGTTCCTCGATTTTGATTTTGGCCACGATAAAAACGCCTTCCAAGAATCGTTGACTTTGACTTTTCTCGACATCCTTTTCGAGTCACCATTCACGCCGGATCTGGTTTCGATATCGCATAATCTCGAAAGTTTATATGTCCTTCTTTTTCCACAATTATAGCATACCTTGGAAGGCTTTGAACAGTTTGACCTTATATGTCCCTCCTCTCCACATCTCAGTAGATCTAACCGGCGATCGTTTCTCTTCCCTAGAATTTGTTGATGGTGCCGATGATGTCACGCCGACGCCTTCCCGCCATCGCTAAATCTTTCTTTTAGATTGGACATCTCTTTCCATAATATCAACGCGTCGTGCAAGTTTTTTTACCCATGCATCACTCATTCTCACTGCTCGCTTATTTCTTCTTTCAATTTCGATTCCAAATTTTATCATCTTATACTCGCCAAAGAGTGCTTCATTCAAGCATCACGATCGGGTAACACAAGCTTGAATCGTCAGATCCTTTTGCTCCACGATCGCTCGCAATTCTTTAGCCTCGCTTCTTCTAACTCATGAATACGATTTTGCAATTCTATATTTCGATCATAAAATACCTCTAATAAACTCTCTCGTGTAATTCTTCTTCCTCTTCTTCCTCACTCTCACTGTTACATCTCTGCGATTATCTCAAAAAGTGCAACTATCAATTCTTCACTCACCACATGGATATCTCTAATTCCTTTTTCACCGACATCACATTATCCTCGTGGCGATTAGAGGTGTTCCACGATCTCATTCACTCCATTGTTAACGCTCTCGCAGACCATTCTCTAAAAAACTATCATAAAACAAGGGTTAATTAAATAAATTAACAAATCACATAATACCCCTATAATATGACCAACCAACAAATAAGCTTTAGTAGACACACTAGCGAAGGATTTACTCGCTCTCCCTCCTAGTTTTATTCCCCGATCTCCGCCAGAGATCATATCCCTAAGCTCGATATTAACCGTGACGCCCCAAAATAGGTATATTCCATCCAACCCATTCCGAGTCGCCAAATACATGGTATGTAAACAACTACAACTTTATTATTACAATGTCGTGGGTGAAAATAAAATCATGAGTTTAAATACAAATATTATCTTCTAGACAATATTTATACTCAAATAAATCCTCATCACATTTATTGATACATTATTTTACAAAAATGGTGAGGACTACTAAACAACTCTCTCTAGAACCTTCATTCCATACCCGACTAAGACTCGCTACATTCTCGCCTCCCCGAGAAGAAAAATGGAACAACAAGGAAAAGGGTGAGCTCAACTAGCCCAAAGAAGAATGTTATGACTAAGATAATATACAACAAATTATCGTTAGTCTCCAACAGGAAAAATCTGATAGAATACAATAGACAACAAGTTTCAGATCAATATTCGCAATGAAATAATAATTCATGTAAGAGTTACGTAGAGAATGAAATCTACTATAATCTATGAATTTAATGTACCCATCATCAATATTTTATCCTCAGTAACATCAATCAATATTCATCTCAAATCAAATATTCATCTTTGCACTACAGCCAAAGATATTCATCAATCTGGCCATGTTCATCTCAACACTGCTCATCTTTGCACTAAAGGCCAAAGATATTCATCATGCCATATGTTCATTTAAACACCGCTCATCTTTGCACTACATGTGCCAAAGATATTCTTCAGAAATCATTCATCTTTGCACTACAGCCAAAGATATTCAATAATATCATCATTTAAGACCGAGGATGATGAAAATATTTTTAAAGAAACGAATCCAAAGGAAACAAAATGACAAGGATTAAGGATTAAGGATTCAGACTTTGGTTTTATCCACGTCCAAAAATACCTCAAAATAATCATAGTGGTGTAAAATTCAAGAATGATCAAAACATGGATACAATCAAAGCTAGTATCCGTAATAGATATTTTAGATTTAAAAGAAAATTTTCATTTTCTATGAATAGTGTCAGATTCGTGAATAGTGTCAGATACGTGAATAAAGGCCGTATACGTGAATAGTAACTCAGACACCAAAAGATAGAAATTCCACAAAAAAACATTTTCACGCTTCACTTAATAAGACTCGTGAATAAGAACTCGTGAATAAGAATAATAAAGAACTCGTGAATAAGAACTCATGAATAGTAACCCCGATATGAAAAAGTTCCAAATTTGATAAAAACTTCAGATCAATATTTCAAAGATAATGATATCAAGAAATAATATCATTACTTAAAAAATAATATCCCTTACCTCAAAGAATCAAGATTTCTAAGGAAAGGCTCAAGTGATCTTCGAATGAAACTCTTGACCTAACAAAGAACTCTCAAAGTATCTAAATACTCACAAAATACACTCAATAATATAGAGAGAGAGAGAGAGAAAACTTTGTTTTCGTGTGATTTTTAATTCTAACTTAGCCTCTATTTATAGAAAATGTTAGCCCACCAAGGCACTTGACCGCCACCGATGGCTTTACTCGCTACTATTGCCACCCACCACATTTGAAATAAAATTCAGCACATTTTTTCACCAACCACAAGTGGGGCCCACTCAATTCTAGAATTTTCCACCAAAATCAATTATAACCCTACTTTCCTAATCAAACACCTCTTAAAATTTATAACAAATCATTCGCTCATTTTTAACGGTTCAAAATTTGTGGACATATACTCAACTTATATATGTATAATATATCCAAAAATTACAACGATCCAACTATTCGGATTAAATATTATAACTCACACAATAAAGCTATAATAACACCGATTTGATCTTTTAATACCTCCAATCCGCAAAAAAAAATCGATAAAACACCTCAACATTAATTCCTTCATTAATAACCACATAAATAAATCCATCATTTATATTCATATAAAATAAATATTTCTTATCATATGAATCAATAATTAATTATTCACAAATAATATTACGTAATCACAATTATGACAACCAGCCGCTCCTCAGAAAGAGGGGCTTTCCAATAAGGATCTCTCCTCATCGGCGCCGCAATTAGGTGACCAAACCTCTCCTTAGATGTAACTTTCTAGACATTGCCAATAATGTTATCTAATAATATTATTCAAATAATATGAATTATTGATCCGATAATGGGAAATATCTTTGTGCAAGTGTGACAATTATGAACAACAATAATATAAAATATCAACGCAAAGAATTATTGAATCAATAAAATAAAATATTGAATAAAGAATTCATCGTAAAAATTATCGAGTAAGTGCCATCTTACGTAAGGATCAATAATTCAACAATATCTGCAATACCGTGTATCAGGCAACCACGCCAGACATCGATTTTATTTTAACCGTATTCCAACAAATTTTAATTCAGAATAACTACGCCGTTATTTTTAACCAACTTATATTTGTCGCTTTCTTCATCCAATCGCTTTCACATGGGGCCCACACATGGTCGCGCTGGGTTGCATTTAATATACATTTAATATTCCCACCAAAGAATATTCTCGACAAAGATTTAATATTCCACGACCAAACTAATATTCCCCGACACAAAATGAATATTTTATAACCACTTGCTTATTTTGAAATATTTGCGTATTTAATTTAACCCATTAATTAACTATCACATTAATCAAATCAACCCTTACTATTTCTAATATATATAAATAATAAATAAAGGAAATTATATTTATATTTAAAAAATTTTCGGTCTTATATATATATATATATATATATATATATATATATATATATATATATATATATACTTCTTTTATATATTTACATTTTCGATCCCCAATGGAGTTGCTTCGTGGTGGTTGATCATGTCTGTATATATATATTTACAGCTTTTATATATATAACTGCTTACTGCTTTCGATACAAACTGCAGTATCATGTGAGCCTAGGAATCATGTGATCACAGATTCAGTTTATTGAATCTAGATTCGGTTCCCGTGATGAAAATTTTTCAGCTGTAAGCAGCTTGTACATTATTTACAGTGTTTGAATTTCCTCGGATGGTTGTCATGCCCATGAGGAGTTCGGCACTGCTGTATATTATTTTCTCGAAGATGCTTCGCATCTTGAAAATAAAAGTAAACAAGCCAAACATTTTAATAATAAAATGGAAGTATCAAAGGCTCCAATTATTATTGAGCACAGGGTTTGGAAAAATCTCTTTTTATAAAACTTCATTGCTATATCTTGTTTAAAACTGAATTTTTCTATAAATTCAAACCCTTTGTATATAGGTGCGAACGAGGCCTCGCACTACTTTCAAATAATTGCACATTGATCCATACACACACACACACATTTATATAACAGTTTTTTGAAAAGTGGCGGTCATCGTGCCAACACGGATGTCGGGAGGTGCCTAACACCTTCCCTCCGCATAATCAAACCCCCGAACCTAAATGAATCTCGGTTTCACAGACCCGTTTAGAAGTGTCGCATCACTGGATCAATGTGCAAACCTTTTCGATTGCGTTGGTGCAACCAGTTAAATACACCAACCGGCGACTCTTAAAGTCAAATCGTCGACATTATACATGTCAGACCTTTTTCACTTGTTTTTTTCAAACAAATCTCACATTAGCATGAGAACACCAAAGAACAAGTAATGAAAAGGGACATCTAAAAAATCCCGACGTCGACAGGTGGCGACTCTGCTGGGGACTCCAGTAATAGGGCTTAAGCTGCTATTACAAGCTTTTCAAAACTGTTATATGCTTGTGTGTGAATGTTGCATTTACAATTATGATAAATGTGTACGAATGCATTTTACTTACTGCACTATACTATATCTATCTGTGATATTAGTGCTTCACACATGTCATCATTTTCATAAACGGTGAGACACGTTGTATGTGAATGTATGTTGTGTGGTTCCTCAACGAGGAGGCTATCCTATCGGTGTTTGAATATTACTGGACTCGTAGGGAAACTAATTCCAACGAGGCTCAGGAAAGGCACCACCCAGATTCTCTCCAGTGGAAAGACCGGATTAATTTCCCGTCAAGTAGATTGCGATGATCTGGGAACCTTCATGCCAAAAAGCCGCGAGAGTAACCTTAGATAGGTCAGCCTCTGATAAACCAAACGCGGAGGGAAGTCTCTTCATACTTTCCATTTTCAATTACTTGTAAAAGCATTTATTCGTAATTTCAGTTCATGCCAATCCATTGTAATGGAAAATATGAAGATATATGTGTAAATTAGCATGTTATCATGTATTACAAATAGCTAACATTCGTTTTGTAGGATAATATTCCTAAACAAATACATCACATAGCATGTAACACTTATACATTCCCTAAGACTAAATTACGTAAGTCTTCTTGTAGGGAAACAATTGATCCCGTTTCCCATTCAAAGACCAAAAGGGCATTAAGCCCACAGTCAGACATGGATAAAAGTGCCCAACCTGATCTAACTTCTGTCTCTCGCGAAGAGTTCAAAAACTTAAGCTATCAAATGACAGAGTTGGTTGTTATGCTCAAAGAACTACACCAATCTATTCAGTGTCCACAAATACCCATCCACACAGAATCCTCTACACATGGAGGAATCCAAGGCCAAACAATACCCACTCAACTAGAGTCATCCATACTAAGGGGCAGTCAGGGTATTGGCAAAAAGATGGAAACCCAGATACCTAAACCTCATTCCAATAAAGAAATCACAAATCTCAGGGATAATCAAGAAACTGGGGATATAAGAAAGAAAGTCCAACAAATGGAGGAGACCATCCGGTCAATCAAAGGGACTGGAAATTATGGGAGTGTCACCTATTCAGATCTTTGCATATTCCCCGGGGATCGCTATCCTGCCAAATTCAAAGTCCCAGAGTTTGAAAAGTACAATGGGAAAAGCGATCCTATACGCGACCTTTGAAAGTGTACATTGTGGACGGGATCTTATCTTTGAAGGTGAAAGCCTCGAATCGACTTTTTAAAAGAGTCTCAACGGAGAGGCTAAAGCACTGGTATACTGCAACTCGACAATGCCAAAATTCACAACTGGGAAGAATTGGCCCACGCCTTTCTAAATAAATCATGAGTTTTCGGTCACAAATGGCACCGATCGATACCAAGTGACTAAAGTCAAAAAGCAAAATCTTGAATCTTTCGGAGAATATGCCCAAAGGTGGAGACATCTAGCGGCATAAGTCATTCCATCAACGATGTAGTCGAGATGGTAATGACGTTTATTGATATCCAAGAGGCTCCGTACTACGAGAGGATCCTCGCAGGCATAGGAAAGTCGTTCTCGGAAATGATCAAACACGGCGAAATGGCAGAGATGGGCCTTAAGGCAGGCAAGATTAAAGACTTCACTGCCTTGGAAGTAGTCACCAAGCATATACAAACGGGCAAGTATGCGAGCGATCCTAAGGGTGTACCCGATAAAAGTAATGAAGATGTATCCCTTGTTGTACAGGGGCAAGTTAGGAGACCAACCTACAGTCCCCCCACCCCCATTCTGAAAATACAAGACAATCTTCCATCTCAACAACAGGATGCGTTCAACCAATACCCAGATAGAAAAGAAAATTTGAAATAACTGAAAATCGGGTGTTCACCCCACTAGGCGATTCCCTTGAACATGTCTTGGCAATATTAATGGATCACAAGAAAATTACCGAACTGGCTCCACCTCTAGAACCAGGGGGCAAAAGATATAATCCAAGCCAAAGATGTGCTTACCACTCAGGGTCTCTAGGACATGATACAGAAGATTGTTGGTCCTTAAAGCATAAAATTCAAAATCTGATTGAAAGTAGAAGTATTATGGTTCAACAACCTGATCAACAGAATGTCAACACCAACTTTCCATTGCAGCATGATACGGGGGAAGTAAACATAATTGGGTCAGGAAGCGCTGAAATGTACCCAATTCGTAAGTGCATACGAAGGATAGAGGACTACCCCCAAAGGCACAGAACAAATGTCCTAAAGTGGGAAAACTCGGAGGAAGGTATCATAGTAATGCAAAAATTAGAGACGATCCAGAACCAAGTAAAAATGCGCTGCTAAGCTAAGGCGATAGTGCGCCAACATCAGGATACGAGGCATTTCTTCACTCAACTATCAGAAGGACAAGAAAAGGGGGATGATAAAATTGCTAGCAGACCTCGCCAACGGAAAAATTGCTTGGGATGCGAACTCTCAAAGAAGAAAGATCAAATAACCTCCACAAGAGTCCGAAAATTCACCCTTCTAAGCAAATCCAATGAAGAAATGCTATACTTTCTGATGAGCGAAGGAAGGATTACTGAGTTGCTGCCTCCTGTAAATCCCAAGATAAACAGCTATGATTCCACCAAGATATGTCTCTACCATTCTAACTCACTTGGACATACGACTGAGGAATGTTGGGCTTTGCGACATAAAATCCAGAATCTCATTGAAAATGGAGAGCTGGAGATAGAAATTCCCATGACCAAAAAAGGCGAAAAGGCAATAAAAAGCTTAAGATGTCCACTTGAGACAGGCATCTCAAATGAGGTGAAGGCTATGAGCAATAATCCTGGCAGAACCCAAGATGGAATGATCCTAATGCAAGAAATGATAGAGGAGACAAGGGAATTCCCAAAGGAGATTCCTCCGCCAACATCCAACATCCTGTGGTCCAAAGATGACAACCACATTCCAGATCTTATAACCTTGGATGATGCTGAGGAAATACTGATCCTTTCCAAGGAAGAAAAAGCAAAAAAGGAAAGTTTCTTGCAAGAAATACGACAATAGTTCGAGGGAGATTTCATGGTCGAATCCTCCCAAGCTCAGGAAAAGCGTGAAGGAACAGATGAAGGAAAAGGTGGTGAGGTTGTCGGGGAAACCAACCCATCAAAGAATCAAGATTTCATACCTTTTTTCGATGGGTCCAACTCAAACATCCCTGTGGAATGTACTAAACTAGGAAGCGATCAAGTTATGGCCATAAGTGAAGACATTCAAAACCAAGAAGTAACCTTTTGTCATGAGCCTTAAAAGGAACACTGACCTCGATTAAGCTGGACTATTAGGCCTCAACTAGCCAAAAAGATGTAGATCCAGGGGATAAAGTTGCGAGTTCCAGAAGATGTTGGGACGTTATCACTTCCTTTGCAGTATGCTTTTTATTTTCCATGAATGTATAGAAAAAAGAAAAAAAAACAAAAACAACAAAAAAAAGAAGAAAAGAAATAAAAACAAAGAGAAAAAAAATCAAAAAAATCAAAAATCAAGTCATTCAGGTTTCAAAACTCATCAAGCTCGAACTACGAAGAGACTGATCTCCCTCTTCAACGGGAGTGCGTGGCGACCATTTATGGTGCGGTCAAACCAAACAAAAACCCAAACACTTCTCAAATAAATGCTTCTCAAACAAACATTTGTCAAGCCGTTTATCTTATCAAGTAGGAACTACGCAGACCTGATCTCCCACACTCACGGAGTCGTGCGTAGGCAACCACCCGGTCGTAAGGCCCGACCCTCAATGAAACGTACAATCCAAACGTCAATCCCAAGAACGACCCTCCAAGTCAGCGACCTATGTGGAGAAGACCCAACAACACTGCAATGTCATTCCATCAAATCTGGCACAAATCCCAGAAAGAAAGAAATAACGATACGACAAGATAACCAGCAACGAGGACCTTCAAAGATTCGACACCCTTAATCACGAGTCTTCATCAAATCAAAAGAAAATCAAGACCGATTACAATAACAAGTCAGGAATAATGATTTAAGGCATCAAAACCCAGGTCCTATACTTGTTCACCATCTAGTATAGAGGAAAAAGTCTTTTACGATCTAAGCATCTTATCAGCCCATCTGTCAAAGTGACTATCCCAGACAAAAAGCAAGGTAGGGGCAATTTCAAAATCGACAATAACCCGATATTGCGACCAATACAACAAGACTTGGGCAATCTCGAAAATAGCAACAACGCAACACTGGGGCATTTATCAAACATCCAAAAGAGGAAAATGCCACAATTAACACCATCAGCATTGTAAGACCCCAGCTTTTATAAATAAAGATGAATTTTCTATAAATATTATTTTTGAATATTATGGAATAATTTGATATAATGTTATAGTTGTGGGTAATATTTATAAATTTTGCAAAGTATGCAGTGGTTATATTATATTCGATTGGTGGGAGATATTGGTTTAGCGAGGAATATTAAATACAACGACTCAATCATTGGTGGACCCATTAATGTAATTATTGTCGGATTGAGAAAACGACAAAAAAATTTTATTGAAATAACGGCGGAAGTTTTACCGTTGATCATTGTTGAACTACTCGGTAGTAAAAATACGAATCGTGTGGTTGCATAAGTAGCACACACGGTATTGATTATTGATGCTTATGTGAGAAGTCACCGGTTTGATTCCATTATTGCCGATTAATAATATGAATTATTATAACGATAATGACGTTTTGTTTTATTCAGTATTATTAACATAATAAAAGCGAGAATACTTTATTAAAGTTATTTTATAAATAAAATATATTATATTTTATTATGCATAGTGTTGTATAGTGTTTGCATAGTAAAATGTTTTTATATAAATAGAATATATTATATTTTATTTAAAAGATTTTTCTTTAAATATGGACCGTCAGATTAAAGTAAATCAATGGACCGTTCATGGATTAATTACTATGCATTCTATTTTCCTATAAATAGAAGCTCATTCCTTCATTATTTTCTTACTTAATTCTTTGAAACTCTACAGAGAAACTATAGAGAGAAAGAAGAAAAGTATTCTCGCTACTTCACTTTGCCAATATTCGGTTCTTCTAAGGTAGGGAATATTATTTGTTGTATTCGTAAGGGGTGTTATTCTTTCTTATTCATGAAGAGAACACGTTATTCCATTCATTATTATTCTTTTGGAATAACTTTGTAAAAGTGGCATACCCTATACATAACTTTGTATACGCTAAGATACCCTATACTTGGTGAAATCCTTATGTTATTCCATTGCTTATTATTCGTTGGAATAACTCGTATCTGTGATTTACCCTATACTTGGTGACATTCTTCTATTATTACATTGGAACATCCATGTCATGTATTTTACAGGACTTGGTTCCGTCTTTATTATTCTGTTGGAACATCACATGCGTGTGTTTTTTAACCAGGACTGGTTAAAATCTTTATCATTCATTGGAATATCCTATCTCATGTGTTTTACACCGGATGCTGGTTCCATCTTTATTATTACGTTGGAACATCCTCTCGGTGTGAATTTCACCGACCGGTTCGTTATTATTATTATTACATTGGAATAACTTTTCATCTGCAATCGCATGCATGGTGATTTCTTTTGTTATTCCATTCTTTATTATACCCAGTTGGTTAAAACTTTGACTTCTATACTCCATGAAATTAGTAGAATATCCTTGATATTTGCGTTTCATCCGAGATCTTTTCATGGAAATATTCTTCCGATCATTCTTGAATTTTACTCTACAAAAAAACAAGATTATCATGTTGACAATTTGGACGTTAATAATTCTCGGATAAAATAATTCTTGAACTTGTTTTATTGAATTCTTATATCATTGTCATCATCCTCATGTTTATATATTTTTTTAAAGTCAATCGTGGCTCGTAGAGCATGGATGGACTTGGTATGATTATGATGAGGATTATTTGGTGTAATCATGGCTAGTAATGTTACAAATGATGTGGTAAAAATCCTCAATGGTAGTAGTGCATTGATGGACGATTGTTGTTGGCATGATCATGACCATTAATGATTACACAACTATTCTTGGCCCGTAGTGCATGAATAATTGTGGTCGTGATCTTAAAGAATATCCTTGGCTAGTAGTGCGGGGAGATTCGATGATGTGGATTATTTATTAAAGCTAAGTCTCAACTTTTAATAAATGATGAAAAACCTTTTAAATCATAAAAGATAGTAGATTTTATTTTCTACTTGACTCTTTTAATGGATTGCTTGTTCAGCTGCAGATTAAACTTGATGTTTATTATATTTTATCGGTTTTAACCTTTGTTGAAGGCTATTGATAATTTATTACGCATTATCTTAGTCATAATATTTCTTTATGGGCTAGTTGAGCTCTCTTTCTTTCTTTCCTTTGTTCTCTTGAAATGAGAACATAGCCGGGATTTAGTCTGGGGAGCGGAGTAATGGTCCGAGAGGATAGCATTAGTAGTCCTCACTATTCGTGAAATAGTGTGATAATAAGCGTAATGAGGACTCCTTTTGAGTTTGTATAATATCTAGTAGACAATATTTGTATTTAAACTCACGTTTTTATGTCGTATTGTATACTACGTTATATTAGTAAGTTGTATTTAAATTATGTTCCATATATCGACTACCCAAGATGGGTGATGTATACCTAATTTTGGGGTGTCACACAGTTAGTATCGAGCTAGGATAAGATCCACAGCTAAGATGTGAGAAAAGTACTAGGAGGGAGAGCAGGGAATACCTTAGCTAGTATGACCTACCTAAGTTTATGTGCTATTTTATTGGCTCATTGAGAATATAAAGATAATTTGTTACATGTCAATTAACCTTTTGTTTTGTGGCAAGATTCGAAAATGACATCCGAGAATGTTGAGAATAAGAATGGAGCCTGAGCGATCGTTGATTCACCACATATCAATAATCGAGGATAATGTGCATGCATCGAAGGCGACAATCCTCACGCAAACAACAACACCCGACCAAATGATGAATGATCAAATGTTCAGAGGCTTTATGCAATTTATGCAACAGCAGGCGAGAGCGACTCCTATCCAAAACGTAGGTGGAAACACGGAAAACTCTCGGGCGGTCACCGCTAAACAATTCAAGGAGCTGGGACCACCGGAGTTTAAGGGAGAGCCAAAAC
The DNA here is from genome assembly GCA_020205615.1 of Panax quinquefolius. Lineage (NCBI taxonomy): Eukaryota > Viridiplantae > Streptophyta > Magnoliopsida > Apiales > Araliaceae > Panax > Panax quinquefolius. The sequence goes on from CM035152.1 coordinate 12,365,422, forward strand.
CACTTCTGGCGGAAGCATGGATAAAGCAGATTACCAAGATATTTGATGTCTTGGGATGCTCCAGGAGCAAAAGGTTCCCCTTCACGCCTTTATGTTGAGAGGAGATTGACATTGGTGGGAATCGGTAAACGCGTACTCAACTTCTTGCATCTTGAAGATATCTTGGGAGAAGTTCCAGGAGCTGTTCAACGACAAATACTTTCCTGAAAGTATTCGCCACATGAAGGAGGTGGAGTTTATCAAGTTGGAACAAAACAATATGACCGTGTCGCAATACGAGGAAAAATTTGCGGAGTTATCACGGTTTCGTCCCCACTGGTGGATAATGAAGAGAGAATGGCGCGAATGTTTTTAGAGAGTTTGAAGTCGGAGATACGTCAACATCTTATTTCTCATAAACCGTGTTTGTATTCAGATGTTGTAAATAGGGCTCGATTAGTAGAAGCGCGATAACGAGTCAACGCAACTAAAAGAAGCGGTAAGAAAGTTATAATACCGGTGAGTAGTCATCAAGCGGTGACAACAAGCGTGGAGGAATCAGCGGGCCGGATATGGTAACCACTTCGTGGTAATCAGGCCAAAATAATAAGAATGGACATTTCAAGAAAGCGGAGATTCAACAATGATGGAAAGGCGTCAAAGACCAAAGACTCGTTGTTAAGGAAGGAGAAAGACCACCTATCATATGCTTCAAATGCGGAGAAGAGGACACATCGATCAAATGCGTGCAATCTGAGTCAAAGCATGTTATAATTGTGGAAGAGAAGGTCACTTAGCTCGATTTTGTCGTTTACATCAAGACAAATTCAACTAGGATGGAGGCACCAAAGGTAGTCCCGTAAAAGTCAAACCGTAAGCGGTAAGAGGAGGCGTTTGTTGTGACCTCCCAGAAAGCAAGGAACCCGAATGAGGTCATCACGGGTAAGCTTATCATAAACTCTAATGAAGTCTACACTTTATTTGATCTGGGTTCTACCCATTCTTTTATTTCTCCTACTTGCGCTCATCGACTAAATTGGACTCAGGAGAAATTAGACTTTGACTTATCTGTGGAAACTCCGTTGGGAGAAACCTTCATTACATCCATCATGTTTATAAGTCTTGTTTGGTTCAAATCGGTACCCTCACATTACTGTCGATCTTATTTCATTAAAATACTTGCATTTGACGTGATTCTAGGGATTGATTGGTTAACTACTTATCATGCAAAAATTGATTGTTTTTCGTAAGGTTGTTAGCTTTCATATTCCTAATCAACCTATTATGCGAATTCAAACGACCAAACCATTAAAATCAATCACGGTCATCTCAAGCCATAAAGCTATTCGTTTATTGAAAAATGGATGTCAAGCTTTCTTAGCTCATGTCACGATTTAAACAAAAATACATCGATTTTGAGCGATATTTCTATTGTTAATAAATTTCTGACGTATTCTCGAAGAACTTCATGGCCTACCCCAGGCGTGAAATTGAATTTTGTATTGACCTTGAACACAGTACAAAACCTATTTCAAAGCCCCATATCGAATGGCTCTATTGAACTTGTGGAGTTAAAGACCCAACTGCAGGAATTGTTAGACATTGGCTTTATTCATCCTAGTACTTCTCCTTGGGGTGGTCACATTATTAGTGAAGAAGAAGAAAGATGGGAGTATGCGACTTTGTATTGATTACTGGGAGTTGAATCATGTTACCATCAAAAATAGGTATCCATTGACACGTATTAATGACTGTTTGACGATTGCAAGGAGCCAAATTCTTTTCAAAGATTGATCTTCGTTAGGATATCACCAATTGAAGATTAGAGCCGTGACATTCCAAAGAGGCGGCGGCCGAGAACTCCGGTATAGGCATTATGAATTCCTAGTCATGTCCTTTGGATTGACTAATGCTCTGCACGCCTTCATGGATATGATGAACCGAGTATTCAAGGAATATTTAGATCACTTTGTGGTCGTCTTTATTGATGACATCCTTATTTATTCCAAAAGCGTGAAGATCATGAGCAACACTTGAGGTGACACTCCAAAAAGCCGTGAATATAAGCTTTATGCCAAGTTGAAGAAATTGGAATTACGGCGAAGAAGTAGCATTTCTTGGGCACGTGGTATCAAGTCATGGAATATCTGTTGACCCAAAGAAAGATTGAAGCTATTCAAAGTCGGGAACAACCTAAATTAGTAATGACCCAAGACGTAGCTTTCTCGGTTTAATTTGGTTATTATCGGAGATTCGTGGAAGGATTTTCTCGAATCGCTACTCCATCGACTTTCGGTGACTTGAAAAGATACAAAGTTCGGTTGGAGCGAAGAATGTGAGAAGAGTTTTCAAGAACTCAAGAGGAGACTTATTTCAAAGACTGTTACGACAATACCATCCGCTCGGAGGGATTTGTCATCTCTGATGATGCTTCGAGTAAAGGGTTGGGATGTGTTCTTATGCAACATGGAAAAGTTATAGCTTTATGCCTCGCGACAACTCAAAGAATATGAGAGGAATTATCCTACTCATGATCCGGAGTTAGCGGTATTATCTTTTGCACTTAAAATTTGGAGGCATTACTTGTATGGGGAGAAAGTGGAGATCTTTACGGATCATAAAAGCCTCAAATATTTCTTCACTCAAAAGGAACTCAACATGCGACAACGACGTTGGCTTTGAATTGAAAGATTATGATCATACCATCCAATACCATCCTGGAAAAGCGAACGTGGTAGGTGGCGATTGAGTAGAAGATCGTATGCAAATCACGAGTGCGTTATTGTCAACACAAAGGCCCATTTTGTGTGACTTGCAAAGGATGGAGATAGAGTTAAAGACTCCAAGGACGCGTGTGATGATAGCGAATATCTGAGTAGAACCAGACTTTAATCGATAAAGTTAAAGGCTGCTCAAGCTCTGGACACGGAGCGATGCGTATGAGGAAGAAAGTGCAAGAGAGGTGCTATGCAGGAAGCAAGAATCGATGAAGAAGGAATACTTGAGTCAACTCGGACTTTGTGTTCTAACGACCACGATTTAAAGTATAATATCATGATGGGGCGCACAACACACCATTTTGCAATCCATCACGGGAGTACCAAAATGTATCATGATATTAAATCATACATTTTGGTGGAGCAATATGAAGAGAGAGATATAGCCTTTGTTTTTATCTCAAGGTGTCTAACTTGTCAACGAGTTAAAGCGAGAGCATCAAGTACCAAAAGGTCCATTGCAACCACTTGAAATTCCAGAATGGAAGTGGGAGCACATTACCATGGATTTCGTTACTGGTCTTCCTAAGGTTTCTCAAGGCATTGATGCGATTTGGGTCATTGTTGATAGATTGACCAAGTCTGCTCATTTCTTACCGTCTGAGAAACTTATACACTTGAACGTCTTGCTCGTATGTACATAAGCGAGATTATAAGATCGCATGGTATGCCGGTATCCATAGTTTACGATCGAGACCCAAGATTCACTTCACGATTTTGGGTTAGTTTGCAAAAAGCTATGAAGCACAGACTTACGATTTAGCTTCGGCATATCATCCTCGGACCAGACGGACGATCGGAGAGGACTATTCAAACTCTTGAAGATCTATTAAGACTCTGTGTCCTTGATTTCAAGGGGAGTTGGGACAAGTTCTTACCATTGGTGGAGTTTTCCTACAACAACAGTTATCAAGCAAGTATTGGCATGGCTCCATTCGAGCGTTGTATGGAAGAAAGTGTCGATTCTCGATATCTTTGGGATGAGGTGGGTGAAGCAACGTTGTTGGGGCCGGAGTTGAATACGTATGACTACGGAAAAGATTCAAACGATCAAACAACGTATAAAAACCTCACAAAAATTGAAAAAAGAGTTATCGCCGATCTTCATTGAAAGGACGTGGAATTTGATATAGGAGATCATGTGTTGTTAAGAGTTGCTCCATGGAAAGGAGTTACAAGATTTGGAAAGAGGAAAACTTAATCCTCGATTCATCGGTCCATTTTAATCCTCGATCGAGTAGGAAGCGTGGCCTATAGACTCGCTTTACCGCCAAATATGTCTCGTGTTCATAACGTTTTCACATATCCATGTTACGTAAATATGTGAAAGACCCGAACCATATTATTGAGTTAGAAACAGACGAAATAGCGGAAGATTTGACGTATGAAGAGGTTCTGTTCAAATTTTGGATAAGAAGGAACATATTCTACGCTCAAGGTTATACCTCAAGTCAAAGTTTTGTGGAGGAACCACGATGTTGAGGAGATGACTTGGGAGTTAGAATCGAAATGAAATCAAGGTATCCTTACCTCTTGACATACCAGTCGTACCACAATTTCGAGGGCGAGAAATTTCATAAGAATGGGAGGTTGTAAGACCCGGCTTTTATAAATAAAGATGAATTTTTATAAATATTATTTTTGAATATTATGGAATAATTTGATATAATGTTATAGTTGTGGGTAATATTTATAAATTTTGCAAAGTATCAAGTGGTTATATTATATTCGATTGGTGGGGAATATTCGGTTTAGCGGGGAATATTAAATACAACTACTCAATCATTGGTGGACCCTATAACGAATTATTATCGGATTGATCGAGAAAGCGACAAAAATATTTTATTGAAATAACGGCGGAAGTTTTACTGGTTGATCTTGTTGAACTACTCGGTAGTAAAAGTACGATGTACGTGTGGTTGCATAGTAGTACACGGTATTGATTATTGATGCTTATGTGAGAAGTCACTCGGTTTGATTCCATTATTGTCGATTAATAATATGAAATATTATAGCGATAATGACGTTTTGTTTTATTCAGTATTATTAACGTAATAAATAGAAACATCTTTTATATAAAATGAATACTTTATTAAAGTTATTTTATAAATAAAATATATTATATTTTATTATGCATAGTGTTGCATAGTGTTTTGCGTAGTGTTGCATAGTGTTTGCATAGTAAAATGTTTTTATATAAATAGAATATATTATATTTTATTTAAAAGATTTTGCTTTAAATATGGACCGTCATCGATTAAAGTAAATCAATACGGACCGATTTCATGGATTAATTACTATGCATTCTATTTTCCTATAAATAGAAGCTCATTCCTTCATTATTTTCTTACGAATTCTTTGAAACTAGAGAGAGAAACTATAGAGAGAGAAAGAAGAAAAGTATTTCGCTACTTCACTTTGCCAATATTCGGTTCTTCTAAGGTAGGGAATATTATTTGTTGTGCCGTAAAGGGTGTTATTCTTTCTTATTCATGAAGAGAACTTACATTATTCCATTCATTATTATTCATTGGAATAACTTTTGTAAAAGTGGGCATACCCTATACATAACTTTGTATCATGGCATACCATATACTTGGTGAAATCCTTATGTTATTCCATTGCTTATTATTACATTGGAATAACTTTTGTATCTGTGATTTACCCTATACTTGGTGACATTCTTCTATTATTACATTTGGAACATCACATGCATGTATTTTTTACAGGACTGGTTTTCGTCTTTATTATTACGTTGGAACATCACATGCGTGTGTTTTACAGGACTGGTTCCGTCTTTATCATTCTGTTGGAATATCCTATCTACGTGTTTTACAGGATGCGGTTCCATCTTTATTATTATTACGTTGGAACATCCTCTCGATGTGAATTTCACACGACTTTGGTTCCGTTATTATTATTACATTGGAATAACTTTGTCTCATCACAATCACCGCATGCATGGTGATTTCTTTTGTTATTCCATTCTTTATTATACCCGGTTGGTTAAAACTTTGACTTCTATACTCCATGAAATTAGTAGAATATCCTTGATATTTGTGTTTCATCCGATATCTTTTCATGGAAATATTCTTACGATCATTCTTGAATTTTACTCTACAAAACAAGTATCATGTTGACAATTTGGACGTTAATAATTCTGGATAAAATAATTCTTGAACTTGTTTTATTGAATTCTTATATCATTGTCATCATCCTCATATTTATATATATATTTTTAAAGTCATCTATGGCTGTAGAGCATGGATGGACTTGGTATGATTATGACGAGGATTATTGATTGTAATCATGATCGTAATGTTACAATTGATGTGGTAAAAATCCTCAGTGGCCGTAGTGCATTGATGGACAGTTGTTGGCATGATCATAACCATTAATGAATACACAACTATTCTTGGCCCGTAGTGCATGAATAATTGTGGTCGTGATACTAAAGAATATCCTTGGTAGTAGTAGCGGGGTGATTCGATGATGTGGATTATTTATTAAAGTGAGTCTCTAAACTTTAATGATGATGAAAAACCTTTTAAATCATAAAAGATAGTAGATTTTATTTTTACTTGACTCTTTTAATGGATTGCTTGTTCACTGCAGTTAAACTTGATGTTAATTATATTTTATCGGTTTAACACCTTTGTTGAAGGCTATTGATAATTTATTACGCATTATCTTAGTCATAATATTTCTTCTTTGGGCTAGTTGAGCTCACCCTTTCTTTCCTTTGTTCTCTTCTTGAAATGAGAACATAGTGGACGAGTCGAGAGCAGAGTAATGGTCCGAGGATAGCATTAGTAGTCCTCACTATTACGTGAAATAGTGTGATAATAACTGTAATGAGGACTCCTTTTGAGTTTGTATAATATCTAGTAGACAATATTTGTATTCAAACTCACAGTTTATGTCGTATTGTACACGACAGTTATATTAGTAAGTTGTATTTAAATTCTGTACCATGTATCTGACTACCCAAGATGGGTGATGTATACCTAATTTTGGGGGCATCACAAGCATGGTCCTGAAGGGTTTCGGCACAGAAACGCACAACGAAAATAGAATAATTTAAGGCAATTCCAAAACCCTAAACAGGATCCATGCGAAAATCAATTAACTTAGTGGTTAGAAATTGTACCGATTATGATACTGAAATTGATTCGCTCGAATCTCCAACGCAATCCAATTGAATTGCGCCTCTACGGTATCCACATGAACACTCCGAGAATCGTCCTACGATCTGTAAAAGAAGGAACTCCGGTACTAGCCACTAAGGATGAGGATTTCGAAACAATTTCTCTCTAGTCTCTCTCTAAGAGCGGCTAGGGTTTTTGGTTTATGAATAATACCTAAAATGGCTGCTACATATCATATATATAGCCATTAAAAAATATTATTCAAAACCTAATTTAATAAAATCCAAATTTATATATATATATATATATATATATATCTTAATTAAGTCTTACTTAATTAATATACATATATACAAATTATCCTTCTAATTTAAATTAAGTGATTTAAACACTATTAATCATATTAATATATTTAAATCCTTAAAATTTAAATTAATTCCCTTTTAAATTACGTTCTATGTGTGTGACCCTATAGGTTATTATAACGTTGGAAATAATTTTAAAATCATATTATAAAATTATAAATAGTGAGCGGCATCTAGTAATGCATCACTGCTACCCAAGTAATAATAAGATCGATGATTCGATGCAACCTTTTTGTGACCAATGTTTCAATGTAATTTAATCCTTTTAACCTTAACATCCTAGATTAAACTCGAGTCATGGAATGTGTCATACTCTTCATAATTTAATCTGAGTTTTCTTGGTCAATGAGTAGACTATATTAAACAAATCACTATTTGAGAATGGCCATGCATTTCATAGTCCTACTCAATCAAGAGGCCTATGGATATCATCCCTAATATATAGGAGGGTTAAATTCCATCTAGATCACTCATATTCCTCACACGATTCATGATGTACCCAATAATCACCTTTATAGTCCATCCTATTAAAGGAGACATTTGATGATATCAAAGTACATAAATTCCCGTGTAATAATATAGTGATTTCAGATCGGAGGACCATTACATCATTGTCACTATGAGAATTTCTAATGACACTTCGCATAATGCTCCCATAGAATTCTCATAGTGGGTCCATCCGAGACATCATTCTCTAACATGTACCTATGCATTGACTTAATATCTCATATATATTTATGACCGATGAGATTTGGTCATCGATCGATCCACATACTAGTCTCGATGCATCATTGTTGTCCCAATGATGATACTCGACTAGGGACATTTAAGAACAATGATACTAATTGTAATTATATAATCTCATGTTCAAGTCACATACTTGAAACTATATAATTTGTATCACTATTCTAAGGAATTTTATTATGTTAACAATTATATTACGCAATATAAATAAAACCATAATAAAATCATTTATTTATTCAATCAAATATAATATCAAAATGTTAAGCAATTATATCAAATAATTGGCCTCTAGGGCATAAACACTAACAAGTCCATCATCATCAAAGCTTCCCTCACATCAGCTCATTAGCGATTTGGATATTATTCACTTGCGACTTCATCAACAAAGAGAGTTTCTCGTATGAATCCTCAAACATCGATTATCACGAAAGGATTTGGGGCATTTTTGATTCCAGGAAAGTGAAGGATTTTAAGGCGGGATCAAACCTCTCATCAAAAGAAGAAAAACTCCTGAAAGAAATCATGGCGACATTAGCTTGCCCCTACAAATGAAGGGGAGAATTCTCAACAAAGTTCTTAACTTAAGAGCAGAAGCCCAATGACAAAGGGTCTGACGAATGAAATCTACACCATCAATTTGTGCCAAATCCTCATAAGCTGAGGCCTCTACACTAAAGTTCAAAGTTCGGCAATGAAAGTACAGACGGCACCCTCCAGGGATATCAGAGGCATTCAGGTCACAGTTCAGCCGGGTTGCAAATCAAATGTTCAAGGAAATGGGGCACAAGCACCCAACAGCGAAAGGAAACTCCAAATCACCTCAAAAAAGGTGAGAAAAAAATTTACTCCATACAAATTACAATCTGCATCAATCTATGACAATAGGCTCCTAAGAAAATCTAGATCATCACATCATGCGTGATCTGCACGTATGAAAATGCGCTACATCAACGTACATCTCTATCAAGCGTCACATCAGGCAAAGTCTGGTGAAGCAAACCTTTGAATCTTACTTCAGTGAAGGTATCGGGAGATCCGATATTCAAAATAATTGATATTAATTCAGTGCAACATCAAGACAGTCCAGGAATGAAAGCTTTGTATACTACCGTTCGAGTGGAAACCAAAATAGTTGGGCGATGTCAACTACCAGCAGGGTAGGATCTATTATCAAACTACCATCAGGGTAGGCACCATTGTAAACTACCAGCTTATGCATCGGCGACATCTCAATTTCTCTTCATCAAACAGGCATTAGCGACACCGACAAAAAAGCCAAGTTGTCAGAAGTCAACACCAAAGATAGGCATCAATGAATCCCGGTAAAGGTAAAGCGACTTGTGAAAACATTTTAAACATGCATCATAACATTCATTACATTGCGATTCGCGATTTGCGATTTGCGATTTACGATATGTGAAATGCGATGTGCGAGTTGCGAAGTGCGATTAGCCAAAAGCGAAATGCGAAGTACGAAATGCGATGTGCGATTTGCGAACTACGATTTGCGAAAACATTTTAAAACATTCATCATCACATTCACTACATTGTGATCTGCATCATTAAAAATACATTTTCATGTTTCAAGTGTACTAATCTTTATCATATCCATTCCATTGCATTTCATGAACATGATAAAGAGGGGCATCTGAAGACACTCGAAATTTTCTTATCCTGTTACTAACTATGCAGGAGGGCAAAAACGTCTTTTTCACATTCCAAAGATAACCCTTGAGGACCAAAAAATAAATTCCAACCCTGAAAATAGACCCAGGAGATCCAATTTCCAACCCCGGAGATAACCTCGGGAAATCAGTTTCTAACCCCGGAGATAACCCCGGGAAAATCAGTTCCAACCTTGGAGATAACCCTGGGGGATTAAGTGCAAAGCCCGAAGTCAACCCCGGGAGGTCAAGCCAACCTCAGGGATAACCCTGAGGACATTCAGAGTCGACAGTAGGCCAATCTCAAAGATAACCTTGAGAAAAGACTGCTACAACTGCGCCAAAACTGAAGATAACCACGGGAGGGGAAAAATGGTCATTTTGCCAACTCAACTTCACTTCACACCAAATACACTCATTTTAACTCATATTGCTTCAAAAGAAGTCTCACAAGAATAATATCTCAACTTCCGAACGCAAATTACGCAAAACAGCTCAACGGACAGCCTGACGGAGACCCGGAAATGCTATTTCGATCATGGACCCATCTTCCTGGAATCAAAAAGGGAAAATCCCATGTCATTGCATAACTCTCGACACAAGCGGTCCGAAGAAGGTCATATATGTAAAATCCCAAATTTTACGAATAAAGATTTAAATTTCTTAATTTTTTTTTGAATATTATGGTGTGGATTTAATATAATGTTATAGTTGTGGATAATATTTATAAATTTTGCAAAGTATGCAAGTTGTTATACTATATTCGATTGGTCGGGGAATATTCTTTGTGTCGGGGAATATTTGTACGACGGCACAATCATTGGTCGACCCCACAACGGAATTATTGTGTGATAAAGAAAACGACAAAAATATTTAAATGAAAATAACGGCGGAAGTTTTACCGTTAATACTGTTGAACTACTCGGTAGTAAAAGTACAGTAATACGTGTGGTTTCATAGTAGCACACAGTATTGATTATTGATGCTTACGTGAGAAGTCACTCGGTTTTGTTCAATTATTGCTTCTGATGAGTTCTTTAGACATAGTATCTCACATTATTTGATTCAATTATTGTTGATTGTTATATATATATATATATATATATATATAAGTTCATTTTATTAGTATTATTAATGTAATAAAAGCGAGAAAAGTTTTTTTATATAAAGCAGAATACTTTTATAAAGTTATTCATAAATAGAATATATTATATTCTATTATGCATAGTATTTTGCATAGTAAAATCTTTTTATATAAAACATAATACTTTTATAAAGTTATTCATTTTATTACATTATAAATAGAATATATTATATTTTATTAAAAAGATTTTGCTTTAAATCTGAACCGTCCGATTAAAAGTAAATCAATCTAGACCGTTCATGAATTAGTTACTATGCAGTCCATTCTTCTATAAATAGAAGCTCATTCCTTCATTATTTCTTATGAATTCACTAAAACTCTAGAGAGAGAAACTATAGAGAGAAAGAAGAAAAGTATTCTGCTACTTCATTACTTCTATATCCAGTTTCTTCTATAAGGTATGGGGTATTTTTTTTCATATTCATGAAGAGAACTTCTGTTATTCCATTCTTTATTATTATGTTAGAATAACCTGTATATGCGAAGTACCACATACATGGTGAAATTCTTCTATTATTCAATTCTATACTATTACGCCGGAATATCACATGCATGCGTTTTCTGTGGGACTGGTTCCATTCTTTATTATTACATCGAATAATATCTTGTGCATGCGTTTTCATGGGACACAGTTCCATTCTTTATTAATCTGTTGGAATATCACATGCGTATGACTTTACCTTGGGACTTTGGTTTCATTATTTATTATTACGTCGGAATAATATCGCATCGGTGCGATTTACGCATGACCAGTTCCATTCTTTATTATTATTCGGATTTAATCACATGCATGCGTTACGCATTGACATTGGTTCTATTATTTATTATTACATTGAGAATAACATGTCAGTGCGATCTATCGTATGCATGGTGATTTCTTCTATTATTCTATTCTTTATTATTTTGTTGGAATAACATGTCTATGTGGATTATCATATGCATGGTGAATGATCCTTTGTATTCATTCCTTATTAAATTATGGAAATGATGCATCTAAGTGGATTCTGCATGGCGACGAAAATCCATTCATAGATTTCATATATTCTCTTATACTCGGTTGGTTAAAGCTTTGACTTCTATACTCCATGAAATTAGTAGAATATCCTTGATATTTGTGCTTCATCCAGTATCTTTTCATAGAAATATTCTTCTGAACATTCTTGAATTTTACTCTACAAAGAAGTATCATGTTGACAATTTGGACGTTATTAGTTCCTGAATAATTTAATTCTTAAACTTGTTTTATTGAATTCTTATATCATTGTCATCATCCTCATGTTTATATTTTGTTGAAAGTCATATGTGGCCTGTAGTGCATAGATGGACTTGGTATGAGTATGACCAGGGATTATTCGATATAATCATGACCATAATTTTACAAATGATGTGGAAAAAGTCCTCATTGGCCCGTAGTGCATTGATGGACAGTTTTTGGTATAATTATGGCAATGGATTCTCTTCGGCCAAGGGAGCAAAGATGAATTGTTTTATGGCATGATCAGGATCGTTGATGAAAACACGATTATCTTTGGCCCGTAGTGCATGGATAATTCGTGGTTGTGATACTAATGAATATCCTTGGCCATAGTGCAGGGATGATGTGGATTATTTATTAAGCTGAGTCCCAGCGATAAAAGTGATGAAAACCTTTTAAATCCTAAAAGATAGTAGATTTTATTCTCTACTTGACTCTTTTAATGGATTGCTTGTTCCGCTACAGTTAAACTTCATGTCTATTGTATTTTATCAGTTTAACATTGTTGAGGACTAATGATAATTTATTCTGCATTATCTTAGTCATAATATTTCTTACTGGGCTAGTTGAGCTCACCCTTTCCTTCACTGTTCTCTTCAGAAAATGAGAATATAGCTGGGACGAGTCGGAGAATGGATTGACAGTCCAGATGATATCATTAGTAGTCCTCACTATTCTGTTAAATAGTGTGACAATAAATGTAATGAGGACTTATTCTGAGAGTAGATATTTTCTAGAAGACAATATTTGTATTAAAAATCACAGCTCTCTTGTTATATATTAAAGATTGTATTTGTATTCTGTACCATGTATCTGGCGACTCAAGATGGGTGATGTATACCTATTTTTGGGGGCGTCACAGTTGGTATCAAAGCTTAGGGATATGATCCCTGGCTGAGATGTGAGACAAGAATTAGGAGGGGAGAGATGGGGAATTCATTCGCTAGTATGACCTACCTAAGTTTATTTGGTATTTAATTGGTCATTCAGAGTATAGGGATAATATGTGATATGTTATTTTACCCGTATTTTGTTGCAGTATTTGAAAATGGCATCCGAAAATGTTGAGAATAGCAATGGAGCACAGGAGACCGTTCAGTCTCCACAGATCAATAATCAGGATAATGTGCAACATGAAGGCGATAATCCTCCTGTAAACAACAACACTGATCAAATGACGAACGATGGTATGTTTAGGAGCTTTTTAGAATATATACAACACCAAATGAGAGAGACTCCTATTCATAATGCGGGTGGAATCAATGGCAACCCACGGTTGGTCACCATTAGCGATTCAAGGAGCTGGGACCACCGGAGTTTTGGGAAAGCCGAGACCCACTTAAGGCGCGAGAGCGTGGATTAAGCGAGATCACCAAGATATTTGATGTCTTGGAATACTCGGAGGAGCAAAAAAGTTCCATTCGCCACCTTTATATTACGTGAAGAAGCGGATCATTGGTGGAAATCGTAAAAGCGTACTAACTGACTGGACGACTCAAGATGTCTTGGGAGAAGTTCCAAGAGTTGTTCAACGACAAGTACTTTCCCGAAAGTATTCGTCACATGAAGGAGGTGGAGTTTGGTCGATAATGAGGAGCGAATGACGCGAATGTTTCTAAGAGGTTTGAAACCCAATATACGTCAATACCTCATTTCTCACAAACTTTGTTTATATTCAAATGTTGTGAATAGGGCTCAATTATTGGAGCGCGATAATGAGTCAGCACAACCAAAAGGCAACGACCAACAACACGATAATAATCGTACCAGTGGAAACGGCCATCGGAACAATGATAACCATCGTGGGGAAAATTATCATGCCATGAATGGTAACCACTTCGGTGGTAATCATGGCCAAGATAATAGAAGTGGAAATTTCAAGAAAAGAAGGTTCAATAATGATGGAAAAGGCAATGAACATCGGCACCCATTTCAAAGGAAGAAGAACGACCATCGTCAGTATGTTTCAAATACTGAGACGGGAGGACACATCCGTCCAAACTATACTATAATAATCCAAAGCATGTTTTAATTGCGGAAGAAGGTCACCTAGCTCGATTTTGTTGTATGGTGAAGTCAAGTCCAGCTGGGATGGTAATGCCAAAGGATGTCCCAGACAAGCCAAAGCCGGTAGTTTAAGAGATAGCGTTTTTTTTTTCGTGACGAGGAACCTGAATAAAATTATCACGGGTAAGTTAATCATAAACTCTTGTGAAGTTTATACCATGTTAGATACCGGTTCTACTCACTCTTTCATTCCACTTAGTTGTGTTCAATGTTTGAATTTAACTCTGGAGAAGTTAGACTTTGATATATCTGTTGAAACTCAGTTGGGAGAAACCTTCGTTACCTCCACTATTTATAAATCTTGTTTGATTCAAATCAACACTTTCACGTTACCTGTCGATCTTATCTCTTTGAAAATACTTGCCTTTGATGTAATTTTAGGAATCGATTGGTTAACTACTCATCATGCTTTTAATAAGGTTGTTAGCTTTCATATTCCTAACCAACCTATTATGCGAATTCAAGCAACCAAACCACTAAAGTCAATCATTGTCATATCAAGCCATAAGTAAAGAGCCCCGGTCCTTTCGTTGTTGACTTCCTTGTGTGGAATGCACCAAAACCAGACTTTCTGTAGGGGATGTTATGAATAACGATGGCAAGTTGATAGGTATCAATGTGACGTGTTATCCAAGTCTTGGATGAGAGTCACAGTTGTGAATGATATTTCTATTGTTAATAAATTTCTTGACGTATTTCTGAAGACTTCTTGGCCTACCCCAGAGCGTGAAATCGAATTTTGTACTGACCCTAGTACAAAACCCCATTTCTAAAACCCTTCAATATTTCTTCAACTAAAAAGAACGTAACATGCGCCAAAGACGTTGACTCGAGCTGTTGAAGATTACGATCGTACCATTCAATACCATCATGGAAAAAGTGAACGTGGTAGCTGACGCGTTGATTAGAAGATTGTATGCGTTTATGAGTATGAATATACGAACCTACATGAAGATAACGAATATACGAGTAGAATCGAATTTAATCAATAAAGTTAAAGACGCTCAAGCTAAATACTCAGAGCTGATGAATGTGAAAAAGAAGGTTCAAGAGGGCGTTATTCTAGAAGCAAGAATCGATGAAGAGAGGAAATCTCAACCCTCGATTTTATTGACTCATTTGAAATCCTTGATCGAGTAGAAACTATGGCCTATATAATCGTTTTACCGCCAAGTATGTCGCGTGTTCATAACGTTTTTCACATATCGATGTTACGTAAATATGTGGACGACCCGAACCACATTATTGATTTAGAACCGGACGAGATAGCGGATAATTTAACGTATGAAGATGTACCTGTTAAAATTCTGGAATGTATTCAACACTCAAAGGTTATACCTCAAGAGCTAGAATCGGACAAAGTGTCCTCATCTGTTCGGCATACCAGGTACGTACGTAAATTTCGAGGGCAAAATTTCATAAGGAGGGGAGATTTTAAAATCCCAAATTTTACGAATAAAGATTTAAATTTCTCGAATTTTTTTATTTTTTTTTAATATTATGGTGTGGATTTAATATAATGTTATAGTTGTAGGTAATATTTATAAATTTTTCAAAGTATGCAAGTTGTTATATTATATTTGATTGGTGGGGAATATTCTTTGTGTGGGGGAATATTAAATGCATTTTACAATCATTAAGTCGACCCCACAATGTAATTATTGTTGGATTGCGAAAAGACAAAAATATTTTTATGAAAATAATGGCGGAAGTTTCACAGATTATCTTGTTGAACTACTTCGGTAGTAAAAAGTACGATGAATACGTGTGGTTGCGTAGTATACATTGCAATTATTGATTATTGATCTTACGTGAGAAATCACTCGGTTTTGTTCAATTATTACTCTACAAGAGTTGTTGCATAGTATCTCACGTTATTTGATTCAATTATTGTTGATTGTTATATATATATATATATATATATATATATATATATATTTCTTTTATTAGTATTATTAATGTAATAAAAGCGAGAAAAACTTTTTATATAAAAGCAGAATACTTTTATAAAGTTATTCTATAAATAGAATATATTATATTCTATTATGCATAATGTTTTGTATAGTAAAATCTTTTTATAAAAGCAGAATACTTTTTTAAAGTTATTCTATAAATAGAATATATTATATTTTATTATGCGTAGTGTTGCATAGTGCTTGCATAGTGTTTTGCATAGTAATTTTTTTTTATATAAAATAGAATACTTTTATAAAGTTATTCGCTTTATTAGATTATAAATAGAATATATTATATTTTATTAAAAAGATTTTGCTTTAAATGCGGATAGTCAATTAAAAGTATATCAATCTGGACCGTTTCATGAATTAGTTACTATCTGGATCCATTCTTACATAAATAGAAGCTCATTCCTTCATTATTTCTTACTTAATTCCTTTGAAACTCTAGAGAGGGAAACTATAGAGAGAAAGAAGAAAAGTATTCTGCTACTTCATTACTTCTATATCGAGTTTCTTCTATAAGGTAAGGGGTATTTTTTTTTCATATTCATGAAGAGAACTTCTGTTATTCCATTCTTTATTATTATGTTGGAATAACCTGTATATGCGAAGTACCACATACATGGTGAAATTCTTTTATTATTCCATTCTTTACTTATTACAGCCGGAATATCACGTCTGTCACATACGCTTTTTTCTGATTTGGACTGGTTCCATTATTTATTATTCGATTGGAATATCCTGTGTAAATGCGATTTACGCATGACTTGGTTCCATTCTTTATTATTACGCCGGAATATCACATGCATGCGCTATGCGTGACTGGTTCCATTATTTATTATTCTGTTGAGAATAACCTGTCAGTGCGATCTATCGCATGCATGGTGATTTCTTCTATTATTCCATTCTTTATTATTTTGTTGGAATAACATGTCTATGTGGATTATCATATGCATGGTGAATGATCCTTTGTATTCATTCCTTATTAAATTGTGAAAATGATCTGTCTAAGTGGATTATCGCATGGCGGACGAAAAATCCATTTGCTGTTTCATATATTCTCTTATACTCAGTTGGTTAAAGCTTTGACTTCTATACTCCATGAAATTAGTAGAATATCCTTGATATTTGCGCTTCATCCAGTATCTTTTCATGGAAATATTCTTCTGAACATTCTTGAATTTTACTCTACAAAGAAGTATCATGTTGACAATTTGGACGTTATTAGTTCCTGAATAATTTAATTCTTGAACTTGTTTTATTGAATTCTTATATCATTGTCATCATCCTCATGTTTATATTTTGTTGAAAGTCATCTGTGGCCTATAGTGCATAGATGGACTTGGTATGATTATAACCAGGGATTATTCGGTATAATCATGACCGTAATTTTACAAATGATGTGGAAAAAGTCCTCATTGGCCCGTAGTGCATTGATGGATAGTTTTTGGTATGATTATGGCTATGTATTCTCTTCGGCCAAGGGAGCAAAGATAAATTGTTTTATGGCATGATCAGGACCGTTGATGAAAACAAGATTATCTTTGGCCCGTAGTGCATGGATAATTCGTGTTTGTGATACTAATGAATATCCTTGGCCGTAGTGCAGGGATAATGTGGATTATTTATTAAGCTGAGTCCCAGCGATAAAAGTGATGAAAACATTTTAAATCCTAAAAGATAGTAGATTTTATTCTCTACTTGACTCTTTAATGGATTGCTTGTTCCGCTACAGTTAAACTTGATGTTTATTGTATTTTATCAGTTTAACATTGTTGAGGACTAATGATAATTTATACGCATTATCTTAGTCATAATATTTCTTCTTTGGGCTAGTTGAACTCACCCCTTTCTTTCCTTCTTTGTTCTCTTTGAAATGAGAATATAAATTTGAGGATGAGTCGAGAGCGGATTGACGATCCAGATGATAGCATTAGTAGTCCCTCTTTATTACATTAAATAGTGTGACAATAAATGTAATGAGGACTTATTCGAGAGTGGATATTGTACAGAAGACAATATTTATATTAAAAATCACAACTCTCTTGTTGTATATTAAAGATTGTATTTGTATTCTGTACCATGTATCTGGCGACTCAAGATGGGTGATGTATACCTATTTTTGGGGGCGTCACAGTATATACCTCGTTCGGATGCTCGGATTGAAGTTCTGCAAGTTCGAACGGACATTACAAAGGTGATGCATGAGTGCACGTCTTGAGACAACAGGACCAAAGAGAACAAAGGCGTACCGTAAGTGTAACGAGAGGTCATCGCAGTACACTATGGCCATTAGTTCTATATATATGGGGCTTGGGCTAGCAATTTTGAGAGAGAGAGAGAGGCGAGGAAGCCCTGTCCAATTTGCTCTGTACACACCCATATTGAGTATTTCCTTATTATAAACATTTGTTAGCTCACATATAGCTATATTTTTATCCGACAGGAGTTGAGTGTTTATCTATTTAGAGTCATAGAAGCCTACATTGGCAGTCCACTGTATAAAGCCTTCTCACACTCTATAAAGCCTTTCCTTTCATATTTGCACACACTGTTCTTCACATTGAGAGTCGGGTTGTGTGTGTATGCCCGAATTTTGGTCCGTGATTTTCATGTCTATCTGTATATATACATTTTTATATGTATATATTTATATATATGGACTAACATTATCGATTTATGCCTCGATTGAGCCTAAACTTCGGTCTGGAGCGTTTATTTGCTTTATATATATATGTATATATATATAATTGTTGTCAGACATATCTGATGAGCCTAGACTTATGTCTGGAGCGTTTACTTGCTTTTATATATACTTATATATATACTTATATATATAACTGTTGTCAGACATATCTGATGAGCCTGGATTTTATATCTGGAGCATTTACTTGCTTATATATATATATATATATATAATTGTTGTCGGACATATCCGATGAGCCTGAATTTACATCCGGTGCGTTTACTGCATTTTATATATATATATATATATATTTATATTTCTGTCAGGCCTGGAGTTTACTTCGTGACTTTTTACAGCTTTATTTACATTTAAATCTGCTGGAGTTTACTTACGTGGCGATTGATCGCTTCTGACTTTATTTACATTTTACGTCTTTTGGAGTTTACTTACGTGGCGGTTGATCACTACTGACTTTATTTATATTTCGTCCCACCTGGAGTTTACTTCGTGGTGGTTGATCATGTCCATATATATATATATATATATATATATTTACCGCTTTTATATATTTACATTTTCGATCCCCCATGGAGTTGCTTCGTGGTGGTTGATCATATATATATATATATATTCTGACTTTTATATATATAGCGCTTATCGCTTTCCATACAAACTGCAAGTATCATGTGAGCTAGGAATCATGTGATCACATGATTGAGTTCTTGAATCTAGATTGATTCCGTGATGGAAATTTTTCAAATTTATGGCGACTTGTACATTATTTGATTGTCTCGAATCTATCATGTGCCCGTGAGAGTTTAAGATCTTCTTGTATATTATTTTCTCGAAGATGCTTCGCATCTCGAAAATAAAAGGAAACAAGCCAAACATTTTAATAATAAAATGGAAGTATCAAAGGCCCCAATTACTATTGAGCACAGGGTTTGGAAAAACCTCTTTTTACAAAACTTTATTGTTATATCTTGTTTAAAACTGAATTTTTCTATAAATTCAAACCCTTTGTATATAGGTGCGAACAAGGCCTCACACTACTTTCAAATAATTGCACATTGATCCATACACACACACACACACATTTATATAACAGTTTCTTGAAAAGTGGCGGTCACCGTGGCAACACGGATGTCGGGAGGTGCCTAACACCTTCCCTCCGCATAATCAAACCTCCGAACCTAAATGAATCTCGGTTTCACAGACCCGTTTAGAAGTGTCGCATCTTTGGGTTGATGTGCAAACCTTTTTGATTAACGTTGGTGCAACCAGTTAAATACATCAACTGGCGACTCTTAAAGTCAAATCGTCGACATTATACATGTCGGACCTTTTTCACTTATTTTTTTCAAACAAATCTCACATTAACATGAGAACACCATAGAACAAGTAACGAAAAAGGGACATCTAAAAAATCCCGACGTCGACAGAGACATAACATCTAGTAATAGTCCCACAGAAGGGACTATTCAAACGGGTTTCTAAGCTCCAAAGTATACATGCACAAGTATACAATTTATTTTAATTATGGAAAACTAAGCAATTCTACTTAGTTTATTTTATCAATGGGAAACTAAGTAAATACTACTTAGTTTATGAGAACTATTATTTGAATATATTATAATATTTTTACTTTATTATATGTAGTGATGGAACTAAGTAAATCTTTGCTTAGTTTATTATACTATATTATTTATATTATATTATATTTCTTATATTTTACTTTAATTTAATGTATTTTAGTTTATTTTAATTTATTTTATTAATTAAATTTATTTTGCTTTATTTTTTGATTTAATTTGATTTGATTTTATATTATATTATATTATTAAATTTATTTATTTATTTTATTTATTAAAATTATTTTATTTTTCCTAAATTTTATTTTATTTTATATTATATTAGTTAATTTAATTTAATTTTTAATTAATTAATTTAATTTAATTTGTATTATATTATATTACATTACATTATATTATTTTATTTACTTTATTTATTAGAAATAATTTAAGTTATTTCATTTCATTTTGTTTTATTTTCTTTAATTTATTTTATTATATTACATTGCATTACATTATATTGTTTAATTTAATTTCAATTTATCTTATGTTATTTTGTTATATTATATTATATTATATTATATTATATTATTTACTTTTAGTTTTTGTTATTATATTATTTTATTTTATTTAATAGTCCAAAACTAAGTAAATGCTACTTAGTTCATTTTATTTTTACTTTATTAATAGGAAATTAAGTAAATACTACTTAGTTTATTTTAGTATTGGCAAACTAAGTAAATACATAAATAGTTGCAAAATTCTTTAGAGTAAGACAATGAATATTAATCATTTTCAACCCACCAAATTAAATATCACACTTTTTAGTAAACCTCCAAATATTTAGAAAATTTCTACACCCCTTTAATATTAGCAGGTCCCACTTATATTGCCAATTTTAATTTTGACATAAATTCTATCAGAAATTTCGTCAGAAATAGCCACACCCATTTTGCTTTAGGTAAATTAACCAACCACAATACATTCACAACACAAATTCTCACCTACAATATCAAGATATCACATTCACATTATCAATATACCCAATAATAACTATGAAACACTATAAAACTAACAAACAAATTATGCATTCTTCAAGCCCAATTCATAGATAAAGCAATGCATTACAAATTATAAAACTACTATGGAACAACTATATAGGCATCAACTAATCATGTAGGGTAAAACTATAAACCAAATGAAATATTCTCTTCACATATAAACCAAATTATTCATAAGAAAGTTCAACTTTATACCCAAATTTATCCATAACCAAATATCATAATATTTAGGGTTCCGAATTAACAATTAATTGATAAAAACTTGTACCCAAATTTGTGCATAACCAAATATCAGAATATTTAGGGTTCCAAATTAACAATTAATTGATAAAAATGAACCTTAAATTAGAGCTAATAGAACTATGAACGAGAAAAAGGAACTCACAACCATTGGAATTAAGCTGGAACTTCAAAAAAATTTAGGAATTAGGGCTAGCTAGGTTTGGGGAAGAGAAAAAGAAACGAAAGAGAAAAAAGCATACAGGCGGGATAAGGTTTCCGCCGGAGGGACTTGGCTGGAGGAGATGGCGCCGACAAGATGAGAGGGACTAGAGAGAGAGAGAGCGACAAATAAGAGAGATAGACAAATAGAATTTTTTATTCTTTTTTTCTTCTTCAACTGCGTCGCTACGGAGTTTGCGATTAGTTTTAAGTACTTTTATTTCTGACAGAATTTCGTCGAAAGTAATTTGGTCGAGTTTAAATTATTTTCGACAGACGTTCCATCGAAATTAATATTTGTTATGTTGATATTAGTACACTACAACAAAAAGGTTTATCAGCGACCGCCTATCTGTGATCGCATATGGTTGCAGATGAGTATTAGCGACAGAATGCGGTCATTGATATTAGTCGTAAGTAATCTGGTCAGTGGATGGACATCAGCGACCAATAATAGCGTCCGACTTATTAGCGACCGCAAGCAGCGACCGCATCCATCGCTAATCTTACTCATGCTGAGTCATTTATCAGGTGTGATGTGGCACACATGTCAGCGACCGGTAATAGCGACCGCATCGGTCGCTAGGTTCCAAGAATGTAACGCGGTCGCTCTTACTATATTAACGACCGCATGAGGTCGCTGATGTGTTTTTTTAAAAAAAGTTTTTCTTGTTTTATTGATTTCCCAAAAATAACTTGTTTTGTACCTTCTTTCTATCCCAACACACAGCAGTATATATAAGCATCCATATGAACATTCATCCATGATAAATATTATATGATAAATATTCATCCATGAATAAACATGGATGAAACACAACAAGTCTAACTCTTCATCCAACACAACACAATACAACACAATATAATCGTAAACATTCATCCAACACAATACAATCATAAACATCCATATAAACCAATAAAATTGTCCAAAGAATGAATCTAAAAGAGTACAAGGCTTTAAAAATCTAAAAAACAAGTCTAGGCACTCTTCATGGATCATCCAAATTAGGACCATGTAATTAACAAAAGAATAAAACATATATGTTACATGTGTTGATACTGCTATGACTTAGGAAAAGCTAAACAATAGACAATGTAGTGAAACATATAAGTAAGATAGTGACAGTAACAATATCGATATATACCTGGTCGCCATCCTGATGTTGTGCTGCTGCTGCTGCCGCCACTGTATCCGCCAACTCATCATGACTCAGAGACTGCAGATGTCCGCCCAGTATACGAAGAAGATCACGATCCTGACAGATTTCTCTCACAGTCAGCAGGAGTATAATAGGTTGGATGACCTAATGAATGTGTAGACTGGGTAGCAGAGCTGCTTGTACCACTGATGGTCGGACGTCTTTTTTGTCCTTGGACTTTAACATAGTTTTTCTTCACGACGGACGCCCTCTCCAATAATTCTTGAGCAATCGACGGACGCGAGGTACCTTCAAGATAGCACTGGTTTATTAAGCCCTTATAAGTGTCCTGTCAGAAGGTCAACAATTAAATAGTTAAAAATTAATAAAAAAAATGCTAAAAAAGGTCATCTCAATTTATAAACAACATATTAGTATAAAGTTAACTTATTACCGCTATCTGAACAACCTCAGGCAGACCATCGCGGGTGGCCATATACACATCCAACCAATTGATAGGTTGACCTTGAGACTGAGACTTCTACAGTTCATTTTTTCATATTAATATGTAAATATATGATATTTTAGCTACAAAAGATGACTGTAAACATAACATACGTACCCTCGCAGCAATATGTTGCAGCTGTGATATACTGCCGCCCCGATACGTGCCTTTTGCCTATGGATAAACTTCTTTGAACCTTCTTCTTGATTCAATTATGGATAAACTTAATTCCTAGTTATGTTCCATCCAGAATCAAGGCATTTATTTGGTCTATGATTTCTTCTAAATAAATTAAGCACTAATAATCTATCTCAAGTGCTCAGACCCCATAATGCTCTTAATTCCATACCTCTGTTTTATGTGGAAGAGTGACGACACGCACTCTCATTTATTTTTGCATTGTCCTATTATTTGAGGATTGT
Source organism: Panax quinquefolius (assembly GCA_020205615.1). Taxonomy (NCBI): domain Eukaryota; kingdom Viridiplantae; phylum Streptophyta; class Magnoliopsida; order Apiales; family Araliaceae; genus Panax; species Panax quinquefolius. Next base: position 12,389,348 of record CM035152.1, read on the forward strand.
TGAAATCTATTTCAAAGTGTTAGGAACTTAGAATAGGAGTACTCGAAACACTACAAGAAAAAGGCCTAACAGCGACCACTACTATCAGCGACCGCATATGCGGTCGCTAATACTACTATCTGCGACCGATATCTGCGACCGTAATTTAATCCAGTCGCTATTATAGATCAGAGACTACAATCACTATCATAATTTTGCCTCCCAAAATTTGGCAGGAAATGTTGGAGCCAAGGTTTTGCGCGACCACTTAAAATCAGCGACCGCAAGTCCAAGTCATTAAAATATAGCAACCGCATGCGGTCGCAGATGTCGGTCGCTGATCAAACTAAATGTAATCAGTTCCAGGTATTCGCATGACACAGTAGACGGGAGGAAAATAAAAGAGGGAACTCAGAGAGGAGAGGGAGAAAGGGGGAGAATAGGAGTCTCGTTCGCCACCATCGCCTAACGCCATCAATTCTTGCCATACATGTAACCCTAATTCTCTATATTTCTGAATTGGAGCAAGATAGTTTAAATATAAACTGACCCATGTTAAATTTGGATAGCAGGGCAGCAAAAAGAAAGGGTTCTAACTGAATGATAAGTGTCAATTTTAGCTTATTAAACTGTTAACGCAAGGTCAGATGTTATTCTATTGATGAAATTTTTTCCCCACTGCATTATTCTTCGAGTTTGGGTATTCTACCTTATTGGTAGTATGTAATTTATTTCATATTATGAGTTCTTAAGGCCAAGGTAATAAGTAATTTTACCCATTTTTCAAAATTGTTGTATCCATATATAAATTATTGTTATGGTTCAATTCAAGTTTATAAAGCTACCAATCTACATTTTTTTTTGTCTGAAGCATTACCTAACAGAAACTCTACAGAAAGTTTCCAAACTATTTTTGATTACAAATCCATTTCTCATAATTTATACCCCCTATGGGCTGAGGTAAAACATAGCTTTAGTGCTTAATATTAAGTTTCTAAAAATCAAATTCTTATAAGAAAAAGTTTAGTGCATTTTCACTTATATATACCTTGCAAGAGCCCTAGTTTAGTTAAATTAAACGTACCCTTTTTTCAAATCTTGTGAAGAAAAAAGGAGTTACATTTACTATTTGGGTTTGTCAACAATAGATATAACCTGTTAGCTGGTTCATCAGTACACATGGCTACCGTTGAGATCTTTATGTATTTTCTGAATGTGAGCATCTAAGTACACATTCAAATAGATTAATTTGTTATGTTTAACTCCTGTGGGTATGCAGTTGTAATAAAGAGGTAACATCATTTTGTACTGAAACATGAAAATCATTTTTAGTGGATTCTGGATCTTTTAAAGTGGAGATATCATCTATTTTCAACCATTGTTTGGGTATCATTTCCTTAGTCCGCCACTAGTTTGATAACCTGTTTTTTCATAGGAATTGTCAAGTTTCTACAAAGACTTGTTTATGTGTTATTATACATCCTGGATTACATTGTTTGGGTATTTTCCCGAGTAATATGATAAACTTGTACCTGTTCATTCAGGTTCTTTATTGTAAATATTTTTTTCCCGTGGTTTCTGCAATCATTTTCTTCTTATAAGTTGTTACGCTGTGTTTTTCTTCCCTATCTTCTTTATGTAAACTAGGACAACTCTAGAAGGGACATGCTTAGAAGTTGGGATGGGTTTTCAGATCAATTTGCAATGAGGAGTCTTTTTCCATCAAAAAAGTTTTGTTGAGGTTTTATTTATATATAAAAAAGCTTTCGTCTTCAATCCGTTGGCAGATGAGTAGTTGGTCTACAGTCAAAGCATAAGTTGGCATAATCATTAGTTTCTTAGTTATAAAATAAGACTGCTAAACAGATGGAACCTACCTTTAACCATGAGGAATACAAGATCTTTTATAACTTAATAATAAAATAAGACTGATAAATGAAAATATAATAATATAATAATCGTCTTAATTAATCTATGAATAATCCTAAAAGTATTGCAGAGATACTAATCAAGAATAACTAGGCATTAATTGCAAAAATTGAAACATAAAAATATGTTAAAATTATTGAATAACTATTAGAATAATTTAGTAACAAAAATAACCTTCAAAATGAGTACTTTGATATTTCAACTTCTTTCGTGATTTGCAAGGAAGTTATTAAGTCAAGTTTGATCTTCTTGAGCACTACCATATCAAATACTACGTCATGCCTATTATAACCTGTTAAAGGTTTGGTTGCATTTAATGATGTGAGTTGTAAGATAGAAATTAACAAAGGAGAGCTTTTGAGGCTCGGTTGATATGAATGAATCTCCAAGTTACTAAAAAGTATGTTCAAGTATATAACTTTTTAATGCTTTAATTTGCATTCATTCGTTATTGTTTTGGTCTTACTATATTGGGAATTTGTATTATTTTCTTGGTTTGTGTCTTGGGTACCTAGAAATGACCATATATTCATGCCGTCGTGTATGTGGCTAGTCCATATTATAGGGGAGACTTTGGCGATTTTTTTTTGGTCGAATAGTTGCGAACATTTATAATATTAACGAGCTAATCATATGCTTAAAGTATGCTTAAATGTTAATCATATGCTTACAAGTATGCTCAAGACATATGGTTACAAGTATGCTCAATTCATATGTTAACATTTATAATGTTGTCTGTAGTAGGTATCGTGGAATCATGGACCTCTATTCAGACCGTAGTTGGATGGCACGACGAAAGTCAAGTGCCCAGATAGGTGCTACAACTGAATTTAGATCTGGTTGCCAAGTGTTTTTGGAGTATGCGTATAGTCACCTGAAATGTATGAATGGTCATTCGCATATACGATGTCCATGTTTGAAGTGTAAGAATGTAAATTATATGGACAGAGACGTGGTAAACTGTTTGAAGTGTAAGAATGTAAATTATATGGACAGAGACGTGGTAAACTATCATTTACTTGTTTCTGGGTTCATGAAACATTACGAAGAATGCTGGTGGGCACATGTGCAGAGAAGAGATAGTGGCATCACAAAAGTACACAATTTGGGCAGTAGTACTCATCGTATGAATGAAATGGTTCATGATTTTGCAGGGCCAAATTTTGATTGGGAACAAGGCAGAGAACAACATATGAATTCTGATGCCAAAGACTTCTTTAAGTTGTTAGACTAGGGTAGCGAGCCGTTGTGGCATGGTTGCACCAAACAAACTATATTGTCTGCAGTGGCGACATTACTTAACATCAAGGCTGATCACAACATGAGCCATGAGTGTTTTGAGTTGTTCTTGAAGGCCATTAAGAGTATGTTGCCTGACGGTGAAAAATTACCTGATAACAATTACTTTTGTATGAAAATGGTGAAGAAGTTGGGTCTTGGATACCAAAAGATTGATGCATGTCCCAACGATTGCATGTTGTTTTATAAGAAAAATGAACAGATGACAAGGTGCACGGTTTGCAGTCATGATCGGTTTAGGCCTAATAAAGAGGGTGTGACTACAAAAAAATCAAGTATACCGTTTAAAATTCTAAGGTATTTTCCAATAACACATCGGCTAAAAAGATTGTACATGTCTTCAAGAACAGCTGAACATATGAGTTGGCATGCAAAATCTCCAGCTAAAGATGAAGAACTAAATCATCCCGCTGATGGGAAGGCTTGGAAAGATTTCAACTTAGCACATCCTGGGTTTGCATTGGAACCTAGAAATGTGATGCTTGGATTGTCCACCGATGGTTTCAATCCGTTTGGCCACTCAGTTGTTCCATACTCATGTTGGCCTGTGATTGTTACTCTGTACAACTTGCCTCCTTGGATGTGTATGAAACAGCCATACTTATTTCTTTCACACGTGGTTCCTGGTCCTAAGAGTCCTGAAAAGAACTTAGATGTTTACTTGAGACCTCTTATAGACGAGTTGAAGGTATTGTGGGAGGATGGAGTACAGACTTGGGATGTTGCAACGAAAACAAAATTTTAACCTTAGGGCAACGGTTATGTGGACTATAAGTGACTTCCCAGCTTATGGTATATTAGCTGGATGGAGTACACTCGGGAAGTTGGCTTTTCCGTATTGTATGGAACATACAAAGTCTTTAATCTATCAAAAGGTCGAAAGCCTTGCTGGTTTGACTGTCAACATCGGTTCTTGCTGGTAGATCACCCGTTTCGAAGAAATAGAGAACACTTCAGGAAAGGGAAAGTAGACAATGATATGCCTGCACCGCGATTGTCGGGAACGGAGATGTGAGATCGTGTGATGAGATTGTTGGTTATCCCATTTGGTAAGATTGATGCCACAAACATAATCAATGGGTTTGGCGAATCTCATAACTGGTTTCGGAGAAGCATCTTTTGGGAACTGCCTTATTGGTCTACAAATTTGATTCGTCATAATCTAGATGTGATGCATATTGAGAAGAATGTGTTTAACACCGTGATAAATGTTATGGGAAAGACAAAAGATAACGATAAGGCACGTTTGGACATGAAAGATATTTGTAAGCGTCCTGGATTAGAACTTTATGAATCTCCTAATGGTAAGATTGTCAAATAGCATGCAAGGTACACATTGTCCAAAAAGCAAGTTGAAGATGTGTACACATGGGTTAAATCTCTGAAACTATCAGATGGATATGCGTCAAACATTGCAAGGTGTGTTACGGGTGGGAAATTGCAAGGGATGAAGAGTCATGACTGTCATGTGTTCATGGAGAGACTCATGCCTATAGCATTTCGGGATTTGCTTGATAAACCAATTTGGGATTCTTTGACGTATCTTAGTCGTTTCTTCAAAGACTTATGTTCAAAATCATTAAATGGGAAGGAAATATCTGTACATGAGAAGAACATCATAGAGATCACGTGTAAACTGGAAAAAATATTCCCACCTAGTTTTTTTGACTCCATGGAGCATTTGCAAATCCATCTTCCCTATGAATCTCGTGTTGGGGGTCCAGTTCAATATAAATGGATGTACCCTTTCGAGAGGGTGATGGGAAAACTTAAGAGAAAGGTGAAGAATAGATCTTATTTCGAGGGGTCGATATGTGAGGCATACAGTTTCGATGAGATATCTACATTCGTCTCAGACTATTTTCCGAACGAAATCTTAACAAAGGCCAATCGAGTATCGAGACATGATGATAGGGGAAATGTTGAACTAAATGGTCGGATCTCTGTATTTGGTCTATCGGGCCGCGCTTATGAAAAATGAAAGTGCATATTCCTCTCTGAGCAAGAATTACATGCTACACATACTTACATTCTTCTCAATTGCGAGGAGATTGACGAATTTGTGAGGTACACATGTAAACTTGATAATTTATCTTTTAAGTTAAAATTTATTCCAATATGTTAATGTTTATAACATGGTATAGATTAGACGATGTGAGTTAAAAGTGAAGCATCCCGGCATAAGCGATAAAGATATTCAAATCAATCGTGATAAAAATTTGCACTTTGGCTAAAGGACAAAGTAAGTTCAATTTTTAAGCACGATATATATATATATATATATATATATATATATATATATATATATATATATATATATATACTCCATGTTAACTATGACTTTATTTAATAAGATGGAGTTTTTGTAGGCTTTGATTTGAGGGATCAACGATTCCGGCTAATGTAAAAGTCCTAGCTATGGGACCAGACAGGGACCAAGTCAGCCGCAATGGTTACAAAATAAATGGTTGTGAATTTTATACAAAGTCATATGGGCGCGGTAAAAGAACAACGAAATCTGGAGTGTGTGTACAAAGAGATTGTTACAATGAGCTTGGTTGTGCCTTTTATGGTGAGTTGGAGGAAATCGTAGAGTTGTCGTCCAAGGGCACGTACGGGGGTCATATTGTAACAACCCGGGTCAAATCCTGAGTTCGGAACAAATCTTGGGTCAAATCCCAAGTCCAAATCGAATCAAATCCATCAAAATAAGGCCTCAAACTACTGGCCCAATAGTATCTTCTTGGGTCAACTTATCTCACCACAGGCTCACCCAAAAGGTCATGACTTGAAGGTATTATTGGTAGTAACTTATTTCCTTATATGCAGACAAATTTTTCCCCTATCTTTCGATGTGGGACTGGGGTGTTACAAACTCCCCCACTTTAAATTTCTGACGTTCCCGTTAGAACCGATCACACACACAGCCCAAAGATCTTTGCCTCTCTAGCCATTGTGGGATAATACCGGTTGGCTTCGTGTCCCCACCTCCGGACCTCCATCTCTCCATTGTGGGAATTACCATCAGCCTTCGTGTCCCCACCTCCGGCAACCCGATCGGATAACCCGACCCGAGCTTTCGAGAGTCGGCTTTGATACCATATGTAACAACCCGGGTCAAATCCCGAGTCCGAAACAAATCTTGGGTCAAATCCCAAGTCCAAATTGAATCAAATCCATCAAAATAAGGCCTCAAACTACTGGCCCAATAGTATCTTCTTGGGTCAACTTAGCCCACCACAGGCTCACCCAAAAGGTCATGACTTGAAGGTACTATTGGTAGTAACTTATTTTCTTATATGCAGACAAATTTTTCCCCTATCTTTCAATATGGGACTGGGGTGTTACACATATTCACTTGTTCAAGTGTCGTTGGTTTGATTCAAAATAAGGGATACGTGTTGATAGACATGGAATCATCGATATTGAGCTCCATAGGTCTGCGTACTCCAACGAACCGTTTGTTTTACCAACTCAAACAGTAAAAGTATACTACATTCCTAGTCCTGTTAGGAAAAAGGATAGACCGCCTACAGATTGACTAGTTGTAATTCATACTCCCGTGCGTAGTCGTGTAGAAGTAGTTGATGGGGAGATTTACCAAGAGCAGATGCTTCATAGTCAAACTATAATAAATGAGGAGGACGACAATGAAGTAATCCAGTGAGATGGTGGAGATGAACCACAAGAATTAGATCCTGAGTCAATACTTGTGTCAGATGACATTGATACTGGGGAGGAAGAGTTATTGACTGAATCTGAAGCAGATGATGGTTATGAATCTGCAACACGTATACAAGATGATTCTGAATCAGACATTGACACTTGAACAAATGAAATGTATGTTTAGCATTACATGTTTTTTATATCATTGTCATGTTTATGTACTTAACTATTTAAATGCAATTTTGTTTATTGTCATTTTATATTCATATATATACATGTTTATATCATTATCATGTTTATTGTCATTTTATATATTCATATATACGTGTAATCAAATATAACTCATATATACATCTTGAAATTTGTAATATGAGATGGCCACAAGCGGTATGAAAAAAAGCGACTTGGGTAGGGGACCTAATCATGTACCCAAGGCCCCTACTAATCCGAATGATTGGATTCTTATTTAGATTCTTCCTCCTTCGAATAGCACGTACGTCCCGCATCATTTATATATAAGCATTTTAGATTTCATTTATACAAGATATATAGAACTTAGATGTAAATTGCTTTAATATATCTACTTATGTTTGATGTAAATTGTTGTATACTATAGTGATTTTTCAGATAATAAGATCGTCATGTGCATACCACAGTTATGTTTACAGAATTGGCCTACATCTATGATACGTGGGAGAGCACACCTATCGCCCAAGGATGTTGTTTGGTCTGAATTCCAGGTATGTTTTTTTTAATTATGACAGATGATATAATATTCTAATTAAGGATAATTGTTTAGTAATGTTATTATTATTGTTTTATTTGCAGAAAAGGTATAGATGGGAGGATGCACAGGCTTCAGTGATTCAGACATTATTCTGGCAGAAGTGCGTCGTCCGCACCAAGGATAATTTGAACAAAGAACGACAAAAAACCCTTCACAATGCCGAGATCGACCATCCAGGCCAGGGAGAGGATTACATGCACGAGCATAGCCCCTGGTAATTCAGACAAGTGATTCACACATTATTATAAATGAAATTAAATTTCCTCTATTTATTATTTTGAAATAGTAAGGGTTGATTTGATTAATGTGGTTAGTTATGGGCAAAATGCGCAAATATTTCAAATAAGCAAGTGGTTATAGAATATTCATTGTTGTCGGGGAATATTCGTTTGGTCGTGAAATATTTTTACTGTCGGGGAATATTTGTACGACGGCGTTGCCTTGTGTGGGCCCCATAACGGAAAGCGATTCGATGAAGAAAACCACAATTATAAGTTGTTTATAAATAACGACATAGTTATTACAATTATCTTGTTGAAATACTAAATTGGTTAAAAACACGAAGATATTTTGCAGTATAGCACCAATTATTGAGTATTTACTCAATAATTGTTACGATAATTACTATTTAATATTTTATTTTATTGATTGATAATTGCTACGTTGATATTTTATATTATTGTTGTTTGATAATTATCACTACACAGTATTTTCCATTATCAGATCAATAATTCATATTATTTGAATAATATTATTAGATAGCATTATTGGCAATGTTTAGAAAGTTCTGTCTAATGAGAGGTTTGGTCACCTAATTGCGCGCTAGTAAGGAGAAATCCTTATTGGAAAGCCCCCTCTTTCCTGGGAACGGTCTGGTTGTCGATATTGTGATTCTGTAATATAATTTGTGATTAATTAATTATTAATTTATATGATAAAGAAAATATTCATTTTATATGGATATAGATGGAGAAAATTTTTAATGTGACAATTGTTGAAAATTGTTATTTGATTTTTTTCTGATAAAATAATTCATTTAAATATATTATTATATTATAATAATATAATAATGGTGATATTTTTACAATGAATGTGGGATATATGAATAAATGAGGAGGAAGAGTATTTTTATTACTAAAAATATTTAAAACATGTTTTTCATGTTTGTGGACCCCATTTCTTGACTGAAATTTGATTATAGCTTGTAAAATCATCCGTATGTGGATTTCGACCTATTTTTGCTTGAAATTTGGAAAAACTTAAACTTACAAAGTTGTACAGAATGAAATTTCCTATGGAATGGATATAAGGTTCAAATTTTTCTGATAAAAGGGTTATTTATTATGAATTATTGAAGTTCCGAAGTTCTAGAATAAATGATTTTTCAAGTTTTAAATTTTTTTTTAATAAAAATGTTTTTTTGTCATTTGGAGGTGCCCATTGGTGTTGTAAACATGTTGAATTCAGTTGTCAAAGAGGTGGGCATGAATAATTTTTATAAATATATTATTTTATTAAATTTTCTGCTTTGGTGTTCTAAGCATTTTTCTATAAATAGGGTGCTTAAGTTAGAATTGAAAATCACACCAGAAACTAAAGATTTTTCTCCCTATATTATCGAGCGTATTTTTGTGAGTATTTTGATACTTTGAGTGTTGCTATACGGTGCAAGTTCCTTCAGCACTAAATCTAGTATTCCAGTCAGAAGTACTGTCTTTTTGGAGGTAAGGGATGTTACTTTTTTAATAAATGATAATATTTCTTTCAATATCATTATGCCAAAATATTGCTAAGATTTTTCTTGTAAAATTCTTGTCTTTTAGTGTCGGGGTTTCTTATTCATGATATCAAGACTATTATTCACGAATCTTACATTATTCACAAAAAATTAAATTTTCGTTTTTTGTCCAAAATATCTATTATGGATACTAGTTTTGATTGTATCCATGTTTTGATCATTCTTGAATTTTACTTCACTATGGTTATTTATGAAGTATTTTTGAACTTGGACTGTTTAAAGTACGAATCCTTATTATTTATTCTTTTGTTTCACTGGATTCGTTTTCTTTAAAATATTTTCATCATCCTCAGTCCTAAATGATGATATTACTAAATATCTTTGGCCTGTAGTGCAAAGATGGTTGATTTTCTTATGAATATCTTTGGCCCGTAGTGCAAAGATGTACAGGTGTTGAGATGAACATGACCAACTGATGAATATCTTTGGCCTGTAGTGCAAAGATGAATATTTGATTCAAGATGTATATTAATTGATGTTACAGGGATAAAATATTGATGATAAACTTTTAAATTCATAGAAGAAAGTAGATTTCATTCTCTACGTAACTCTTATAATGAATTATTATTTTCGCTGCGAATATTGATTTAAAACTTGTTGTCTATTGTATTCTATCAGATTTTTCCCTGTTGAGGACTAACGATAATTTATTTTATGTTATCTTAGTCATAATATTCTTTACTGGGCTAGTTGAGCTCACCCTTTTCCTTTTTGTTCCATTTTTCTTCTCAGGAGGCGAGAATGTAGCGAGTACTAGTCGGGGTATGGAATGAAGGTTCTAGAAAGTCGTTTTAGTAGTCCTCACTATTTTATAAAATAGTGTATCAATAATTGTAATGATGACTTATTTGAATGTTGATATTGTATAGAAGATAATATTTGTATTTAAACTCACAGTTTATGTGTTGTTGTATTTTGCACGACAATTGTATTAATAAAGTTGTAGTTATTTCTGTACCATGTATTTGGCGACTCGGAATGGGTGTTGTATACCTATTTTGGGGGACGTCACAGTTGGTATCAGAGCTTAGGGATAATCAACTCTGGCGGAGATCGGGGAATAGAACTAGGAGGGGAGAGACGAATAAATCCATCGCCAGTGTGTCCTACTTGAGCTTATTTGTTGGTTGGTTAGAATATAGGGATATTATGTGATATGTTAATTTCTTCAATTAACCCTTGTTTTATGGAGTATTTGAGAATGGCAACCGAGAATGTTATCAGTTGAGTAAATGAGACCGTGGAGACACCTTTACCCACCAATGAGGAAAACGTGCTACAGGTCGGCAATGTTCCTTTTGTAAACAACACCACTGATCAGACGATGAACGATGAAATGTTTAGAATCTTTTTACAGTTCATGCAAAATCAGACGAAGGAGACTCATGTACAAAATACAGGTGGAAATGATAGCAACGTACGTTTGTCACAGCCAAGCAGTTCAAAGAGTTGGGACCACCAGAATTCTGGGGAAAACCGGATCCGATTAAGGTGGAGACGTGGGTCAAGCAAATTACCAAGATATTCGACGTCTTGGGATGCATGGAGGAACAGAAAGTTCCATTCGCCACCTTTATGTTTAAAGAACGAGGCAGATTCTTGGTGGGAATCGTGAAGCGTATCCATCCATCCAATGAGACTTTCGGATGTCTTGGGAAAGCGTTTGAACTGTTCAATGACAAGTACTTTCCTAAAAGTATTAAATCATATGAAGGAGGCAAAGTTTATTAGATCGAGCGAGAACAACATGGCGGTGTCTATACGAGGCGAAGTTCAGCGGAGTTATCGAGTTTTCACCTCATTTAGTGCAGAATGAGGAACGATTACGCGGATGTTTACGAGAGGTTTGAAACCCGATATCGATATCTCATTTCTCATAAATTTTGTTATATTCAAATGTTGTCAACAAGGCTCAATTATTAGAGCGAGATAACGAGAGTACGTTCAATTTGAGGGCCACAACCGTGGTCATACTAGTGATCTAGTAATATCCTGAACAACGATAACCGGTGAGGGAAAGAAAATCGATAATGGCAACCACTCTGGTGGTAATCATGGCCATGAAAATAGAAGAAGCAAGTCGGGGAGATTTTAAAAAGGAGATTCAATGAGATTCAACATGTGATGCGTCGACCAATGACAAAGAATCGGTTCTAAGGGAGGAGAACAACCACCGGTCGTATGCTATAAATGCGGAAAAAAGGGACATATCAGCCCAAACTGTCCACAATAGTTCGAGGTATACTATAATTGTGGAAAGGAAGGACATATCGCTCGAGATTGTACGGTAGCGAAACCAAGTCCAGCGGGGATGGTGACTCAAAAGGCTGTCCCAGAAAAGTCAAAGTCAACGGTTCCTAGAAGAGCGTTTGTTGTGACTGGTCAAAATACGAGGAACCCAAACGAGGTGATCACGGGTAAACTAGTCATAAATTCTTGCAAAGTTTATGCATTACTGGTGCTACCCATTCATTTATTTCTCATGCTTGTGCTCAACTTTTAAACTTGATTTCAGAGAAATTAGACTTTAAATTATCTGTGGAGACTCCGTTAGGAGAAACTTTCATTACATCCACTGTTTATAAATCTTGTTTGATCCAAGTTGGCACCATCACATTACCTGTTGACTTTATCTCTTTAAAGATACTTGTTTACGATGTGATTTTAGGGATTGATTATGCCAAAATTTATTATTTTCGTAAGGTTGTTAAATTTTATATTTTGTAAGACCCCAAATTATTAATAAATGAAATTAAATTTCCTCTATTTATTATTTTGAAATAGTAAGGGTTGATTTGATTAATGTGATTAGTTATGGGTAAAATCTGTAAATATTTCAAATAAGCAAGTGGTTATAAAATACTCATTGTTGTCGGAGAATATTCGTTTGGTCGTGGAATATTCTTGTTGCCGAGAGAATATTAAATGCGATTGGTAGCTGACCTTGTGTGGGCCCCATAACGAAAAAACTATTGGATGAAAAAAGCGACAAGTATAAGTTTTTATAAATAACGGTAGCGGTTATTCTGAATTATCTTGTTGGAATATCCGGTGGTTAAAATACGATGTCTACGCGTTGTTTCAGACAAGAAGCATTGCGGTATTGCACCAATTATTGATTCTTACGTGAAGGCCACTACTCAATAATTGTTATAGTAATTACTACTCAATATTTTATTTTATTGATTCAATAATTGCTACATTGATATTTTATATTCTTGTTGTTTTAATAATTGTCACTACTGATATCTTCCATTATCGAAGTAATAATTCATATTATCTGAATAATATTATTAGATAACATTATTAGAAATGTCTAGAAAGTTACGTCTAAAGGAGAGGTTTGGTCACCTAATTAATTGCTGATAAGAGAGAGATCCTTATTGAAAAAGCCCCCTCTTTTCTGAGGAGCGGCTGGTTGCCGATCTTGTGATTCGTAATATTATTTGTGAATAATTAATTATTGATTTATATGATGAAGAAAATATTGATTTTATATGGATATAGATGGAGAAAATTTTAATGTGACAATTGTTGAAAATTAATATTTTATCTTTTTTGATAAAATAATTCATTTAAATATATTATTATATTTTAATAATATAATAATGGTGATATTTTTACAATGAATGAGGGATATATGAGTATATGAGGAGAAAAGTAGTTTTTTGTTGCATTAAATGATTAAAACATGTTTTTGTGTGTCGGTGGACCCCATTTCTTGAGAAATTTGATTATAGCTTGTAAAATCGTCAGTTTGTGAATTTGGTCAATTTACATTTGGAATTTGGAAAAGTTTTTTCTTACGAAAAGTTGTAGAGAATGGAATTTCCTATGGAAAGGACATGAGGTTCAAATTTTTCAGATAAAAGAGCTATTTATTATGAATTATTGAAGTTTCGAAATAATTGATTTTTAGAAGTTTTAATTATTTATTTTATGAAAAACATTTTTTTTTCATTTGTGGGCATGTGTGGTTGAAATCAGCTGGTGTGGTGTGCTAAGGAAATTAAGAAAATTATATTATTATTTTATTAAATTTTTTTCTTTGGTGTTCTAAGCAATATCCTATAAATAGGGTGCTTATGTTAGAATTGAAAATCACACCAGAAACTGAAATCTTCTTTCTCTTTCTCTCTCTATAATATTGAGTGTATTTTTGTGAGTATTTTAGTACTTTGAGTATTTCTATCGGTGCAAGTTCTTTTCGCACTATATCAAAGTATTCGTTGTAAGTCTTATCCTTTTGAGGTAAGGGATGTTATTTTCTTCGTAAGTGATATTATTTTTTCAATATCATTATGCCGAAATATTGGTTGGAACTTTTTATCAAATTTAGAACTTTTTCATGTCGGGATTACTATTCATGAGTTACTATTCATGAGTTACTATTCACGAGTTACTATTTATGAGTTACTATTCACGAGTTACTATTCATGAGTACTATTCACGAAGCATGATGATTTTATTGTGGAATTTCTATCTTTTAGTGTAGAATTACTATTCACGATATCTGCACTATTCACGTATCTGACTTTATTCACGAATCGACATTATTCACAGAAAAATTAAATTTTTGTTTTTCGTCCAAAATATCTATTATGGATACTAGCTTTGATTGTATCCATGTTTTGATCATTCTTGAGTTTTACTCCACTGTGATTATTTATGAGGTATTTTTGGCCATGGAATAGCTAAAATACGAATCCTTAATATTTATTCTTTTGTTTCACTGGATTCATTTTCTTTAAAATATTTTTCATCATCCTCGATTCTAAATGATGATATTCTTGAATATCTTTGGCTTGTAGTGTAAAGATGAATGATTAAGCGATGAATATCTTTGGCCAGTAGTGTAAAAGATGAGCAGTGTTGAGATGAACATGACCCGGTGATGAATATCTTTGGCTTTTGTAGTGCAAAGATAAATATTTAATTCCAGATATATATTGATTGATGTTACAGGGATAAAATATCGACGATGAACTTTTAAATTCATATATAGAAGATAGTAGTGTTCATTCTCTACTTAATTCTTCTAATGAATTATTATTTTCACTGCGAAGATTGATTTAAAACTGGTTGTCTATTGTATTCTATTAGATTTTTTCCTGTTGAAGACTAAGGATAATTTGTTGTACATTATCTTAGTCATAATGTTCTTTACTGGGCTAGTTGAGCTCACCCTTTTCCTTGTTGTTCCATTTTTCTTCTCAGGAGGCGAGAATGTAGCGAGTACTAGTCGGGGTGTGGAGTAATGGTTCAAGACATTTGTTTTAGTAGTCCTCACTATTTTGTAAAATAGTGTATCAATAATTATAATGAGGACTTATTTGAGTGTGAATATTGTCTAGAAGACAATATTTGTATTTAAACTCACAGTTTATGTGTTGTCATATTTTGCACGACAATTGTAATAATGAAGTTGTAGTTGTTTATGTACCATGTATTTGGCGACTCAGAATGGGTTGTGGATTGGACCTATTTTGGGGGCGTCACAGTTGGTATCAGAGCTTAGGGATATGATCTCTGGCGGAGATCGGGGAATAGTATTAGGAGGGAAGAGACGAGTAAATCCTTCGCTAGTGTGTCCTACCTAAGCTTATTTGTTGGTCGGTTATAATATAGGGATATTTTGTGATATGTTAATTTGTTAAATTAACCCTTGTTTTATGGCAGTATTTGAGAATGTCAACTGAAAATATTAACAATGGAGTGAATGAGACCGTGGAGAAAGCTCTAATCGCCAATCAAGATAATGTGATGTCAGGCGAAGAAAGAATTAGAGATATCCATATGGTGAGTGAAGAATTAATAGTTGCACCCGAGA
The DNA here is from genome assembly GCA_020205615.1 of Panax quinquefolius. Classification (NCBI taxonomy): domain Eukaryota; kingdom Viridiplantae; phylum Streptophyta; class Magnoliopsida; order Apiales; family Araliaceae; genus Panax; species Panax quinquefolius. The sequence continues at coordinate 12,404,636 of CM035152.1, forward strand.
TAGTCGCAGAGGTAGCAGTGAGAGTGAGAGGAAGAAGAAGAAGAGAGACACGAGGAGAATTTATTAGAAGAATTTTATGATCGAAATTTAGAATTACAAAATCGTATTCATGAGTTAGAAGAAGCGAAGTTGAAGAAGCGGTGAGCGATCGTGGAGCAAAGAAATGCAACAATTCTAAATTGTGTTACCCACGATGTGCGATGTTTGAGCGAAGCACTCTTTGGCGAGTATAAGATATTAGAGCTGGAATCTGAGAATGCTATGATCAAAGTTCCGATGAAAGAAGAAGCAACCAAACGAATGAGAATGGAGGATGCATGGGTAAAAGCTACACGACACGTTGATATTGTAGAAAAAGGCGTCCAGATCCAATAAGGCCAAAATAGATGAAATGGATTTTGCTTTTGGATGACAATTGGGAGAATCAACATCGAGTTTGAATTACCCTATGCAGAGTGGTCAACCCCAATTTGATATGGATCGGAGAGTAATGATTGAAATCATGGATCGAGAATTGACGAAGCAATGACGGGTGGAATGTACTCTATAGCAAAGTTAAGTCGGTTGGGACGGTGGCACTAAAGCGGATCTGAACAAGTCAAAGTCGGCGGTTCACGGAAGGCGTTTGTCGTGATTGCCCAAAAACGTGAGGAACTTGAGCGAAGGTATCACGAGTTAGTTAATTATAAATTCTTGCGAAGTCTATACATTACTAGATACCGGTGCTACCCATTCATTTATCTCTCCTGCTTGTACTCAACGTTTAAACTTGACTCCGGAGAAATTAGACTTTGACCTATCTGTGGAAACTCCGTTAGGAGAAACTTTCATCACATCCACTGTTTATAAATCTTGTTTGATCCAAGTTGGCACCATCACATTACCTGTTGATCTATCTCTTTAAAGATACTTGCTTTTGATGTGATTTTAGGAATTGATTGGTTAACTACTCATCATGCCATATTTATTGCTTTTATAAGGTTGTTAGTTTTCATATTCCTAAGTAACCTGTTATTCGAATTTAAGCAACCAAACCATTGAAGTCAAACTCTTTTATATCAAGCCGTAAAATCATTCATTTATTGAAAAACGGATGTCAAGCTTTCTTAGCTATGTTATGGACTTGAACAAAAATACGTCAGATTTGAATGATATTTCTGTTGTTAGTAAATTTCCTGACGTATTTCCTGAAAAATTTCCTGGCCTACTCGGGCGTGATATTTAATTTTGTATCGACTTTGAACCCGACAAAACCCATTTCTAAAATCTCATATCGAATGGCTCTATTGAACTTGAGTTAAAAACCCAACTATAGAAGTTGATAACCGAGCCTCTATCTGGTGACTTCTTTTGTGGAATGCAAAGCCGGACTCTTTATAGGGGGCGCCATATTCGATGCGATAGTAAAGCGATAGGTGTCATTGTGACGTCTTATCAAGGTTGGGATATGAGTCACGGTTGAGAGTAACCTAAGTCGGTAATCGAAATCGTAGCTTTTTAGGCTTAGTTGGTTATTATCGGAGATTTGTGGAAGGATTTTCTCGAATCGCTACTCAGATAACTCTCGGTGACTCGTAAAGATACAAAATTCGTATGGAGCGAGGAATGCGAGAAGAGTTTCCAAGATCTCAAGAGGAGACTCATTTTGGCACCTGTTTTGACAATACCATCTGGTTCGGATGGATTTGTTATCTACAACGATGCTTTAGGCAAAGGGTTAGGATGTGTTCTCATGGCGTGGGAAAGTCATAGCTTTATGCCTCATGACAACTTAAAGAATATGAGAGGAATTATCCTACTCATGATCTAGAGTTAGCGGCGATCGTTTCAGCTTAAAGATCGGAGGCACTATATTATATGGGGAGAAAGTGGAGATATATTCGGACCATAAAAGCCTCAAATATTTCTTCACCCAAAAAGGAACTCAACATGCGGCAACAACGTTGGCTCGAAATTTGATTGAAAGATTACGACCACACTATTCAATACCATCCTGGAAAAGCGAACGTGGTAGCTGACACGTTGAGTAGAAGATCATATGCAGGAATGAGTGTGATGATGTCAAGTATACGCATAGAACCAACTTTAATCGATAAAGTTAAAGTTGCTCAAGTCACAGACCCGGAGCTGATGCATATGAAGAAGAAAGTATAAGAAGGTATTATTCCTGAGGCAAGAATCGATGAAGAAGGAATACTTCGAGTCCACTCCAGACTTTGTGTTCCTAACGATTCTGATTTGAAGTACAAGATTATGATGGAGGAACATAATACACCATTTACAATCCATCCTGGAAGTACCAAAATGTATCGTGATCTTCGACATACATTTTGGTGGAATAATATGAAGAGAGAGATTGAAAAGTTTATCTCGAGGTGTTTAACTTGTCAACGTGTAAAGGCGGAGCATCAAGTACCTAAGGGTCCATTGCAACCACTTGAGATTTCGAAATGGAAGTGGGAACACATTACTATGGATTTCGTTACGGGTCTTCCCACGGTTTTTCAAGCCATAAATGCTATTTGGGTTATTGTTGATAGATTAACTAAGTCTGCTCATTTCTTGCCGATAGGGGAGACTTATTCCCTTGAACGTCTTGCTAGTATGTAAGTGAATGAGATTTTAAGGTTGCATGGCATGCCAGTATCTATAGTTTCGGATTGTGACCCAAGATTCACTTCAAGATTTTGGGTTAGCTTGCAAAAAGCTATGGGCATGGATTTAAGGTTCGATTCGGCATACCATCCTCAAGCGGACGAAGGCAATCGAGAGGACTATTCAAACTCTTGAAGATCTATTAAGACTTTGTGTCCTCGATTTCAAAGGGAGTTAGGATAAGTACCTACCATTGGTGGAATTCTCCTACAACAATGAGTTATCGAGCAAGTATAGGTGTGGCTCCATTTGAAGCATTGTATGGACGAAAGTGTCGCTCTCTCGGTATGTTGGGATGAGGTAGGAGAAGCAACGTTGTTGGGACCGAGTTGGTACGAATGACTACGGAGAAGATCCAAGCGATTGACAGCGATATAAAGCGGCACGGGATCGATAAAAAAAGAGTTATGCGGATCTTCATCGAAAGGGCGTGGAATTTAGTATTGGGGATCATGTATTGTTGCGTGTGGCTCCATGGAAGGGAGTTACAAGATTTGGGAAGAGAGGAAAGCTCAATCCACGATTTATTGGTCCATTTGATTCTTGACCGAAGTAGGAAATGTGGCCTATAGACTCGCGTTACCTCCAAGTATGTCTCGTGTTCATAATGTTTTTCATATATCATGCTTCGTAAATATGTGAAAGACCCAAACCACGTCATTGAGTTAGAGCCGGACGAGATAGTAGAAGACTTAACATAAGAAAGAGGTACTGTCAAGATCTTGGATAGGAAGGAGCATGTCCTACATACGAAGGTCATACCACAAGTTAAAGTTTTGTGGAGAAACCATGCTATTGAGGAACTGACCTAGGAGTTGGAAACGGAAATGAAAGCGAGGTATCTTCATCTTTTCGAAACACCAGGTACGTACGTCAATTTTGAGGATGAAATTTCATAAGGATGGGAGGTTGTAAGACCCCAAATTATTAATAAATGAAATTAAATTTCCTCTATTTATTATTTTGAAATAGTAAGGGTTGATTTGATTAATGTGGTTAGTTATGTGTAAAATGCGCAAATATTTCAAATAAGCAAGTGGTTATAAAATACTCATTGTTATTCGGAGAATATTCGTTTGGTCGTGGAATATTCTTCTTGCTCGGAGAATATTAAATGCGACGGCCTTGACCTTGTGTGGCCCCATAACGGAAGCTATTGGATGAAGAAAATGACAAGTATAAGTTGTTTATAAATAACTTGGCTTGATTATTCTTAATTATCTTGTTGGAATACCCGGTGGTTAAAATACGATGTCTGGCGTTGTTGACAAGAAGATGCACTGCGGTATTGCACCAATTATTGATTCTTACGTAAGAAGGCACTACTCGATAATTGTTATAGTAATTACTACTCAATATTTTATTTTATTGATTCAATAATTGCTACGTTGATATTTTATATTACTGTTGTTTTAATAATTGTCACTACACAATATCTTCCATTATCGAAGTAATAATTCATATTATCTGAATAATATTATTAGATAACATTATTAGCAATGTCTAGAAAGTTCTGTCTAAGGAGAGGTTTGGTCACCTAATTGCGCTTGATAAGGAGAGATCCTTATTGGAAAGCCCCTCTCTTTCTGAAGCGGCTTTGGTTGCGATCTTGTGATTCTGTAATATTATTTGTGAATAATTAATTATTGATTTATATGATGAAAAAATATTGATTTTATATGGATATAGATGGAGAAAATTTTAATGTGACAATTGTTGAAAATTAATATTTTATCTTTTTTTGATAAAATATTTCATTTAAATATATTATTATATTTTAATAATATAATAATGGTGATATTTTTACAATGAATGAGGGATACATGAGTATATGAGGAGAAAGAGTATTTTTGTTGCATTAAATGATTAAAACATATTTTGTGTGTCGGTGGACCCCATTTCTTGACTGAAATTTGATTATAGCTTGTAAAATCGTCCGTTTGTGGATTTCGGTCAATTTCTGTTTGGAATTTAGAAACGTTTTCTTCTGAAAAGTTGTAGAGAATGGAATTTCCTATGGAAAGGGCATGAGGTTCAAATTTTTCAGATAAAAGAGCTATTTATTATGAATTATTGAAGTTTCGAAATAATTGATTTTTAGAAGTTTTAATTATTTATTTTATGAAAAACATTTTTTTCATTTGTGGGCATGTGTTAAATGGTTGAAATCAATTTGGTGTGGTGTGCTAAGGAAATTAAGAAAATTATATTATTATTTTATTAAATTTTTTGCTTTGGTATTCTAAGCAATTTCTATAAATAGAGTGCTTAGGTTAGAATTGAAAATCACACCGTAAAGCTGAAATCTTTTTCTCTCTTTCTCTCTATAATATCGAGCGTATTTTTTTGAGTATTTTAGTATTTTGAGTATTGCTATCTGATTGCAAGTTCTTTCAAAGACTATATCCAGTATTTAGGTCGAAATACTATATCATTTTGAGGTAAAGGATGTTATTTTCTTCGTAAGTGATATTATTTTTCAATATCATTATCTTAGAAATATTGGTTGGAACTTTTTATCAAATTTAGAACTTTTTCATGTCGGGGTTACTATTCATGAGTTACTATTCATGAGTTACTATTCACGATTTACTATTCATGATTACTATTCACGATTACTATTCACGAGTCTTATTGATGATGATTTTTATTGTGGAATTTCTATCTTTTAGGTGTAAGAGTTACTATTCACGATAATATTGCGTATCTGACATTATTCACGAATATCTGACACTATTCACGAAAAATTAAATTTTCGTTTTTCGTCCAAAATATATTATGGATAAAAAATTAAATTTTTGATTTTTCGTACTCAAAATATTTATTATGGATACTAGCTTTGATATGTATCTTTTGTGTTTTGATCATTCTTGAATTTTACTCCCACTAAATGATGTTATTATGATTATTTATGATGAATGATTTTTGGACATGGAATGAGCAGTGAAATACTGAATCCTTAATATTTATTTTTTTGTTTATTTAGATTCATTTTCTTTAAAATATTTTTCATCATCCTTTATTTTGAAATAGTAAGGGTTGTCCTAAATGATGATATTTCAAAATTTGAATATCTTTGGGTATTGCACCAATTATTGATTCTTACGTGAAGGCACTTTTCGATAATGGTTACGATAATTCTTATTCGATATTTTATTGAGTTAATAATTCTTTGCGTTGATATTTTATATTCTTTGTTGTTTGATAATTGTCATTACAGTATCTTTCATTATCGAAGCAATAATTCATATTATCTGAATAATATTATTAGATAACATTATTGGCGATGTCTAGAAAGTTAGTACAAGGAGAGGTTTGGTCATCTAATTGCTTGGCATGATGAAGAAGAAATTCTTATTGGAAAGCCCCTCTTTCACAGAGAAGCGCACGGTTGTCGATATTGTGATTACGTAATATTATTTGTGAATAATTAATTATTGATTTATATGATGAGGAAAATATTGATTTTATGTGGATATAGATGGAGAAAATTTTAAAATGACAATTGTTGAAAATTAATATTTTATCTTTTACGATAAAATAATTCATTTAAATATATTATTTTAATAATATATTAGCGGTGATATTTTTACAATGAATGTGGGATATATGAGTATATGAGGAGGAAGAGTATTTTGTGGCATTAAATGTTTAACACATGTTTTGTGTGTTGGTGGACACAATTATTGGTAGAAATTTGATTATAGCACGTAAAATCGCCCGTTTGTGGATTTGGTCGATTTTTGTTTGGAATTTGGAAAAACTTTCTTCTGCAAAGTTGTAGAGAATTGAAATTCCTATAAAAACTCGCGAGATTCGAATTTGTTGATGAAAGGGCTATTTATTATGAATTATTGAAGTTAGAAGCTCAAAATAATTGATTTTGGGAGTTTAAATTATTTTTGTTAAGAAAAACGTTTTTGTATTTTTTTGGACATCATTAACATGTGTGGCTGGTGTTTTGACCAAAAGGTGGGCTAAGGAAAATTTGTATAATTATATTAATATTATATTAAATTTTTACGCTTTTGGTGTTCTAAGCATTTTCTATAAATAGGGTCTTGGGTTAGAATTGAAAATCACACCGTAAAGCTGAAGTTTTCTCTCTATTTCTCTCTCGATATTTTGAGCGTATTCTTGTGAGTATTTTGAGTATACTTTGAGTATTGCTAGGCGGTGCAAGTTCCTTCAACCTTATACGGTATTCTAATTAGAAGTAATTGATCTTCGAGGTAAGGGATATTATTTTTTCGTAATGATATTATTTCTTCAATATCGTTATCTTTGAAATGTTGATCTGAAGTTTTATCAAATTTGGAACTTTTTCACGTCGGGGTTACTATTCATGAGTTCTTATTCATGAGTTCTTATTCATGAGTTTCTTATTCACGAGTTCTTATTCACGAGTACTATTAAATGTAAGCGTGAAGATGTTTTTGTGGAATTTCTATCTTTTGGTGTCAGAGTTACTATTCACGATATCTCTGGACTTTATTCACGATATCTGACACTATTCACGATATCTGGTCTTATTCATTAGAAAAATAAAATTTCTTCTTTTCGTCCAAAACATCTATTGCGGATCTAGCTACGATTGTATCCATGTTTTGATCATTCTTGAATTTTACACCACTATGATTATTTTGAGGTATTTTTGGGCGTGGATAAACCCAATACGAATCCTTAATCCATAATCCTTGTCATTTTGTTTCTTGGATTCGTTTCTTTAAAAATATTTTCATCATCCTCGGTCTTAAATGATGATATTATTGAATATCTTTGGCACTGTAGTGCAAAGATGAATGATTTCTGAAGAATATCTTTGGCACTGTAGTGCAAAGATGAGCAGTGTTGAGATGAACATAATGGAATTGATTAATATCTTTGGCTGTAGTGCAAAGATGAGCAGGTGTTTAAATGAACATGACGGTGATGAATATCTTTGGCACTGTAGTCAAAAGATGAATATTTGATTCGGATGTATATTGATTGATGTTACATGGATAAAATATTGATGATGAATTTATTAAATTCATAGATTATAGTAGATTTCATTCTCTACGTAACTCTTTATGAATTATTATTTCATTGCGAATATTGATGCGAAACTTGTTGTCATTGTATTCATCGATTTTTCCTGTTGAAGACTAACGATAATTTGTTGTATATTATCTTAGTCATAATATTCTTTACTGGGCTAGTTGAGCTCACCCTTTTCCTTGTTGTTCCATTTTTCTTCTCAGGAGGCGAGAATGTAGCGAGTATTAGTCGGGGTATGGAATGAAGATTCTAGAGAGAGTTGTTTAGTAGTCCTCACCATTTTTGTAAAATAATGAATCAATAATGTGATGAGGATTTATTTGAGTATAGATATTTATACAGAAGATAATATTTGTATTCAAACTCACAGTTTTATTGTTGTAATAATAAAGTTGTAGTTGTTTCTGTACCATGTATTTGGCGACTCAGAATGGGTGTTGTGTATACCTATTTTGGGGGCGTCACGGTTAATATCGAGCCGTAAATAAAGAGCCCCGAGCCCTCATTTGGTGACTTCCTGTTGATGGGGGATGCATGCCGAAGCCGGACTCTCCGTGAGGGGCCTTGGATTCTGTGTGGCAAACTGATAGGTACCATTGTGAGGTCTTTGTGGTTGAAGCACCATGAGAGGTCGCTTGATTGGTATCGAGAGCTTAGGGATATGATCTCTGGCGGAGATCGGGGAATAGAACTAGGAGGGAGGCGAGTAAATCCTTCGCTAGTGTGTCCTACTAAGCTTATTTGTTAGTTCAGTCGGTATATAGGGATATTATGTGATTTATTGATTTCCTTAATTAACCCTTATTTTATATGCAGTATTTGAGAATGTCATTTGAGAATATTAATGATTGGAGCAAATGAGACGAGTGGAGATGCTCATCTACTCACCAGCGAGGAGAAGCGTGACAGTTGGTAATGTTCCTCCCTGTGAACAACACCATTTGGCGAGATGATGAGCAGCGGGATGTTTAGAAGCTTTTTGCAGTTCATGCAAAATCGGGACGAGGAGACTCGTGTTCAAAATCTGAGGAGGAAATGATAGCGATTCACGGGTGGTCACAAATGCAAGCGATTCAAAAGTTGGGACCACGAGTGCAGGGAAGCGGATCCGATTAAAGCGGAGGCGTGGGTCAAAACAAATTACCAAGATATTCGATGTCTTGGGATGCGGAGGAACAGAAAGTTCCATTCGCGCGCTTTATGTTAAAGTGGCGGGCGACATTGGTGGGAATCGTGAAGCGTACCCATCATTACCTTTCGGCGTATGGCGGGAGCGTTTGAAGCAGTTCAATGACAAGTACTTCCACGAAAGTATTCGTCGTATGAAGGAAGTGGAGTTTATTAGACTAAGCGAGAAATAACATGGCGGTGTCGGTCTGGGCGAAGTTCAGCGGAGTTATCGAGTTTGCACCTCATTTGGTGGAGAATGAGGAGCATGTATGGCGGATGTTTACGAGAGGTTTGAAACTTGAAGCATACGTCGATTATCTCATTTCTCATAAATTTTCTCTCTATTAGGATGTTGTTAACGGGGCTCGGTTGTTAGAAGCGAGATAACGAAATCACGTTCAAGCGAGGGACCATAACCGAGGATCGTCTCAAGAAGATAGCGATCATCGAATAACGATAACCGGCGGAGAAAGAAGAATCTGACAAAAGCGGTAACCACTCTGGTGGTAATCGTGGCCGTGAAAATAGAAGAAGCGAGTGGGAGGAGATTTTAAAAGGAGATTCAACAACGACCATGTGAAGGCGTCGGCGCCCGATAGCAACTAGTTTTAAGGGAGGAGAAGCGACCACCGGTCGTATGTTACAAATGCGGAAAGAGGACATATCATCATTGGCGCCCTGCAGTTTAAGGTATCTTTATAATTGTGGAAAAGAAGGACATATCGCTCGAGATTATGCGATATCGAAACCAGTCCGGCGAGAATGGTGACTCAAAAGGATGTCCCGAGAAAAGTCAAAGTCAGCGGTTCTTGGAAGAAGCGTTTGTCGTGGCCAGGTCAAAATCTGAGGAACCCGAACGAAGTTAGCACGGGTTAGTTAATTATAAATTCTTCAAGAAGTATATACCTTACTAGATATCGGTTCTACCCATTCTTTTATCTCTCTCTTACTTGCGCTCAGCGTTTAAACTTGACTCAGGAGAAATTAGACTTTGACCTATCTCGTGGAAACTCCGTTAGGAGAAACTTTCATCACATCCATTTGTTTATAAATCTTGCTTGATTCAGGTTGGCACTATCACATTACTGTTAACCTTATTTTATAGAGATATTTGTTTTTGATGTGATTTTAAGGTTAACTACTCATCATGCGAAATTGATTATTTTCGTAAGGTTGTTAGTTTTCATATTCTAAGCGACTGTTATTCAATTCAAGCAATCAAACCATTGTAGTCAAACATTTTCATATCAAGCCATGAAGTCGTTCGTTTATTACGGATGTCAAGTTTTCTTAGTCCATGTTATGGATTTGAATAAAGACACGTCGATTTGAATAATATTCTTGTTGTTATTAATTTTTCTGACGTATTTTACGAAGAATTTCTTGGCTTACTCCCAAAGCGATATTAAATTTTGTATCGACTTTGAACCCGGTACAAAACTCATTTCTAAAATCTTATATCGAATGGCTCTATTGAACTTCGAGGAGTTAAAAATTCAACTATAAATTTGGTACTGAGCCTTTATCTTGTGACTTCCTTTGTGGAATTCACCAAGCCGACTCTCTGTAGGGGCGTCATATTAGATGCGATAGTAAAGCGATAGGTGTCATTGTGACGTCTTTATCAAGATTGGGATATGAGTCGCGATTGAGAGCAACCTAAGTCGATAATCGAAATCGTAGCTTTCTGAAGCTTAGTTGGATATTATCGGAGATTCGTTGAAGGATATTCTCGAATCGCTATTACATTAACTTAATGACTCGAAAAGATACAAAATTCAGTATGGGGCGAGGAATGCGAGAAGATTTTCAAGAGCTCAAGAGGCGACTCATTTCAAATACATATTCTAACCATGCCATCTTGGAAAAGCGAGCGTGGTAGGTACGCGTTGAGTAGAAGATCATATCACGAGAGCGAGTGCGATGATGTCAAGTATCGCGTAGAGCCAACTTTAATAGAAAAAGTTAAGATTGCTCGAGCCCCAGGCTTCGGATGATCGTATGAAGAAGAAAGTACAAGAAGGAGTTATTAGGGCGAGAATTGATGAAGAAGGAATACTTGAGTCCACTCTAGACTTTGTGTTCCTAACGACTACGATTTGAAGTACAAGATTATGATGGAGGCACCACAATCGCCATTTGCAATCCATCACGGAAGTACTAAAATGTATCGTGATCTTGACATACATTTTGGTGGAGCAATATGAAGAGAGAGAGATTGCAAAGTTTATCTCGATGTGTTTAACTTTCCAGCGTGTAAAAGTAGAGCATCTTGTACCTAAGATTAAGTTGCAACCACTTGAGATTAGGAATGGAAGTGGGAACACATTACTATGGATTTCGTTACGGGTCTTCCTACGGTTTCTCAAGGCATCAATCTTATTTGGGTTATTGTTGATAGATTAACCAAGTCCGCTCATTTCTTCTGGAAATCGAGAGACTTATTCCTTGAGCGTCTTTCTCGTATATACGTAAATGAGATTGTGAGATTGCATGGCATGCCGGTATCCATAGTTTTAGATCGTGACCCAAGATTCACTTCAAGATTTTGGGTTAGCTTGCAAAAAGCTATGAGCGCGGATTACGATTATTTGGCATACCATCCTCGAAGCGGATGGGCAATCGAAAGGACTACTCAAACTCTTGAAGATATATTAAAACTACGTGTCCTAGATTTCAAAGGAAGTTGGGATAAGTACTTGTCATTGGTGGAATTCTCATACAACAATAGTTATTAAACAAATATAGGCATGGTTCCATTGAAGCATTATATGGACAAAAATGTCGTTCTCGATATGTTGGGATGAGGTGGGTGAAGCAACATTGTTGGGACGAGGTTAATACATTATGACTAATGATTCGACAAGCGTATATCTAAAGCGGCACAAGATCGACAAAAGAGTTATGCGGATCTTCATTGAAAGGACGTGGAATTTAATGTGGGGATCATGTATTGTTGCGAGTTGCTCCATGGAAGGAGTTACAAGATTTGGGAAGAGGAAAGCTCGATCCGATTTATTGGTCCATTTCAAATTCTTGGCCGAAGTAGGAAATGTAGCTTTATAGACTTGCGTTACCTCCGAGTATGTCTCGTGTTCATAATGTGCTTCACATATCGTACTTACGTAAATATGTGAAAGACCGAACCACGTTATTGAGTTAGAAGCAGGACGAGATAGCCAGAAGACTTAACGTATGAGGAGGTACTGTCAAGATGTTGGATAGGAAGGAGCATATCCTACTGTATGAAAGGTCATACCACAAGTTAAAGTTTTGTGGAGGAATCATGCTATAGAGAAATGACACGGGAATTGGAAGCGAAAATGAAAGCGAGGTATCCTCACCTTTTGAAACACCAGTACGTCACGTCGATTTCGAGGACGAAATTTCATAAGGAGGGAGGTTGTAAGACCGAAATTTTTAAATAAAAAAGGAATTTCCTTTATTTTGAAATAGTAAGGGTTGATTTGATTAATGTGGATAGTTAAAGGTTAAATCATAAATATTTCAAAATTAGCAAGTGGTTATAAAATATTCATTGTTGTCGGGGAATATTCGTTTGGTCGTGGAATATTAAATCTTTGTGGGGAATATTAAATGACAGTAATGACCATGTGTGGGCCCATGTGAAAGCGATTGGATGAAGAAAGCAGCAAATATAAGTTGTTTTTAAATAGCAGGCGTAGTTATTGCCCTTTGTTGGAATACCCGGTGGTTAAAACACACTAATCTGGCGTTGTTGAAGCAGATAGCAGCTGCGGTATTGCACCAATTATTGATTCTTACGTGAGAAGGCACTACTCAATAATGGTTACGGTAATTCTTATTCGGTATTTTATTGAGTTAATAATTCTTTGCGTTGATATTTTATATTCTTTGTTGTTTTGATAATTGTCATTACACAAGTATCTTTCATTATCGAAGCAATAATTCATATTATATCTGAATAATATTATTAGATAACATTATTGGCAATGTCTAGAAAGTTACATACAGGAGAGGTTTGGTCATCTACAATTGCGCCCGATGAAGAAGAAATTCTTATTGGAAAGCCCCTCTTTCTGAGGCCGCTGGTTGTCAATATTGTGATTACGTAATATTATTTGTGAATAATTAATTATTGATTTATATGATGAGGAAAATATTGATTTTATGTGGATATAGATGGAGAAAATTTTTAAAATGACAATTGTTGAAAATTAATATTTTATCTTTTACGATAAAATAATTCATTTAAATATATTATTTTAATAATATATTAACGGTGATATTTTACAATGAATGTGGGATATATGAGTATATGAGGAGGAAGAGTATTTTTGTGGCATTAAATGTTTAACACATGTTTTGTGTGTTGGTGGACACAATTATTAATAGAAATTGATTATATTTGTAAAATCGCCCGTTTGTGGATTTCGGTCGATTTTGTTTGGAATTTGGAAAAACTTTCTTCTGCAAAGTTGTAGAGAATTGAAATTCCTATAAAAACTCATGAGATTCGAATTTTTGATGAAAGGGCTATTTATTATGAATTATTGAAGTTAGAAGCTTCAAAATAATTGATTTTTGGGAGTTTAAATTATTTTTGTTAAGAAAAACGTTTTTGTATTTTTTGGACATCATTAACATGTGTGGCTGGTGTTTTGACCAAAAGGTGGGCTAAGGAAAATTTGTATAATTATATTAATATTATATTAAATTTTACATTTTTGGTGTTCTAAGCATTTTCTATAAATAGGGTCTTGGGTTAGAATTGAAAATCACACGTAAGCTGAAGTTTTCTCTATTTCTCTCTCGATATTTTGGCGTATTCTTGTGAGTATTTTGAGTATACTTTGAGTATTGCTAGGACGGGTGCAAGTTCCTTGACCTATATACCCATTATTACAAAGTAGAAATCTTGATCTTTCGAGGTAAGGGATATTATTTTTTAAGTAATGATATTATTTCTTCAATATCGTTATCTTTGAAATGTTGATCTAAAGTTTTTATCAAATTTGAAACTTTTTTTCGTCGGGGTTACAATTCATGAGTTCTTATTCACGAGTTCTTATTCATGAGTTCTTATTCACGATTCTTATTCACGAGTCTTATTCTATTGAAGCGTGAAGATGTTTTTGTGGAATTTCTATCTTTTGGTGTATGAGTTACTATTCACGTATCTGAGACTATTCACGTATCTGACCTTTATTCACGATATCTGGTCTTATTCATAGAAAAATAAAATTTCTTCTTTTCGTCAAAACATCTAATACGGATACTAGCTCGATTGTATCCATGTTTTGATCATTCTTGAATTTTACACCACTATGATTATTTTTGAGGTATTTTTGGGCGTGGATAAAATCAAGTACGAATCCTTAATCCATAATCCTTGTCATTTTGTTTCTTTGGATTCGTTTCTTTAAAAAATATTTTCATCATCCTCGGTCTTAAATGATGATATTATTGAATATCTTTGGCTTTTGTAGTGCAAAAGATGAATGATTCTGAAGAATATCTTTGGCTGTAGTGCAAAGATGAGCAGTGTTGAGATGAACATGACCGATTGATTAATATCTTTTGGCTGTAGTGCAAAGATGAGCAGTGTTTAAATGAACATGACCGGTGATGAATATCTTTGGCACATGGTGCAAAGATGAATATTTGATTCGAGATGTATATTGATTGATGTTCTGAGGATAAAATATTGATGACTTTATTAAATTCATAGATTATAGTAGATTTCATTCTCTACGTAACTCTTCTATGAATTATTATTTCATTGCGAATATTGATCCGAAACTTGTTATCATTGTATTACATCGATTTTTTCCTGTTGAAGACTAACGATAATTTGTTGTATATTATCTTAGTCGTAATATTCTTTCTTTGGGCTAGTTGAGCTCACCCTTTTCCTTGTTGTTCCATTTTTTCTTCTCGGGGAGGCGAGAATGTAGCGAGTACTAGTAGGGGGGTATGGAATGAAGATTCTAGAGAGAGTTGTTTAGTAGTCCTCACCATTTTGTAAAATAATGAATCAATAATGTGATGAGGATTTATTTGAGTATAGATATTGTCAGAAGATAATATTTGTATTCAAACTCACAGATTTACTGTTGTAATAATAAAGTTGTAGTTGTTTCTGTACCATGTATTTGGCGACTCAGAATGGGTGTTGTGTATACCTATTTTAGGGGCGTCACATATATTGATTGATGTTACAGGGATAAAATATCGACGATGAACTTTTAAATTCATATATAGAAGATAGTTGTTTGCATTCTCTACTTAATTCTTCTAATGAATTATTATTTTCGCTGCGAAGATTGATTTAAAACTGTTTGTCTATTGTATTCTATTAGATTTTTCCCTGTTGAAGACTAAGGATAATTTGTTGTACATTATCTTAGTCATAATTGTGACGCCCCCAAAATAGGTTCATTCCATCCAACCCATTCTGAGTCGCCAAATACATGGTACAGAAATAACTACAACTTTATTATTACAACATATAAACTGTGAGTTTAAATACAGATATTGCCATCTAGATAATATCCACACGCAAATAAATCCCCATCATAATTATTGATACATTATTTTACAAAAATGGTGAGTGACTACTAAACAAACTCTCTAGAACTTCAATTCATACCCCGACTCAAGATTTGCTATATTCTCTTAGTATCCCGAGAGGAAAAATGGAACAAAAAGGAAAAGGTGAGCTCAACTAGCCCAAAGAAAGAATATTATGACTAAGATAATATACAACAAATTATCGTTAATCTCGATTTCTAAACAACGGATGTAATGAAAGTTTCTCTAAGCAGAGTCTCCATAAATAGGTCAAAGTCTAATTTCTCCGTAGTCAAGTTCAAGCGTTGAGCGCAAGCAAGAGAGATAAAAGAATGGGTAGGCAGGTATCTAGTAAGGTATAAACCGCAAGAATTTATAATTAACTAACCCGTGCTAACCGTTCGGGTTCTCGCATTTTTATTTGGTCACGACAAACGCTCTTCCGAGAACCGTTGACTTTGACTTTTACGGGACATCCTTTTGAGTCACCATTCCATTGGATCTGGTTTTCGATCTGCGTCTGAAATCTCGGCGATATGTCCTTCTTTTCCATAATTATAGCATACCTTAAAGCTGTTGTGGGCGGTTTGGGTGATATATCCCTTTTTCCGCATTTGTAACTTATCTGATAGGTTGTCTTTCTCCTCCTTGGAACCGGTTACTCTCGCTGGCGGCGTCTTCACATGGTCGTTGTTGAATCTCCTCTTTTAAAATCTCCTCCCAGGCTCGCTTCTTCTATTTTCATGGCTACGATTACCACCGGAGTGGTTACCGCCTTTGTCCAAGTATTCTTCTTTCTCCATTTGGTTATCGTTATTACGATGGTTCGCTATCTTCGGTATGATCACTGGTTATGGTCCCTCGGTTGAGCGTACTCGTTATCTTGCTTTCTAACAATTTGAGCCACTGTTGTGACAACATGTCGAATAGAGAAAAATTTATGAGAAATGAGATCTTGATGTATCTTGGGTTTCAAACCTCTCGAAACATCCGCGTCATCGTTCCTCATTCTCCACCAAATGAGGTCTGAACTGGATAACTCGACGAACTTCGCCTCGTCTTTGGGACACCGTCGTATTATTCTTCTCCGTCTAATAAACTCCACTTCCTTCATATATAGCCGAATACTTTCGGAGAAGTACTTGTCATTAAACTATTTCTGAAAACGTCTCCCATGACATCTTGAGTCAAAATTTGGATGGGAAGGCTTCTGATTCCCACCGATGTCTGCGCCTCGTTCACGGAACATAAAAGTAGTGAATGAAACTTTACGTTCCTCCGTGCAACCCAAGACATCGAATATCTTGGTAATTTGTTTTGACCCACGTCTCGCCTTTAATCGGATCCGGCTTTCCCGTAAATCTGGTGGTCCCAACTCTTTGAAGCTTGGTTTGTGACCACCGTGAATTGCTATCATTTCTTCCTGTATTTTGAACACGAGTCTCCTCGTGCGATTTTGCATGAGCGCAAAAAGATTCTAAACATCCCTCGTTCATCATCCGCTTTCGGTGGTGTTGTTCGCGGGAGGTACATTGTCGACTGTTTGCGTTCTCCTCGTTGGTAAATCTGAGGCATCTCCATGGTCTCATTTACTCCTTTGTTAATATTCTCGATTCGACATTCTCAAATCATCGTCATAAAACAAGGGTTAATTAAGGAAATCAATATATCACATAATATCATATATCTTAACCAACTAACAAATAAGCTTAGGTAGGACACACTAACGAAGGATTTACTCGTCTCTCCCCTCTAGTTCTATTCCCGATCTCGCCAGAGATCATATCCCTAAGCTCGATACCAATTTGTGGCGCCCCCAAAATAGGTTCATTCCATCCAACCCATTACGAGTCGCCAAATACATGTGCGAAATAACTACAACTTTATTATTACAACATATAAAGCTGTGAGTTTAAATATAGATATTGCCATCTAGAAAATATCCACACGCAAATAAATCTCCATCATAATTATTGATACATTATTTTACAAAATGGTGAGGACTACTAAACAACTCTCTCTAGAACCTTCATTCCATTACCCGACTAGTACTCGCTATATTCTCGCATCACGAGAAGAAAAATGGAACAAAAGGAAAAGGGTGAGCTCAACTAGCCCGGTAAAGAATATTATGACTAAGATAATATACAAAAATTATCGTTAGTCTCCAACGGAAAAAATCTAATAGAATACAATGATAGACAACCGGTTTTTAAATCAATCTTTTGCGTGAAATAATAATTCATTAGAAGAGTTAAGTAGAGAATGCAAACTACTATCTTTATATATGAATTTAGAAGTCCATCGTCGATATTTTATCCTGTAACATCAATCAATATATATAAGAATCAAATATTCATCTTTGCACTACGGGCCAAAGATATTCATCGATTAGTCATGTTCATCTAAACACTGTTCATCTTTTGCACTACGGGCCGAAGATATTAATCGATCGGTCGTGTTTCATCTTAACACGTATTCATCTTCTTACTACTGGGCCAAAGATATTCATCAAGAAATCATTCATCTTTGCTTCTACGGGCCAAAGATATTGATAATATCATCATTTAGGGTGAGGATGATGAAAAATATTTTAAAGGAAGCGAATCGATTGAAACAAAAGAACAAATATTAAGGATTAAGTATTTTAAACAATCAAGTTCAAAAATACTTCATAAGTAATCAGTGGAGTAAAATTCAAGAATGATCAAAACATGGATACAATCAAAGCTAGTATCCATAATAGATATTTTGGACAAAAAGAAGAAATTTCATTTTTCGATTGAATAGTCTGCAGTATTCGTGAATAGTCTTAGTATCGTGAGTAGTGGTATCGTGAATAATAACTCAGACACCAAAAGATAGAAATTTCACAAAAAAATCTTCATCTTCGCGCTTCGTGAATAGTACTCGTGAATAGTAACTCGTGAATAGTAACTCATGAATAGTAACTCATGAATAAGTAACCCCGACATGAAAAAGTTTTAAATTTGATAAAATTTCCAACCAATATTTCAAAGATAATGATATTGAAGAAATAATATCATTTTTGAATAAAATAACATCCCTTACCTCGAAAAGACAATACTTTAGTTGAAACAGGATATAGGCTATGACTTGAACTTGCATAGTATAGCAATACTCAAAATACTCACAAGAATACGCTCGATAATATAGAGAGAAAACTTGGTTTACGGTGTGATTTTCAATTCTAACCTAAGCACCTATTTATAGGAAAATGCTTAGAACACCAAAGCAGAAAATTTAATATAATATTAATATTTATAAAACACATTCCTACGCCCACTTTGAAATCTGATTTCAGCCACCAAGCACATGTTAAAGATAGCCACCAACATTTGAAAAACGTTTTTCTTAAAAAACATAATTAAAACTTCCAAAAATCAATTATTTCGGAGCTTCGGAACTTAAATAATTCATAATAAATAGCTCTTTTATTAGAAAAATTCGAAACTCGCGAGTTTCCATAGGAAATTCCATTATCTACAACTTTGCAGAAGGAAGTTTTTCTAAATTCCAAACAAAAATTAACCGAATCCACAAACGGACGATTTTACAGGCTATAATCAAATTTTGGTCAATAATTGTGTCCACCAAGACCCAAAATATGTGTTAAACATTTAATGCCACAAAAATACTCTTCCTCCTCATATACTCATATATCCCACATTCATTATAAAAAATATCACCGTTAATATATTATTAAAATAATATATTTAAATGAATTATTTTATCAAGAAAAAGATAAAATATTAATTTTTAACAATTATCATTTTAAAATTTTCTCCATCTATCTCCACATAAAATCAATATTTTCCTCATCATATAAATCAATAATTAATTATTCATAAATAATATTCTGAGAATCACAAGATCTTGTGACGGTAGATTTCCAGGAAGAGGGCTTTCAATAAGAATTTCTCTCTTCTTGGCCTATGATTAGGTGACCAAACCTCTCCTTGAGCGAGAACTTTCTAGACATTGCCAATAATGTTATCTAATAATATTATTAGGATAATATGAATTATTGCTTCGATAATGGAAAATCTTGTGTAATGACAATTTATTGAAACAACGGTAATATAAAATATCAATGCAACAATTATTGAATCAATAAAATAAAATATTGAATAGTAATTCTTTGTAACAATTATTGAGTAGTGCCTTCTTACGTAAGAATCAATAATTGGTGCAATACAAGTGTCTTCTTGTTCAACAACGCGTATTATTAGTGTGTTTTAAGCAGGGTATTCCAACATGATATCTGATAATAACTTCTGTGTTATTTATAAACAACTTATATTTGTCGCTTTCTTCATCCAATCGCTTTCCGTTATGGGGCCCACAAAAAGGCTGGCGGCAGTATTGCGAATATTCCTGACGATCACGAATATTCTACGACGAAACGAATATTCCCAAACGATAATGAATATTTTATAACCACTTGTTTATTGAAATATTTGCGTATTTTACCCATAACTATCCACATTAATCAAATAAACCCTTACTATTTCAAAATAATAAATAGAGGAAAATAAATTTCATTTATTAATAATTTGGGGTCTTCAATAATGGTTCTTTACTGGGCTAGGTGAGCTCACCTTTTCCTTGTTGTTCCCATTTTTCTTCTCAGGAGACAGAATGTAGCGAGTTACTAGTCGGGGTGTGGAGTAATGGTTCAAGACAGTTGTTTTAGTAGTCCTCACTATTTTGTAAAATAGTGTATCAATAATTATAATGAGGACTTATTTGAGTGTGAATATTGTCTAGAAGATAATATTTGTATTTAAACTCACAGTTTATGTGTTGTCATATTTTGCACGACAATTGTAATAATGAAGTTGTAGTTGTTTCTTTACCATGTATTTGGCGACTCGGAATGGGTTGTGGATTGGACCTATTTTGGGGGCGTCACACCTGTTGTACGAATTCAAGCAACTAAACCACTAAAATCAATCACTGTCATATCAAGTCATAAAGCTATTCGTTTATTGAAAAATGGATGTTAAGCTTTCTTAGCCCATGTTATGGATTTGAATAAAGACACGTCAGATTTGAATAATATTCCTGTTGTTAGTAAATTTCGACGTATTTCTAAAGAACTTTCGATACACCCCGTAAGCGTGAAGTTGAATTCTTTATTGATCTTGAACACGGTACCAAGCCCATTTCTAAAACCCCATATCGAATGGCTCCTATAGAACTTCAGGAGTTAAAGGTCCAACTACAGGAGTTGTTGGACATCGGTTTCATTCTTCCTAGTACATCTCCTTGGGGTGCTCCTGTTTTATTCGTAAAGAAGAAAGATGGGATTATGCGACTTTGTATCGAATACCGAGAATTAAACCATGTCACTATAAAGAATAGGTATCCGCTACCTCGCATTGATGACCAGTTTGACCAGATACAAGGAGCACAATTCTTTTCAAAGATCGATCTTCGATTCGGATATCATCGGTGAAGATTTAGGCGAGGATATTCAAAGGCGCCTTCAGAACTCGATATGGGCATTATGAATTCTTGATCATGTCTTTTGGATTGACTAATGCTTCTGCGGCTTTCATGGATATGATGAACCGAGTATTCAAGGAATATTTGGATCAATTCATTGTGGTCTTTATTGATGACATCCTCATATATTCCAAAAGTCGTGAAGATCATGAGCACCAGTTGAAACTGGTACTCCAAAGGCTTCATGAAAATAAGTTGTATGCCAAGTTGAAGAAATGCGATTTCTGGCTTGAGGAAGTAGCATTCCTTGGGCACTTAGTGTCAAAACATGGAGTATCTGTTGACCCGGAGAAGATCGAAGCAATACAAAGTTGGGATCAACCGAAGATGGTGACCGAAGTACATAGCTTTCTGGGCTTAGCTGGTTATTATCGGAGATTCATGGAAGGGTTTTCTCGAATCGCTACTCCGTTAACTCAGTTGACTCAGAAGGATAAAAAATTTGTATGGAGCGAGGATTGCGAGAAGAGTTTTCAAGAGCTCAAGAGGAGACTCATTTCGGCACTTGTTCTGACAATACCATCTGGTTCGGATGGATTTGTTATCTACAGCGATGCTTCGGGCAAAGGGTTAGGATGTGTTCTCATGCAACATGGGAAAGTCATAGCTTATGCCTCGCGATAACTTAAAGAATATGAGAGGAATTATCCTACTCATGATCTAGAGTTGACAGCAGTCGTTTTCGCGCTAAAGATCTGGAGGCACTATCTATATGGGGAGAAAGTGGAGATATATTCGGACCATAAAAGCCTCAAATATTTCTTCACCCAAAAGGAACTCAACATGCGGCAATGACGTTGGCTCGAGCTGTTGAAAGATTACGACCACACCATTCAATACCAT
The DNA here is from genome assembly GCA_020205615.1 of Panax quinquefolius. Taxonomy (NCBI): domain Eukaryota; kingdom Viridiplantae; phylum Streptophyta; class Magnoliopsida; order Apiales; family Araliaceae; genus Panax; species Panax quinquefolius. The sequence goes on from CM035152.1 coordinate 12,426,431, forward strand.
CCTGGAAAAGCAAACGTAGTAGCTGACGCGTTAAGTAGAAGATCATATGCAGGAACGAGTGCGATGTTGTCAACACAAAGGCCCATTTTGTGTGATTTACAAAAGATGAAGATAAAATTCAAGACTCCGGGGACCCATGCGATGATGTCAAGTATACGCATAGAACCGAATTTAATCGAAAAAGTTAAAGTTGCTCAAGCCACAAACCCAGAACTGATGCGTATGAAGAAGAAAGTACAAGAAGGTGCTATTCTAGAAGCAAGAATCGATGAAGAAGGGATACTTCAAGTCCACTCCAGACTTTATGTTCTTAACGACTCTGATTTGAAGAACAAGATCATGATGGAGGCACAAAATACATCGTTTGCAATCCATCTTGGAAGTACCAAAATGTATCATGATCTTCGACATACATTTTGGTGGAACAATATGAAGAGAGAGATTGCAAAATTTATCTTGAGGTGTTTAACTTGTCAATGTGTAAAGGCAGAACATCAAGTGCCTAAGGTTCCATTGCAACCACTTGATATTTCGAAATGGAAGTGGGAACACATTACCATGGATTTCGTTACGTGTCTTCCCACGGTTTCTTAAGGCATAAATGCTATTTAGGTTATTGTTGATAGATTAACCAAGTCTGCTCATTTCTTGCCGATACGAGAGACTTTTTCCCTTGAACGTCTTGCTCGTATATACGTAAATGAGATTTTGAGATTGCATGGCATGCCAGTATCCATAGTTTCGGATCGTAACCCAAGATTTACTTCACAATTTTGGGTTAGCTTACAAAAAGCTATGGGCACGGATTTACGATTCAGTTCGGCATACCATCCTCAAAGCAGACGGACAATCGAGAGGACTATTTAAACTCTTGAAGATCTATTAAGACTACGTGTCCTAGACTTCAAAGGAGTTGGGATAAGTATTTACCATTGGAGGAATTCTCTTTACAACAACGGTTATCGAGCAAGTATAGGTGTGGCTCCATTGAAGCATTGTATGGGCGAAAGTGTCGCTTCAAAGTATGTTGGGATGAGGTGGGTGAATCAACATTGTTGGGACCAGAGTTGGTACGTATTACTACAGAAAGATCCAAATGATTCGACAACGTATACAAATGGCACAGGATCGAAAAAAGGGTTATGCGGATCTTCATCGAAAAGACGTGGAATTTAGTATTGGGGATCATGTATTGTTGCGTGTTGCTCCATGGAAGGGAATTACAAGATTTGGGAAAAGAGGGAAGCTCAATCCACGATTTATTGCACCATTTCAGATTCTTGACCGCGTAGGAATGTGGCCTATAGACTTGCGTTACCTCCAAGTATGTCTCGTGTTCATAATGTTTTTCACATATCTGTGCTTCATAAAAATGTGAAAGACCCGAACCACGTTATTGAGTTAGAACCAGACGAGATAGCCGAAGACTTAACGTACGAAGAGGTACCTGTCAAGATCTTGGATAGGAAGGAGCATATCCTACGCACAAAGGTCATACCACAAGTCAAAGTTTTGTGGAGGAACCATGCTTTATAGAGGAAATGACACAGGAGTTGGAAGCAGAAATGAAAGCGAGGTATCCTCACCTTTTCGAAACACCAGGTATGTACGTCAATTTCGAGGACAAAATTTCATAAGGAGGGGAGGTTATAAGACCCTAACTTATTATAAAAGAAATTAAATTTCCTCTATTTATTATTTTGAAATAGTAAGGGTTGATTTGATTAATGTGGTTAGTTATGGGTAAAATGCGCAAATATTTCAAATAAGCAAGTGGTTATAGAATATTCATTGTTGTCGGGGAATATTCGTTTGGTCGTGAAATATTCTTGGAAACGGTCTGGTTGTCGATATTGTGATTCTGTAATATAATTTGTGATTAATTAATTATTAATTTATATGATAAAGAAAATATTCATTTTATGTGGATATAGATGGAGAAAATTTTTAATGTGACAATTGTTGAAAATTGTTATTTGATTTTTTTCTGATAAAATAATTCATTTAAATATATTATTATATTATAATAATATAATAATGGGGATATTTTTACAATGAATGTGGAATATATGAATAAATGAGGAGGAAGAGTATTTTTATTATTAAAAATATTTAAAACATGTTTTTCATGTTTGTGGACCCCATTTCTTGACTGAAATTTGATTATAGCTTGTAAAATCGTCCGTATGTGGATTTCGGCCTATTTTTGCTTGGAATTTGGAAAAACTTAAACTTACAAAGTTGTAGAGAATGAAATTTCCTATGGAATGGATATAAGGTTCGAATTTTTCTAATAAAAGGGCTATTTATTATGAATTATTGAAGTTCCAAAGTTCTAGAATAATTGATTTTTGAAGTTTTAAATATTTTTTTTAATAAAATATTTTTTTGTCATTTGGAGGGCCCCATTGGTGTTGTAAACATGTTGAATTCAGTTGTCAAAGAGGTGGGCGTGAATAATTTTTATAAATATATTATTTTATTAAATTTTCTGCTTTGGTGTTCTAAGCATTTTCCTATAAATAGGGTGCTTAAGTTAGAATTGAAAATCACACCAGAAACTAAAGATTTCTCTCTCTATATTATCGAGCGTATTCTTGTGAGTATTTTGATACTTTGAGTGTTTCTATATGGTGCAAGTTCCTCAAAGACTAAATCCGAGATTCGATCGGAAATCTTGTCTTTTTGGAGGTAAGGGATGTTATTTTTTTTATAAATGATATTATTTCTTTCAATATCATTATGCTGAAATATTGGTAAAGTTTTTCTTGTGAAATTCTTTTCTTTTAGTGTCGAGATTACTATTCACGATATCAAGCCTTATTCACGATATCTGACTATTCACGAATACTGGCCTTTATTCACGGAAAAATTAAATTTTGTTTTTTGTCCAAAATATCTATTATAGATACTAGCTTTGATTGTATCCATGTTTTGATCATTCTTGAATTTTACTTCACTATGGTTATTTATGAAGTATTTTTGAACTTGGACTTTAAAGTCTTAATTCTTATTATTTATTCTTTTGTTTCACTGGATTCGTTTTCTTTAAAATATTTTTTATCATCCTCAGTCTTAAATGACGATATTACTGAATATCTTTGGCCTATAGTGCAAAGATGGTTGGTTTTCTTATGAATATCTTTGCCCCCGTAGCAAAAGCGAGATGTATCGAGATATTGAGATGAACATAATCGGTGATGAATATCTTTGGCCTGTAGTGCAAAGATGAATATTTAAATCAAGATGTATATTAATTGATGTTACACGGATAAAATATTGATGATAAACTTTTAAAGTCATAAAAAAAAGTAGATTTCATTCTCTACGTAACTCTTCTAATGAATTATTATTTTCGCTACGAATATTGATTTAAAACTTGTTGTCTATTGTATTTTATCAGATTTTTCCCTGTTTATGACTAACGATAATTTGTTCTATGTTATCTTAGTCATAATATTCTTTACTAAGCTAGTTGAGCTCACCCTTTTCCTTTTTGTTCCATTTTTCTTCTCAGGAGACGAGAATGTAGCAAGTATTAGTCGGGGTATGGAATGAATGTTCTAGAAAGTCGTTTTAGTAGTCCTCACTATTTTGTAAAATAGTGTACCAATAATTGTAATGAGGACTTATTTGAGTCTTGATATTGTCTAAAAGACAATATTTGTATTTAAACTCACAGTTTATGTGTTGTCGTATTTTGTACGACAATTGTATTAATAAAGTTGTAGTTGTTTCTGTACCATGTATTTGGCGACTCAGAATGGGTGTTGTAAACCTATTTTGGGGACGTCACAAGAGAGCTGCCCAGAGTTTTCTTTTTTCATTTCCACTTGTTATAGGGTGGGGTAGACTCCTTGTCTCCCCTATGTTTGTTTTCTATCTTTTAATCTAACAAAATTTATTTCTTCTATTCAAAAAGGAAATTTAACTGCTACTGAGCTTATTCCCAAGGTGAGAAAAAGCGCCTTATAATCCAGATTTCATAAATTTGGATGGATCTTATTTTCTTTTATCAAAAGCACTAAGAAATAACAAATTGCAGCTTATATCAATTAACAGAGGCCAGCAAAATCAGTATTTAATAAAGAAAGCATTTTCATATATACAATAACAAATTATTCAACTTCAAATAATCTTATATTAAAACACATATTAACCCTAACAATAATTTAACCTAAAAATTTCAGTAATATCATAAATCTATTTGCAATAATTTCAGTATATTCCCAATTTTAGTAACAAGCTATAAATTTCAGTAATCCCAAAATCATTTTCATTCATTCAACTCTTTGCAACAAATTAACCCTTAAAACAAAAATTCGTAGCCTACATAATAAACAACATACAACCAAAAAAAGAACAAACATAACCAAAAGCAAAACAACAAACAACCAAAAAAAGAAGAAGAGGAAGTTGAAAAGTATTTCTAACCTCTAAAATTGGTCCCTGATTTGGAGAAGAACGAATACACCACGAATGAACCACCGTGCCTCCATCTTCTCTTCTCCCTCTTCTCCTCGATATAGACTAGCGACCAGAACCAGTACAGGTCGCAGATGGCGGTCGCTATTACTAATATCAGCGACCATAAAGCGCGGTCACTGAAAGCTTTGGTCGCAGATAGCCATTTTTCCTGTAGTGGTAAACGCGCCGGAGGGAAAATTTGGCGCTAAGGCCTATGCCTGATTTCGACAGAATGTCATCGAGTTTATATGAATTTTGACGGAACTAGTGTCGACTGAATAATTCCGTCAGAATTAAATCAATTTTAACGAAATACATTCCCTCAAAATTAAATTATTTTCTTGTAGTGAGATTAAAAATGAAAAAAAATTTATAGTGAATAATTTACCTTTAAGGTTATGTTTTCACATCAACGTGTTCAAATGCATATATAGAATGTTACCTTGTGGGGAATTCCAACAATAACATCTTTTCATAGCGCTCTAATGGCGCAGTTAGGAAGGGACAGTAGAGGGCTATGTCCCCCTTCCCTTCCCTTTCATGATTGTCCAATGACATAGTTAGTAAGGCACGAGAAAGGGCCATGCCTTCCATCCTCCTCCTCTTATCCCCTACTTATTTATATTAACATTAAGGCTTAAATATGATTCACTACCCTAAACTATTGGTCATAATTCACTTCGGTGATTGACCTTTTAATTTTATCAATTAGATGATTGAACTATTAATTTTTTTTACCAATTTCATTCAATTAAGCTTGCCACGTTAGAAATTGCTGACGTGGCTGTCTGGGTAGGACATAATTGAGCTGATGTGTTTCGAAAAATAGTTCTTTATTTTGTGATTAAATATTTTTGATATATTGAAGGGTGAAATTGTCAAACCACTTTTATCTCGCATTAAATTAAACCAAAATAAAATAACAAACAAATAACATAGGCATCTCTCTTGAAGTCTCTTCTAAATCGATTCTTCGTTATTTCTCATTGTTCTTTGATCTACTATTTGGCTATGAATTTATACTAGTTTCCATTCAATTTGTTATCTTTCCTGTTCAGATTTGTTGCAGTTGTGACGCCCCTAAATAGATCTCCAGTTTATTTGTATCACCAGTTGGTCATGTTCATCTCAACACCTATCTATCTTTGCACTACGGGTCAAAGATATTCATCAGGTAATCATTCATCTTTGCACTACAAGCCAAAGATATTCATCAAGTAATCCTTTATCTTTCACTACAGGCCAAAAATATTCATTTATATCACCATTTAGGACTGAGGATGATAAAAAAAATATTTTTAAAAAAATGAATCTAGTGAGATAAAAGAACAAAGATTAGAGATTCGTACTTTAGTTTATCCAAGTTCAAAAATACTCCATAATAATCAATTGTGGAGCAAAATTCAAGAATGAAGATCAAAACATGGATACAATCAAATATAGTAGCCATAATAGACAACTTAGACAAAGAAAAGAAAATTTAATTTTTCTATAAATAGTGTCGTATTTGTGAATAGTATCGTATACGTGAATAGTAACCCCAACACGAAAAGAAAAAAATTTCACAATAAAATTCATATCAATATATATTTCAATATAATGATATTAAAAGAAATAACATCATTTATGAAAAAAATAACATCCCTTACCTCAAAAGACAAGTACTTCTAACTGAAATATCAGATATAATGATGAAGAAAACTTGCACTGCTTATCAACTCTCAAAGTATCTAAATACTCACAAAAATACGCTCGATATTATAGAGAGAGAAAACTTCTGATTTTGATGTGATTTTCAATTCTAACCCAAGACTTTATTAATGAAAAATCTTTGAAACAACTAAAAGTAGAGAATTTAATAAAATATTATTAAATTTATTTTTTTTCTTACACACACCGCATCACAATCTCATCACTCCACAAGTGGGGCCCACCAAAACCAACAAAATCAAGAGGTAAAAAAGGACAAATATGGGGCCCACCTTCTAAAAATCTCCACCAAAAATACTTTAAATCATTTATAAATTTAGAAACTTCAATAATTCATAATAAATTATTTTTTTATCAAAAAAATACGAACTTTATGTCCATTCCATATGAAATTTAATTCTCTACAACTTTGTAAAAGAAAGTTTTTCCAAATTCAGAACGAAAAATTACCAAAATCCACATACGGATGATTTTTAACACCTCCATTCTGATAAAATACTGATAAAACACCTCAACATTAATTCCTTCATTTATATCCACATAAAATAAATATCATAAAAATCAACAATTAATTATTCACAAATAATATTACAGAACTACAATATTAACAACAGGGTCGTTCACCAAAAAGGGGTCTTCCGTAATGATTTCTCTTATTTATTACGCACTTAAATAACCCTCCTGCATGAACTTCCTTAGACATTGTCAATAATTCTATCTAATAATATTATTCAAATAATATAAATTATTGATCTAATAATTTGAAATACTGTGCAATGACAATTATTAAATCAACAATATAAAATATCAACGTAGTAATTATTTAATCGATAAAATAAAATATTGAATGTAATTACGTAATAATTATTGAGTAGTGATTGATTTACGTAAGAATCAATAATTAGAATTATTGTGTAATATTGTCTAACTTTGTGCAACACCACATATTATTATACTTTAACCCAATTATTTCAATGATGATAAGCTGTGAATAACTACGTCATTATTTTAGAAAACTCATTCTTGTCATTTTTTTTCATCCGATAATTTTTTACATTACGGGACTCACAAATGGATTTACGCATCGTAATACGAATATTAAAACAAACAAAGAATATTTCAAACCAAAATGAATATTCCCTCGATAATAATAAATATTTTATAACCACTTGTTTATTTAAAATATTTGCGCATTTTACCCTTAACTAACTACATTAATCAAATCAACCCCTTACTATTTTAAAATAATAAATAGAAAAAAATCCATTTTATTCATAAAAGTTGAGATCTTACAACTATATTATTATATCAAATCAACACCTTATTATTTAAAATAATATTTAGAGAAAATTAAATTTTTATTCATAAAAAATTGGGTTCTTACAGCAGTAACCTTTTTTCTATGAAGTTCGGGTGAAAATCGCTTTTGGTTATATAGATTTGTTGAGGTATACTATAGATCTAATTTATTTCGACAATTTTCTGTATTGGTTTTTCCTTTTTTTCTCTGGATTTATGAATTTATTGTATATTCGTTCTTTCCTCTATTTTTTTTTTATTTTCTTTTAAAATATGTTGGCTATTCTTTGGATATGTTGAGGTATGCTAAAGACTGGGTCATGGAAACGAGGAAGAACCACTCGGTGTCGGTGACTTCTTCGTCGACAGCGTCATCAAGGGAAGATTGGGAGCCGAAAATTAAAGAATTGAGCTCTTGAAGAACTTTTTTCCGGTGGGCTTGATTTGCGGCGGAGGTGGGTTTCCTTGAAGAAAAAGGATAGGTGGGTCTTCACCTATCTCTGCTACGTGCATATTGATTCCGTTCACTTGTATGTTTTTGGTTGCTTTATTCTTTTAGTGGAATCAGTTTGGTGTTGTATTATTTTTTCGCATATGTACTTGGATCTGACGTTTCCATATTAGTTTGATTTGGAGATTTTTTTCCGATTTCGACTGATTTGGTGTTTCCCCCCTTTCTTTGTTGTTTATTATTATATTGTTGTAATCTGATTTTTGGGGGTGTTCAATTTCGCCGGAGTTTCTGATTTTATGTGTTCATACTGTTCATCTTGCCCAGAAATCAGATTGTGTTGTTTAGTTTTATGTGTGCATAGTTTAGGGCTTGGATTGATGTTGTTGTCAAGGTCAGCTTTGGTTTGGTTGTTTTAGGTTCTGTGATTTGCAGTGTGGATGAAATCTATGTCCGATGGTTCGTATATTGTCGGCGGTTGGGTTTTGATTTTATTAATTTTAGTTATATTGAATTTTTATTTTTGTCTGGTTGGTGGGTTATGATGGTTTTAGCCTTTTATTTTTTTTTGTTTAGTTTTAATGTATTGATGAAAGGGGTATGATCATTTTACCTTTCAATATATCAATAATGTTTAATCCCAAAATAAAAAATTAATTTTTTTACGCACATTAGCTGATTTATGTCACACTCAAATAGTCATGTTAGCAATTTCTGACGTGACAACCTCAATTGAATGGAAATGGGGAAAAAAATCAATAGTTCAATCATCTAATTAATAAAATTGAAAGGTAGATCACCAAAGTGGAATATGACCAATAATTTAAGGTAGTGAATCATATTTAAGCCTAACATTAATATTGACCCTAAAATAATATATAAAATATTTAAAAATATAAATTTATACTATATATATTATACTTAAAATAACATATAAAATTTATTTTCAACTTTCAATATAGTTCAAAGATTAATTATAATTTTCGAAGGCAAATAAGATTGATATTAAAAAATTAACTTAGCTTTATAGTCAAATAAATAACATTAATATTATGGTTAACAAGTGTCTCAAATTTGGTCTCTCAAATCAACTTAAATATACATTGTATTGGTATGTAATGAAAATTTTAAAATCCAACATGTTATTCAAATAATATAATGATGACATGTGTAGTTATGACGTATTTGAAAAATTATATATATATATTCAAAATATATATAAATTTATTTTATATTTATATCTTTTTAATATTGCATTAATATTTTTTAGTACTGAATTTTTTGACACCGCTTGAATTCCTGACTACGCCCGTGCATGTTATTACCAAAAAGACCCTTAGAAATTGGGTGTCTCTTCTTTTTTATTGCACTAAATATATCTAAATTTAATTTTAAAATATTTTTACTACACCGCAATGCTCGCTCCTCCAAACGAGTTCTAGTTATATAGTCGGTCCCATTCAAAGGTTTATTCGACTATTAGCGTTTTATAATATTTTTAGTATGTTATGTTCGAATTCGAAATAGCATTTATGAGTTAAATAAATTACGTTTTGAATATGTTATTTTTAAATAAATAAGATTTTCAAATGTACTATTACTACGAATTTAATAAGTGTAAGATTAGAAATGGAAAGAAAAAGAAGTGTAGAGAATAATTTGCCTTTAAGATTATGTTTTCACATCAATGTGTTCAAGTGGGCGCATATATATGGAAAGTTGTCTTGTGGGGAATGTCAACAATAACATCCTCTCATGGTACTACTAAGAATTCTACTATTAAAGCTGGATGTAAAGTGATTGATCATGTGGGCCAAAACCACCCTTTGAAATTGGGGGTCTCCAATTCCTTGCTTTGAAGCAACAAAAGAAAATCACAAGCCACACAGGTATGCAAGCTGATAGGGAAAGGCTCACGGGTAACAAAGACATTAAAAGAGTCGAAATTGTGAAGCTTGAATGTATAGATAGTTTTAGGGATATTTATTTAGTGATGAATGGTTGAATGATTGAATAGATTGGTCATCCATTTTGTGCGTTTATTTTGGATAAAAATCGGTTGAATCGGTCAGATTTTTGAGCTGAATGACCAAGTGTAATTTATTTGGCTGAATGATTACTGAATGAAGTATTTTATATTTAATTTTTTTTACAATATTAACTAATATATTGAGTAATATTAAATATATTTACAACAATTTTGAATTTTTTCAGAGGGGTAAAATAATAAAATTATGTTATTAAGATATTTTAGACATGTCAATTATCAAACAAATTTTTTCATTCAGTATTCAAAATTCTGTTTCATTCAACTCATCCAGGTTATTTAAACATTCAAATCTATCATTCAATTTTATCAAACAACCTCTTAGAGTTGTGCATAAGTATTAAAAAAATGATTGTATAACATTAAATATAATATCAATTATACATATTATCATTTATTAAAAAAAGAGTGTTATTTATTAGATAAAAAATAATAAAAAAACCAAAATTATATTTATTACTTGGGATAATATAGAAAACTAAGTAATTAATGATTACTTAAAATTCTCAAACCGCTTGTATCAAGAAACAAAATCACTTCTCTAAAACTACTTATATTAAGATAATGAGGGAGCACTTGCTTTAATTAGATAGGAGTAGTAGATATGCAGTCAACTGTTTGATGAATGAAAATACAACTCCCCTCCGTCCCTTAATAATATAATTAAAGAAATTAATTGTCATTAATACTCTTAAATTTCTATAATTATCAAATTTATTTCATACTCCTTAGAAATATTGTAGTTAATTTTTCTAAATTATATAAAACGACAAATAATTAAAAAAAAAAATCACCTAAAACAACATATATGAAGGACGGAAATCTTGGTCAATATGAACTGATGATTGCCAAGCTGGGGATGACCAAATTAGCCATGGTCATTGTGCATGAAAATTTCAAATTTTGAATTAATGTTTCACCAACCAACAGGCCAAAAGTCGCACAAAATCAACAATAAAGCAAAGAAACAAAATACAGAGGTCATGCCCATCTTCCCCACCACCATGTTTTCTAGCTTTTACTATTTTAATCACTAGCCATTATTCTCTCTTTGCAAAATTTCTACGAAGGAAACTAAAGTTGAATTAAAGCATCTTTACTGTAGAAAGAAAGTCAGGGAATTATCATTCCAAACAACCCCATTATTAAAATTTTAAAATGTTTTTTTTTGCTAAACAATTAGGGTAAATTAACGCCATTGTGAAATTTAATTTCTTGTCATCTGTTCAAGTTGGGATGTTTCTCTCTTTCATCATATAATATTGTCCAAATTAGCTATACTAGAGGATTACAATTAAGGAGGGCAACCATTGTTACTCATACCTATAGCTATAAATAGATCAAGAAAAATAAAGATGGGGCAATTAGAAAATCAGTATTATCACAAAGTTATTGATGAAACAATAGTATTTTTTCTTTTGTTGGCAAGTGTGGTAAGGAAATCATCGAATGCTTACAACGGATCCACTAATACTGTACTGAGACGCAGAGGGAGATCACCTCTAAATGCGTATTGATAAATTTATCAAAGTTAACTTCATGCACTATAACAACACAAGCACACAGTATACCTCAAGCCTGCCCTCTCAGTCTCTTGGCATCTTTCTCTCAATCTCTCCATTTAGAAAGACAACAAAAGGATCAAGATTCCTTTCCCATTCCTCTACTCTTTTCTTGACAGCTAAACCCCATTTGTTAAATCCACTGACTCTCTCTCTCTCCCACCCCACAAGTCACTCTTCTCCACTTCCCATTGACAAAAATTAAATGCCCAAAAGGTAAGAGATAGATCCCATCTCAATCTTTCATTTTTTGTGAGAAAAAGTATGTAAATTTAATCAAATATGTAAAACATAAAAATACCAACAAAAGTAATCAAAATTTGGAAGTAACCCAATGCAATATTGAATGAATCTAAGAAGATGAGGAGTCACAGCAAAGCTAAATAAAGAAAATGAAAGATCAAATTTTAAAAATGAAAGCAAAGATTTTCTTTTTCTCGTTCAATTAGCAGGTTACAAATTTATATCACAACATTTTCCTCATCCATTCCAAATTACTTATTATATATAATCTCATACATCAAATAAACACCCATCTATGAAGAATTAGATGAACCTGAAATTTTTGGGAATGTAACTGGAAATAAAGGCAAGAGTCGGGGCTCCGAGCCCCTTGGAGTGTTTGAAGGCGATGGATGCAAATAAAATCCCTTGTGTGCAATTGCTTTGTTTTCAGCTTCCATATCTATACTAGGACTAACACCACTGTGTGGAGATCTATTAAACGGGTCGGGTATAAGAGGCGTCACCGGACTGAGAGCCAGAGACGGGAAGTTAAGCATACTGGGCGACAAAATCTCCGGTTTGCCGGGTATCCTGGGCGACCCGGAATAACCCGAATGATGTACTAATGGGCTGATTTTGAAGTTCTTAAGGCTATTTCTTCGCTCGTAAAGCTTGGAACCTTTCTCTTTCCTCGGGCCAGTCTTGATCGGCGGGATCGGATTCTTGTGCAAGTCAGGCCTGGAAGTAGAAACGGCGGCGTGCTTGGCTGTTTCAGAGGATCCGGTGAGCATTTGAACTACTTGTTTGAAGGAGGAAGTGTCTGCTTGGACGAAGGTTGTCGGGTATGGATTGTTGGGTTCGGATCTGGTGACGGGTACCGTTGCAGGAGTAGGCGGCGGTGATGGGTGGTGCAGTCCATTGTGATTGCTGCTGCTGCTACAGCTTGAACCGTTGCTACTATGGCTGTTTGGGGATGGAATTAGAGACGGGTTTTGATTTTCTTGGAATTTCAGTGAGGTTTCCATTGGTGGGTCTGTTTTAGAGAGAGAGAAAGTATGAATTTTGAAGGGATGGGGGGAGAAATGAAAACAAGGGGCTAATACTACTCCACTTTCTTTGGTTTGGTTTGGTTTGGTTTGGTAAGAAATGCTTTGGTATGGACTCTTGGTCTTTTTTTGTCATACGCTTTCGACGAAGAATGTGAGATTCACGAACCAATCACAGAGTGATGTGGATGGCACGTACAAGAATAGAAAGTAGGTGTTATGTGGGTGGGATGTTTTAAAGGTGGAAGAAAATGTCAAACAAGATTCAATGCTGGCCATTGACTTGCCAGGGCCCTTGAAAATGGACGACTATTTTAATACAAATATCACATCACATAATCGACTCATTTAATATCTTTGAAGCATCAATTTGCACTATACATGAATAATTCAATCACGGATAATTTATTTTTTGGTAAGTTGGTCAATTGATCAATAGAATACTGACACACATAAATATTAAATACGTTGTCAAGACTCTAATTCTACCAATCACCAACTTTACTCAAAAAACAAACTTCATGTTAACCACTTCCTTCGATCACACTACTTCAATAATATTTAATCATTTAAAATTGGCTTCTCATTTAAGTTTATAATTTATAATAAAAATTAATTAAACTAACCTATGAATTTTACTGGATTAATGGAATATGAAGAATTCAATATTAGTAGTAATGATAAGATTATGTTAATGGTAATGTTTATATCGATTTTTTAATTATTAATTTTTTAGATAAATTTTATTGATAATTTTTAAAAAAGATATGTGATAAAATAGAGTCCTTTTAAATTTCATATAAATTTCATTAGAGTGGTTATCATGAAGTTAACTTTGGTCGATTAATCGATCAATATAAACACAACACGCATCTGAAAAGTGATTTCTCTACGTGTGCGCTAACATCTGATGCATTAATCGATCAACTTAATATTTAAATTAACTTCATGCTTAAGAATCCAAATTTCACTAATAAATTTCATAATTATAATTCGACACAAATTTATGACAATACATAATATAACTTTTATATGTATTTGTGGTTATATTTAATTTTAGGGAGTTAATATTTGAAATGCACACTACGACATAATTTGTTGGGATGTATCTAAACGAATAATCTAAACACACACAAAGATATGATAATAATAAAAACAGGAGAAATTGTTTGATAAAAAAAATTCAACCTCTTTTTGTCTTTAAAAAAGACATTGAGCTAACTCTTTTAAAAAAAACAGACTTTTAATCATTATTTTACCCATATTATCTTAATTATATATTTTTAATTATTCATTTTATTTCTCTCACAACCACCACTTATCACCACCTTTCACTATCACCACCCACCACTACCACAATCGTCCACCACCCACCACCACCGTTTATCGTCGCGGCCACCACCCACTACCACAATCACTATATTTTATAGTAATTATGTAAAATTTTCATAATTATTATAATATTTTATTATACTTGAAGAGGAAACAAGCTTTACAATAAAAGAAGAAATAAATTCAACCAAAGTAAAAAAATCAAATAACTTAAAAAGAAAAGAACTTTGTGATATAAAAGAATTTTCTTAACGTCAAAATATTTGTGATATACTCCCTCTATTTTAGAAAAAAGAAAATTATTTATAAAAAAAATTGTTCCACTAAAAAGAATCATCGGTATTATTATAAAATATTTTCAAACTCATAATTGACGTGAATACTTTTAACTTTAACTATTACAATGGTGAATTTTATATACTATCTAAAAAATATTATTCATTATTATATTTATTGTTTCATAATTTTAATAAATCGGTTCAATTTTAAGTTTGAAAATATCTTAAATTAATTTTCAAAAATTTATCAATATTATTATAATTTGGATCGAAAGAAGTAATATTTAGCCCAAATACCCCTATGTTCCAAAATTATAGATACAATTTGACCTAGAATACAATAATTTTTGTTATATATTATACAATTATAGTAATTATATCAACTAAAATTAGATAAATTCACATAAATTTAAAATTTAATATATAATTATTTTGACTTCAAAAATCAAATTATATCTCTAATTTTGAAACGGTGATAGTACTAAAAAAAAAAAAAGCGCTCATATATTAGTTTCCCCAAACTCATTATAAAAATTTATCAATACCACTTTATTGTCACCAACAAGCATGATACAATACATAACATAACATAGCAAACTTAAGTAACACTAATTAATATATAATACAACACCATATAATCATATATATTATTGACTATACAATCACAAGAAGTCCCAAATCATCTGGCCCATATGAAGATTGACCAACAGATCTCTAGCTATGCCTAACTATCTCAACGCTGGCATTGCTCTTTGCTAGAGGGCTCAAAAGCAAAAGGCCCAACATTGAACAGATCAAACCCAATGGGGTGTGTCGAGATCGGTGGCTTATTTAACGGCATCAAGAAGGCACCCAAAAGCCCGTAATGAAGATTTGTGGGCTTGTTGCATGTAGCCAAGGGTGATGAAACTATGGAGACCTTGCACTTGTGGGACCCGTAATTTGTGAGGGTCTTGGGGGCACTGATGAAGAAGTAGCCATTCTTGTCCGTTTTTGTTTGTACAACTAATGGGTTTCTGGTGTTGTTGCATTGTAGTTGTACCACAGCACCTAGAATATTAACAATGTGTAGAGTTAGTAATGATAACTGTATTCGGTCAAAGAGAATACTTCTGGAAGCTTCCAGAATTTGACTGTATTCATATAAATTTTGAATTTTAAGATTTCAATAAAAATATATATTTAATTTTGAGATGGAGCATAGAATAGTACTTTATAGTTAGTTTACAATTGTTATATTTGTTTGTATTAAAATTAAATAATTTCATATCAATTTAATGTGAATTAATTTAATTAGAATATATATATATATATATATATATATATATATATATTTAGTTTGTAAATGCATACATATATAATAGAACTTTTTCAATAAAAAAAAATAGAAACATATAAATTTATGTTAATTTTAAAATTTTGCAAATTTACTTCATAAGGTCACTCTAATTTAGAACGAAATGAGTACCTACATAATTGAGAATAGAAAAGATTGCACAAAGCTAATGGGTTTGAAATAAACATGGGCGGAACAGTGGGTCTAGCGGGTTATATGAGCCCTCACTCTGGAATTTTTGGGAGTTATTTATTTATTTTTATTTTTTTATGTATTTTTTTCTTTGTTTTTTTTATTTTTACTTTATCATCAAAGTGAAGCAAAAAAGTGGTAACAATTCTCTCTGTAAACTAATTAAAAATAAAAAACTAAAGAAATAAAAGAAAAAAATTTGGATCCTACTATAGTGACCATAAGTTCACCATAATTCTATCCTATCAAGATTATTAAATCTGTCTTTTTTACTTTATTTTTATTTTTGTTGCTAGAATTCATTCTTTCAAGCTAATTAATCTCATGAACTACAATATAAGATTTTGAATATATAATATTATAAATTATAATTTGTAATTTATCTATAAAAGTAGCTAATCAGTTGACTAAAAATTTTAAAATCTGATTAATAGACTTACAACTCATTAGACTTACAACTCAAAAGTTGACAAGGGTTGGAATAGGATGTTGTGAAATATTATAATTGGGCAAAATGAATTTGAAAGAAGCACTCCAAGTGTTAATAAATAATTTTTTTACTGTTATATTTTGACCCCCTCTATAAATGTTCTGGTTCCGCCATTGGAAATAAATAAATTTTTTTATTTTGAAAGAAATATTCAAGATTATCAACATGTCTTGGCTCAGTTGGTATCAAAAAAAATATATTCAGGATTTATATATTTTCTTAAAAAACAAGGGTAACTTACCAAAAAGAGGCTTGGCTCCCAAAAGGGTATTGATCCCTACATACTTGCAGTCCTTACAGTAAACAACACCTTGCACAGCTACAAACTTCCTCGGCGGCAGAGGACTCGGCGTACGGCTTGGAGGTTGAGTTGGCGCACGGCTTGGAGGTTGAGTTTGTGCATGGCTTGGAGGTTGAGTTGGTGCATGGCTTGGAGCTGGTTGAACCGGTGGCTTAGCCGTCGCTTGGCTAGGAGGTTGAGCCGGAGGATATTGTTTGGGGTGGTGGTACTGAGGGGCCTGAGCCGGAGGCTGGGTAGGGAGATTATCGGGTGTATCTGCTATACTCATTACACCATCATAACTACCAAGCACATTCAAACAACTCAATAAAAGGACTGAGAGATGCAATAACACAAGAGTTTTTAGAGAGAGAAACCCCATTTTTAGAAAGACAAAGAGAAACAAGGGTTTTTGTGAAAAGATGGGAGAATTAAGAGGAGTGAATTGATATTTATAGGGGACTTGAGGAAGCGGTATGAAATGCATGGAATATGTGGGGCTGCTTAAATCATGCATTTTGTGCGTATATACGTACATATGATGATAGTTGTAGTACTCCATTTAAAGACTACTACTTGTTTAGGGTTTAGGGTTTTACATGTGTATTTGTATGTGACTATGGTGGACATGTGGCACGCTGCATGCTCCCCATACAGAAAAGAAGCAGGGGTATGCATGTAAATTTGGGATTTTGTCCAAGTTTCCAAATGCCTTCTTTTATGAGATAGATAGATTTGTAAAATATATATATATATATATATATATATGTATAGTTTTCTAATCATATTTCTATCATTAGCTAAAAATGTAGTTAATGATATCATTATACTTAATCAACTAAAAACTAAAAATAAGAGTTGTGAAATGTTAAAATTTTCATGTTAATAATTTTAGTGTATATATATCTGTGGGTCAAAGTGTAAAATTAGGGTTCACATGACTTAATTGAATTAAATGTGCAAATTAGGGTTCGCATAACCTAATTAAATGAAGACGGAGAGGTCAGAAATAAATGTATTAGACCTGAGAGAAGCCTCCACGTGTCCCGAAGGCTAAGGTAAGACTCGTGGAGGCAAACTTGTTTTGGGAATCGATTGAGGATTGGATTGGTGGGTACAGAACGACAGGAAGCAATATGGGCATTATTCTAATGGCTAAAGGGTATTTTTGGAAATTCCTTGAAAGCATGTGCCTTGCACATGACTACTTTCCAGAGAATCCTATAAATACCCCTTCAGACTCAAGACTTGGACTCTGGGAAGATCAAAGGACCCTTTTTAGTGACTTAAAGGCTCGGAGATTCCACCTAAAAGCACTAAAAAGGGATTTAGACATTCTCTCAACAACGAAGGACTCAAGAAGGCTCTTGGAATCCCTACTACCCTAACACGGTTCCCGAATTCTAGGAGTTCTGCCACGTGTCATTGGAATAATCGCCAATTGTCGATTCTCTCCCTCTTCAATCAACCAATCAATTCAAGCGTCTTTGTGGATTTCTCTCCTCCACCAATGACAAAACCCTAATCGGCAAGGCACGATTTCCTTGCCCACATTTAATTGGCGACTCTGCTGGGGAGGTGTAGAATTCGTGAAGCGTATGCCCACAACTCGAAGTGGGAGAACTACAGGAAGAGCTGTTTCACCAACAAATAGCATTACCTCACCGGAGTCAGTTCCAAGGCAAGTAACTCAAGCATTCCAAGGCGCAAACCTGGATTTTGACCAACCACTTATTGAAGACGCTTCAGAAAGGAGTTTGACATCACCACACACTACTACAAAATAGTAAATAGACAACGCAAAAAAAATATTATGATTTTAGTTAGAAAAACGTCGTAGTTAAGGGTGTCATCTATTTGACACCCTTACACAACGTTTTTAAAACGTTGTAGTTAAGCACAATACACAACGTTTTTTAGGAAAAAACGTTGTAGATTTGTTTTCCAAAAATTAGCAGATGCTTAAAAACGTTGTAGAAAGTATGATTCCACAACGTTTTTTGGATAAAAATGTTGTTGTTTAGTATACTAGACAACGTTTAGGCATATTTACACAACGTTTTAAAAATGTTGTAGATTAAAAAAAAAGAAAAAAAAAGTTGTGGTTCACCTACATTACCAATGCACCTGCAATATGCTAATGCCATGATATATAGCTAAAAGGTCTAAATTCTCATTTAAATTTAAAGCCAAAAATGTATCAACCATTCAAAATACATCCTAATAATACCATTCGTTTACAGTTTCAAATTACTACATCCATAAAATATATATTAAACTATCCATACAAACATCTCAAATTTAACTCTACGTCAAAAAATGCCGTAAAGTCATCACTGCTTGACGAATTTCTTGGAGAATCGGTGACAAGACTCAGCTGAAAAAATTGAAGCTTGAATCGGTGACAAGACTCAACTGCAACAAGGTATGCTAAAGTTGAAGCTTGAAAAGAACATTTGGTTGTTCATGAAAATTTTCAACAATTGTCCTCTACCTCTTTATTTGCATGTTGATAAACAACCACCTTCTCAACTACATCTCCGCCCTTAGTTTCCCTACTCAACTGCAATCAGCCAAAGAAGAGAATCAAAAAACAAGAAATTTATGGAAGCTGAACCTAAGAAGAGAAACCATTAATAAAGAAAGAGGTGTTCGTAATCAGTTAAGCATCAAAAGATAAACTGAGGAATATGTCACTAAACTTTGCCTAAAGATAATTTTAGTTATGTTCAACATGCCTTGATATGTATAATTAATGAACACATAGGCATATTGGTCAGAGGCAAAACAACAGTGGCAGATTGGTTATTAAGTGCAAATGGGCCACCTGACGGCAATTCAGAAGGTAACACTTGGTCAGGAGCCACGGGTGCCTGGTTCTCTAACTGTACAGGTTGCTCAATGTTTTGTACTTGTTGAAGGATAGAGCCATTAACCCGACTTTGTGGGTTGAATATCGGAATGGGAACATCTCTTCTTTTGTACAACTGAGCATGTGGTGCAACATCATTTGCTGCTGTGATTGGAGTGACTTGCTCTGGCTGAAATACAACACCGCGCAGAAGAATGTTGTTATTGCCAATCCTAACACACAGAAAATATCCAGCATCAAAAGTACCCTCAATGACACTAGAAACCACCCGCCCGACCATGCCATTGCCATCATCAATATCATTAATTTGATTTTCAGTTTGTAGAATTTTCTGGATGCCATCGGATGCAGGAGTTGCAGGCAACTGCGAGTTCTCTTTCTTTACAAGATTCTCATCCTTACGTGGACGACCACGTTTCCGCTTTAGTGGGAGATCTGTTGGACTGGGGGCTCCCATCAGCTTATTTTGTTGACTCATTTTGCGAAAAGTGTAGCAAATATGCCACTTAAGCTGGTTTTCTGCAAACAAAGACCAATCATTTCCCATTCAGATCTCTATTAAGCCACTCTCACGTACAATGCGAATATAAGCAGACAGATTCTGGAGCAACCACATGGATACAATTATTCTGTCTAAACAATTAAGGCAGGGGACTAAAATACTTTGACTTACCCCTTTTTCGTCATCATGTGTGATCACTACCATAACTAATCTTGTATTGATTAAACCATAAACATAAGAATAAAAAAGGTTATATATTCAGTGTTCTTCACCATTTCCACTAATTTAAGAGACCAATAGTAACAGAAGAATGATGGAAAAAGAATAGTTTTAAGTACATTCTAGGCGAAGGCAAATGCATGTAAAACCTTGAGGTGGCTTCTTAATTCATTATCAGAACTGCCATTCGAATATGAGAAACAATTTATCTGGCAAAAGACAAGTAATTCGTGTCCATTAAAAAAATCTAAAATAATACTTATATTGAGTGATACACAGCTTTTATCCAAGACAAAGGACAAGTAGTGCAAACTAACAATCTGGAGTGCATAGGGGCAGAGAGATTTTATCTGAATATCAAAATATCAAAGTCTGTATCAAAGTCTGCAAACCCCAAACACTAATAAGAAGATGGTCTGCATAACATGATAATTTTGTCTTTCCACTTTGCTAAGGCTAGAGTACGCCTTCTTTATTTTGACATTTACATCAGCCTGTGAAATTCGTCACATTACAACAAACCACAATATTAAATCTGCAAACAAGATTAATCTAGAGGAGGCCTAGGAAACATCTCAGCTCATTGCTTATTCCATTATTTTGATAAACAAACACCAAAGTAAAACGATTTAAACTTAAATTGATTGGGATTAAATAATACCTCCTCGTCCTCCATATAAATGGAAGATAATGGATCACTCTTCTTCTCCAGCCCTTGCTGCAAAGCAGGAATCAAATCTACATCTCAAAATAATTAACCTCATTAGGATAAGGAACCATATTAGCACAGGGAAGAAGAGTAATGCAAGGAGCACAACGTTGAGACAATATGATAGGCTTGTTTTCCCTCTCCATTTTTTCGCAATACTCTCTTGCAATTACATTCACTTCTATCTAATCCATGCCCATTTGACATATGTTAGCCTGTTCAGATAAAAGAATTTTTGTATTATTATACAATATAGTCGTGCAGAATCTCAACATGTTATAATTATAATATTTCATAGACTGGAATTAAAAGTACCTCAAGGAAAAATATATCTGCACATTGCATGATTACGTATACTATATGAGATGCATAAAATTCATCCTGCTCGCCAAGACCCATATTCTGAATGCAACTGAGAAAATTCCACCCATTAAATACATTTGAGTAGCATCAATACACAAATTTTGAAGCAGATCAAATCACAAACCTTTTACCTCTCTATCTTAGAAACCGTGTTCCGTCTGGCTATGTTTAATACCAGAGGCCAGTATTCATCTGATCGAGAATCAATTTCTTTGGAAGCCCACAACAACTCTACTTTCCCGTCTTCTAGATTAATCCCTAAAGCTTTGAATATCTCAATAAAATATTTCCCAGCAATTTGGATTTTATTCAAATCTCCCCCAATTTTATTGTTTAATTGTGCAAACAAATCTACAATCCAAATTTTTACTTTACAACCGGCAGAAATCATTCTCTTGACATTAATAGCCTTAACAACACCCTATACAGTATAAAAAAGAAAATATCAGTTGTAAATAAGCACATCTAAACACAAGTAAATATAATTAGGGTTTTGATTTTGTGAGCGCAAGACAGCAGAGAAAGACATATAATTCGCTCCGTGTTTTAATTTTAACTTTTCATTTAAGCTCCGTGTTTTTTAAATAGGTAACGTTTTTTTTAAAAAGTGTTATATATTTAAAATCAAAAATTACCTCTTATAAATAGATAACGTTTTTTTATATGTATCTACAACGTTTTATTAAAAAACGTTGTGAAAAAAAACACCACAATATTTTTTACAAAAACGTCATCTTTTAAGTGTTATCTATTTATGGTTTTGTAGTAGTGACATATGGCCAATAAACAACAAAGTAATGCTGTAAGACCCCAGATTTTATCAATAAAGATTTAAATTTTGTCAAAATAATTTTTAATATTATGGTGTGAATTTGAGATAATATTATAGTTGTGGGTAGTATTTATAAATTTTGCAGAAAGTATGCAAGTGGTTATATTATATTCGATTGGTCGGGGAATATCGGTTTAGCAGGAATATTCGTGACAACTACCAATCATTGGTGGACCCCATAATGTAATTATTATCGGATCGAGAAAACGACAAAATATTTTATTGAAATAACTATGGAAGTTTTACCATTGACATCTTGTTGAACTACTCAGTAGTAAAAGACAAAGAATACGTGTGGTTGCGTACAAGAAGACACCGGTATTGATTATTGACGCTTATGTGAGAAGTCACCGGTTTGATTCCATTATCATCGATTAATAAATATGAATTATTATAGCGATAATGACGCTTTTTGTTTTATTCGTATTATTAACGTAATAAAATGTAAACATCTTTTATATAAAATGAATACTTTATTAAAGTTATTCTATAAATGAATATATTATATTTTATTACGATAGTGTTGATAGTGTTTTTTGATAAGTGTTGCATAAAGTGTTTTGATAGTAAAATGTTTTTATATAAATAGAATATATGATATTTTATTTAAAAGATTTTGCTTTAAATATGGACCGTCAGATTAAAGTAAATCAATCTAGACTGCTCATGGATTAATTACTATGCATTCTATTTTCCTATAAATAAGCTCATTCCTTCATTATTTTCTTTACGAATTCATTGAAACTCTGTAGAGAGAAATTATATAGAGAGAAGCTATAGAGAGAAAATCTATATAGAGAAAGAAGAAGAGTATTGCAGTACTTCACTACTTTGATATCCGTTGTCTTTTACTAGTAAGGATATTATTTGTTGTACCCGTAAAAGGGTATTATTCTTTCTTATTCATGAAGAGAACTTACATTATTCCATTCATTATTATTCATTGGAATAACTTTCGTAAAAGTGGCATACCCTATACATAACTTTGATATGCTGCAGACATACCCTATACTTGGTGAAATCCTTATATTATTCCATTCTTATTTATTACATTGAATAACTCAGATACGCTGGAATCCCCTATACTTGGTGATCTTCTTTCGTTATTCCATTCTTTATTATTACATTTGGAATATCCCTGTCTGTGTTTTACACCGGAATTCGGTTCCATTGTTTATTATTCCGCATTTATTATTCTCGTTGGAATATCGTATCGTGTGTTTTACACGCACTGGTTCCATTATTTATTATTCAAGCATTTATTATTTCATTGGATCATCCTCGCTTGTGTGAATTTCACCGACTCGTTCCGTTATTATTATTCGTGGAATAACTCGCTATGCCAAGCATCGCATGCATGGTGATTTCTTTTGTTATTCCATTCTTTATTATACCCGGTTAAGTTAAAACTTTGACTTCTATACTCCATGAAATTAGTAGAATATCCTCGATATTTGCGTTTCATCCAAAGATCTTTTCATGGAAATATTCTTCTCGAGCATTCTTGAATTTTACTCTACAAAAGAAGTATCATGTCGATAACTTGGACGTTATTGGTTCTTGGATTAATTAATTCTTGAACTTGTTTTATTGAATTATTATGTCATTGTCATCATCCTCATGATGTTATGTTGAAAGTTATCTATGTCTTACGTGCATAGATGAACTTGGTATGATTATGACCGAGGATCATTCGGTATAATCATGACCGCTTATAAATGATGTGACAAAAGTCCTCGATGGCCCGTGAATGCGTTGATGGATAATTTTTGGTATGATTATGACTGTGGGTGATTCTAAGATAGTCATGAACATTGATAATTTGATGAAAATCTTTGACCGTAGGTATGTGGATGATTAGATGTGGTGGTTTATTTATTAAAAGTCGAGTCTCGGTGATAAAAATTGATGAAAACCTTTTAAAACCTAAAAGATAGTAGACTTTATTTTCTACTTGACTCTTTTAATGGATTGCGATATTCACTGCAGCTTAAACCGGTTGTCTATTGTATTTTATCGTTTAACATCGTTGAAGGCTAATGATAATTTATTCGCATTATCTTAGTCATAATATTTTTATCTTGGGCTAGTTGAGCTCACCCTTTTCTTTCTTTATTCTCTTCTGTGAAATGAGAACATAAATTGGACTTAGCTCGGGAAACGGAGTAATGGTCGAGAGGATAGCATTAGTAGTCCTCACTATTCTCGTGAAATAGTGTGATAATAGTTGTAATGAGGACTCCTTTTGAGTTTGTATAATATCTAGTAGACAATATTTGTATTCAAACTCACGATTTATGTCGATTGTATACCTACAGCTTATATTAGTAAGTTGTATTTGAATTTATGCATACCATGTAAGTGGCGACCCAAGATGGGTGACGTATACCTAATTTTTTGGGGCGTCACGGTTGGTATCGAGCTTAGGGATATGATCCACGGCTAAGAGGTGAGAATAGTACTAGGAGGGAGAGATCGGGAATACCTTCGCTAGAATGACCTACCTAAGTTTATGTGCTATTTTATTGGTCGGTAAGAATATAGGGATAATTTGTTACATGTCAATTAACCCTTGTTTTGTGATGATGTTTGAGAATGGCATCTCGAAAATCTTTGAGATAAGCAATGATGAAGCACATGAGAGTGTTGATTCACTCAAACAAAAGGTAACGACCAACAACACGATAATAATCATATCGGGTGGCAATGGCTATCGAACAATGATAACCATCGTGGGGAAATTATCATGCTAAGAATGGTAACCACTTGATTGGTAATCATAGCAAAGATAATAGAAGTGGAAATTTCAAGAAGAGAAGGTCATTTAGCTCGATTTTGTCGTATAGTGAAGTCAAGTCCATTTGGGATAGTGGCACCAAAGACGGATCTGCACAAAATAAAGTCGGTGGTTTCGGGAAGAGCGTTTTTCGTGACTTCTCAAAAGTGGGTAACCCGAACGAAGTTAGCAGGTTAGTTAATTATAAATTCTTGCGAAGTCTATACCTTATTAGACACCGGTTCTACCCATTCTTTTATCTCTCTTACTTGCGTTCAACGTTTAAATTTGACTCAGGAGAAATTAGACTTTGATTTATCTATTGAAACTTCGTTGGGAGAAACCTTCGTTACCTCCAATCGTTTATTAATCTTGTTGTTTCAAATAAACATTTTCACGTTACACGTCGATCTTATCTTTTTGAAAATATTTGCCTTTGATGGGATTTTAGGAATCAATTGGTTAACTACTCATCATTCTTTTTCGTGAAGGTTGTTAGCTTTTATATTCATAACCAACTTGTTGTGCGAATTCAAGTAACCAAACTACTAAAGTCAATTATTGTCATATCAAGCCATAAGTAAAGAGCCCCGAACCTTTCGTTGTTGACTTCCTTGTGTGGAATGCACAAAGCCGGACTTTTCAGAGGCGACATCGTGAATGAAGATGGCAAGTTTATAGGTATCATTGTGAGGTCTTATCCAGTTAAGGGATAGAAGTCACGATTAGTATTAATGTGACGTCTTATCCAAGTCTTGGACGAGAGTAATGATTTTGAATGATATTTCTATCATTAATAAATTTCTTGGCGATTCTTGAAGACTTCCTAGCCTACCCTAGAGCGTGAAATCGAATTTTGTATTGACTCCCAAAGACAAAACCCATTTCTTAAACCTCAAATATTTCTTCAACTAAAATGAAGCAGTTTACGTGGTTTATGATGAAAGTCATAATAAAAGCATTGGACTAATGAAAATCATGGGTATTCGTGGTATTAGTAAGTGTTATGATGAGTTATGTTGGTTAGTATGTGAAAACATGAAAGTTTCTTAGAAATCACAAAGGGTTGAAAAAAATCGGATTTTGGTAAAACGTAACATGAAATTCAATTGACCATATCTCCTATTATATTTTGAATTTTTGAGTGTGGTCAAGTCCTAGAGTTAGATCTATGAGTTACCTAACTAATCCAAGTGGAATTACTGGAAAAGGTGTTGTAGATTTTTGTGTGGACTGATTTTGGCAAAGGAGTGCAAAGCTGTAAAAATCAAAAAAGCTTCTGTCATGATTTTAGAGAGGCTGTTTCGGCCACTTAAATTATGATAAAAATTCTGGTCTTTTGGGACATGAAGGTATATGGTATAAAGTACCTCCTGTCCAAAAATGAGCTCATTCTGACTTAAAATGAGCAAGTTATGACTATTTTAATATTTAGGTTTTTCCGACAAAAAACGCTATAACCGGAGTTCTATAACTCCGATAACCATGAAATTTAAACTAGAAGCTCACGTTAACATGTGTAAGGTCCTGCCAAGATTTGGGAATTTTTGGAGTTAAACTTGAGGTAGCTAATTTCTTAAGAAATTAATTAGAAATTAATTTTTGAAAAATAGTAAATGAATTTTAAAAAATTCCGAGAAAAATATATTTTCATCATGGGACTATATTATGTTAAATCCCAGAAAAGAAATATTTTTGGGACTGATTTGGTATTTTTCATGAAAATAGTTTAATTCTGAACATATGAGTTAAATATGTTATGTGAAATAACAAAGTTGAAAATAGGATTTTATGGCTAGAGAATCCTATATAGAGTATATGCATATTTTTTGAGAGATTTGATAATTGGTGATGATATCTTATGAGTATGGCATTTTGAATGATTAAATGCATTATATGGTAAAGCGTAAACAATTAAGATAAATTATTTATAAATTTAAGAAGTGATTAAAATATTGTTATAATATTAATGATATTAGATTATGAGATTATTAAGTGATTGATAAGATGGGGATATTCTTGAATCACCGGATAAATTATATTATAAATGTTTAATATTTATCCTTTATCTCATTTGATTGATTCTTTATATCATTATCCTCACGTTTATATTATATTGAAAGTCATACGTGGTGTAGTGAAGATAGATGGACTTGGTATGATTATGACGAGGATTGTTCAAGTATAATCATGACAGTAATTGAAAACACTAATATCCTTAGCAAGAAAGTGCATGAATAATTCATGGTTGTGATCTATTATTGTTTGAGTCTCAGATTATTGGTTTCTGATTGTATATCTTTTATTTGTAGTGCAGAAGATGAATTGTTAATGAATATCTTTGGTAGGATTGCAAAGATGAATTTAATGTTTTCAATGATAAAGGTATTCAAGGTATCCTCACCTCTTATCATACCAGTGCGCATACTAATAATTTGAGGGCGAAATTCCATAAGGAGGGAGATCAGAAGACCCCAGATTTTATCAATAAAGATTTAAATTTTGTCAAAATAATTTTAATATTATGGTGTGAATTTGAGATAATATTATAGTTGTGGGTAGTATTTATAAATTTTGCAAAAGTATGCAAGTGGTTATAGTTAGGTTTAGCAGGGAATATTCGCACAACGGCTCAATCATTGGTGGACCCCTAGCGAGAAATTATTGTCGGATTGAAAAGCGACAAAATATTTTATTGAAATAACGGCGGAAGTTTCTGGTTGATCTTGTTGAACTACTTCATTAGTAAAAAATCTGATGTCGATGTGGTTGC